>CM068368.1:728036920-729236920 GCA_034769895.1 Magicicada septendecula | reverse complement strand
CCACCAATGTCAACAATATGGCTATTAATTACTATTTTTTCATCACATAAAATACAACATTTAGGTCTATGGTTGGTATAATCACCCCTGCCATATCCTGTTCATAAGTTTGTTTAAACAATTATTTAACACTTAATATCTAATATTGGTGTACAATTCATTACCTTTGATTTATTTTTTGGGTGATAAACAACCTCACCTCTATTGAACTTGCTTCAATAATCATCCCTTATAACATGGGTGTTTATTGAGTGTTTTAAACTTCTTATTATATAAATACTCTTTGCCTTCACTCCATGGTAACTCTATCTGATTACATTTCTTGGGGTTCTCACCTTTAAATTCTACTATATACTTTTAAACTCTATAATAAGATTCTTTTCTAATCTACACAGTTAATATCACTCTTTAGTGTTCATTACTACTGAATTAATGGTTTATTTTACATACTATTCTTAACAACTTTCTTAAATATTATTGTTCACTATTAAACCTTTAGTCTTTGTTATTTTTACCAAGTGTTTATCTTAGCTTTCACTATTTTTCCTATTGCTATCATCGACACTATTTGTATTTACTCATCACCTGCACTTTTAAATTATCTTGTGTTTATTATAATTTACTTAGTGTTTCTTTTTCTATCATTCCACTTTAGGGTAGTTTCACTTTCACTATGTTAAATTCCGTTTACTCCTCACTATTTCAATATCTCTCTCTTTCTCTACACATATTATATATACAGTACTTATTAATATCATGTCTTTCTCTATTATTAACTTACATGTACTTCTAATTCTTTGGCTAGTGTATTTTTAGCTATCGTTTTTTATTAATGACTAATTACAATTGTCACTCAATCAATACTAACATTTATTCTTTATATTTGTTCTTTACCGGTTTTGTTTCCTTTATTATATTTGATTATATTATTTCTCCCTTCTCTATTCTCTATTCCTTGTCTGTGTTTTCTCGACTTGTTTAATTTTATTTTCTTCATCGTTGGTTTGTTCCCTCTTTGTTCTCATTTTTCTTCTCCTTCACTTCTCATCTTGTTTACTTTTATATTGGTTCTTATCTGGCCAATCTCTGGGGTTGGGTAATTGTCGTTTGTCTGTCAGTCTAGTCTGTGAGTTTCTTTAATAATCACTTTTAGTTTATAATTCCTCCTCCTTCTTTCTTAATTACATTTTATATTTTTATTCTTTTCATTATTTATTTATTAAAATATATTATTTTTTAGCATTTTTTACATACTTATAGTCATCAAATATGATCTGAATTTGGCGATGTTATATAATGCTCTTCCACCAAAATTGATCATTTTATAAAACGTGATTCTAAGTTTGATGAAATTATCAATTGTATTGTATCATTTTCTTCTTAAATTCTCCTGCTTCTCGTTTATTTTTATGTTTAATTCTGTATCTTCCATTTCCTTTCTTCTGTTCTTTTCTTCATTATTTTCTCTTATTACGATCTGGCTTATTTATCTTTTATTATAAATTACTCCCTATAAATCTTATTTTCCCTAACTATCCCTACTTTGTAGCTGAAATCAATTCGGATGGGCTCTATAGCAGTGGCGGCTTGTGAAGGAGGGCTCTGGGGCGCCACCCTCCCTGCATAATAAAGCAAAAGAAGAAGTAAAAAATGTTTGAAATTCACACAAATTTTTTCATATTTTTTCGTTACATAATGAAAAACACAAATGAATAACATTTTTTCCATTACATAATTTCCCCATTTTATTGAGGAAATTAGTAAAACCATAATCACATCGACGCGAAACAACAAGCGCGCCTACTAAAAATTAGTAGGCTGTCCCACTACAATAAGCGTTCTGTGATTGTGGGCGGCTGGTCGCAGAGCCCAACTTCTGTACGCAGCACAGGTTGGTTGCCATGGCAACCTGACGTCACTGCTGCTGGCTGAGCGGCTGTTTGCAATGGAATGTGGATGTGGACTCCGCTATTGAGAGTCCCTGATACGTGCAGTCAGTAGTGCATTTGAACTGTAGAGAGTGCGACGATACCGGTTTCCGCTCGAGTTTTCGATTACTTGATTGAAAATGAAAGTTTCCGATATTAAAAAACTTAATTTTTGTTCTTTATCATTAGAAGAAAAACTTGAAATAAAAAATAATGCAAGACCAGTGCCCAATTTGAACTTCAGTCAGGTACAAAAAAAGTGCAAAGGAAAGGAAGAATTTATGCGCCGTTTTAATAGGAAAGTGTTTGAAAGAACTCCGTGGATATGTGGGTGTGAAGAAAGTAACTCTTTATTTTCTTTTGTGTGTTTGTTATTTGGTGGTGATGACAGTTGGACAAGAGATGGTGTAAGTGACCTTAAGCATCTTATTTTGAAAATTAATAAGCACGAAAACTCTAAAAAGCATAAAAATAACTTCATCAGCTTTCAGCTGCTAGGAAAAACTAACATTTCTGCTAGTCTGAGTACAGCATATGCGGAAAATATTCGCAAACATAATGAAAGTGTGGAGAAAAATTGACAGATTCTTTCTAAAGTGATAGACATTTTAAAATTTTGTGGTAACTGTAATCTTCCTCTTCGTGGTCATAACGAAAAGGAAGGCTCTAGTAGTAAAGATGTATTTTTGGAGTTGGTAGATTATACCAGAAAAATTTATGCTGCTTTCAATAGCCATATGGAAGAAGCCCATGTTTTTAAAGGGACCTCCAAGACGGTACAAAATGAGCTTTTGCAGTACATGCTTGATGTGTGCCGAGAACATATTATAAAAGAGATTAAGAAAACCTTATTTTTATCTCTCATGGCGGACGATACAACCGACGTATCTGCGAAAACGCAAACAGTCTTGGTTTTTCGATATGAATTAAACGGTCGAATTCACGAACGCTTTTGGGGCTTTTCGAACCCGGAAAAGCAAGATGCAGATGGATTGTCACAATGTATTTTGCAACAGGTTGATCCAATTTTATAAAATAATTCAGATAAACTGATTGCGCAGACATACGATGGAGCTGCTGTTATGCGTGGACGTGAGGGAGGTGTAAATGTTAAAATAAAAGGGAAATATAAAAATGCCCATTATGTTTATTGTTACGCCCACCAAGTAAATAAATTGCTCGAACAAGCTGCTTCTAATATAACGAGTGTGAGAATTTATTTTGCCAATTTGAATGGTATTGCCGCCTTTTTCTCCCATTCTCCAGACAGGAGAGCGGCTTTAGAGCATGTATGCGATAAAAAAATACCCCGACCCTCAAAAACTAGATGGAATTTTCAATCGAGGATAATACAAACAGTCTTCACTTACAAAGACGATATTCTGGAATGTTTCGAAAATGTACAGACAGACGTTCCGAAAATATATAACTCAGAAACGGTAATACTGGCTGCTGGGTTTGTTAACTGGCTTGAAAATAGCACTTTCTTGTTTTGGCTAAATTTTTACTCAAAAATAATGCCTCACGTTGATATATTATTTAATCAGTTGCAAGTTCTGCAAACCGATGCAGTGAGAATTCATGCTGCTATTGACGACTTCGAAAAGGCGATAATCGAAATTAGAAATAAGCTACCCTCTGTGATTGATAGACAAGAGGAAAGAATTGAGATGCTCACAGAAGGACCTACGCCTAGAAAAAGGCGACGATTGAATGATGAGAATTTAAATTTATCGGCAAAGGAAGTGTGTGATACAATTGTATTTCAAATAAAAGATCGCTTTGTATTCAAAAACCATCTGTGTGGAGCAAAGATATTTCAGTACGAACGCCTCAATGAACATAAAAAAATGGTCTTCCGGTAGATGATATTAACCAGTTTTGCAGTGCATTTCCAATGATTGATAAAAATTCATTTATGACAGAGCTTGAAGTTTTTTACTTGAGGTCAGAAATAACAGAAGAAAATATGGCTGGCTGCTTGAAAACATTAAATTTTATAACTTCTTTTGGATTGGACGGTACATTTAAAGAAATCACAAAAGTATTGAAAATTCTTCTAACTATTCCTATGACTACTTGGGAAAGTGAGAGGTGTTTCTCAACTCTGAAGTTAATCAAATCCTACTTAAGAAACACCATGAGTGAAGACAGATTAACTGCTCTGGCTATGTTGTCTATTGAACAGCTGATGATTCGCGAGATACCAGACTTTAATGAACTAGTAATAGAAAAATTAATTTCAGACAAAAACAGAAGATTAGATTTTTCTTTCAAACTATAAACTTACTGATAAACTAATTCTTATAGTATATAGTATGTATAGTGTTCGATATAGTGTTAAAAACCTATTTTATATATTTTTTGTTTACTTATGTGTGTGTGTGTGTGTTTGGGTGGATTTCATGATGGACAGTCTTCGACTTCGAACCAAGTGAGTTTTTATACTTGTATAACTTTTATTAACTAACTTTATACTTTTTTAAGTGTACTTTGGGTGGTATAAGGTTAAGAGAGAGATGGTGGTAAATTTTTAAGAGAGCGCCCTCCCTTAAGGTTTACTCACGAGCCGCCACTGCTCTATTGGCTTACCTAACTCCATCGTTCAAAACTACTCTTTTTCTGAGATCAGGGGAACATCAACCCTGCTCAGTTAAATGATTGCTGGACTTATTCAACAGTCAATCTCAATTAATGAATCTTCAATATAGTCATCTCGTGACTCATAACAATAATAATAATCATAATATTTGTTGGGAATCTTTTGCTTTTGTATTTCATTATTGCTCAGTTCGAGTCATATATTTTTTCATCTTTCTTTAATGATACTATTTGATAATACTTGAAGCGTTGGTTTTTATTGATACAATTCACATTTTTATTCATTTTTAATTACTCTATGTTTCATCTCACTTCATATTATAACTCTTAGAATATTTATTTTATTTATTTCGTTTTTTGATCATTGGTTTGTTTATTTTACTTCCCATATTTTTTCTAAATAGTTGTGGAAGTTGATGATTTTGATTGGTTTTTCCTAATTTTTTTTTGTATATCATAGTAAGTTATTGTTTCTTACTAGTTAGGAATTTTTGTAGCTTATTCCTTTATAGTAGGTTTTGCTTTTTTGTTTCATAGGCTAAAGATTATTGTAAGTTAATTTTATTTTGTAGGAATTTTTCGTAACTTTATTCCTCCAGTTTATAATTTTTTGTTTAAATATTATAGTAAGTTTGTGGTTCTTACTTTATAGGAATTTTTGTAAATTATTCCTTTATTATTTATTTTTTATATTATACTTCCTATGTCAACTTCATTTGATTGTAAGTTGATCTTACCTTGCAGGAATTCTTTGTAACTTTATTCCTCCATTTTATAATCGGTCTAATATATTATCGAAATATTTGCGTAAGTTGGCCTTACATAATTTTTTGAATTTTGAAATTCATCTTATACTTTTCTTTATTATTTATTTGCAGATTTATTTGTTTGTCTTGTTATTTCTTTTTATTCAAAGTAATTTGGTTGGTTTTATACCTTAAATTTTTTTTCTCGTCAGTGTCATCCAGTCGTCTTAAATATTCTTCTAGTTCTCCTTTTGATCATCATTAATTGGTCTCTATTAATTTAGTTTTACTCCTTTTCCGTTTGTTAGCTTGGTCGGTAATCAGTAGATCAGTCCCATATTCCAGTGTTTATCTGCACTTGGTTTATCCATGGTCCATGATTACATGAGTTCCCTCTGTTGTTCGGACTGCTCTGGTGTGCATAATTGTTCCTGTCCGTATTATATATGTCTCTTCTATCTGGTACAGCCATTCTTCTAATACCATGCGTTCTCTATTATCAATTTCTACCTCAATTACTTCAGCATTTTGGTTATTACTCAATGAAGTTACTCGTACCTCCATCATTGCTCTTCTCACTGATATTGGTTTATTTTGCATTTCTATCTCTGTTGTATTCCCTTTTCTGATCGATCTTCTTAATTTGTCATACATTGTTTTGTTGTGAGGCCTTTCGACCTTGGGTATCTTCCATTCAGGTATTGCTTTTCTCCAGTTTCTTCTCGCTGGTTGGTAGTTCACACCTTCTAGAATTTCTTTTAGAGTTCTTCTGCACTCCATAACATTCATTATTTCAGCATGGTCGGTCATTGGTAAATTAAACTCATTAATTAGTCCATGCTTCATCATCTCCAATTCTTTTCTATTATTGATTAGTTTTCTTTGATGCATTTTCTTAGTCTTCTTAATGATTTGGTTCTTCATTCCTTTATTTTCTTTTTCCTGGTTCGAATGTTCAATGTTTTTACCTTTTGGTATCTCTTCTGTTGTCTTCTCACTGTCCTTTTTAAGAAAAGCGTATAGAGCCGTTTTATTTTCCTTCATTTGTTCGAGATCCTCATTAAATCTACGCCAACTCTCCTTAGTCATTCCTTCCAGAGCCCTTCTGAACTCGTCCATAAATTCCGTATTTGTTATTTGTTTTGTCATTTCTTTTTGTTGCTTCACTTCGACGTCTTTGACTATTTCTTTTTCTATTTGGGTTTTTGGTTGTTTCAAGTTTTTATTATCTGGCATTTCCTTGAACTCTTCTATTTGATTATGTACCTTCCTCCATTTACAAATATCTTCTCTGGATAGTTCAAACACAACTCTTATCCATTCCTTTAATTCTGCGTTTTCTGTTTGTATTGGTCTTTCTGGTTGTCTTATTGATTGTCTCCATTGTTCATACTCCTCCTGTGTATATTCCTCTGTCACCTGTGCGTATGCTCCCGTTCTTTCGTTTTTCATTTGTTCTTCATTATTGTACAATCTCTCCCAATCTTCTTCAGTCATTCTTTCCACACTGTTATCTTCTTTTTCGTGGGCTGTCCCGATAGTCTCTTCTTTATTATACTTGGTGTCTAACTTCCACAATTCATTATAAATATCTCTCAATGTCATTTTGTCGTTTGGCATTCCCATTGCATTCGCACGACTCATCTGTGCTCGTTCGTGATCCGTGGTGTTTTTCTTGATGTATTCCATCTCCTTACTGAATTTTTTAAATAACCCTGTCGTCCATTCTGCATAGCTCAATTGTCTCTCTGGTTCGGGCATTTTCGTTTGTTTCTTATTTTCATTATTTGGTCCTTCTTCTATCTCGATTTTACTATCATTTTCTATTTCTTCCTTTATTACTTCCATCCTTTTGCGTCCTGGTTGTTTATTGACTAATTCTGTATTTCGTTTAATCCTATCCCGCCGTTTTCTTATTTCCTGCGGGGTTTCTCTTGATGTTTCCCTCTTGTGCATCTTGATCTCCTTTCGTAATCGCCGCTAGAATTTCGTATCTCCCTTTCTTCTAGTCCCACCAGTTGGTTGATAATTTATAATATAGCTCGTGTGCTGTCCGTCTATTTCTGCAAGAGTGTAAACGTGTCAGAGTGTAACCTGTGTAATGTGTCTTACCAATCCATCCTCGCTCGGTAACGTAACGATGCTTGAGTCCGTCGCGAACGTACGAATAACCAGGTATCGTAGTCCTTACCTGAGGTTCACTAGGAGTGTATAAATCCCGGGTGGCGTCAAATTGTTTATTTAAAACAATTAACAAATTTATTATTATCAGCGGTTCCGCTCAGGCGGTGTGGAGAATTCAACTTGTCCCGCCGCTTATCGATTTTTTTCAATCAAGCCAGCAGTTTGCGGTTTTCGCTGTTTGAGCGCTAGTCGCCACTTCATAGATGTCCGCTATAATGTACAATATTAATAATACACTTTCCTACTGAAAATAAAACACATTTGTTATACACAGTGTTGATTTATTAATGAATGGTTATTATTTTTTCATTGACACAAGTTAGATTTGGTTTGTTATATTATTTTGCACTGGTCATTTATCTATGAGACAATCTCTCTCTGGGTTTGACAAATCGATTTTCAACGTAACAAATACACTGTAATGGCATTCTACCGAAGTAGTCAACAAATATTTTTGTTCGATCGTCTGGATTCTTTTGATCACGATAAAAGGATTAGATGCAATTACAATAATAAAAATACACAACCTTACAATATTTCTACTTAAATCTTATAACATGTAGCTATGAATGGTTTGTTGGAGTGTAGTAAAAGTGTTTTAAAGGTTCGTAAACTAACACTAGGTTAACTTTATCATTTAACAAATTTTCAGTGTCTTTGTATTTTTATTTAATCTTTGAAAGAGAATAAATTCAGTTTAGTGATATTTCATAGTATAGTGAGAAATATTTAAAGTGCGTTATTTCGGGAATTTGGATAATTTATATGATACTTAACACCTTCGTAGACTGTGGTTAATCCGTTGTTCTGGTACAAAGGACTGTAGCTGCAATAATATTCAATTTTCAATTATTCGGGCTTCTGGCATCTTTTTCAATTTGCTTGGATTAATTTATTCACTTCGTTTTGAATTAAAAGGTCTTCGCCATCCGTTAATTGGTTTCAGTCATAGGCTGCCTCCTTCTCGTTCAATTTTGGTAATTTGATTAACTTTTATAACGTTTTAAATGAAAAAATAGGTTGTTCAAATTTTGGCTTCTGTCTTCCAAGAGCGTCACTTTTCGAGTAACGATATGCAACGGTAAATCCGTACTTAACTGTGGTTGCTATGGCAACTCAATAAAATCTGATTGGGTAATAAGGCATAAATCCATTGTTATCAAAATTTGAATTCTTTTCAAAATCCTCATTTATCTTCTGACTGTCTTCCTTCCATTATCTTCCTTCCTAAGTATTAATTATTAGCACGGTTATTTGTATTTTTTCCAAAGATTATTTTGGTATCCCACAAGATTGGGCTATTTCATGTTTTATAAGTTTACAATTAATTTAATATTTCCTAATTAAATTTTTCTGTTTATTTAACTCCTTATTTTGATATTTTGCTTTTAATAAGATTACAATTTATCCTTGGTTGATTAGTCACCTTGGATTTGTTAATTATTTGGTTATTTTCGTACAATTAGTATTTGTTGGTGTTTGACAGTTAGGCCTTCCTCAAGTCTAAGTAGCCATTACTGATTTTTGATTATTTCATATACATTACATCTCATTTTAGCCTAGAGCTTTATTTTGTTATTATAACTAGGTTTATTATCTATTGATGTGTTTTGGTTCTGTTTTTGTGTGAGTTGTATGTTATTACTATTTTATACATCATGTATTGCTAACTGTTTACTAATTGGTTTTCTCATTTTCTAAATCAAACATTGCTTTCTTTTCTTACTTATTTACTCCACCAATGTCAACAATATGGCTATTAATTACTATTTTTTCATCACATAAAATACAACATTTAGGTCTATGGTTGGTATAATCACCCCTGCCATATCCTGTTCATAAGTTTGTTTAAACAATTATTTAACACTTAATATCTAATATTGGTGTACAATTCATTACCTTTGATTTATTTTTTGGGTGATAAACAACCTCACCTCTATTGAACTTGCTTCAATAATCATCCCTTATAACATGGGTGTTTATTGAGTGTTTTAAACTTCTTATTATATAAATACTCTTTGCCTTCACTCCATGGTAACTCTATCTGATTACATTTCTTGGGGTTCTCACCTTTAAATTCTACTATATACTTTTAAACTCTATAATAAGATTCTTTTCTAATCTATACAGTTAATATCACTCTTTAGTGTTCATTACTACTGAATTAATGGTTTATTTTACATACTATTCTTAACAACTTTCTTAAATATTATTGTTCACTATTAAACCTTTAGTCTTTGTTATTTTTACCAAGTGTTTATCTTAGCTTTCACTATTTTTCCTATTGCTATCATCGACACTATTTTTATTTACTCATCACCTGCACTTTTAAATTATCTTGTGTTTATTATAATTTACTTAGTGTTTCTTTTTCTATCATTCCACTTTAGGGTAGTTTCACTTTCACTATGTTAAATTCCGTTTACTCCTCACTATTTCAATATCTCTCTCTTTCTCTACACATATTATATATACAGTACTTATTAATATCATGTCTTTCTCTATTATTAACTTACATGTACTTCTAATTCTTTGGCTAGTGTATTTTTAGCTATCGTTTTTTATTAATGACTAATTACAATTGTCACTCAATCAATACTAACATTTATTCTTTATATTTGTTCTTTACCGGTTTTGTTTCCTTTATTATATTTGATTATATTATTTCTCCCTTCTCTATTCTCTATTCCTTGTCTGTGTTTTCTCGACTTGTTTAATTTTATTTTCTTCATCGTTGGTTTGTTCCCTCTTTGTTCTCATTTTTCTTCTCCTTCACTTCTCATCTTGTTTACTTTTATATTGGTTCTTATCTGGCCAATCTCTGGGGTTGGGTAATTGTTCTGTGAGTTTCTTTAATAATCACTTTTAGTTTATAATTCCTCCTCCTTCTTTCTTAATTACATTTTATATTTTTATTCTTTTCATTATTTATTTATTAAAATATATTATTTTTTAGCATTTTTTACATACTTATAGTCATCAAATATGATCTGAATTTGGCGATGTTATAATATATATATTTCTCTTTTGGGATCATTGTTGGTCACGCAGAAAATTTCCATGAATATTGATTTTTGTATAAAGCTTATTTCTCATAAGGTTTTAGTGCTACAACTTTCATAATAACATTAATGAATTCAACGTCAAAAACCGTAAAAGAAAAACATAACATTTTTTAATAATATTGAAAAGAGTTAATTTTTAACGATTGATTGTTGATCACATATAAAACGATATTGTTGATCTGGGTGAACGAACATAACCTCAAAACTTAAAAACGTGGGAACCATTTTGTGGCTCTGTATAAAATTCCTCTTGGATCAACCAAGTATGCTTTTTGGCTGAACATTCCCAACGCGACAGCCAGATATACAAGAGTACAAGGTCACGCCTTCAAACCAAAACAAATGGAGACAGACAGAACTGACAGCGTTGCCAGGTAAACGTTTTTCCTTGCGTGTGTAGTTGACAGTTCATATTTTTCGCTGTCTACAGTTTTCGACAAGCATCTGCTAGCGACTAGCGAGCCATAACATCGTGCTGTGCCTGTAGTCTGGCGCTTGGTGAGGCGAGAACCGAGCTGCACGGAGGGGCGGAGAGCCCGGGAGAAAGTTAATGTGTTTCATTGCCCGACATAAGTTCAGTAACAGCCAGTGGCGGCGCTAACGAAACGGGGGCCCCCCCGCGAAACTAATTAGGGGGCCCTATAAAAATGGTTAAATTTTGTATATGTAATAGGGGAAAACACTCAAATGAGTTTCTATTTATGTGTGTTTCACAACAATGGTTTGTGAATACTTTCTCGTCTATCACAAAGCGTTTGCAATTTGTAAAGGACGTTTTACACGTGTACAAACTCTTAAAATTCATTGTTCCTAAATAGACAAAGTTCTATACAAACTATAAAAAAACCAAAATAAAAAATATGATTTATTTTTACGTCAAAGATCTAAATTCAGACTATGAAACAGTACCGCACACAGAGTGTTAAAAATTTATTATGTAAAAACGAATATCAAAGTAACATTCTAGCTTTTTTCAAACATTTAAATTATTTTGTAACTGAATTTGTAAATTTCTTGAATATACTCTATACAAGTTCTCCTTAAGTCTAATCCAATTCAATAACACTCGAACTCAAGTAATGTACAATATTTACTGATGAGGATCAACCAAAGTTCACTGTTTTCCTAAGCCTAGTCTTCTTTTTTTAATAGCTAAGAACTTTTCAACCACTTCGTTGATATTAGTTTTCTGTGTCTCTTCATGCTCAATGCTTAACAGTGCCAAGTCACTCAACCGAGTTTGGGCCATGGTACTTCTTAAGTATGACTTAATTAATTTAAGTTTTGAAAAGCTTCTTTCCGCTGTAGCTGTTGTGACAGGTATGGTTAAATAAAGCTGCAAAGCTGTAGTTAAGTCTGGGAGGCAACTCATAAGGCAGCTGTTTTCTTCAACCAGTAAATTCATCATTTCTCGAATGCTTTTCTTGTGTACAATTTCTTTGGCCATCAGGGCTTTGATGGATATTACTTGGTCAGGCAGTGATGAGGAAAGGTCACCAGGAAACACATTTACCAGAGCCTTACTTTTCTCCACTATTGTCTCTTGTGAGAAGTTTACTAAATTCTGAGGCGTCAGGAATGAAAACCTATCATCAATGCAACCCAATCCTTCGAATCTCATTTGTAGCTGAGCTATTACATTATCTAGTGTTGCATTGAAAACTTTTACTTCAAATGATTTCACTGGGTCGTCAATTCTATGGTCAACTGATAATTCAACAAAGAAGCGTTTTACAACTCGCTTACGCTTATTTTTCATGTTACAAGTTATGTCCTATGACTGGGCCAACTGTTTAGCACCAGCAAGAAAGCCGGCAAAGTCCTTTCTTAAAACTTTTAACTCATCACAAGCGCGGCTTAGAAACTGCCACGCTCTGCCTAGGTCAACAGTTGGCCTCTGTAGTGCTTTTGAAGTTATATTTACATTCTCTAAAATCTTAGTTTCAAGGCAGAACACAAGAATAAATTCAAAGTTTTCCAGGTGTTTCTAATTGCTAATGCTTCTTCTGCCTCGGGGTTTTTTGAGCTGTACAGAATAATTTCTGTCAAACACTTAATCACATTTTTGAAATCATTTCTTAAAGCTAACAGACAGTCATGTCTAGAAGACCACCTTGTTGGACATAGCTTTTTTAAAGTTAGATTTTTGGCAGAGCTGTCTTCTTTAACGGCAGTGTTAAGTTCTTGACATCTATGTAAGCTTTCACTGAAAAACACATAAGTTTTCTGAACTATGTCATAAAATTGTCTTATTTCAGAAATATTTGATACTGAATCATTGATCACCAAGTTCAGGTTATGTGCAGCACAGTGTACGTAATCCGCGTTTGGGACTATATCCATAATTCTTTTCTGTAACCCAGAGTATTTCTCACTCATTGTTGCTGCACCATCATAACCTTGACCTCTACACTTACTAATGTCAATTTCATTTGTTTTCAAAAAGTCTAAAATCTTACTTTGAAACCCCTCACTGTTGGGATCCTTTATTTCTTGAAATCCCAAAAAGGACTCACTAATCACAGTTTTATAATTGCCAGGAGATTCTTCTACTATGTTAATGTATCTGATTACAACACTCATTTGGTCAATCTTAGAAATGTCTTGTGTGCTATCAACAATTATAGAAAAAAAGGAGACGAGGGAATCTGTTTTAGTAAGGCAGTCAATACTGATTTTCCTAGCAAGTTAATGATTTCATTTTGAATGCCATGGTGGAGGTATTTTGATCTGTTTTTTTCATTTTCTAAGTGTGCACTAAGGAGAGAATCGTAGCGAGAAACTAAAGATAGTATGTTCGAAAAATTTCCACTTTCAGGATTTATTTCATGTAATGATTCTCTATGGCCACGAAACGGCAATGAACACAGTGCCATGGTTCGAATGACATCCACAATCCGTATGAAAATATCTTTCCATTTTTTTCACTCATCGGAAATTTGATCAGCTACCGTTTTACTCTTTTTCCAAGTGGCATACGTGAGACAAGATTGTAAATGAGCATTGCTACTTTCATGAACTTTAATTTTTTTACTGAGACCTTTCCAATCTATAATATCGCCTTCACGCCAGCTTTGGGCATCAGCACTTTGGCTGAAAAGCCAACATGGTAAACAATAGACTCCATCTAGATTACGAGAGTAACAAAGCCAAAACCTGTGAACAATTCGGCCTGCTGCAGTTTTCAAAGAATAATATGCTGTACTGAAAGACCGCTTAGAAACGGAATCCTTCGGGAAAGGACCCTTTGGTTGACAAGGTTCACTTAACGTTATTAACTTTTTCACCTCGTCTGTCATTGTAGCTTGATTTTTATAGAATGTAATATCTGTCTCAAATCTTTGGCAGTTTCGATCGGAAGGGCCTGCTAAACTAGTTTTATTTGCATGATTACTTACAACTTCAGTTGGTTCAAACTGTTTTCTGGTCCAGGTATGTCTTCGGACTGGCGAACACATTCAATGCCTAGCAGTTGTTCTTCTTGTTCATGTTGCAGTTGCTTATTTGTTTCCGTAGTTGTATCACTTGTATCCGACGGACTAATGTTTAAATCAGGTTTATTGTCACTGTCACAATCAACGTCAAGTCCGATTTTTGTTTCTTTTTCATTACTTGCACTTGGCCCGGGTTTGGGTTGTTCAACTTCACATTTTGATGATTTTTTTAAAAAACTGGTCGAGTTTTGAAAGTTTACTTTTAGATTCTTCTCGTTGTTTTTGCAGTTTCCTTTTCTTAGCACCACTTAAATATTCACGCTTACTTTCCATTTTATAAACTCTGTCTCTAACACTCTAACTCTACACAAAATACAAAAACTAAAATCAAATGTTAAGTCATTAAACTTAAACGGCACTAAATTACGAAATGAATGCAATACAGTACTATCGCGCAGGAGATGCGACGCACTACTGAGTACTGAACTACATTGTGTTGTGTTTGTTTACGTCTCATCGCACGGACGTACGGGCACCACAAGAGATAAGATAAGCTTCGCTTACAAACTACAAACAGTAATGTCATTTTGGAAAACGTAGTATTTGCATGTCTATACACTTAAATAAAACGTATATTTCGTATTTTAAATACAAATTTGCCGGTAGTCGGATCCCATTAAAACTTTTTTTCCTATTATAGCTCGTTTCATATTTTTTTCTAGGGGCCAGGGGCGGGGCCCCCCAGAGGGTCGGGCCTCCCCACGCCGCGGGGTCTGCGGGGGCCTTATCGCCGCCACTGGTAACAGCTGATCTGATTTTTAAAATTCTTTCACCACCGTGTTTATTGAAGTTTGAGGATGGTTTTAGGCATAAATTTTAACCGATAGTTTTAACAATTTTCAAAAACAGAGTCTTCAGACGGTTCCACGTCATGAAGTTTCTTTTTAATTTTCATGTAGTGAAATTTTCGGCATGCGACAAACTTTCGTTTTATGAGAGATAGCTATATGGTGTCAGCGAGTGAAAATTATAGAAAATTCCAAATTTTATTTTGGGTTTGTTTCAATAAAATCGGCTTTTTCGTTTTCGAGATATTGGCGTTTTTGTAAGAAATTTAGTTGGCGGTTTTATAAGAAATTAGTTGGTTGGCCATGCAGCGATTTTTCTTGTAACGATTTTTCTTAATAATAAATATTACCTTAACGTAATCATATTTTAACATTTATTATAGTATTCTATTTAATAATAAAAATTTCAATTTTCATGTAGTACCTTAATGTAATTTGATTTCCTGGATCTGAAAATAAACATAGCATTGTTTTCATAGAATTTAAATTTAATAAGCAAATTTCAGATGAAACGGTAACAACTAAACTTTATTTAACAATCACAATTTATATTCCATAACTAAATATCACTATTACTTTAACGACTCGGAACACTAGGTTTTTTATAAGTAAAAGCAAAAAGTTTTACCTTACAGCCTTAACCGGTTTTCTCCTTTAAAAGGCTTCTTCAGAGGCTGCCACAGGTAGCGCTATCCGTCTTGTGGGTGACGAAATCGAATTTCGAAAGATCGATGCTGTGTGTGTGGGTGAGAATGTCATACGCGCGCATGCACACACACACAACATGAATATAAACCTTACCTCTGATCTGACTTATGACTTAACTAACTTTTAAAGTTTTTATGAACAAATTATTCTTATAACTTTAAATTGTTTTGTTACTTTTAATTGGTTTTTTTTTAATATTACATTTAATGTTTAATTCACTAATTTGTACTATACCGGTACTGTACTGCTAAGCCACTTACTAAATTACATTTATTATAGTACGCGTGCGCGCGTATGAAAGAATGTGTGCGTGTGCGCGCGTGCGAGAGAGAGAGAGAGAGAGGGGGAGAGGGAGAGAGGCGAGCGCGCGTCTGCTACACACCTGTACATATGCTAAAACAAAACTATATCAATACATCAAAACAATTATTTCTACTGATATTTCAAAATCGATTTTTTGTAAGGATCGCTTCGCCTGATATTAAAGAAGTAAAAATACGGAATTGTATTGGATGCTGTAAAACACTCAAGATCCGTTTTTTACCTACAGGCACACGCACGTACGCACGCGCGCGCGCGCGCACACACACACACACACACACACACAGTACACTGTTCTGCTAGTTGTGAACAGCGGCATTTGCACCAATTTCACTTGCAGATAAATAAGATAATTAATATTTGTTGATGTAAGAGGGTACTTTTTATACCTGACGTGCTATGCTACATTTATCAAAGACACATGGAAAAAAATTTACATTTTTACATGTAAAGTACTCAGATTTAAAAATTAATACCAGTTGTACTGACAGCTGAGTAAAATAAACAGTGCTTATAAAATTGTATTTACTTAACCTAACTCATTTCATATATTTCATTCGCTATATTTTTTAACTAGATTACTAAGTACATTTATCAAATTAAATTGTGTACCCCCTCCACACACACACACACACACACACACACACACACACACACACACACACACACACACACACACACACACACACACACACACACACACACACACACAGCATATATATAAACCTTACCTCTGACCTGACTTAACTAACTTTTAAAGTTTTTATGAACAAATTATTCTTATAACTTTAAATTGTTTTGTTACTTTTATTGCTTTTTATTTTTATATTACATTTAATGTTGAATTCACTAATTTGTACTATACTGTACTGCTAAGCCACTTACTTAATTACATTTATTATAGTACGCGTGCGCGCGTATGAAAGAATGTGTGCGTATGCGTGCGTCCGCATGCGAGAGAGGGGGTGAGAGGGAGAGAGCGAGTGCAAGCGCGCGTTTGCTACACACCTGTACATACGTTAAAACAAAACTAGGTATATCAATACATCAAAACAATTATTTCTACTGGAATTTCAAAATCGATCGCCTTGCCTGATATTGAAGAAGTAAAAATACGGAATTGTATTGGATGCCGTAAAATACTCAAGATCCGTTTTTTACCTACAGAAATTTAGAAAGTCTACCTACTTTTGAATATTACTTATTTTGTGCTAATAAAATAAAACAATACAATTCTTACCTTTAAGCGCCTACAGTGGTTTTCGCACTTCGCACAGTAGTTTAGGCTATGCTAAGCATAAGCACTAAGACGAGAATAATAAGCGCGGTAAAATGTTCGGACGTCTTCATTAAAATTCGTACCATAATCAGCTAAGCTCGGTTCTCGCCCCACCAAGAGCCAGATTACAGGCACAGCACGATGTTATGGCTCGCTGGTAGACGCTAGTCAGGTTTCGCACAACTGTATAAATTCAGATCGGGCCGCAACACCTAGTCAGTTATTGTTGATCATGCGGTAAAATGCAAAAACATTAACCGATAGTTGATTATTATTAATTTTACTTCCATATTCCTTAAGGAATGGAAGTATGGTGATGGCAACAAAAATCGTGTTCGAGATTATTGCAGATTCTGATTCTACTACACTCAAAACATGAAAAAAAGTCGTTTTCCGAAAAGTGTCTGTGTGTGTGTCTGTCTGTCTGTGTGTCTGTCTGTGTGTCTGGTCTGTAGATTTTTTTTCTATGGCAAACGATAACTGCCGCAAATTCAAACAGAATCAAATAATTTTTTGCATGCAGCCCTGATTTTCAGAGTACTCGCGACCTATTGTTTTTGGTGAAGATCGGTTGAGGGAAAGGGGTAGTTTACCTGCAACGGTTTTTTTTTAGCAAGGGTAATTTTGTTTGTTTGGCAAACGATAACAGCCGCAAATTGAAACAGAATCAAATAATGTTTCGCATACAGCCCTGAATTGTAGAGTTCTCAAGATCTGTTGATTTTGGTGAAGATCGGTTAAGGGAAAGGGGTAGTTTACCTGTAACGTTTTATGTTTTAACAAGGGTATTTCCTATGGCAAACGATAACAGCCGCAAATTCAAACAGAATCAAAAGATTATTTGCATACAGCCCTAAATTGTAGAGTTCTCAAGACCTATTGTTTTTGGTGAAGTTCGGATGACGGAAAGGGGTAGTTTACCTGCAACGTTTTTTTAACAAGGGTATTTTCTATGGCAAACGATAACAGCCGCAAATTCAAACAGATTCAAATAATGTTTTGCATACAGCCCTAAATTGTAGAGTTCTCAAGATCTATTGTTTTTGGTGAAGATCGGTTGAGGGAAAGGGGTAGTTTACCTGCAACGTTTTTTTAACAAGGGTATTTTCTATGGCAAACGATAACAGCCGCAAATTCAAACAGAATCAAATAATGTTTTGCATACAGCCCTGATTTGTAGAGTACTCAAGACCTATTGTTTTTGGTGAAGATCGGTTAAGGGGAAGGGGTAGTTTACCTGCAACGTTTTTTTATCAAGCGTATTTTCTATGGCAAACGATAACAGCCGCAAATTCAAACAGAATCAAATAATTTTTTGCATACGTCCCTGAATTGTAGAGGTCTCAATGACTTTCGATTTTGGTGAAGATCGGTTAAGGGGAAGGGGTAGTTTACCTGCAACCTTTTACGTTTTAACAAGAGTAAAGTACTTGAAAATTTATTTAAACTTTTTGAAACAATGGTAATTGTTAAAAATAAAATAATTTTTTTGCCAGGCAATAAAATTATAATTTTTTCATTTTAATGTAATATAATATTTTTCATTTAATACAGCAATAAAAAGGCAGGTAAGACACAGCCTGGCTGTTTGGCTGAAAATGATTTTAAATATAAATCTTAGAATATGGAAGTCATGTATGGTTCTCCATACCGATATTTTGTTTAAGTTATTAATGAAATTTA
The DNA here is from genome assembly GCA_034769895.1 of Magicicada septendecula. Taxonomy (NCBI): domain Eukaryota; kingdom Metazoa; phylum Arthropoda; class Insecta; order Hemiptera; family Cicadidae; genus Magicicada; species Magicicada septendecula. Next base: position 729,218,123 of record CM068368.1, on the reverse strand, counting down.
GAATAACCTTACAGTAATATAATTAATGTACTACTTTAATAAAAAAAGGCGGTTCATTCCTATCACGTAGCAGAGTGGTTAGTGTCTGCCTTTCATATGGTCCAGCGTTTGAAACTCTGTCAGGCTCGGCGTTTTTCACACGCTAACAAATTTCATCTGTCATTGTTATTAAATAAAACGTTTAAAGAAAACTGTAATGTTCCAAATGATGTTCCATATCAACCGTGCTCGCTAATAACCTCGTAGTTGATGTCATAAATGGGGTGACATATGCATATTGATTTCTGACAGAAATGAGGCGGAGCTATTTTTGTAATATGTAAATGTTTACTTAATGTTTTCTATTTAGCGGAATTTTCTATCTTCAGCTAAACATCTGTCGTTTTATTGTCGTAAACACTGGAAATAATTAAACTGTGTTAGTGTCATCAGAAATGTAAAACTAAACTATCCGTAAAAAATAACGCTGGAAAAACTCCATAACCTTATACAGCTGCTTACTTAATCTTAACATGAAAACTCTTTTTTAACACTTGTGTTTTATTGTCAGAAAATAGTATTGTTCAAACAGATTGCATTTGGACAACTTCCGGTAATTTGATATTTTTTGGCAAAACACTTTAGTATGAGTCAGTGGACTGATCGTCTTGATATTTCAACCGATGACATTTAATAAAAAATATTATAATCTGGAGAAAAGTCATAAATTCGTTGATTATCAGGCTGATAACCAGGTGTTCGTTGATAACATCAGGTGTTATGCCAGGACAGAAAAGATTCTTTATTTTCAAAATTTAAGAGTAACAATAAACCCTTATTAAACCTAACATGAAATCACGATACCTATTGACATCACACAATTTCTTAACGTGGCTGGTGTACGGAGTTAACCAAATACCTAATCTCGTCTATACCTTGGCCAATATTACAGTTATTACCTTTATAAGCATGCTGACCGGGAAGACTCTGTCATTCACTCTGTACACATGGATTATTGGTAGAATTTTTTTTTTTTTTTTTTTTTTTTGTAGGAATAGTCTTCATCAAAATGTTTTCCTTAACTCTAGATCAATTATGGCATTAAACAAATTGAGGGAGCTGTAATTCATTTTCCAATTGTATTTATGTGGGTTTCAGTGCCAACTTATTATCACTTATTATAGTCGATGCTGTTTTCACCATTTTCAATATGAAGACGTGACCACATTTTAACGTTGTAACGATGATGGTAAGTCTGACGACCTATCTGTGCTCCTCTTCCTTTTCATGGCGTTTTTTTCTATAAACTTATTTGTAATAAAAACTGAAATACTGGTGATTATCAGTATAACGTATAATGAACTGTCTCACAGTTGTGGACTGTGTAATGAACAAGCACAAATTGAAAACGATATTGTACCGTCGGTTGTACAATTTTTTTTTAATTCACTACAGAAGGAAAATTATATTTTTCCCACCAAATACCAAATAGTCGCCGATGAAAATCACAGATGCACGGCACATCGCTGAATTGTGTACTTACAACAAACGTTTTAAAATATTTTTGAATCAATTAAATTATTCTCCATGACAACGGAATAACAAGCCCTAACAAAAAGCATGTTGTAGATACGATCATCTACATAGACGTAGGTTAGGTTAGGTTAGGTTAGGTCTACATATTTGGTAATATATTTCGAGAAGATAGTTTAAAACTCCGGCTGTGGAGCCTTTATCGTATTTCAAGCATATATTATTTTAAATGTCATAAAAATCTAGACGATAGTTTTAAAGTAGTTCGATTGGATGTAGCTGCCCTAAGGGGGCTTTGCCCGTTTCGCTTTCCTGAACCTCTTCCCCCCACACAAAAAAAAAATCAGCAAGTACTTTAATTCTTTTACACCAATCCCCGGTTCAGTAAATTTCATTTGGTGCGATTTCAGTTTAGTACGGATATTATTTTATGACCAATCCCTCATTATAACAGTTTAGACGATTGTGAATGCTATGTAAATTAACATAAGATTTCAGGTTGTTGACTAAATAATATAAAACTTTCAGAACCAAATAACCATGAAACGCATATTTGCTTATGAAAAACATGTTCTCGTTCAGTGCAGTTTCATTTCGTGCGCAAATGTTTGGGAACGAATTAATCGCACGAAACAAAGGATTGGTATCTTTTATTATTATTATTATTAATTTTTTTTTGAGGCCATGTATGTAAAGTTGCATCAACTACACTGATCATTACAGTCTGCAGCCCATTTGGAACTGTTACAGTAGCTTTGCTAGTTACAAAACATTTTGAGCCTAAACAGGTAATCGGAACCCGAGACCTTCAACGCGTTCAACCGACTGAGCCATCAAGGTTGATCTAAGACTTTTTACTAGGCTATAATATTTGTTTATTTTTATTTCAGCCATCTGAAATAACCAATACACATGAGCACAACCACCAGGCTGTGGACATTTAATTTTTACGTGGATTTAGAACCTTGGAAGCAACGAAAACACTTTACTACAGTGAATATGAACCGGTTTCGTTTAGTTCTACTATAGGCCTACCGCGGGTCTAATACACAATGACGGGCGATGTTAACCAATACATCAACTGACAGAAGGTTAGTCGGTTTTGCCACCGCGGTTCTTTAACACACAAAAAATCCATTCGTACATAACAGCATAATTTATGAACAAAGGAGTTACTACAAAACTCAAAAAGAATACTACAAAAAAATAAGACTAATTATATAGCTTCGAATATTTTCCTGGTAATTGAAGTTTTTTTCTACTAAGTCTACAATGAAATCCGTTTCCCGATATTCCTCGTAATTCTTAAGTAGTTTGCACTCAATTAGCACAAAATTTACTTATTCGTAATAGCGTTACAACCAAATATATAGAAATATTTTCAAACAAAGTTGCATGATTGGCCAAAACGTCTTCTTCTTCTTCACTTCAAGGATTAGGTTTTTTGCAGCCTGTTCCGTCTTCACAGCCACCGTTTTCTTGGTCTACCTCTATCTCGTTCTCCAAGAGGCTTATACTGGATTATCTTTTTTGGTACTCTCAAGTCACCCATTCTATTTATGTGTTGTATCCGTTGTATCCAGTTTTCTTTCTTTTTTTTTTAATTTTATCATTTATTGAGTATATATTCAGCTCTTGCCTTATGTCTGCATTTCTTATGTGATCTCTCAGGCTGCACCCGTTGACTCTCCTTAAGAATTTCATTTTAGTAGCTTCAATTTGTTTTTTCTGATTTTGGGCCAGTGTCCACGATTCACTCCCGTACTTCAATACTGGTGACGCAATAAAATTTCATTTCTGTGTCTTGTCGTACTTTCTTTCCCAGAGTCTTACGAATTGTGGTATCTGTTTATTTTATTATCAATATCGTCTTCATATTCATAGCTTACGTTGCACCCTAGATAGCGGAAGTGGGATATTTTTCCAATAATTTTATTGTCTAACTATTTAAATGCCATTATTTTAGTCTTTGTTGTGGAAGTTTTTAAATTATACTGACAAATTTTACTGAATTGATACACTGCTTTTTGTAATCCATTTTCGTTTTCTTGTAACATGACTTGATCGTCAGCAAACACCGTAATATTAATGGAGAAATTATCGGGAAGTAAGTAGATTCCAGGACCAGTTCGTTGTTTCCGTTGCCTTACATCGTCAATATATAGGCCTATGTTAAATAAAGTAAGAGACAAAGAAACTGCACGCTTGTCTAATGCCTCTGTTAACAGTAATAAATTCTGTTTTCTGCTTCTCAGTGTTTTAGTAATGCAAATTCTTTCAAATAGGCTTCTTATTACTTCTATTATATGATGTGAGTATCCTCTTTGCTCTAATATTTTGCACAATACGTCTATTCACATGATCAAATGCTTTTCCATAGTCTACGAAGGCAATATGTGGCTCTAGATTGACTCTTCTTTTTTCGATCAATTGGCATATAATTGTGACGTTGTCACTACAGAATCTTCATTTTCTAAATCCAGATTGTTCTTCAAGGAGAGAGTTTGCAGTATTCTTTAGTCTGTTATTAATTATCCTTGTATATAATTTGTAGGCCGTATTCAAGGAAATTATTCCTTGATAATTTCCACAGTCATTTCTGTCTTATTTTAAACAGAGATATTACCTCTGCTATTCTCCTAAAATCTGGAATAGTGTTTGTTTTCCAGCATGCATTAATCAAACGCCAGTGTTGTAGTTTTAATAGCAGTCCATTACCTTTTAAGAGTTCTGTGTTAATTCCATCCGGTCCTATTCTTCATTTGGTCTAGAGATTCTGTTAATTCTTCTGTTATGTTATCCCCAAGGTATATAGTGCTATTAAGAACCGGAAGAGTGATAGTTATATCTTGTCCTCCTGTATTATTTACCTCCTCATCTGTCATGTGTAATTGTGCATTATCTTTCTCAGTTTTGTTAAGCTGTTTAAGAAGTTAATATTTTATTTCTTGTCTTCCATGAACGTGTGCTTCTATGTTACATATCAATGCATCCCAGGAGTCTTGGTGTGTTTTCCTAATTACTAAAAAGTGTTCAGAACCTATTTTATTTCTCCATCTCTTATCAGTCATAACTGTCACTCCACTCTGAGCTCTTGTTGCTGAGTCTATGCTGCTGTACAGCATCAAAAAATCATTTAAGTCTTTTGTACCTTCAAGTTTCTTCTTTGTCTCTGTTATTATACCAATGTTTATTACAGTGGAAACTTCTATTGTATTTTTTACACATTTAATTGTTAAATTAATTAAGAGACATTCCATAAAGGATATCTCATTTTATAGTCTAATATTAATGGTTCCTGCAAACAGAATTTGAATTGAACTGAATAAAGTCATGGTTACTTCATTCAAGCAGAAAAAGTATGGTAGAGTAAAAAGTTGTTACTTTTTACAATGCTCACTGTCTCTTTCATTACAATAACTAATATAACAAAATGGTTGATTCCACATTGTGTGATATTTTCTCTTTTCCTCTCAAAGCTTAAAAGCAGATCTTTTTACAGAAACTTTCAACTTAAGAGGGTCTTTAATAATAATAAACAAAAAACCAGCTGATTAGATTATTGACAAAAAGTTGGGTGGAGGTGTATCCTATTTGTTAGTTAAATAAAATTGTGCATACGATTGATCAAATTAGAAACTATGTACCTAAATTTCGTGGAAACAATACATTCTCACCAACGTAATCTTGGCCAATCCTTGTCACATTTCAGTTGATTCAATAAGCTTATCAGTATTATATATATATTATAACAGCACCAAATATTAACTATTTGGGGTTATATGTTTACCGCATACTGAAAGCATATTTAAATAAAATATAACAGTCACAACTCCATTTGAATGTAGAGCATTGAAAATAATGCTTTGTAAAGCAACGCACACGTGGTCATTATGTAATCAGTTCGCTGTACAAGGAAGCGACCACACCCAAACTGTTAATTATTAATATCTCGGAAACTAATAAATAAAGGCGAAATCCAACATAGCCAAAATTTTTGCCGAAATATTAATAATGACGTGTGCAAATTTTACGCGATATAATTAACAAATGAAAGAGTAATTAAATATAATTGAATAACTTCTGTAAAAATAGAGTTACAGTAATGAGATTTTAGTATGTTATAAAGATAATAATTTCTGACAGATTGTATATTTTAGATTTCACACAACTTGGTTTGCAACCAAGTTATTGCAAAATTAAATAAGCACAGGAAATCCGGAGCGACAAATTGGTTCCGCTGATAGTAATATTAGAAATAATATCAATTCTCCGTCTGTGGGAACCTAACTTCTTCTCACGGACCAAGGGAATTCAAAGTTTATGTAGTAGGGAGAGTGTGCCAGCCAATCAAATCACTTGACGCGAGCCCCAACCAGCGAGGTGTTTTCTGGTTGAAACATCACTCTTTTGCCAGTACTCACGAAGTTAAGACGTAGTCCTTCGATCGTCTAGTAGCCATAGTGGTGAAGATCAACAAGAAGACTCTACGTGGTCAACACACACGCAATTACGAACACAGTAATTACAGGTCAACTGTATAGCTCGTAATTGTTGCGTAAAGGCGAGATACTCTTCAGTACATCAACCAAGCTTATTGTGTACTACCAGTAGTCATAAGCACGCAAGAGATCCACCAGACTTCAAGACCAGACTTCAAGAATACAGCAGAGAGGCCGTCTCAATCATTGGTGAACAGCTGACGAGCAGAGCTACCACTCAACGAAGCACACACACACACGCTGACGTGCAACGTGCGAATCGACGAGGGACAGGAACCAGTTCCAGCAGACAACCGCAGACGTTAAAAGATTCACAAACAGCAAGGAAGCAGAGTGTTGCCGAAATTTGAACTCCACGACCGAATCCAGCAGCTCAAAGCAGATTATTTTCTCTAGCGAAGGACTCGAATCGACGAGGGACAAATCGGAACGACATCCTCTTCAGTAACAGGAAAGCAAAATCCACTTATTTATTTTTCACACCAAATTTTCTATTTTTCAATTAAAACATTGTAATTCAAATAATTCAGGTGCCAAACAAAAAGCAAAGACTCTAGTAATTAAAAAGTAAATTCATTGTGATAATCTGTATAGCAGTTTAAGTCATTAGTAAGTTATAGTTAAGAAATAGAAGTAGTCTAAAAGCGCTATACAAATCTTAACTGACAATCTAATTATTAGATCATACTGCAGTATATCAGAAGTCGAATCACTAGAAATGAAATAACGTGAACTAGACTGTCACGTCAAATTCATTTTGGAAAATTATTCTAATTAATTTCAGAGTTTTATATTTTGTTTCATGAACATTTAAATTCAATTTAATTAAAGAAATTTAATTAGATCAAATCAATTAATAAATTAAAATTTAAATTGCAATTAACTCGCCAAAGAACGAGTTTAGTTTCTTCCAACTATTGACCAATCGAAAAACATTGATTCATTGTTTAGACTGTAAGAAATTCATAAAATAATAACCATTCTATTCTTGTGTGTTGTTGGAGTAATAAACAACGTTTTATTACCCCATATAACAGTGTTTTATTGTTGTACGATAAAGCCTACCAGTCTCACAAAACTCTCCCCCTTTAAAGTAACCTATTTTGTGTGTTGTTGCAATAAATTTGAGATTACTAGCTTGCGAACTTCAAATCCAAAACCCACACGCCCTAGTCGGAAGAATCCGCAAGATCGGACAGCAGGTAGGTACTCACACACAACACGACATAACAATAACGCATAGAAGTAGAGTTATAAATGTCGGCCAACGTGGGGCCCGGCAAACGTACATCAAATTGAATTCACGTTCCGAACAAGAGTTATAAATGGCTTGCCCGGAACGTGGGGCAAGATCAAATTAAATTAAATTAATTAAAACCAATTTAAATTTAATTTTCACGTGTAAAACAAACTTTGCTGTTTTACTTCTTAAAACAGCTGGCGTCCAACTAAACAATCCCCAAAGAGTTTTGTGACTGGTGTTCGTACAACAGTGAAATTATTGTGTGTATTTGAAACTGTTCTGTGTATTTTAAATTGTTTTATATTTGAAATTGGTGTGTATTTAAAATGGAAACTGATAAAATGCTTAAACAGTTATTACAAGAAATTAAACAAAACGCGGCTAAAGCGGAACAAGCTAACGCGGATTTGACCGCTAATATGAACACGAAATTTGAACAAATAACAGCCAATGCTGAGATAAATATCGCAGAATTAAAATCTAACATCGAGGCGCAGAGAGTTAGTCTAACCGAGAAATTAGATCAAAGCAACGCTGACATAAACGCCGAGATTAAGCAAAGTAATAAAGAAAGTAGTAAAGAATTAACTGCGAAAATAGACGAAAGCGTAACCGAGTTAACTGTGAAAGTCGCGGAAATCGCTGAAAAAGTAAATACGGTCGATACTAAAATCAATGAACGGTTTAAGGTTTTTGAGACCACTATGCAAAAATCGTTTATTGAACAAGTAACACGTATGGAGGGCCGGTTCAAGGACCACATAAGCCGCTGCGAGAAGCAAACCCAAGAGGTCTCAAGAAAGGTCGAATCCCTAGAGGTAAAGATTCACGCGGACGTGACCGAAACGCAACGACGAGTAGATAAATTAGACGCTTCAATTGTAGAAACGCGATCTAACATTGACTCTAATAAAGAGAGTGTCTTACAAACGTTAAACGACGAAATTTTGAAAGTGCGACAGGAGGTACGGAGGAGATCTGCTCCTAATATTTTGGTACAAGGTCCTGTCGACGAGAAAATTCGCGTGTATTTTACGGGGGAAAATAACGAAAACCCTATTGAATTTTTATTAGCGTGTGAGAGTGAAATGGCTAGAGTAGGTTCCCGACTAGAAGATCAAGACAAAATACAGTGGGTGGTTAACGCGATGCGTGACTCGGCGCGTAAGTGGTATAACATTGTACGCGATAGAGTGTCCACATACGCGGAGTTCAAACAAAAATTTGAAAGCTGGTACTGGAACTCGCATACCCAACGACTTCTGCGCAATGAACTGGAATATGGCAGATTTGACAAGAAAATGGGTATTACCGCCGAAAATTATATAATCCAGCAGGTCGAACGCGCGAAGCATTTAACCCCAGCATTTGCGGAGATTGACATAGTCACGAAACTTGCCTATCATTTTAATCATAACATTAGAGTAGCTGTATTTACGCAGGGTATTCGCACGGTAGACGAACTCCTCATTCTAGTGTCCCAAAGTGAGACGGTTTTTGATTTGGGCGGGTGGCGTTATAATCCCGATTTTCGCCGAAATAATGAAGGGCAGAATACGCGAGTACAGTACCATCAGCAAACTGATCAAAGACCGAGTACCAGTTCTACTCCACCCCAAACACCGTCAAAACAGCCAAATAAAACCTTTGAGTACAAGGGTAAACAAAATATTGGTAGACCAAAGGGGCAGGGTAAGGGCAACGACGGGGCACCAATTAGAGCGATTCAAACGGTCGAATTAGCCAAAGCTGATACAACTGCAAAAGACAGCGACTCCCAGGGCAATAAAGACTCGAACAATAAATCGAAAAATTACCAAGCTACAAAAAACGTGCCAAAATGCGCATCCAGCAAGGACGCGCTATAAATTCGGCAAAATTTTGTAAAAATAAGCATGTTAATTATAAGGATTATATTTTGTGTGAAATGTGTACTTTTAATTATGTAACTTGTGTGCCCGTTAATAATGCGTTCCCACCGGACGTCAGGGATCCGTTGCTAGAATCCGGTCCCACGCAACAAAGGCCCGTGAGCGCGGCGTGTCCGGTGTTACACGCCTTTGTCAACGGCTTTCCCACACAAATTTTGTTGGACACCGGTAGCGTTGTTTCCGGCGTCAGTGAAAGGTTCCTGCGTGCCAATAAAAAATATTTTCGTACGGCCCCATCACTCCCAATAAATCAATTTTATATACGAACCGCTACCGATACAAAAGAAAAAATTGACACTCAATACTATCTAACTATCATGCTAGACAAAGTGCAATTTGAAGTGTGTGTAGTGGGTATAAACAATTTAATATGTGATATGTTATTGGGGGTAGATGTATTAGAACAAATACGTGCGGAAATTAACACCAGTGAACACTTATTAAAATGTACCATTGACAATGTTAGTTACACCTTTAAATTGAACACACACACACAAACACAAAATCATGGTGACCCAATTAAAATCACACGGCCACCAAAACAAGTGATTCAATATAAAGAATGTGAAGAGGGGGAGACAACCTTAGATTCCCGAACTGAATGGAGATTGTCGTCGCTGCAAGAAGAATTCAGCGATATCTTCAGTGAAGAGCACTCAATCTCGTCAGTGTATGAACACAGAATCCACCTCACAGAGCCGGAGAAGTTCATAAGGAGAATCTACCAGGTCCCTATAAAATACCAGGCCGAGGTCAAGCAGGAGATACAGCGGATGTTGGAGGAAGATATTATAGAGAGATCCAATAGCAGCTTCCTCAACCCACTGCTGGTCGTCCGCAAGAAGACTGGAGAAATCCGACTCTGCCTGGATATGAGGAACTTAAACAGTCTAGTAGAGAAAGAGTTTGACTGCGCACCGACAGCGGAGGACCTCTTCATTAAATGTAAAGGAGCCAGGTACCTCACGAAGCTCGATCTAACAGCAAGCTTCTGGCAGGTCCCGCTGTGTGAGCAAGATCGAAAGTATACAGCATTTATATTCAATAACAAATGCTATCAGCACAAGGTGGTACCTTTTGGCCTTAGCACGAGTCTCGCTGCGATTGTAAGATGCCTCGAGAGAGCTCTAGGACCTGAGGTAGACCCATACACTGTAATATTTGTTGATGACATCCTCGTGATATCCCGCACGTTGGAAGAACACTTCGAGCATCTGAGGAACGTCTTCCAGAAGCTGAGGTTAGCCAACATCAAGCTTAAGCTACACAAGTGCGAGTTTGTAAAGTCTCAAATGAAGTTCCTGGGACATATAATCTCAGCTACAGGTATCAGTACGGACCCAGAGAAGCTCAGGAGTATTGTGGAGTTCCCGGTACCCAAGAACCTCAAAGCACTGCGAGCATTCCTTGGACTCACGGGATACTACAGGAAATTTACCAGCAAATACGCCGAATATACAGTCCCCTTGCTACAGCTGGTACGCAAAAATATAAAGTGGAAATGGGGTTCTGAACAGAACGATGCGTTTGAGAGGGTTAAGGGCCTGTTCCAATCTAATTTACAATTGTTCCATCCACAGCAGGGTAGGAAGTACGTAATGTACACTGACGCTAGCGAGTACGCTATCGGCGCCGTGTTGCACCAGGAAGACGAACAAGGTAGTCTTCATGTTGTAGCATACGCCAATAGAACGCTCAAAGGCGCTGAGTTGCACTATTGTACTTCTGAGAAAGAAATACTCGCCATAATAAACGCACTCAGAAAATTCAGACACTACCTATATGGTACCCATTTCGAGATCCACACTGATAATCAGGCGTTATCGTTTATATTAAAATGTCGATTAGCAAATTCCCGACTAACACGATGGGTGTTAGCTATTCAGGAGTACTCATTTACTATTAAATATTGCAAAGGATCAGAGAATACCACCGCAGACACTCTAAGTAGATATCCGCCCGTAGAAAAGGAGGAGGTATATGAAGCAGCTGACGACGAGTTGAGAGTGTTAAATATGCAATACACTGTCGCGCCTGAAGCTACCAATATGCTACAGAACTTAGGACGCGAGCAGGACGATAACCTCGCACTCCTTGCTAAAAAGCTAATGTTAGCAGCTCACCCGAATCCCCATTATCTTATACAAGACAATATATTGTACAAATTGTTACAGGGCGAATGGAAAGTGGTATTGTCTCCAGCGATGCTTGCGTGTGTAACACAATCATTACATATAAAAATGGCGCACGCATCTCCTGTAAAATGTGTAAAAATATTGCAGGAGGATTTTACAATTACAAACATGTACCGTAGGGTAAATAAATTGTTAAAAACATGTTATCCATGTCAAACTGCGAAAGTACCAAACTTGCACACTTACGTTCCCATGGCCATTGTGATAACGGAAGGTAAGGGACAGATGATCGCCATCGACTTTCTGGGACCATTACCCAAGGCTACCAGAAATCTAAAACACATGGTAGTTTGCGTCGATGTGTTTACTAAAAAAGTTAGCCTTTATGCGATCCCTAGGCCCACCACAAAGTCCGTTTTAAATATTATACTTAACAAGTATATCCCACAGCATGGACAAATAAGGAACGTACTTAGTGACCAGGGAAAGCAATTCCAAAACAAACACTGGGCAGCTACCCTGGAACGTAGCGGTATCAAAGCAATCCTAACCTCGATACGACGACCACAGGGAAACCTTGCCGAAAGGGTGAATCGGGAAATCGGTAAAATGTTCCGTATCTATTGCTATAAGGAACAAAGTAAATGGCCCGAGTTCCTACCATTCTTCGAAAAGGCAATAAACGAGAATTATCACGATACCACGGAATACACACCAGCAGAATTAGACTCTGGGATCAGTCCAGAAAGATTTTGGAATAATTATTTAAGTAGGCCAAAGACTTATAATCTACCTCTGCCGGTGCAGTGTAAAAATCAACTTGTGAGGGAAAGAATAGTTGAAAAAGGGCGAAAAAGAGCGGACAAATTCAATACTACTCATAAACTAACTAACTTTGTAGTAGGTGAGAAAGTACTGCTCAAGGCGAATCCTGTAGGCCGAAGAGACATAAATGTAGCCGCAAAGTTTTTTCGTTTATATAATAGTCCGTATCTTTTGGCTCAACAACTCGTGCCTCACACGTTTATCGTTATGACGCTCGACCGAACGAAAACGATCGGTAAATACCATGCGAGCTCTTTGAGAAAATACTTTGAGTAGCATGGCATTCCAAAGCGCGTCGCGACGAAATAATAAGACTTAAAAAAAAATAAATAAATAGTATTTAGAGTTAATAATAATTGTATTATAATAAGTAAAATTAAAATAAATAATTTGTGTTTTATAATAATATTAATAATAATTGTAGATAGCTTGTGTATTAATAATAATGTTTTTCTATCACGGTAAATAATGGGCGTGTAGGACTGAACTAAACGCACAGCAGGAAATAGTTACGTCACGCGATAACTACCTCCCCACGTTTGAAAGTAGGTCAAGCAATTAGCCACGCGGCGGGCGATAACGGTTGTAAATAAACTGTCAGCAAATTCTTTCGTGCGCGTGCCACTGTTTACAAACATAGCTATTAGCCGTTCTAAAAACATTAATACACAAATAATTGCAAATATAATATTATTAGTAAATGTATTTAGAATTAAGTTGAATGTAATAGAATAACATTAACACACATGTATGTTTTTCTTTTGAATAAGTAATACAATATATAGGTAATAAGTATAGTGATTACAGAATATGTGTGTAATGATTAAGAAAAAAAAAAATAACTGTAATTATTACATTCATTTTTTTTTTAAAGCGGGTGTGGGAATATATAACAGCACCAAATATTAACTATTTGGGGTTATATGTTTACCGCATACTGAAAGCATATTTAAATAAAATATAACAGTCACAACTCCATTTGAATGTAGAGCATTGAAAATAATGCTTTGTAAAGCAACGCACACGTGGTCATTATGTAATCAGTTCGCTGTACAAGGAAGCGACCACACCCAAACTGTTAATTATTAATATCTCGGAAACTAATAAATAAAGGCGAAATCCAACATAGCCAAAATTTTTGCCGAAATATTAATAATGACGTGTGCAAATTTTACGCGATATAATTAACAAATGAAAGAGTAATTAAATATAATTGAATAACTTCTGTAAAAATAGAGTTACAGTAATGAGATTTTAGTATGTTATAAAGATAATAATTTCTGACAGATTGTATATTTTAGATTTCACACAACTTGGTTTGCAACCAAGTTATTGCAAAATTAAATAAGCACAGGAAATCCGGAGCGACAAATTGGTTCCGCTGATAGTAATATTAGAAATAATATCAATTCTCCGTCTGTGGGAACCTAACTTCTTCTCACGGACCAAGGGAATTCAAAGTTTATGTAGTAGGGAGAGTGTGCCAGCCAATCAAATCACTTGACGCGAGCCCCAACCAGCGAGGTGTTTTCTGGTTGAAACATCACTCTTTTGCCAGTACTCACGAAGTTAAGACGTAGTCCTTCGATCGTCTAGTAGCCATAGTGGTGAAGATCAACAAGAAGACTCTACGTGGTCAACACACACGCAATTACGAACACAGTAATTACAGGTCAACTGTATAGCTCGTAATTGTTGCGTAAAGGCGAGATACTCTTCAGTACATCAACCAAGCTTATTGTGTACTACCAGTAGTCATAAGCACGCAAGAGATCCACCAGACTTCAAGACCAGACTTCAAGAATACAGCAGAGAGGCCGTCTCAATCATTGGTGAACAGCTGACGAGCAGAGCTACCACTCAACGAAGCACACACACACACGCTGACGTGCAACGTGCGAATCGACGAGGGACAGGAACCAGTTCCAGCAGACAACCGCAGACGTTAAAAGATTCACAAACAGCAAGGAAGCAGAGTGTTGCCGAAATTTGAACTCCACGACCGAATCCAGCAGCTCAAAGCAGATTATTTTCTCTAGCGAAGGACTCGAATCGACGAGGGACAAATCGGAACGACATCCTCTTCAGTAACAGGAAAGCAAAATCCACTTATTTATTTTTCACACCAAATTTTCTATTTTTCAATTAAAACATTGTAATTCAAATAATTCAGGTGCCAAACAAAAAGCAAAGACTCTAGTAATTAAAAAGTAAATTCATTGTGATAATCTGTATAGCAGTTTAAGTCATTAGTAAGTTATAGTTAAGAAATAGAAGTAGTCTAAAAGCGCTATACAAATCTTAACTGACAATCTAATTATTAGATCATACTGCAGTATATCAGAAGTCGAATCACTAGAAATGAAATAACGTGAACTAGACTGTCACGTCAAATTCATTTTGGAAAATTATTCTAATTAATTTCAGAGTTTTATATTTTGTTTCATGAACATTTAAATTCAATTTAATTAAAGAAATTTAATTAGATCAAATCAATTAATAAATTAAAATTTAAATTGCAATTAACTCGCCAAAGAACGAGTTTAGTTTCTTCCAACTATTGACCAATCGAAAAACATTGATTCATTGTTTAGACTGTAAGAAATTCATAAAATAATAACCATTCTATTCTTGTGTGTTGTTGGAGTAATAAACAACGTTTTATTACCCCATATAACAGTGTTTTATTGTTGTACGATAAAGCCTACCAGTCTCACAAAACTCTCCCCCTTTAAAGTAACCTATTTTGTGTGTTGTTGCAATAAATTTGAGATTACTAGCTTGCGAACTTCAAATCCAAAACCCACACGCCCTAGTCGGAAGAATCCGCAAGATCGGACAGCAGGTAGGTACTCACACACAACACGACATAACAATAACGCATAGAAGTAGAGTTATAATATATACATATTAAACTTCCACTATGAACACTTACTTTTTGGTTTTGTTACCCAGACGTTTCGACGTGGTATTCGTCTTCTTCAATGGGATTTGAATACTGAATGTCTGTACAGTAACGGTTATGGGATGTAGGTGTGTATGGTGGGGGTTGCTGGTGGGAGGGAATTGGCGCTGGGATTCGAATTTTGTGTTGGAATCAGTGTATCGAAAAGTATGTGTGATCTATAATGTAATTGTTCGTTTAACATGTTGTTTGGTTGTAGTGAGTGATATCTGTATATTTCAAATTGTTCTGCTGTGTTTAGTTTTCTACTTTTAGGTAAGTAGTGTAGTATTTCCATGTTGTGCTCTATGTTTGTGTAACTGTGGTTTTCGTTTTGTAAATGTGTTGCAAATGTGGAATGTATGTAGTTTGTGGTGAGGGCTTTTAAATGTTCAGAATATCTAGAGGAAAAAGATCTTCCCGTCTGGCCGATGTAGAACTGGTGACAGTCATTGCAGTTTAATTTATAAACCCCTGTTTTGCTGTATGTGTCTGTGTCTTTGTTAGTATTATTTATGTGTTTCATGATGGTGTTGTTAGTTCTGTAGGCTACTTTATAATTGTGTTTCATAATGTGTTAGCAATTTTGTGTGTGTTGGAATTGTAGTATGTGAGTGTGATGTATTTAATGGGTTGTGTGCTGTTGGTTTTATGTGTTTTACTTTTTGTGTTTAGGATGCGTTTGTGTAGTTTGTTTATTAAATCGGGATTGTATCCATTTTTGACTGCTTATTTAATTGTGTTGAGTTCTTCTTGGTAATCATGTGTATTTAGGGGTGTTGATGTGAGCCTATGGAGCATATAGTTGAAAGCTGCATGTTTGTGTTGAGTTGGGTGGTTGGAAGAGTTATGTATGACCATGTCTGTTGTGGTGGGTTTTCTGTATATTTTGTATGTGTGTGTGTGTGTGTTGTTTGTTTTGGTAATTGTAATGTCCAGGAAGTTTATGCTATTGTTTTGTTCTATTTCAAGTGTGAATTTTAATTTTTGATGTATAGTGTTAATGTATTTGTGGAAATTTTCAATTTGTCTTTTGTTGCCATTGTATAGGAGTAAAATGTCATCAACGTATCTGTGCCAATATATTATTTTGTTGGTATATTTGTTATTGTTTAATATGTGTTCTTGTTCTATGGTATGTAAGAATATTTCGGCTAGTATACCTGATATAGGGGAGCCCATGGGTAGTCCATCTGTTTGTGTGTAAACCATGTAGCCCTCACCACAAACTACATACATTCCACATTTGCCACACATTTACAAAACGAAAACCACAGTTACACAAACATAGAGCACAACATGGAAATACTACACTACTTACCTAAAAGTAGAAAACTAAACACAGCAGAACAATTTGAAATATACAGATATCACTCACTACAACCAAACAACATATTAAACGAACAATTACATTATAGATTACACATACTTTTCGATACACTGATTCCAACACAAAATTCGAATCCCAGCGCCAATTCCCTCCTACCAGCAACCCCCACCACACACACCTACATCCCATAACCGTTACTGTACAGACATTCAGTATTTAAATCCCATTGAAGAAGTCGAATACCACGTCGAAACGTCTGGGTAACAAAACCAAAAAGTAAGTGTTCATAGTGGAAGTTTAATATATATAATAATATTTAAAAAGTGAACAAAGAGGATGTATCAACAAGATAATTAAAGCTTATCAGTTTCTATCACAAGTTAAACCCTGTGAATAAAATAAAACGCTTCAATTTAGTTACTAAACTTTGGTTTCCCTATTTTTTCTGAGCTTGTTTTGAACAGTCTCTATGTGTTATACAGTCTATTTTGCTTGATTGAATAATAAAGTAATACAAATTTTACGAGGAAACTTATGGGACAAAGAGAACCACTGGTAACAAAAGTCACACTATCGTGGAATCAAATCCAATTGCCAGTAAGCCTACACGAAGTAAAAAAGTTAGCACTAAATATAAATATCACTATAATATTGACGACTCGGAACACAATGTTTTTTATAAGTAAAAACGTAAAGTTTTACCTTACAGCCTAAACCGGCTTTCACCTATAGAAGGCTTCATCAGAGGCTGTCATTAGTAGCGCTGCTCGTCTTGTTGTTGGCGACGAGAAAGTGTTTCGAAAGATTGAGGCTGTGTGTGTGTGTGGTGAGATGTGTTCGAATAATGTGTGCGATTTGAATTGTGTCTGTTCGTTTAGGATGTCGTTTTTATTTGTTTTTGTGTGTTTGTATATTTCTAATTGTTCTAGAGTGTCTAGTTTTCGGCCTTTTGTGTGTACGTGTAGTATGTTCATGTTATTGTCGATGTTTTTATATGTGTGGTTTGCTTCAATGAGGTGGTTTGCGAAGGTAGATTCTGTAGTGGTGTGGAGTGCTTTTGTGTGTTCAATGTATCTCTGTTTGAAGCTACGTCCTGTCTGGCCTATGTAGAATTTACTGCAATTTGAACAATTTAGTTTATATACACCAGGTAGATCGAATTTGTTTTGTGCTTTGGGCATGCGTTTTGACACACACTATCAAAACGGATGCCCAAAGCACAAAACAAATTCGATCTACCCGGTGTATATAAACTAAATTGTTCAAATTGCAGTAAATTCTACATAGGCCAGACAGGACGTAGCTTCAAACAGAGATACATTGAACACACAAAAGCACTCCACACCACTACAGAATCTACCTTCGCAAACCACCTCATTGAAGCAAACCACACATATAAAAACATCGACAATAACATGAACATACTACACGTACACACAAAAGGCCGAAAACTAGACACTCTAGAACAATTAGAAATATACAAACACACAAAAACAAATAAAAACGACATCCTAAACGAACAGACACAATTCAAATCGCACACATTATTCGAACACATCTCACCACACACACACACAGCCTCAATCTTTCGAAACACTTTCTCGTCGCCAACAACAAGACGAGCAGCGCTACTAACGACAGCCTCTGATGAAGCCTTCTATAGGTGAAAGCCGGTTTAGGCTGTAAGGTAAAACTTTACGTTTTTACTTATAAAAAACATTGTGTTCCGAGTCGTCAATATTATAGTGATATTTAGTTAAGTAATGGACACGTCATGGACAACGAAATCCACTAAATATAAATCACACAGACTTTGGTACACTGTACAGGTTTGTATTACAAGAATCTACAAGAATTCACTAAAAATAACAATTACCTATTTTTTAAATACAGGAGTCTTTTGCACTTTTTAGATATTATTATTGAATTTAAAACACTTGTAATCATCATTCCAATTAAGGTTATATTAACAGGATAAAGAAATAAAAATACATTTTGAGACATAAAAAATTGTATTCTAACAAAAATAAATAATTATTGTTAACAAATAACAGTAATTAAATCAAGCATAGCAATAACTGTAAAAAGAAATCTCACAAAAAAAGAGGAAACTCCATGACTAATTAGAAAGTAAATATTATTATCAATAATACAAAAAAATTAACTTTTTGTCTTTTACGACTTTAAAAACTAATAAAAATACAATGAATAGTAGATTACACACAAAATCAATTTCAAAAACATAAGAAAACAGAAAAAATTAATTAAAATTACTTCAAGAATACATAAATTGAGACAATTAGCTGCACTGTCATGTTTTAAGTATGGTACTAGACAAAATTTAGAAGAAAATATTTGTTTGTCTTACAATAAAGTACAATAATAATAAAAATAATATAAAATTACGTCCATATAAAATTATAAAACAATTTTAAGTAAGGATTAATTAAAAATAACAATTACCTATTTTTTAAATACAGGAGTCTTTTGAACTTTTTAGATATTATTATTGATTTTTAACACTTGTAATCCTCATTTCAATTAAGGTTATATTAACACGATAACAAAAATAAAAATACATTCTTAGACATGGAAAATTGTATTCTAACAAAAAAAAATTATTTTTATTATTTTAACAAATAACAGTAGGCTAATTAAATTAAGCATCTCAATAACTGTAAAAAGAAATCTCACAAAAAGAGAAAACTAATTAAACTAATGACTAATTAACATATAATTGCAAATATTATTAACAGTAATACAAAAAAATGAACTTCTTGTCTTTTAAGACATTAAAAAACTAATATAAAATACAATAAATAGTAGATTACACACAAAATTAATTTCAAAACATAAGAAAACAGAAAAAAGTAATTAAAATACTTCAAGTAAAACACATAAATTGAGACAATTAGCTGCACTGTCATTTTTAAGTATGGTACTAGACAAAGTTTAGAAGAAAATATTTGTTTGTCTTACAATAATACTAAAAATAATATAAAATTACGTCCATGTAAAGTTATAACACAATTATAGCATAGTATCATGTGTAAACTTTTATTATTAAGTGAGAAAATACAAAATACAAAATCACTTATAAAATGTGATGATTATCTACTGAGGATGAAGTTTGGCCTGAAGATGGGTGAAACCTAAACCTAGTGACCAACAGCAAAAACAGTGAATGCGTATGACTGGTACTTACACACATTTAAATAACGTGTCCACCACAAAATGGAATTCAGAAGAAAATTATGAAATTACATTAATAAAACAACCGCTGTAAAATAAAAAGCCTCTGCAGATAAAAATTAATAACACTGGACAACAAAATTTTGGTTTTTGTTTGTTACAAGAATGATAACAGCTGAATCTTATAGAATTTTTGACGCTGATTTCAAATATGTAAATGGTTTCTTTCTATCGGGCATAGTTTTTTTGTAATTACAATTTTTTGAAAAACGTTTATTATACATACATGCAATTTAAACATACCTAAAATCTGCTTCGTTTTGATTTTCTGGCGTAGTGTGCTGTAGGTAAATCAGTCTTCAGATTCCAGCAATAGTCAGCTAGCATTCTTGGGTTCCACTTTCCTTGGTAGCGTGTCTCCATGGTGAATATTTCCTGGTGAAAGCGTTCACCATGTTCGTCACTCACAGCTCCGAGATTGGTTGGGAAAAAATCCAGATGAGAATCTAAGAAGTGGATCTTTAGTGACATATTACAGCCAAGTGCTTTATTATTTTTAAGAAGCTCAGTTATCAGTTCTTTGTAGTTATCTGCCTTATTATTTCCAAGGAAGTTATTAACAACATTTTTAAAAGATTTCCAAGCAGCAACCTCACAGTCATTCAAACTGTCTTCAAATTGAATATCATTCATTAGTTTTCTTATATCAGGACCAACAAATATGCCTTCCTTAATTTTAGCATCACTTATCTTGGGGAACTTGCTTTTTAGGAACTGAAATCCACTCCCCTCACGATCCATTGCTTTAACAAAATATTTCATTAAACCTAGCTTAATGTGTAGTGGGGGAAGGTAAACTTTTTCAGGTTTTACTAGTGCTGGGCTCACAACGTTCTTCTCTCCTACAGTCAATGTTTCTCTTTTTGGCCACTGTTTCTGAAGATAATGATTCTTCCTATCTCTGCTATCTCACTCGCACAAGAAGCAACAACATTTAGTATATCCAAGTTGTAAACCAAGTAACAGTGCTATCACTTTCAGGTCTCCACAAACATGCCACAAATGTTTCTCATACTGAATCATATCCAACACAAGTTTCATACTTTCATATGTCTCCTTCATGTTAGCTGCATGAGCTAAAGGGATTGATGGGTATTTATTTCCAACATGAAGAAGGACTGCTTTCAAACTACGTTTTGAGGAGTCTATAAAAAGACGCCATTCATCAGGATGGTGCGTAAGTCCAAAACTTTCTAGTAAAGATTCCACATCATTGCAGTAAACTAAGTTCTCATACTGTAAGAAGAAACGTTCAAAATCACACTGCCTGTCACGGAAACCACTTATTTTAGTATTATGTTGTAAAAGATTCCATCCTTTCAGTCGTGATGCGAGAAGTTCAGCTTGATTCTTGGATAAATGTAGATCACGAACGAGATCATTTAATTCTGACTGATTAATTAAGTGTGGTTCAGTATTTGTACTTTCTAAAAAGTCTGGGTCTCTCCTTTCTTCATCATCCAATGAATCTGCACAACCTTCAACGTTAACAGCATCTTCGTCTAATTCCCATGTTTTCGGTGGTACTGGAATTGGAAGCTGTGGACTGTGAGGCACTGGTCTTATAGCAGAGGGAATATTAGGATATTTAACAGTGTGTCTAGTCTTCGCTGTTATCCCTGATATTTTCGTTAAACAAAAATAACAGTCCGTGGAGTGATCCTTCGGTTCTCTCCAAACCATTGGAATTGCAAATGTCATGTGATGAGATCCATTCAACCAACCAGTCAACAGCGTTACATACGAATTGCAACAACTGTGAGGGGCCCAGGACTTGATCACCCAATTTACATCCAAAATATAGTTCATACGATTTTTTTAACAGTGGAGTTATATTTCTCCTCTGAGACTTTAGTGTTACCTCACCACAAATATAGCAGAAACTGTCTGGCTGGTTAATGCAACTACGTGGCATTTTTATGAAACATTTCACTGTTATACACACACAAACAATTAATACAAAATGTTTAAACACTTTACAACACAGATTAATTTAGTATGTACATGCACTGACTGTACAGGGAAAAATTAAGGTACAAACTGGTAGGAAAAGTACCACGAACTATGCCACGAGTACTATGAACTTAGACACACGAGAGCTCACACTTGACTGAAGTAGAGGTGATATTTCTTAGCCAGCATGATAGTGTTTGTTTACTGTTTTACTGTACATTCAACACTGAGTCATCGAAGTCCAATGTTCTTCACAGCGTACGAGAAATACAGTGTGACTAATAGGTGCCGTAATTTACATGAATCATATGTGTGTCATTTGTAATCATTTTCATTATTGTGTTGACATAATAAACTTATCTGTCATGGATATTAATGAACTGAAATAAATTAATATACAGTTTAAATAGCAACATAAATTTTGCAAAAAGTAAATTAATAATGTCATATATATTGCACTTGCATAGTTCGTGCCCATGTACTTTCTAGAGAAGTAAGAAGGGCAATTGCAAAAAACCTAAGGCCGATAGGGAATTTCTGACTTCATATTCGGAATCAGCGCTCAACAATACATAAGATTCAGCAAATATTAACCATGTAACAAAATCATTGTTGTCCAGTGTAATTTGTGTAAGTACTGATAAATCAAATCAAGCCCTTTCTTATTTGCAATTTTATGGCTGGAGGAATTTTCACCTTATTATTGGCCACATTATTAATGTAAGAACACAACTGAGGTAATGTTCTATTTATGAAGATATTTTCTGCTTTGTACTTTTTTTTTATATCTCTTCTTTAGGATGAGTATTATTTAAAAGAAGTGTCCCGAAATATTTATAAATAACATTTTTTTCTTCTTCATTCCACCTCACCCGGGTTATTCCTTTAGTTTTTTTGACTGAAGAATCTTTAATATTTTCTTCTTCAGTGGAAAGTGACGAATGAATAGATGGTTCATAACTTAAATCTCCTTCTTCACAAATTAAGCTGTCCTTTGAACATTTTGCAGAAGTTTGACTTAAACTGGAGCTTTTATTAGTTCTGGACGAAGATGATGGTGAAATTTTAATGGTAGATTCAGATTGGGTATTTTTATCTCTGGGATGTGTCATCTGTAACAAGCGATGACCAACTTGAGACTTTTGAATCAGAGGTAAAGGTAATCTGTAATTTGATTTATGGATATTTACATCATGTCCCATGAAGTTAACCCAATTTTCAGTGTAAGTATCATCACGACCATTTAATTGAGAAAATGTTGCAGCATGGTGTCGAAGACCCGTTGCAGTAAAGTGTTTTGGTTTTTTTAACTGAAATTTATTTCTCATATCTTCAATGATTTTTGTTCCGTCATAAGTATTTAAACAATCACAACGAGGAAAAAGTAACTTATTTTCTTCAGGAACACCAACACTCTGTCTACTTTGTAGTAAGAGATCCAATGTATCTTTCATCTGATTAGTCAATAAACAAGGGACTTTACGTGTGTTCTTTCCAGGAACATGGAAAACATGTAACTCAGAACAAGTTCTTTTCTCATCTTCAGTAAGAATGTTCTCTTTAACAGCAGCAATTTCATCATTATCTGCAACTCGCGAATAATTTTCTAAACTAACTCGTACAACTTCTCCTGGTCGTCTACGACTTAAAATTATATGTGCAATCAAGTCTTTATTTAAATCTTCAAATATTTTTTTGTTGGAAATATCATTAATTTTTCTTTTTTCTCGTCATATCCTTTCCGAATCCCAGTGCAGACCGTAACAATGTCATCATTATGTGGAAGAACATCTATTTTACTAACAACACGTTTTTTCCTTGTTTTGTCAGCATTAGTGCTTACTTCAGCACTCCAGCCTGTCTTCATCAATTGTAAAAATTCATCTATAATTTTACATACTTTGTTTTTCTCTGGACTCAATATACCAGAATCTTTCAAAACTGAAGCTTTCACAATGTCGGGGCAAGATTTTAATGATGAACATAATCGAGGCGCAACACTAGGTGTACTACATTCTCCTGTTATGTAACTAAAGCCACTGAGATTACGAATCGCTTCCATTAAGTTATCAAATTGTTTTGGATTAATACAGTCTTCCAGATATGTAATGTCTGGATTGTTTTGTCTCATTTTATCTAAAAGTCTGGCCAAGTCCCTGATTTTTGATGAAATGTATTTTATATGCTGATTACTTCTGTGGTTTTTAAAAAAACTTTGTAGCAAATAGTACAATTAACGGATCAGTTTGGGCAATGAAACTAAATTTATCTTTCAACATTGTTGGAAATATGACTTTTTTCAGTGACTCGGAAACTTCAGGAACATCTGGAATTAACATTAATGAACACGTCTTTGTAACTCTGTTTCTTCTTTCGCTGTTATTATCATCAAATCCTTTATTATTGCAGTGCCTGTAGTGTAGATACATATTTTCTTTTTTGAAAAGTCCAAGACATTTTGTGCAAACAACGTGAGTCAAAGAATTAACTGTGTATTTTGAGTTAGCTGGTCTCTTCATCGGTATGAGCTTTTCAGTGTTTCCCTTGTTGGTTACCCCCAAGTTATAATAATAATTACCTTCCTTTCTCAGTTTGTCAGTAATAGTCATTCTTTTCCTTTTTCTTTCCTTCAAATTTTCATCTAAAATCATTGTATATTCTTTTACTTCTTCTTCAAATGGATGATGTTTTACAATGTGTCTAGTAAAATTTGTCACTAAAATGTGACAAAATGGGGAACAGTTTTTTCTATCCCATTTTCTTTTTTTCTTATTATCATTAATAGTTTCTTTTCTACAATCAGCATTTTCTTGGTCAATAATAATTGATTTTTCTTTTTTTTTTACGGATATCTGCCAATGTCAAACACCTTGCACAGTTGGGTTCCTCTACAACAGCAGTACTACAATAATCACTTCCAAAATTTAGAATATTGAATGCATCACTATCTACAACTTCAACATAGTTATGTTCATCTACACCTTCAACATCGATATGTTCATATACAACTTCCACTGCCACTTCTGATTTATTTTCCTGAAATAGACACAAAAACGGTAGTTACATTTAGTCATTTAATAATAATACAATATAATTAAACTATAAAGTTTTACCTTAATCCGTCTATGTGATCGCTTAACTTTTCTTCTTTTCTTCTAACGCGTTTCGGATTGTTAATCCATCATCAGAGGTTAAAATAATTCGTCGGTTAAGACTTCGTTAAACATTAAAAGTTGCGTAAAAGACATTTAAAAATTACACTAAAAGAACATTTAAAAATATAGTCCACAAACACAGCGACGTAGCGGATGCGAGTGCGCACTCAATACCGGTCAGCGACGTACTGCACAGTTTATTGGAGTTTTCATGTTATCTATTGATGTGTTGGGGTATGTATTCTATGGCTATGTTATCTATAATCTTATCGTATAGTGTATGCGATTTAAATGCCAATTGTTCGTTTAATATATTATTGGGATTATTTCTGAAGGCTCGGTAAATTTCGAACTCTTCTACCGCATCCATATATCGTCCCTTTACCGAGCCTTCAGAAATAATCCCAATAATATATTAAACGAACAATTGGCATTTAAATCGCATACACTATACGATAAGATTATAGATAACATAGCCATAGAATACATACCCCAACACATCAATAGATAACATGAAAACTCCAATAAACTGTGCAGTACGTCGCTGACCGGTATTGAGTGCGCACTCGCATCCGCTACGTCGCTGTGTTTGTGGACTATATTTTTAAATGTTCTTTTAGTGTAATTTTTAAATGTCTTTTACGCAACTTTTAATGTTTAACGAAGTCTTAACCGACGAATTATTTTAACCTCTGATGATGGATTAACAATCCGAAACGCGTTAGAAGAAAAGTTAAGGTAAAACTTTATAGTTTAATTATAATAATTGTGACGCGGATACCAATACAATGACTTTATAATACAATAGAATCTGCAGAACAATGAAAAATAAAATCCCCTCCCCACCCTAAATCTGGTTACCCTAAACTAACACTGTAGCTGAACCGCTAAGACAAACAATAGTTTCCAATAATGTACAGAAAAATATTTAAATTTATAAAACTTAATTTGAATTCATGAAACGTAATGACATTATATGTATGCATGTATATATTGCGACAATACAAGCAAAGGCTGTAATGCGCATACCTAATATATTGTAAATATTTTAGTTAATTTCAATAATATATAATAGACAAGCAGGTGTGAGATTGGAAGCTGGTTTTCAAGCAGGAACCAACAGGCAAACATCATGCGATTACCACTGCATGTGTGTATACAAGTAAATAATGTGTGTGCGTGAAGCCTGTCTGATCCTGAAAGTTGCAATCTCACCCCTCAAGTAAATGACAAATTAAGAAAATAATTAATTTTAAGAAACCCATAAATATTAGTGAGAAGGTAAAAACTTCTAAAAATATGTAAAAATCGGACACGAGTGCAGCGCGAATTGTACGTAATTCGGACAATCAATGCAAGTAGAGTGCGATTTTTAATGCATTATAATTATACTAGTAGTGTGAGCATCATGATAATTGCACATCTCATAAGTCATTAAATGAGACACTATTTGAGCAACGTGAAATCCGCATTAAACAGTGTGATTGGCAAAAAAGTGCAATTATGTGAAATGAGACGAAAGTGGGGGCTGTCACACCATGTTTCAAATGTCGACAGGCTGATTCCTGAATCGACAGGTGCAGTTTTCTGTGTGGATATAAATAGAAGCCCAGGAGAGCTAATCGCTCTCTCTTAACAAACCATAGTCGGGGCGGTACGCTATGCCGGTCCGTAACGCGAATTTTTTAAACTATTTTGGACGAAGTTAGATTTAAAATCTAACATCAGTACGATGTTGTAACTGAACTTATAAAGTATCACGGTAATGTTTTTTTTTATTTGAAGTAATAAAAACAATAATAAAAAAATACCATAACGAAGAAATCGTCGGACGTCAACAAGCAGTCGACATCTAAGAACATCAACGCCTGACAGAGCATGACTAGCAGAGGAAGGAGATGCAGAGGACTGGAGACGTTTCTATAATAACGGCTACAGATCCAGAGTAACATGTCATCATAGTCTACAGCAGTCAATGTACCATGGAGGACAAGAGACGAGAGGACGAGCAGTGAGGACAAGAGGACATCCAGGAGGAGAACACCGAAGGAATCTCTGGAGGACATAAGACAACTCTACAGAAATTAAGGTGACGAAAAACCAATACATCATTTTCAAAGAGAAAGACATTGAGAGACTCTAAAAGTCAAAACAATTTTTGTAAACATAATAATAAGTATGTAGATATAAATAAATTCAGTGTAATTAATATGTAATAAAAAAAAAAGTTATTTAATTATTTTTCGTAATGAACATAACGTAGAGTCATTGAAATTAGTAATTGAATTATTTAACTTTTCTTGATAAAAGCACATAACATAGAGTCATTTATAGTAATATATTAAACGTGCTAAAATGATTTTTTTTAAAGCCATACAAAGGTATTAAGAAAGATAGAATAAGAATGCAGTAATAACTTTTAAATAAACACACATTTAGACTGAGCAAGCAAGAAACATTAACATATTGACGAGAAGTCTATATACAATAAATAATATAATATTTAGAATTTAAGATATGTTTGTAATGTTGACACGAATAGTAAGGACACTTTGAAACCATCGATAATGAAGATCACATGGCGTATTAATCATGATTTTCATAATATTATAATATTTTTGTTTGTTTGTTTCAAATAATAAATGAAGCATATTACAATTCGTAAAAAAAAGAGTTACTCTTATTATAATTACACCTACACCCCAATTATTCATACACGTTGTTAGTAATGGTATAGAGAGTGTATGAGTTAAACGTGTACAAATTAAATTGCACAGAAGGGTTAATGTGTTACATTTTGGCGTCCCAAAGAACGTGGGGCCCATTCAAATAAAAATTGCATTGTTACATTTTGTCGCTTCCAAAGGGGGGCTATTCAAACACAAAATAGATTGTTATTTGAATTATCAAAAAAGTGTTGCATATTTTGGCGCTCCAAGATCGTGAGGCTCCACAAATTTAAATTATATAATAAATTTGTTGCAATATATATATATATATATATATTGCAACACATCTTTTTATGATTTCTTTCATTATGGATTATGAGTTTTACATGGACCTGGTTAGGGTATACCATGCCAACACTTACCTGCAGTATATGGTACTTTTCTGCTTTGCCGGCATTTAGGTGTGGGATTTGGGCTTATTAGGTATCAGGTAACGAGTTGGGACGATGTGTTTCCAAAAGAATTATTTTAGGAAGCTGAGTTGTATAAATTGTGAATAAATGAAAACTACCTTTTTAGTCTATCTTTCCAAAGATTATAATTGTCACCCTCAAGGTGCTTATCTTTAAACAAATCATAATAATAAACAGAATTTCAAATATTTAACACAATTTACGACGGGTTCCACCATTTATATTCTTTCTTGAATATTACTTTACACATATTTTCTCTAGTGATATATAGTTATAATGCTTACGTCTAACAATCACATATTAAAATCATATATCTTAGTACATAATTTATAAGTTCCTGAAAATAAGACATACAATACACAGTATATACACAAAACATATAACATGGAAATATACACACATATATGGGCAGTTTCACACTGTCTGCCTGTAATTATAATTCATTTATAAAAATCATTTTGTTATATTGAATTTAATTATTTACTAAAATGGAAATACTGAATTGATTTCATTCTATGAAATCCGTAACCCTGTTCTTTATACATGAGAAAATAAAATACGAACTTTTTAAATGAATATAACAAGGGTTATATTTATCGTTATCTCTATGGTAATTATTATTAATATAAACACTTTTATTAAGGGTAACTCCCTTTTAATTATTCTACTCTTCAGCCTGCTTGGCTATCAACAATAATTAATATGAAACAATAAAATTTGTGACATCTAATATCTGGATAACACTCTTAGAGCTTCTCTGCACTCTCCCTTAATTTATCACATTTAATTTATCAAATATAATTCTTTATACAGTGCACAATCTCATGAAAACATTTGCTTAGAGTCTTTCTGCACTCTTATTAACATATTATTATAATGATCACACATTATCTAAATGTTCTGTCTTTTTGAATAAATGTCTCTATATGATATACAGTACAACATTTAAAAGTGTCTTTAGGCTTTAGTCATACCGCCTATATAATTAAATGTTTATCAATTATTTAAAACTGTTCAATTTCGCTTATAGCGGCTTTTCATTTACTTTTTGTGTTTTACAACATTATTATGAACCCTGAACCATATCAGGTCACCTGTTTTGATGATTTCATGTTACACAGATGTACACGGGTCTCAGGCGTCGGCGTTGAGTACAGCTATTCCTCTCGAAACCTCCGTCAGCGTCGCTTAGCGGTGTATGAACAGCTAGGCTAGGCGTCGTTCCTTTATCGTCATGGACACAGCGTCTCTGGCCTCGGGTATAGTCTGATGTCCGTAGTACGTAGTTGTAGTAACTCAGGTGTCTGCCGGTCTCATTGAAGCGTCTTCTGCAGCGTATCGTTCCGTGTGTACGACTCAACGAATACTTTATGAATGAATCAGATGCTCGTTTTGGCTCACTGTTTATAGGGCAAAGCCACGTGTGCAAATGAGTTTCTATCGGCGAATATCTCAACAATCCTTTATTTATTTAGGTAACAAAGTTGTTTGTTAGACGTGTCTTGAACACAGTTATTAGCTATGTATACACGCGATCTTTAATTAGCACCGCGAAAGGTGTGAAATAGTAAAACGCTTATAGTTCACGACACTCTCACTATCTCGTTATGTGTTTGGTGTCTAAATAAAGCTACATTTCCGCACTATTCACTGGTCAACCTAGTTCTTCTTAATCTTTTGTCATTTTTTTATTATTTAAGTTTTAAAACACTTCTGACATGTGCCGACAAAATTATACATATTTATGCAGGTGGACTGTTATCTGTTTTGTTTGCTATATAAAATCTTATCTGTACCCTTCTAAATGTACAATTGTAGCAGATAACGCTTATTATGCGTACTCCAGTTAGAACGATAAACATTGATAACAATGTTTCGTTATAACACTCCCCCACTTGCTTTAAAAAAAATTGTTTGTGCTTTACAGAACAACATATTTTTTTTTTTTTTTTTTTTTTTTTTTATCTATGTTTAGTACATACACAGTCAGTTATATTACATGTTTATTAGAAAGAATATAAAATCTTATCTTACAGTAACAATCACATATGGGTATTATTGGATATAATGACGCAGAGATGACGCATGGTACTTTCCGACGTCCTTTTTCTTCACTGGGTCATATACCATGTAGGTGTGTGGTCCTAGACGACTCCTTAGTTCATATGGGCCACAGAATAATCTGAAGAATTTCTTGGAAGTGTTTAATATACTACTTCCCACAGGATTTGTCTTTATCAATACCTTATCACCAATCTGGAATCTTGTCAATCGGTGAGTTCTATTATACCGGTCTCTCCTTTTACCTGCTTGATGATATAACTGTCGTTCAGCTCTGTTTATTTTTATTTGAATTGGCAAATCTATATTATAATTTTCCGGTTTATTAATCATGTTGTGCCAGAATCTTTTAGGTATTTTATTCTCACTTAATTCTAACGGTGTGTATCCTGTAGCTTCACTATAATTGTGATTCATTGCATCTTC
The DNA here is from genome assembly GCA_034769895.1 of Magicicada septendecula. Lineage (NCBI taxonomy): Eukaryota > Metazoa > Arthropoda > Insecta > Hemiptera > Cicadidae > Magicicada > Magicicada septendecula. The sequence continues at coordinate 729,187,712 of CM068368.1, read as the reverse complement.
GAAAAATTGTAGATAGTCAGGCCATTTACTCTGTTGATTGTAGCAATATAACCTCATGTACTTGCCTAACTCTCTATTTATTCTTTCAGCAAGATTAGTTTGTGGATGCCTTATGGATGTAAGTATAGGTTTTATACCTTGTCTTGTCAATGAGTCCTTCCATAATTTATTACCAAACTGCTTACCTTGATCTGTCAACACTTTATCCATTTTTCCATACTTTGGTATATACTTCTGGGTGATGACGTTCAGAACAGATTTCATGGTGGGTCTTCGTACAGCATATAACTTTACTAGCTTGGTAAACACATCTACCGTCACAATTATATGGCGGTACCCACGACTTGATCGCGGGAGTGGTCCAAGGAAATCAAGTGCAACTATATCCCCCTTCTTCTTAGTTCTGATACTCCCCATTTCAACGCAAGTGTTTAAATTCGGATGTTTGGCTGTTTGACAATCATGGCATTTCCTAACAATTATTTTAATTTTTCTGAACATATTATTACAGGTGAAGGCTTCTTTCATAGTTAAATAGCACTTCAATGGAGATGCATGAGCTAGACTACGATGACATGGCATAATTAATTGCTGTAACATGTCATGAGATAGCACAACTTTCCAATCATAATTAATAAGCTTAAATAAAATTCCATCTTTCACACAATAATTTATAGGTAACGGATTATTTTTTATATTCTGTAATCGCTGATCTTTATCTTGCTCTCTAGCGAGATTACGTAGTAATTCTTGTACTTCTCTCTCGGGTTTGTATGTTATGTTGCTAAGTACCCTGACATCTTGTGGTTTAGCTTCATGTGTTTCTATACAGACTCCAGAATGTAGTCATTGATTTTCAGTCTTCGATGTGGACGGTTTATTACGTTCATCAGTGTTTCTCGGTGTCTCTTTCTGTTTTTTCTCAACGGTAATCGCCTGCGTATTTGCATTCCTATCGGATGTCCATGGTTTCGAAAATCGTTTCGACGAATTCGGCCATCGGTAACCTCCTTTGTAATTACCTCTTTCATTATTTTGCTCCTGCTTCTCATATGTTCGTCCATCTTCATGGCGTCTATCATATGATACATTTTTGTTTTTCGGATATTTTTCATCGTCTGTACGTCTATCTTCTCTGCCTTTATCTTCTTGGCGATATCTTTGCGAATACCACGTACCTCTATCTTGATTTTGGTTCCGGTTATCTCGCTGAACTCCTCTTGGTGGGTCTCGTTCACGGATTACACCCTCCATCTGTGTTAAAAGTATTAATAGATCTTCAATGGTAGCTATACCCTGAACATGTATAGCTAGTTGGATGTTCCTGCTGAAATGATTAGCAAGCTTAATGACTAATTCTTTTTGTGTTAACGCGGGACGTAAATGTTTACTCCTCTCTACTAACATAATGACGTATTCATCTTCAGACAGCTTACCTGGATTATATTTACCAAATTCCAGTGTATTTCGTATTCTCATTTGTATGTATTCATTCCAATACCTCCGTTCGAATGCTAGTTTAAATTCTTCATACGTTTTTAAATCGTCATTCACCATCGTGAACCAACTGGCTGCTGCATCTTTTAAGTAACGGCTTACAAAGTCTATTTTATCTTTGTCACTGAGAATAGATCCAATACTATCTATTTCTTTCTCACATTTGATACGAAATTCAATGGGATTTTCCCCTCTGGATCCTCTAAAATAGTTAATGGGTCTCTCTTCTCTAGGTACGGTCGAGTATACTAACGCTTGTGTTGGTAGTCTTCTCACTTCTCGTGTAAGTCGGTCTACTTCACCTTTTAACTTGACTTCCAGCTGATCTACCCTGTTGTCATGGTGTTGGATAGATTTCTTGATGGTGTCGTCTGCTGCGGCGAGACTTTTTGTTTCTTCTTCAATTTTCATGGTCTTCCTGACATTCCTCTGCACCAACTCGCTGATGACTTGTATCTTGGTATCTTGTCGATGCGTAATTTTTTCGAGTTTCTGGTCCAGTATGTCGGCCATAGATTTAAAATTTTGTTGTAGTCTTTTTCGCTGCTCTTCGAAATTTTCATTCATCACCACCGCTTGTTGTTTTAGAGACTCTTTAACTTTACCTTCTAAGGTCTCCATTCGTTCCATAATTTCTACCTTACTTTCAGCATTATACGCGTATAGTTTCTGAATTTCTGACGTGCTTGCTTCCAATCTTCTCATAGTTTCAGCACCACTAGTTTTTATTTCTTCAAACCTTTTTACGTTTTCAACGTTGCTGGCTTCCAATCTTCTCATAGTTTCAGCACCACTAGTTTTTATTTCTTCAAACCTTTTTACGTTTTCAGCGTTGCTGGCTTCTAACTTCTTCATTATGTCGGCTAAACTGACCTCTTGTTTATGTGCCATGTTTAATTTTAATTTGGTGAACCGATTTTAAAATATTTATTATTAATTTGTATATTATTAATTATTTGGATTATTATTAAATACTGTATTGGTAGTCATTTATTCATCAACATACAACCATTATCTTGGGCGCCTGTAGTATCAGTTTCTGATAACCACAATATTTATCTAAGCTCCCCTTTGTTTACTCTACTGATAACGCTAACTGTACGTTCTTATCAGCTACATTCAACATATAAATGCACGTTTTATAATAATTACACATCAACTCTAAATATTTGTTCTATGTGAATTTATATTTATTTAACTTCTAACTAATTTTTAATTTTTTTTCGTATTATGTTTTTTTTTTTTTTTTTTTATTTATTTAATCGTGCCCCACGTTGGAAGCGACATTTTCTTTTGCAACACATCTTTTTATGATTTCTTTCATTATGGATTATGAGTTTTACATGGACCTGGTTAGGGTATACCATGCCAACACTTACCTGCAGTATATGGTACTTTTCTGCTTTGCCGGCATTTAGGTGTGGGATTTGGGCTTATTAGGTATCAGGTAACGAGTTGGGACGATGTGTTTCCAAAAGAATTATTTTAGGAAGCTGAGTTGTATAAATTGTGAATAAATGAAAACTACCTTTTTAGTCTATCTTTCCAAAGATTATAATTGTCACCCTCAAGGTGCTTATCTTTAAACAAATCATAATAATAAACAGAATTTCAAATATTTAACACAATTTACGACGGGTTCCACCATTTATATTCTTTCTTGAATATTACTTTACACATATTTTCTCTAGTGATATATAGTTATAATGCTTACGTCTAACAATCACATATTAAAATCATATATCTTAGTACATAATTTATAAGTTCCTGAAAATAAGACATACAATACACAGTATATACACAAAACATATAACATGGAAATATACACACATATATGGGCAGTTTCACACTGTCTGCCTGTAATTATAATTCATTTATAAAAATCATTTTGTTATATTGAATTTAATTATTTACTAAAATGGAAATACTGAATTGATTTCATTCTATGAAATCCGTAACCCTGTTCTTTATACATGAGAAAATAAAATACGAACTTTTTAAATGAATATAACAAGGGTTATATTTATCGTTATCTCTATGGTAATTATTATTAATATAAACACTTTTATTAAGGGTAACTCCCTTTTAATTATTCTACTCTTCAGCCTGCTTGGCTATCAACAATAATTAATATGAAACAATAAAATTTGTGACATCTAATATCTGGATAACACTCTTAGAGCTTCTCTGCACTCTCCCTTAATTTATCACATTTAATTTATCAAATATAATTCTTTATACAGTGCACAATCTCATGAAAACATTTGCTTAGAGTCTTTCTGCACTCTTATTAACATATTATTATAATGATCACACATTATCTAAATGTTCTGTCTTTTTGAATAAATGTCTCTATATGATATACAGTACAACATTTAAAAGTGTCTTTAGGCTTTAGTCATACCGCCTATATAATTAAATGTTTATCAATTATTTAAAACTGTTCAATTTCGCTTATAGCGGCTTTTCATTTACTTTTTGTGTTTTACAACATTATTATGAACCCTGAACCATATCAGGTCACCTGTTTTGATGATTTCATGTTACACAGATGTACACGGGTCTCAGGCGTCGGCGTTGAGTACAGCTATTCCTCTCGAAACCTCCGTCAGCGTCGCTTAGCGGTGTATGAACAGCTAGGCTAGGCGTCGTTCCTTTATCGTCATGGACACAGCGTCTCTGGCCTCGGGTATAGTCTGATGTCCGTAGTACGTAGTTGTAGTAACTCAGGTGTCTGCCGGTCTCATTGAAGCGTCTTCTGCAGCGTATCGTTCCGTGTGTACGACTCAACGAATACTTTATGAATGAATCAGATGCTCGTTTTGGCTCACTGTTTATAGGGCAAAGCCACGTGTGCAAATGAGTTTCTATCGGCGAATATCTCAACAATCCTTTATTTATTTAGGTAACAAAGTTGTTTGTTAGACGTGTCTTGAACACAGTTATTAGCTATGTATACACGCGATCTTTAATTAGCACCGCGAAAGGTGTGAAATAGTAAAACGCTTATAGTTCACGACACTCTCACTATCTCGTTATGTGTTTGGTGTCTAAATAAAGCTACATTTCCGCACTATTCACTGGTCAACCTAGTTCTTCTTAATCTTTTGTCATTTTTTTATTATTTAAGTTTTAAAACACTTCTGACACGTGCCGACAAAATTATACATATTTATGCAGGTGGACTGTTATCTGTTTTGTTTGCTATATAAAATCTTATCTGTACCCTTCTAAATGTACAATTGTAGCAGATAACGCTTATTATGCGTACTCCAGTTAGAACGATAAACATTGATAACAATGTTTCGTTATAATATATATATATAGTATTTAAAATATAGTAGCAGAAAGTGATTGAATATATATATATATATTTCTTTTTAATTCAAACAACAATCAAGGAAATATCATCATCCACTTTAGTATTTCTGACTATGACCGGCCTGTAAGTCAAGAAAATTCAATTTAGAAATGTTGTACATTTTCTGTTAAATTTGTACAGTACTGTTAGTTTTATAAACTGACACTGTTCCATCTTTCCAGATGATGTAAACTGGGGTTGAATAAACCTTTAAGTCAAGATATAAAAATGATAGCCCTTATACTGTTCATGTTAAGGGTGCAGTTCACGTTGGTAGACCATTTCAAAATATGCTGTTTCACATTTATGTAGGGATAGGTGGGGAAATTGTAAACGCTAGGGAAATTTTAATTTACAGACAATCACTATTGGCTACAATGTCATTACATCATCTGTTGAAGCTCTCTCCAAAACTGCAGAGACGTTTTAACAACTGCAGAGTCCTATCAAAAGTTAAAGAAGCTAAAGACAGCATCAAGAAAGAAAGCTGGAACAAATCAAGAAGAAATGTCTAGGAACATAAAAAACAAATCTAAGAAGGGACTTGTATTTTGATAATAAAGTAGTAAAGAAACCTAAACAAGATTCTGAATAAATTTCTGTTTATTGGGATGATTCTGATGATAACAAAAATCCATTTGCAATAAGTATTTTGTAATACAATACCACAGAAGTAATATATAAAATACCAAAGTGCCAAAAAATTCAACTAGGAAAAGTTATCATTTATCATTGGGGGACCAAGAAATAAAACACACTACAAGTATGTTTGGTTATATACAGAAATAAAATGATGACGATAGATAATGAATGTAGATTTATGTCACAGGATATCAACACAAAGATTAAATATTATCACCAACGTTGCCACCACTTATTGCAAAACTGCTAGTCACTTTGCTGTCGACGAGACATCTCGGTGTTTACACCATCTTTGGCTCTTAGGTCGTTTAAGAGGCCTTTCAGTGTTTCCCACCATCTTTGGGTCTCAGGTCATTTAAGACCCGAAGATGCTGGAAACACTGAAAGGCCTCATCGAGAGTGAAGCAACTATCCGTTTTGGTTTTGCAATAAGTGGTGACAAAGTTGGTGTTAAGATGCCTTCTAATAAAACTAACTTGACTGGAAAAATGATTTTTTTACAAAGTTATATTAAAAGAAAATGATGAGAGTAGTATTAGCTTTGAACAAACATTGACAGTTTTACCCAATCCATAAATGAAAGAAATTAATAGCCAAATTTTCTACGAGTAACCTGGATGTGTTCCTGTTTTTGAAAATGATAAATTTTTATTTATTATTTACGAGTGTCATTTCTTTATGATATTTTTGTGTTTTAAAAATGATAAACTTTTAAGCTGTTACTTACATATTGTATTATGTAACCATAACAACATGTCTTTATGATTTTTAATAACCATAATGTCTGAAGTATCTTGTTTCCATGCACTTTTCATACAGGCCAAGATTGGGTAATTGTAAACATGTAGTTGAGATTAAAAACACAACACAAAATAGTACAGTGTCAATTAGTTTACAGTTGTTCCAATTTTTGTTTTATTTTATTCCAACATCATTACACCTAACATATTGGGGTACTTGTACATTGAATATAAGAGCGCTTCATTTAAACAATTTTTTGTATGCAACATAACAAGAAAATACTATTATAATAACTATTATTTAGAGTTAAATTGATTTTGAGACCTATACATGATTTTTAATAAACAAAAATGTGTTAATCCTTCATATTTCGTTTACAATTACCCACCTAATCTTAATGGAAAAATGATACAAACTTTGATAGCAATATTAAAATAACTTAAAAATACAGCTAGGAGCAAGTTGTGCCAATGCTTCATATGTTATTTTTTCTGTTTATTTATTTAATAGGAACATGTAAAAACAATTTTATGCCATTCTAGTACATCAGTAAAATAATAAATACAGGTATTCTATGTTTTGAATTGGTTAAGTTATATTACTGACTATTTTTGACTTGTTCTATCTGATTTCATGTAATTCATGGTGTAATATTTTCTTTCACAAGAGTTGATAGTCCCTGTATACAAAACAACCTGCTTTTGCCATGATAATGACCTTTCATTTGGCGCAATCTACTCGAGAAACAAATCTACATTTTTATCCAAACAATTGTTTCAAATTGTCAGAAATAAAATTTACCACAGAATATATTAATTTTACCCTGAACTGAATATTTACATTAGCTAAACTACACAACACCTAGAAACTTAACGAGAACAAAATGAACTCCATAGAATCCAATTTAAATGACTGGTTCTACCTGACTTGAATAATGCAACTGACTACTTTGTGAATTCTTAGAGCATCATGGAACTACTGTGTTAAATATAGGAAACATTCATAGAATATTATGCTCTTAGATTACAGCAGCAATGTATCGACAGACGTTATAATAGCGTCAAGTTGATTTCACTTCATGCAGTAAACATAAATGAGAAATACACAAACGTTAATCATAACTTCTATTAGAACAATGACAACTAAAATGAAACAATATAACAATATGTGATACTACCTCACTTTATGGCACTCTAATTAACATATTTAAAACTGATACTTTTATAAGTTTAATATACAAATGTTTTCATTGAAATCTTGTAATGTAGGGTCTACTGCTTTAATGGTATAATAATGTTATGCTGTATTATTAGTTCTGTTCAGTAATGGGTATGAAATCAAAGAAGTTGTAAGCAACAACTAATTGTAAAAGTTTTATAAATATAAAATATGGACTTTACAGTATGATTATAAAATCTACGATCTCCAGGTATGGGTATGAGCTAAGGAAGGAATAAGCATGCTAACCTTACAGTGCCAGTTTTTGTTATTCTCCACTATCAACTCTTGAAACAGACTTTAGTTATAACTGATAACTAGCAAAATTGATGTAATGTTAACATATGATCACTAAAATAAATATATTTATAATAGTGATGATCATTTATAATAATAATAATAATAATAAAATTTATAATTATTTAAAAGCAAATCACTGATCACTGTAGCGCAGTGATCAGTGTCTCCCCCACTACCTCAGTGGTCCTGGGTTCGCATCCTGGTCAAGACATGGCATCTTTTCGTAGGCTGTTAAAATTCCATCTATCATTTTTATTAAAAAAATATAGGCTACATTTCAGAAACTCAATGCACTAAATCTAATGTCGCTGCTAATGACATATTAGTTGTGCGATGTAAAATAAAGTAAATAAAAAAATCAAATCAAAACAAAATTCATACTTACGAAAAAATAGTTGTTTAAGTCCTCAAAAAATTTTTCAGTGACATATTGTTTGTCACAATTCACAAAAGAACTTCCAGTTTCATTGGTTAATGATTTGGTAGTTTCATTTGGTGATGTTTGAAATAACTTTCTACAGCAAGAATCTGAAAAAAACATCAATTTATTTACAAACTTAAAAAAAAAGTTAATTTAATAAAGAAAAAGGTGTATAGTAAAAGCCTCTTTATTATATCACAAGCTAAAAGTGCTAAAACTTAACTTTTAACTTAATTTAATTCAAAACTTATCAGTTTAGTTATTTATAATATTAAGAATTAACATGAACTGGGAAGAGTTTATGGGTCTAATTTATACGTTTCAAAAACCATCTGTAATAATATTTTAATAAAATAATTAATGGTGTTTGTAGACCTTCTCTACGACCGTTAATAAGTGAAACCCCTTTAATAACACTGGCAACTGCTAATATGTTTACAATGAACATATTACGAGAAATCAAAATTAATTAGAAAAGTTTCATTATTTTCTTTTTTAATAGAAAATTGTATTTAGAAATTTGAGTGGATGCTAAGGGTCCTTGAACTGAGCCTATACAGTAGCCAATATATATCTAAAAGGTTTAACTATATAACTACCCAACAGGAAGAAATGAAATGTCTTAGTTGGAGTAAAGCACTTCAAAAGAAGTAATAAATACCTAATATCTAAATTGAATAATGATTCTTTTTTTAATTTTAGTGATTATAAACATGTAAACATTCTGCTCATCTACTTTGTATCAAGACTTCAAGACTGAAAATATAAATTCATGAGATTCGTACAATATAATTTTGATGTGTATTATACAGTTATATGTTTTTCGACAAATATATAGAAAAAAATGATATGGAGGTACCTTTTAGGTAAACGTAATGCCAATATTCTTACCTTTTGTTTTAGGAATTGTTTGTTATAAAATTTTAGACACTCCATTATTCATTTCATTCTGATTATCAAACTCTGAAACAAAATAAAGTATGGGATAAAAGCTGAAGAAGTTCCTTTCAAAAACAGTAGAACTACATATTCTATATAGCATATCAATTACATGCTACACGTATTTAGCACAAATCAACTTAAATGACAATATTAATTAACAATTATATAACATATTACAGCAATTATTAATATAACAATCATTCACTTTTGAAAGAGGTTTGTCAATAATGTTAACTGAAACAGGTTTGAAAAGGAGATAAGTATCTAATTCTTATCCCTGCTTTGAAACTTAAATTAAAATTAGAACTCAAATTCAACTACATCACTCATAAAAGTGAGGTTATATGACTATTAGTGTACCTTTTAATCCATTTTGGTTTGTGTAAACTTATTTTTAATTCACAAAGGTACTGGAAAACCAATTTTTATTTCAATTATTTTTTATGCCTAAATAAAATAATTCAATACTTTTAACATGACTAAAAAGCTCTCCTAAACCTGAGTTTTAGCTATCACTAAGGTTAACAAGAAAAAACTCAAGTTGAAAATGTTTGTTCAGTTACTCACCACCAATACGAATCCCAACAGCATTTAATATTTTGTGCCCTCTTGTTTTAAACATAGCTATTTTATTTTGAAATTAGGAAAATCTGAAAAAACAAAACATTCTAGTAAATAATTTTCTGCACTTAATTTAAAATAAATTTTAAAAAATAATCCTGCATATCAATAATTAATTTATCATTTACATTACTAAAAGTAATAATCAACTTATGTTTTCCTTATCTTAAAAAATTGCAGCGAGGTCCCCTTTTTCTTAAACAAACCTAACCTTGCCTTAGACTGAACATTTTTAAAAGACGTATTATTTTTTTTAAACTTATAATATTTATGTTCAAATAATATTCTCATGAATGATAACATTATCAATTATTCATCAGACAAGTTTGGTGACAGATCCTCCGAAATAGTAATATATTTTTCATTAGTACAATTTAGTATTGCAAACTTGAACCACAAAACTTCATTACCATCAAATGTCTGGTGCAGACTGGCCTACTGGTTTTGCATTATGAGTGGTTGCAATGCAGGCAGTTTCAGACAACTACTAATCAAATATTGCGATCATTTTTTAATACAAAACTTTTAGTTCTGTTGTTATTATCTCTTTACCCATCAAAACGTGGGTTTAAATCCATGATAAGCCCGGCGCCATGAAAAAGCATTATTATGTATTATGATGAGAAAAACAGTGATCTATATATATAATGAGATATGTTTTATTTAACCTAGTTATGACAAGAGGGATTCATTAGTTTATTTTGCCGAAGAGAGCGATGGACATATTGACCCGATAATCTGTGTAGACCGAAGAAACAGATTAAAGAGAACCTTATTCCTTGATTAGGTTTTACTGATTCTACTGTTTATCTGGATCAGTTGCCGCATAGGCCATTGCTCGCTCCAGCAATAATAAACTAAAGAAACACTCTTGACATGGTCAACTAAAGTAAAGCGTAACTCATGTCGTTACATGTGTAGATCACAGGTATGCATTTCATTCCTTGCCAGATTTATTAAGAGATTTTAACCAAAGTGTGGAGTCATTCCTTTCCATATACAACCATACAAATGACAGTTAAAAACAGAGAAATAACAGCTTTGTCTATAAAATCAAGTAAAGGAAAACTCTAAAAACCAATGTGCAAAAACAATTTTTCATTATAAAAATAATGATTCTGAACTGGAAAAGTTTAAACCAATCAGTAAGCTTATTTAGGTCTGTAAACGTAATATCCTAACAATATAATGAAATAGGTTATGGTATATAAAATACAATGTTTTTATCAAAAAATCATAATTTTAATTGATTTAATTATTCATTTAACTCTAAAAGATGAACAATGTACCAATCTTAATACTGTTTTAGTATAGATATATCTAAACTGCAGTGAATTTTAATTCACCAGAAATTGATGGAAATGAAGACATTTCCATTCAAAGAACACTAGGTTAAGTTACCTAAATAAATTTCAAAAATACACTTGGATTAAGCTACAACGACAAATGCTTAATTAAACAGATAGAAACTTCATTTTTTTATCATTAAGCCTAAATGTGAAATATTAGGTTATGTAATCAAGGCAAAGGTGAATTGACAGTATTAACAGTGACCGTAAAAAACCTGAAATGTTTTAACCTAACATAGTCCAAGAAATATTCATTACGATTGTAACTCAACTAAATAAGCAATTCAATTTACAAAAAATTATAAATTTTCAAAACTGCTATTAATAAAAGCTATATATACATTTGACAGTTTTTGAAACCTTTCATTCATTCTTACATAATTATAGCACACTTAAGATTATAGATTCCCTACAAATTAGATATAAATATGTTACAAAAGGTGTTTTGCTTACCAGATAATGTAAAATTTCAAGAACACCACTCCAACAAAGCCTGCAGCACATCATATCGTACTAAGATGTAGACAGACGTAAGCCCTAGTAGACAGATTTCCCGCTTTACATAACACGTCTAACCTCAAATTCGAAGAGATTCATTCTGTAATAACTTTTCTGCATTTGATGATGAAACAAAATCAAAAACAAAATAATTTTTAATAAAATAAAACAAAAACTTTATTAAAGACATTTTAATTTTGTATTAAAACAAGGTTTGTATAAAATGTGATCAAAGTAAATTGTTTTCAGATGAATATTTTATATATATATATATATATATATATATTGTAACACCACAAAATGTTGCATAACCAAGACACACACCAGAAGGGTAAATTATGACACTAAAGTTATAGAAGTGAATCATTTGTAATGAATGTAGCAAAGAAGAGAAGGACCAGCAAAGAAGAAAGAAGAGGAAGGATCCCAAGAAGCAGTGATGAATACACTGCATGACACTACAACAAACACAATGACTGACTTTAACTAATGGACATGCAAGGTTCACAATAAGCTGTCAAGCGAACCAGTTCATGACATTAATGTGTAGAGTCATGTAAATAGAAACTAAATAACCAATGACTTAAATAAAGTAATAACAATAACAGCATTTTGGCTGAAATTAGAAGAACTATGATAAATAAATAACAAAGCCTATGACTATACTAGCTATAGCCACAAGGCTATATAAAGACTAGCTTTACAAACCCAGATGTAACATTATTGGATAAAGATAATTATAAAAGGAAGTCTTATGTGTATAAGCAACTTCCTGATTAAACGAAATGTAATTAGTAATAATAATTAAGGAATATACATGGTGCTATGAATGTATCTAGACCATGCCTAAACGAAGTTATGTCATTAAGTTAATAGGGAAACAGGACTCCTAATGAACATTAAATTTACTGAACAATAAATATAATTAAATGAGATGTAAAATACCACCACTCAATTAATATTGTATGACTTTAAATTGAGTAGGCCAAGTAAAATGTATTTAGAGAATAAGGAATTTTCATAATAACGTATTATCATAATTATATTAAGATTTAATATTGTGTAGCTGTAAACAGCTTTTAATTGTAATAATATGTATTTTTAGTCATGTAATAACGTTTGAAAGAAAACCTAGAGACAAATAACCAAATGTAAAAGTTAGGAAAATAATCGCATTGTGCGTTATTAGCAGACGACAATAAGAAACCATGTTTCAAAACACTATTTTTATGTATTGTCAGTGAAAGCTAGGTGCGAACCCGCATTATGCCACATCAAAATAAAGAGCAGACAATAAGCTTTAATTTGATGATGATAATTTAGAGATCGAAAGTGTAATAAGTTAATAGTGAGTGTTAGCATCATTTCTTAAACAGATTTAAGAAATTATCAGTGAAAACCAACAACAACGACACTCAGATACAGAGAGAGCGCCGGTGGCGGTTAAATAAAACAATACGTCGCTGTAACGGTTATCTGTACCAATCAAAAAAGAGTTTACTCAGCGACTTTTGTCCCTAACGGCGATGAAGACGAGGGGTATATAACCAGAGACGCTGAGAAATTCGCGTATTCGCTACCTTCATCTCGAGCCATCTAGTTGCCGCTCGACAGTGTCTTAAATTTTAATGACTTAATACAATATAATAGTAGTAAATACTTCAAAATTTACCAAAATAATTAACAGTACAGCGATTCATCACACGAAAAGTGCATCGACAAGTAATAGTGAAACTTTTAGACAGTGCGCGTATTCAGAACGAGAAAATTGAAATTAACCTGTAAGGTAAACAACCCAGTTTCATTAAGAAGAGGGTATATTTCTCGTTCCAAGTGCGAATGAAGTGCAGTTATATAGTGATCAATATAATCCGATCACTAAAGTGTTTAATTTTTAATCTATAAGATTAAAAAGAAGCAAGGTAGTACAGTGACCAATTTTATTGTTTATCTGTTTTCACTGATCATAATTATCAACACTCTTGTACTGAGTCAAAGACAACCAAACTTTTAATAGCAAACACTGTATCAATTTATTTAGAGGATTAAATAATCCAATGTAAGAATATTTGTGTTAGAGTTAAGTATTATAATATTTGTTAGGATATAAGCATACGAAACGATCGTTAACCTCAAAAATAATTGCGAGTTTTTTTTAAAAAAAAGAGGCCAAATATGAATTATCATCACAGTAATGTCTATCAAGGCAATTAATAACGTTCTATTTGTATTTTCAAGAACCTACCCGTGAGGTAACTTATAAAATAAAATTAAAATTTGTTAATAATTATAAGAGTTTTATAATGTCTTTAAATTGAGCTAGGCCAGATAGTAGATGGGTAACTTACCATCCAAATTGTATTACTGTAACAATTGTATTTTTCATTTGAGTTGATTTTAAAGGGTATAAGAAACCCGTAATGTTATACAGCATAAAATTTGGTTCCTATTATTTCATTTAGATAAGCAATACTCAGCATAGAGTACATTGAGATACTTGTGAGCAGAAATCTTACAGTACTATATCCGAATTATTTTAAATGCCCTAAGCATTTAAACAAGATATAAAGTGAACACATACAATTTTAAAATTTAACAATTTGTTTTTTCATGGGAACCTTTCATGAAGTAAACCCATGTGGCGCCCACATTACATACAAGGAGTTGTATAACCTTGTTTCTAAAGTATAAGCTGGTTATAAGAGAATCTTGACAGTTTATTCTGGGTAAGGGAACGTCAGAACTTCAAGTACTACTACCAGGTACGTGAAAGTGTTTTTTATGTTAATTTATTTGTTCAGGCAACACTTGACGGTACTTACACTGGCGACATTTAACCAAGAAGAGGAGTTCCACTTCAAGATCGACGCTACCGTTACATTCATTTACCGACCAGCAATTATTATTTTACCCATAAAAATTATCACACTATAATTACATAAATAATATTTACCAATTATCATAAAAGCAAATTACTGCATACAAAATAGAGACTTCATTAAACATTTTTTGTAACCAGTAACTAAAAGAATTTACACACGATAAACGTTTAGTTATATATATATATATATATATAGACTTAGCGCCGCATAATTTCTTCATCACACGCCAATTTTTACCCAGGGTATCTAAAACAAATTTGAGGAACTTGTATAAGTACATCTGCAGGTGAAGAAGTTATTTTGCCCAAGTTATGGTGTGTCAGCGTACGAAAAACTTATACAAATTTTTATACATCGTATTTTTGCTGTACGCTGAAGCCAGACAACCTGTTCGATATATACAAATGTATATAATGAAATATGGGTAGTTAGTCGGCCATATTGGCATTCGTAATAATTATTCTATAAAATTTGTAACATGTGTAAAAAAGACAGACACTACAGAGGAAAGTGTGTTTTTATTCTGTTTAGTTGGTATAACGAAATATTGGACCTGCCATAATTTATTCTGTTTAGTCGTCTAGTGCGGTAATTCGTTGAGTTTTCTAACGTGTGTGGGACAGAATTTTGTAATTCGTATGAAGTGTTTGTGATTGCAAGTCGAAGTAAAAATATGTTGGAGGCGCTAGGAATAATAATGAAAGGTAAGATGATCATTTATTTAGTGTATGTTCTCCGTTGTTTGTAGGAAATTAGCTGTTAGGTTATGTATGAATGTCTCGCTTACTTTGGGTTGTACACTAGGCCTACCGGTTGTTATAGACCCAACTATACATAATATCACTGTGTTCTGTCCAAAATTTAATAATGGAGCAAATTAGCATTCTAATTTAATTAATACAATATACCTAGGCTAACGCCATGCGTTCTTATGGGAGTAAAAATTTAATTTTTTGTCTCCGTAAATAGGTTCGACCGCCGTTTAAAATTATTTTTCTCGTGTTTATATAACATAGAAGAATATAATAAAAATATATCAGCGCAATATCAGCATTGATGAGAATCTTCATAATTACCCAAGGGGTAATTAACTAATTTTAAAAAAAAGTCCCTGTAAGGCACTGAAGCAATTTAATTAAATAAAGTTTCGGTTAATATTTACCTGTGCTCCACCATACAATCTTGAAGTGAATTTTTTTTTTTTATTCTTCTATGTTATATAAACACGCGAAAATTAATTTTAAACGGGGGTCGAAGCTATTTACGAAGAAAAAAAATAAAATAAATACTCCCATAAGGATGCATGCAAAAGTGAATGATCGCCATATTGACTGTGTAGACGGTGAGCCGAATTTGACTGGAAATCATGTTGATGCGTTTCCAAAACAAAATTTACATGATTCTTACATGTTCAAAATTGCGTTGAGCCCAAACGGCGGTTTAAAGCTTTGCGTTGAGCCCACCGCGAGTTTATTATTAGTAACCTCGGAGGCGCCGAAGGCGCCGTAGACTAAAGCATGTGCGGTGAGCCGGCTACCCAAAATCACTCTCAGCGGTGGATACTGTAGGAAACTGATGAGTCGGCCACCCACGAGTCTGAAATGTAATGCTTTGCGTTGTAGGCAATTGAATTACGTTAAGGCAAAATGTAGTGGTGATCCCACAACTACTCAGTTAATATGGCGTATGGTGTAGCACAGGTAAATATTTACCAAAGTTTCTTTATTATAGATATATAAAGACCTGTAAGTCTGACAATTATTTTGTCTACTCTAGCCTACCTATATATGTGTAATGTATCCAATTTGTAAATCATTTTATTCGTAAAATGTGGTCCTACCTAACACAAGATGGTACGCCTTACTATAATATATTTAATTTGAACTCTGCTCGTATTTAACTAGTTACAAATTTTATTTAATTCTTCAGTCCAGCTATATTACTCTAAATATACTTTCAAATTCAGCATTTTTCATAAAATTCATAAAAGAAATACGTTAGGTTATGTTTCATGTCTAGATTACTTTGTCGAACACGTATCTGTTATAGAACCAACTATGCCTAATAGCACTGTGTTCTGCCCAAAATTTAATAATTGAGCAAGTTAGCATTCTAATTTAATTAATACAATTTTATTTTTTCATTATTAGCGGGCCAATTTATACAAAAACAAAAATTCTGGAGTTTTGTATTGTAGTGTTTTAGGGTAAATAGAATTGCCATAATAAATTTAATACAGTAGGCGTATTGTTTTGATTGTGAAACAAAAATCATTTGTTTGATGTTTTAATTCAGTTCACTTATCCCCAATAAGTAAAAACCTTTACAAAGGTGCATAAGGTATTATCATTTGCTTTAAAAAATTGAATTCCAAAATAATACAAAGACTATTTAAATTAGATTTGTTCCTTTACTGCATTAATAAAACCTGTCATATACGCGTCACCTTATGCTACATAAATATCAAACACACTTAGTTAGTTAGTGATTAATTATGTTAACAAAACTAGCAAACTAGCAGGGCATTAGCCGATTAACTTACAGCGGAATAGCCTGTAAGCCTAACCTAACTCTGAAATAAAATGAATTACTTTTAGGAAAAAATCAAAATTTGTTTGTGTTATGTAGGCTTGGGTGTTAAGTATAATAGGCTAAGTTCTTTATCACAGTAAATTGTCTCTAGCTCCAGATACTTGCATGTCTACATCAATTGTCATATTTTACTTTTCAGATGACTGTGAAAGTAGGCCTAGGAGACGTACAGCAAAAAAAGGTACATATAGTTTTAATTGTTATTTATATTCAGTGTATAAAAGCACCCCTTAACTCTAATCAACTAAAAATATAAAATTAATTAACCCATTTTTGAAAAAGACCCTGTGAGGGAACTGACTCCAGTTAAATGAAATATGTATTCTGTATTAAATGCTTATTCTATATAAATATCAAGTTACTGATACCTTTACACAGAATAATTTTATTTAGATTAAGTCTGGCCTATGATAATATAACTGATTTAGCTAAACTTACTGCGGATTAGCCTGTAAGCCTAACCTAACTCTGAAATAAAATTAATTACTTTTAGAAAAAGATCAAAAGTTTATAGGCCTGGGTGTTAAGTATAATAGACTAAGTTCTGTGTCACAGTTGAATTATCTTTAGCTCCAGAACTTACACCAATAGTGCATGTCTACATATATTTTCATACTTTACTTTCATATTTGACTGGGAACGTAGTAAGTTCAGTGTTAATTTATTCATGTTACCTTATATTCGGTGTATAAAATCACCCCTTAAACTCTAGTTAACTTTATAATCAGGATTATATTATTCAATGTTAATCATTTGAACAGTTTTTGTTTTTCGAGTTTGTGTGATTATATTAGAAATCTTTTTCAGGAATCTTCAGTGCAGGGATGTAACCAAGCAATAGTGACTTGAGTTCATTTAAATTAAAATAGATTACTATAAAATAACTACTAGATTATGCTGTAAATTTAATTTTTTTTAGAAATGTACACAAAATCCATTAACTTTTTGTAAATTCATAGTGCTAACCTACAAATATTGTGCTAGGTTAAGAAAATAAATTATTCTATTAATTATTAGCTTAATATTATTATAATTATTAACTTAGTGAAAAATTATGTATGAGTTTTGTAATGATCTTTCAGGTTCCTCCTGAACTTTCCAGAATTGACTGGGAAAAAATGACTATTATTGCACCATCAGTAGTATCGACATCAGATGATATTGATGTGGAAAACATATGAAGTGGAGAAGGTAATATAATCAAAGCAATTTAGCCTATAGATAATTTAAAATTTTTTTTTCTGTTTGTGAATTTTGTAACATTAGCATATTTGATTTAATGTTTGTTTCATATGTAGTGTTAGGTTTACCTAAATTATCTTTACTTGACAAACTAGACTTGTATAGGTACTTTAAATCAATTAAGAAAATCAGCTTTGAATGTAGCACAATTAATTCATACCATATTTCATTTATTTTTTTTTTCAAAGCATTTTTTTGTTTGGGTGTTAGCCTATTTAATTTGTGTTATGGCAAAGTTAATTTTCTGCATCAGGAATGTCCTATTTCATTGAGCAAGCTTTATAGGAGATTTTGAAGTTTGTGATAAAATAGCCATTAATGATTCTTTTGTCTTGTTAATAACAACAATATAAAGTTATTAACAGTCCCATTTACATTTTAAATGAGAAAATTTAGTAACATAGTAGTTGGAATCATTTTTAATTAGTAGTATTATGTGTCAATGCTTTCAAATCAGGGGCTTCCTTTGGAAAGTATAATCATATGATAATTTTAAGATAAGTATTGTTAGAAGCTCTAAATAAGTTTGTTTATATTATTTTTTATATAAAGAGTTTTGGAAGCTGCTGGAAAACAAAAGTTCTTAATAAAGTACATAATTAGTTTAATAACATTATTTCCCATAAAATTGCAATTATTTCATTTAGTAATTTGCACTTTTGTTGATACTGGCAATGATAATTATTTTTCTCTGTTAGCTAAAATTCTTTCTTTGTTACAGAGTCCATTGTTGTAGAAGCTCTTATATCGCCAGATGATTGTGCAAAATTTATAAGTTTGGAGGTAAATTTCTCCTTATAGAACTGCTGTATTCTTATATAGTTATCTCTCTCTGACCTCTATTTTGCACTATGAGGTGTACACTTATTTCCATTCTTATTTGGTATTCTTTTATCTCTTTCTACTATTATTTAGTTACAATAGTTTAATCATAGTAGTCTCTTTATAATTGGTTTAGTGTTTTTTGTACACTGGTCTGTCCCTTAGTGTATATCATTGACTAACATTATTTACACCTAGTGTCACATGACAGGTGTTCTTAATTACGATTATAATACATTATGTCCTTTCTTATAATATTCTTATACTATTACAATAGTGGCATTACACCTTACTTGTGGTATAGACATTAACCTTTTACTTCTATTTGGTATTATAAAGTGGTTTTGTTCACGTTTTACTTAGTGAATCCCCTTTTGGTCGGTTTTGGTTCACTTTATTTACTTAAATTCTTATTTAAAATCCATTTTGGGTATCTTATATTGGTACCTGTAGAAAGCTTATCAGTTCTTCTTGGTTTAAGGCACAAAACATTTTGGTTTAGGTAGGCTTTTCCTACTGATAGATGTGAATTTAGGTGAAATTTGTACCAACAATGTGTATGTTAGGTTGATACAAATTTACATTCTTTTAACCTTATTTTCTCAAGTTTGGTTTTATTAATGATAACTAATAACTCTTTAGTTATTGCCTTTTCTTATCTTACATGATTGTTTGACTATTTGAGTAATATTTGTTATTATTATGAGACAATTTTAATACTTCTTTATGTTACATGGGTGCTATGCATAACATGTTACTATGATTTTATTCACAGCTTCTATTCAGTTAACAGTCTAGTTACTTTCATTCTTTTATAACATATCTTGTCCTATACATTTATAATATTATCTGTTGTATATTGTACAGGAATGGGTTTCCTCTCCTTAAAACCCCACTGTTGTGTTTGTCAATTTGTACATACACCTATGCCAATGTGTTTTGAATTATTTTAATTATGTAAATCTCGGAGATATTTGGAGTTGTGGGATGTATTGATGTAAGTAATTAATTATTAACTTAGCTCTCTAAAAACTATCAGTGTTTGTGTACCTGTAACTTAAATAATTAATGAGTTATTTTATAATTCCGTTCAACCCTATTCAGTGGCGGCGCTAACGAAACGGGGGCCCCCCCCGCGAAACTAATTAGGGGGCCCTATAAAAATGGTTAAATTTTGTATACGTAATAGGGAAAAACACTCAAATGAGTTTCTATTTACGTGTGTTTCACAACAATGGTTTGTGAATACTTTCTCGTCTATCACAAAGCGTTTGCAATTTGCAAAGGCTGTTTTACACGTATACAAACTCTTAAAATTCATTGTTGCTAAATAGACAAAGTTCTATACAAACTATAAAAAAACCAAAATAAAAAGAATTATTTATTTTTACGTCAAAGATCTAAATTCAGATTATGAAAAAGTACCGCACACAGAGTGTTAAAAATTTATTATTTAAAAACGAATATCAAAGTAACATTCTAGCTTTTTTCAAACATTTAAATTAGTTTGTAACTGAATTTGTGAAATTCTTGAATATACTCTATACACGTTCTCCTTAAGTCTAATCCAATTCAATAACACTCGAACTCAAGTAATGTACAGTATTTACAGATGAGGATCAACCAAAGTTCACTGTTTTCCTAAGCCTAGTCTTCTTTTTTTAATAGCTAAGAACTTTTCAACCACTTCGTTGATATTAGTTTTCTGTGTCTCTTCATGCTTAATGCTTAACAGTACCAAGTCAGTCAACCGAGTTTGGGCCATGGCACTTCTTAAGTATGACTTAATTAATTTAAGTTTTGAAAAGCTTCTTTCCGCTGTAGCTGTTGTGACAGGTATGGTTAAATAAAGCTGCAAAGCTGTAGTTAAGTCTGGGAGGCAGCTCATAAGGCAGCTGTTTTCTTCAACCAGTAAATTCATCATTTCTCGAATGCTTTTCTTGTGTACAATTTCTTTGGCCATCAGAGCTTTGAAGGATATTACTTGGTCAGGCAGTGATGTGGAAAGGTCACCAGGATACACATTTACCAGAGCCTTACTTTTCTCCACTATTGTCTCTTGTGAGAAGTTTACTAAATTCTGAGGCGTCAGGAATGAAAACCTATCATCAATGCAACGCAATCCTTCGAATCTCATTTGTAGCTGAGCTATTACAATATCTAGTGTTGCATTGAAAACTTTTACTTAAAATGATTTCACTGGGTCGTCAATTCTATGGTCAACTGATAATTCAACAAAGAAGCGTTTTACATCTCGCTTACGCTTATTTTTCATGTTACAAGTTATGTCCCATGTCTGGGCCAACTGTTTAGCACCAGCAAGAAAGCCGGCAAAGTCCTTTCTTAAAACTTTTAACTCATCACAAGCGCGGCTTAGAAACTGCCACGCTCTGCCTAGGTCAACAGTTGGCCTCTGTAGTGCTTTCGAAGTTATATTTACATTCTCTAAAATCTTAGTTTCAAGACAGAGCACAAGAATAAATTCAAAGTTTTCCAGGTGGTTTCTAATTGCTAATGCTTCTTCTGCCTCGGGTTTTTTTGAGCTGTATAGAATAATTTCTGTCAAACACTTAATCACAATTTTGAAATCATTTCTTAAAGCTAACAGACAGTCGTGTCTAGAAGACCACCTTGTTGGACATAGCTTTTTTAAAGTTAGATTTTTGGCAGAGCTGCCTTCTTTAACAGCAGTGTTAAGTTCTTGCCATCTATGTAAGCTTTCACTGAAAAACACATAAGTTTTCTGTACTATGTCATAAAATTGTCTTATTTCAGAAATATTTGATACTGAATCATTGATCACCAAGTTCAGGTTATGTGCAGCACAGTGTACGTAATCCGCGTTTGGGACTATATCCATAATTCTTTTCTGTAACCCAGAGTATTTCCCGCTCATTGTTGCTGCACCGTCATAACCTTGACCTCTACACTTACTAATGTCAATTTCATTTGTTTTCAAAAAGTCTAAAATCTTACTTTGAAACCCCTCACTGTTGGGATCCTTTATTTCTTGAAATCCATAAACGGACTCACTAATCACAGTTTTATAATTGCCAGGAGATTCTTCTATTATGTTAATGTATCTGATTACAACACTCATTTGGTCAATCTTAGAAATGTCTTGTGTGCTATCAACAATTATAGAAAAAAAAGGAGACTAGTGAATCTGTTTTAATAAGGCAGTCAATAATGATTTTCCTAGCAAGTTAATGATTTCATTTTGAATGTCATAGTGGAGGTATTTTGATCTGTTTTTTTTTTTCATTTTCTAAGTGTGCACTAAGGAGAGAATCGTAGCGAGAAATTAAAGATAGTATGTTCAAAAAATTTCCACTTTCAGGATTTATTTCATGTAATGCTTCTCTATGGCCAAGAAACGGCAATGAACACAGTGCCATGGTTCGAATGACATCCACAATCTGTATGAAAATATCTTTCCATTTTTCCCGCTCATCGGAAATTTGATCAGCTACCGTTTTACTCTTTTTCCAAGTGGCATACGTGAGACAAGATTGTAAATGAGCATTGCTACTTTCATGAACTTTAACTTTTTTACTGAGACCTTTCCAATCTCTAATATCGCCTTCACGCCAGCTTTGGGCATCAGCACTTTGGCTGAAAAGCCAACATGGTAAACAATAGACTCCATCTAGATTACGAGAGTAACAAAGCCAAAACCTGGGAACAATTTGGCCTGCTGCAGTTTTGAAAGAATAATATGCTGTACTGAAAGACCGCTTAGAAACGGAATCCTTCGGGAAAGGACCCTTTGTTTGACAAAGTTCACTTAACGTTATTAACTTTTTCACCTCGTCTGTCATTGTAGCTTGATTTTTATAGAATGCAATATCTGTCTCAAAACTTTGGCAGTTTGGATCGGAAGGGCCTGCTAAACTAGTTTTATTTGCGTGATTACTTATAACTTCAGTTGGTTCAAACTGATTTTCTGGTCCAGGTATGTCTTCGGACTGGCGAACACATTCAATGCCTAGCAGTTGTTCTTCTTGTTCATGTTGCAGTTGCTTATTTGTTTCCGTAGTTGTATCACTTGTATCCGACGGACTAATGTTTAAATCAGGTTTATTGTCACTGTCACAATCAACTTCAAGTCCGATTTTTGTTTCTTTTTCATTACTTGCACTTGACCCGGGTTTGGGTTGTTCAACTTCACATTTTGATGATTTTTTTAAAAACTGGTCGAGTTTTTGAAAGTTTACTTTTAGATTCTTCTCGTTGTTTTTGCAGTTTCCTTTTCGTAGCACCACTTAAATATTCACTCTTACTTTCCATTTTATAAACTCTGTCTCTAACACTCTAACACTACACAAAATACAAAAACTAAAATCAAATGTTAAGTCATTAAACTTAAACGGCACTAAATTACGAAATGAATGCAATACAGTACTATCGCGCAGGAGATGCGACGAACTACTGAGTACTGAACTACATTGTGTTGTGTTTGTTTACGTCTCCTCAGTGACGAGTGACTCATCGCACGGACGTACGGGCACCACAAGAGATAAGATAAGCTTCGCTTACAAACTACAAACAGTAATGTCATTTCAGAAAACGTAGTTTTTTTGCATGTCTATACACTTAAATAAAACGTATATTTCGTATTTTAAATACAAATTTGCCGGTAGTCGGACCCCATTAAAACTTTTTTTCCTATTATAGCTCGTTTCATATTTTTTTCTAGGGGCCAGAGTGGCGGGGCCCCCCCGCGCCGCGGGGTCTGCGGGGGCCTTATCGCCGCCACTGACCCTATTATACCTTGAAGAGAATTCTGTCTAATTTTGTATTTTTACTCTCTCTCTCTTTGGTGTCAGATAATTCCGCTATAAGCGCTGTAGTATCGGCTCAACGAAACTTATAGGTTATTTCAATGTTTATGTTAACAAATTATTCTATACTTATTCAGTTACTTTTTTATTCCTAGCTCATTAAACCATACTCCAAATAACAAGATTTTGCCAATATATAAAGGTTCTTTATTTGTTTACTTCTTTAACATTGAATAATATATGTTCTAATTAACATACGCTTGAGCTATAGATTGTATGAATCGATTGTTGATTATTCTGATACTTTATTTAAATTTAGTTATATAGTGTGTTTTAATTTGTAATTAATTTAATTCAGGGTGTGAAGGTTCTTGTAACTGTGGGGAAGATTAAAAATACATAGATAAGAATGCAAGATTTACAAATTTAAAGTGTTGTGTAGTTAGTATGATTAATATAATAATAATTTACCAGACTAGAACGAAGCCAATCGTGTAGGCGGTTGATTGATAAATTTACTGTTCTGGACAATTATGCCGTACGATTTTCTTTCTTCGATTTAATAGAATGGAATTCTTCTCCTGTCCACTTCGGAATTACAGCTTGGATTGGTTTACAGCCCGATTGATGCTTCTTCTGCAACGCCAGGATCCAAATACGTTCTTCTCTTGGTTGAAGCAATTAGTGTTGTTCCGTGTTTTTGAAAGGTTATAACTTCTGGTGTAGTGAATATTATTAATTGTGATACTGTTAATTCTTTCTATTTGGTTTAATATATCATCAATTCCCTTCGGATATGGGACAGTTCAAGTTCTTCCTTGTATAATCCAGTTATTTATTCTCTATTGTGATTTCATACTGTAGTGTTATTTGGATTAAACTGTACTGGTGATAGTCATAAACATTGTCATTAGGATTTTGTGTTTTATAATCGTGTCTGATGATTTAAAATATTCCGATTAAATAGATAATTCTTTGGTTTTTTAATCTCATCACATTCAGATCATCAAAGCAATTATTGTCAAATTAACAACTTCCTCTTCTTCTGTCGTCCCTAGCAACACACGACTTCTTCCTTCCACATGTTTTGAATGTAGTGTTTATTTCATATATTTTTTGTCTATTCCTTATCAATTTGCTAACCTATCGAAATGTAACTTTACCGATAGTTGGTTTATTATTTTCTACACATATTCTGCTGGTTTTTTGATATAAGCCGGTTTTTTCCTTTTTTTATATTTAATCCACTTTCGATATTAAATGTTATTAATCGATATCATGGCATTATGGTATTATCATAATTTGTATAAATTTTATTATATATCATTATTAATTTAATGTTTTTTCTAGCTCTTCAAATCGTATTCATTAATTATTATTAATTGATGTACCTAACCTTTATGTTATGAGTGGTTATATAGTGGTTTTGGCTGTTAGGCCTTTTATTGTAAACAGATCTACCTGTGTTTATAACTGGTACACATCTATAGCCCCTTTTACATAAATTCATACATATAATTAAATCTTAACTATTAACATTTACATAAACAATTATTTTTTCCATATCTAATAACAATTTTATCTTGACCTATGGATCACATATAAGAAAATTCAAATCTATTAACGTTAATTAGCTGCTTCACACTTCATTCTACAACAGTCATTGAATAATACATCTTGTTTCATTATCTTTCATTAACTCAACACATATTTGGTATAACATAACATAAACTTTATCATAACATTTGTTGTCACAAAATAATACCTCTTAACTCAAAATTCTTATTTGCTATTAGTAAATTATTGTTTCATTTTTTGTTTGTTTTTCATTAAACATATATCATCAACTATTGTCTAACTTACAGGTTCGGTTATTCTTGTTAATATTACCTTGCATCCTTATTTACCTGTATCTATGATTATAAATATAATTATTAGCTCTTTGTTCTATCATGGGGTTAAATATTGACTTGTTTATTATTCTGTGAACCTTGTTTTTATGTAACTTGAGTGCTAGCATTTCTGTTGCGTTACAATATTGGTCATCTCAGTTAGTCAGTTCTTGTCCATCTCTTCAATCTGTAAGTTGTTCAGTCATTGCATATACGGGTAAGATGTTCTATAGTTGACTGGCTCTTGGAATCTATATTTTATACCATGGTTGTTAGGTGTCTTTCTCGTAGTATGTTTCTTCCTTGTCTTCATTGGTTCCTTACTGACCGAAAACTATTGGGTTGTTGGTTCCTGTGGTACAACCATTGTTTGGTGCATCTTCTTTTTCTTATAATGTTATTTCACTTGTTAGTTACCATTAGTTTTATTAACTCTTATTGTTGTGAGTTTATCCTTGGTGATGAGTAGCTCATGTAGTTTCATGCTTGGCCTTTTAGAAGAAACACTTGGTTTGTCTCTTTCACTCAATTATTGACATGTGTTAATATTTTGGGTTACTGAAATATTTGGGCTCATATGTCTCGTTACAATATTAACTGGTTGTAGGCATATAAACTTATACACTGTTGTGAGAATTGTACAAAAGTACCTTTAAGCTAATTTCAAAACAAAACATTTCAGAATTAATCACATTTTTTTCACTTTATAGGCTATGTCACACCAAAAGAAAATGTACAGGTCACTTTCAACAACAGTTGACAACAGCTGACTGAATATTATCCGATGACAAAATACTAAACAGATGGGAGATAGTCACACCAACCAACCATTTTGTATATAGTCTTTAAAATGGGATTTTTTTGCTTGTACACGGAAAACCTGGATCACTGTATTAAGATATATATTTTAGATATGTAGGTCAATTTATTAATTTTGAGCTATTAATTTAGCTAGTGCTAAGCTTTAAAACACAGTTATTTGTATGAAAGAAAAGTACAATTTTGTAGGCCAAGTAATAAATCCAACTATGATTCTGAAAAATTGTCACGGGTAGGAAAATAAAAATAATAATAATTCACCGATCTGAATGACGTTTTACAGAATCGTGATAAACATAAAATTACTTTTGATAGTGATCCCATGCTCATCCCAAGTTGAAACTTTCAGAATATGTAGAGGAAAACAATATCTTTCACATATATTTTTTTGAGAATTTTAAAAATACAGTTTTTCAAAATTCAGTAAATGCAATAATGATGTGTTTATAAAAAATATATATATTTTCAACTAATTATGTTTTATATCATATGAAAGCCCTTTAAAAGAGCTTTCAAATGAACTCGATGTCATTGTTCTAGCTTAATTAGAACACAAGTTGTGAACAAATCAATATTGTTGCGCAAGTCAAAAATTTTATTTATTTTTTTCATTTTTGAGCACCCATTACTCAGTAACCTTTCGTCAGAAAAATGTGAAAAAATTGATTTGTGTTACTATTTATGAATACTACATGCATACTTAATTTCAAATAAATCTAAGAGGGTCAGGTTGTAGCACTTGTTGATTTGACACGGAATATCTCTTAAATGTAACTTGAAGTTTTCATTTTGTTGTAAACATACCAGTCTAGTTTTTCTATTTATAGTTTATGCTTTTTTTTTTTTTAATAATTTCAACTAATTGAACCCCTAATCAATCCTACACTCCCTCGCAGAAAAACCTATATTTAGTTCATTTATATTGTCATCTGAGTTTAGTTATGTTTGATGTAATAAATAAAATGTTTATTTCATCAAAGGTGTTTTCACTTTTTGTAATTATGTTCTTGTAAATAAATATTCTATGTACTTTATGAATGTAATCTTATAGTTACTGATAAAGTAACAAAGCCCAAATGTCTGTGTGGTATTTTTGTTGTAATAATATTTGTCTGATATGTATTATTTTTGCAATGTTTTTATGTATCTTCTATGAAGAAATAATTTGTTCATTATCCTTAATAATTATTAATTATTGATACCTTAGAATTGAAACTGTTTTGTATAAATTTTGTAATAAAAATCAATGTACTTGTAAGTCTTTTTTTTATCAATAACCTATTGAAAATAACACATTCCTTGTGCAATGCAAGTAGGCCTACCAAATACCTACCAAAAATGTATATCCCCAATTTTTGATAGAATATTTGATTTTTGTTGCCATCAGAATTTTACTTTGATTTTACTTTCATGTTCCATAAGGAAATGGAAGTATGGTGATGGCAAAAAAAATCGTGTTAGAGATTTTTGCAGATTCTGATTATACTACCCTCAAAACATAAAAAAAAGTAATTTATCGAAAAGTGTCTGTGTGTCTGTCTAGATTTTTTATGGCAAACGATAAGAGCCGCAAATTCAAACAGAATCAAATAATTTTTTGCATACAGCCCTGAATTGTAGAGTATTCAAGACCTATTGTTTTTTGTGAAGATCGGTTAAGATAAAGGGGTAGTTTACCTGCAATATTTTATGTTGTAACAAGAGAAATTTTTTCATGACGAACGATAACTGCCGTAAATTCAAACAGAATCAGATATTTTTTTACATATGTGCCCGAGTTATAGAGGACTCAAGGCCTATTGATTTTGGTGAAGATCGGTTACGGGGAAAGGGTAGTTTACCTGAAACATTTTTTTGTTGTAACGTAATAGTTTACCTGATAATTTTTTGTATATATGTACTACGTTATTGACAACAAAGAAGCAGTTTGTTTTTAAAATTCCTTCCCGGCCTGTTTGGCCGTAGACCAATGTTTTCTGCAAAACCAGACGTTTCGCCAGTGCCATCGACTTCCATCATCAGTGAAAATCAAGTGCGATAACGTGAGGTGGTATACGTTAGTGCCCACAGTAAGTGGCTGAAGCAGTAAGTAGAAAGAAGTAGTTTCAATGGAAATATTTCATTTCGAAAATGATTTTAAATATAAATCTTAGAACATGGAAGTCGTGTATGATTCTCCATACCAATATTTTGTTCTTAAGTGTGCTCTTAAGTATTAGGAATCTTCTCCATGTCAAGGTATATGATTACAGCCTGTTTTGCCTTCACTGAAGGCATCTCTTTTCCTTGCCCTACCTATATCTCGTCTTCCCTGAGGTCTGTATCTTATTACTTGTTTAGGTAGTCCCATGTTTTCCATTCTCTTGATATCCTGCCTCTATTTTATTTGTCCTTCCCTTATTCTGCCGGCTATAGAATATACATTTTACTTGGTACTTATATTTTCATTTCATATTTGATATCTAAGGGTTTGCATTATGAATACTCGACACAATATTTTTCTTGTTAGATTCGAAGTTTTAAGTAATTTTCTCTTAAAAAGTGTGTATGAACATTTTAGCACGACGAGATTGTCTGTTTTATTATTATTCTTAACGTTTTGGTTTTTATTATTAATTTTTGGTTTATTGATTTATTCTACCCAATTCAATCTATTATTGAATCCGATATGAATAAATCGGTTTACTTACTCTTTGACATCGTTTATTAATTTTGTTTAAATAGTTTAGAATGTTTTTTGTTCCATTTCATGAGTTCGATTCTGAAGAAGTTGCGTTGACTCTTCTATTATTAGCTGCGGTGAGTTGCTCTGTACTTTCCTGTATAGACACTAACATAAACACAACATGTACATGATACTTAATATTATTATAACATTAATAGTTAATAACATTTTATTATGGCCTATGCATACTGCATTGGTCATTGTCACTTCTGATAGTGTCCTTTTTCTTCATCTTGTGGTTTTATTACCTTAACTATAGTTTGTTAAGTGAGTTTACTATACTTTAGGAAGTTACCTTTTTATATGGGTTGTAATCCTATCAAATTATTCTCGTTATTGCTTGAATATCTCTTATCATTGTTTTGATAGCACTGTTATTATTGTGCAGTAGTTCATTCTGCATTTATACTGAAAATTGCTTTGGTTTAAAGTAACCAAGATTACTTGCATCTAGCTGTCAACATGGTTTATTTATTATTATGGTTATTATTAGTATTTGGGTGGCTATAATCCTTGAATTTACTTATTCGAATAGTATTCTGCCTCATTCAATGTTGTTGGTTTAGTTCCTACTCTTTTATGATAAGTTTACAAGTAATTTTGTTCGTCATGCATCCATTCTATGGCAAGCATATAGTTATAATATACAACAATGGATTATTGTCGGTTTTGTGTTTCTGTATTACATTTGATTTATTTGACTTTATGTAGTACTGGTATATCTATTGGTTCTTATTAGATTACATTTTGTTTATCTTTTACAGTCTTTACTATTGGTAATTAGTGGTTATTTCTAATATCAATTCCTAATTTTAAAATTAAAGGTGTACCTTCAATTTCACCAGAAGGAAAGTGGTATGTTGGTACAATGTAAGTAAAACATTTTGTTCTGTTTTCTTTTTTTCATATTTGGTTCAAACGTACAAGTGAAAAACTTTCTGGGGCGATGTAGCTCACAAACCCTACAAAGACTCGGCGTTTTCCACAACTTGTATTTAGGAAAGAACAAAAAGAAAAATCAGATTTCTGTGTTATGATCTGCACTATTCTGTTAGTTATTATGGTTAGTACCCTAAGAATATTCGTATGTTAGCCTCCGAATACTTGTTTGCAAATAATGTCGATTTTCTGGTGAACTGGGCTGGTAAAAGATTGTTTTACTGGCTTCATGCAGCGACATTCAAGGTTGTCTTTTAGAGAGGCTGAAGCAACAAGTTTTGCAATAGCATTTAGTTTTAATAAACATAACATAAAACTTTCTTCAATATTGGAATTCTGTGATAAGTCGCCTTCATTTTTACTGTCACAATATTTGGAATGTGAAGGAAACCAGGCAGCATAACGACAGTGCACTGTCCTAACAAAGTTGTCAGTTTGAAGGGAAATAAACAAGTCAGCAGGGTTACCCCTTTGGAAAAGGGTGAAACCAGTGGTATTTTCATAGATGGCAGCTGGAAACCACCACTTATCGTTATATCCACAGAGTGTTATGTAGATATCACTTTGATTATTTATGGACCAGCAGGTTGTATTGGAGTAGCACATCCATCAAGATAAATTACAGCCTCTCTTTTTTTACTATTTATGAAACAGTTTATACCTCATACCCGTTACAATCTGACTTCAGCCATTAGACAAGTGTTTATATGGCCTGTTTCGGTGCAGCCGCTGAGAGCTGGATGACAATAAGCCCAGGTAAAACCATGACATACCTGGGCTAGCAAAAGATGCTCTTTCAAAGGCAGCTACACCATCTAACTGACAGCAGGTTTTAGTTCAACTGGAATTTGGCCATTAAATGAAAATATATTCAGTATCGAAGAGTTTCTGTGTTCACCTGTAATTGACAGAGAGATAGGAGACAAAAGTAATTATGAAGGAAGATTAACACCAACAAAAGATTGTCAAGAGACCACAGTAGCCGGACCTCCCACGTCGGAAATAAACGAGACATCTGCTAATACCTTATCACAATTGACACCAGAATAAATTCGCCCTTATCCGAAAGCGACTGCAAAAATAAAATAGAAATGCGCCAAGAAGAAAAAGTCAAGTATTCTCACTGACTCCTATTAAAAAAGCAATTCGTATTGAAGAGGAGGCATGACAAAAGAAAGAGCGATCAAAACGGAAACTAATCATGAACAGTAAAACGAAGGCGATTTGTGGACTGTATAGAAACGGTCAATCAAACTCTCCAAGACTTAAGAAATTGTAACAAATTAGTGGGTAGCGTAACATTTGTTATTTCAGAGGATTCTCGCTAGAGATTACCGGTAACTGCAAGAGGAACCCGCGCTGATATTGTCTCAGTGTGTTTAAAGTCCTCGGCGATGTGGAATGCTATTCAGACTAAATTTGCAAAGCAATATGAGAGCCCATTTAGGAGGAGGAGGAGATGGTGATTTTTCTACAAACTTACTGCACCTCGGTGACGGTAGTGTTCCTAATGACGATAGCTTCACAGAAATTGACGAAAAAGTGGGACATAGTAAATAGTACAACACTGTATTAATTGCTAAATTCTGTGCAAAACGTCAAGTGTTTACTTGATAAAAATTACAAGTGGTTATTCCCAAAGAATCGAATCTGTGAAGGAAAATAATGATACAAGTTTGGAAAAATTTTCTGGGGATAATAAAAAGTCCGAAGAATCTATTAACACCGTATTTAATATTGAAAATATAGTGTACTATCTCCAAGAATTTTTGAATTCTTTAAATCAATCTTGCATTCCGCCACAACGGTTCATTCTAAAGGTTGGCACTCCAACAATGTTGTTGAAAAATTTACATCCTCCGAACGTTTGCATAATACAAAATGCAGGTGACACGGGAATTTCTGTGTCAAGTAGGTAATAGCGTTATTATCGACTCAAAAGCCCTCTTCACACACACATTCGAATCAGTAGGCTACTGGTTGTTAGCATTACCTGGTGTAATTACCAACTTATAAATTGTAACATTCTTTACTTTAGTACACACTTGAAGGAAATTAACAGTTTCGAAATTACATCCGTTCCATTTACATAATTTTCATTAAACCTACTTAATATGTAGTAGTGAACGATAAGCTTTTCCAGGTTTTACTAGTACTTGACCTACAACGGTCTGATCTCCTACACTCAGTGCCTCTGTCTTTAATGATCACTGCTTTTTTTACATAATAATTTTCCCATTCCTGCATAGAATTTACCCGCTCGTACAGAAGGCAACAGACTTTAGTGAATCCAAGCTGCAATCGAAGTATAACTACGTTACTTTCACATCTCCGTAGGTATGCCACGAATATCCGTCATACTGAATTCTGCTCAATAAAAGTTTCATACTATCACATGACTCCGACATGTAAGCAGTAAGTTATAAACTGAAGGGATTGGTGAGAAAGCTCCTAAATCAAACTGCAGAAAATTGGAAATTCAAGAATGGTTGAGAAATCATAAAATTGAATTTTCTATGCAAGATACGAGGGCTCAATTGCTAAACAAAAACGAAATAAAAAATGCGCTGAAAATATATGAAATTGATCAAATAGCCTACGAAATGGGTCATGAGGTTGTACGCCTTCCACCTTATCATGCACATTACAACCCAATTGAGTTGGTGTGGGCACAGGTGAAAGGATATGTGGCCGATCGAAATAATACTTTTAAAATGGTCGACCTTGAAAGACTGATGGACGAAGCGATAGGTAAAGTAACGGTTGAAGACTGGAGAAAATGCGTCCAACATTCCGAAGAGCTTCAAAAGGACGATTACCAGAAAGAATGCCCTAGAGATTTGGCTATAGAACGTATGGTGATTGCAGTGACAGAAGAAAGTTCAGAAGATAGCGAATCCAGTTCTGATTGAAAGAATTTTAAAATAATTATAATGCTTAAATTTTTGTGTATATTTTTTATTATAATGTGTATAATTTTTCTTTACTAAATTTTTAAAAATGAAGTTTTTCATTAAATAACATATAATGTAACGACTGTTTTAAAAACAACTAAAATGTAAAGAGAATTGTCATATTACTAAAGAATAAAGAAAATAATTACTTACAAAATTGAAAACAACACAAAAATTATATAAAGAAAGAAAAAAACAGTGGAAAGAAGAGGACTTGTGGTGTGTGTGTGTGTTATCTTTATTGTACGATAATGCGCTGACGTATTCTCTTTGATCGTAGTAGCTCACCGATGTAGAAGCGTGAGGTGTGTGTGTGTGTGTGTTTGTTATCTCTATTGTATGAGAATGCGCTGACGTTGTTTGTTTGGCTTCGTAGTGTAACGCGCCCGTGAGTGCGAGTGAACGACATGGCAATACCGCAGTTACTATTGCATCACCTCGAAGCTTACAATGCTGTGTCCCGTACTATATAAAACAACATTTTTGTATTATTTTAATACAGACAGGAGTGAATACAGCCTTCGAATGAATTGGTAGTACGAACGCGTCAGCCTGCCAACACACATTAGATCTGTATATTTGTGTCGTGACAATCGTAATAATTTTTGTAAACAAAGACTGTTGTGTCATTACGACATTAACAATGTTGTTGGCGTGAATTTAATGCGACAGATTTTTTTTACCTCTGCCCTCTTTCAGTCCTCTCACTCACTCACTCACTCTCTCTCTCTCGCGCGCGCGCACACGCACGCGCGCCAACTCGTACAGTTTCTTCTTTTTGTCAACAATTTCAGTGTTACACACAATCCTTCACTGTTTGTTTGTATCTGTTTGTACAGACTACACATTCAAACTTGAGTAATCTGTTTGTAGCAGTGTAACATTTCAACAAACACTTAAAGAGGCGCGCTTTGGGTGCAGTCGCAGAAGGACCTGCCGTGCTAACTTAATGAAAATAAAAGGAAATTAATAGTGAGGTAGTCATGTTTAATTAAAGGTAGTAGTGAGGTTTGCCCCTATTAGTGAGGTAGATGGGGAAAATTGACAGAGAAAGAGTGAGGGGGAGAAGAGAGACGGGGGAGAGAGAATTACGAATTTTTAATTATTCTCATTCATACCGAATATCATTTGTAAGAATATAGTTATGCAGTTATTGGTATACAGTAGTACCGAAGCAACATGTTTCAAGTTGACTCCCATCCGTTGGAAATTTATTCACCATTCTGATTAATAAAAATTTCTACAAGTACCAATAATATAAATAACAACTTGCAGAAGCAGAAGAGTTTATATCTTACAGAGTTGTAATGTTACATTAATTATATTTTTGCTTTTCGTATATCACAGTGAGCAGTAATCTAATTTTTTTGAAATAATACGTGGAGGCTTATATATTAAGAATTAATTTTTTTTTATAGTTTCCGTAACTTGCTTGTAAAATAATTAGGTATCCAAAAGGTAAGTTACATATTTTAATAGCAACTTATAAGTTCCTCATCCTCGGTTTTTTCCTTTCTTCAAAATGTACCACTTTTTAATTGCGAATAAATTATTTAACGTAATAATCGTTTCACCAAAGGCTGTTTGGATCCTGTTAATAAAACTCTTGAGTCTGCTGCACATAATCCTCGCTTTTGGTTCATGTTTCGTTAACTTTCTACATTACAATAAGTTTAATTATTTTCAAGTTCCTTATAAGTAGCCAACTGTAGTAAACATCATGTACTTTGACCTCTCTCTCACTCTCTCTCTCTTTCTTTCTGTTACTCTTGTTCTTCTCAATAACTGTATCTCAGGAAGTCTGAACGTAACAGGTTCTTAAGTAAACTTCATATGACTTAACGTGCAAAATCTTAAACATCATTTGGGCTTCAGTTATGTTATAATTTTGTAAGAAAGCTTTACAAAATACTTTTTACACTGCTTCTGTATACGAAACTAGGTGCAGGTATGTAATCAAATTTTTTAGTAGGCCTATTTATTCTAACACTGTTACAGTTTCTTGAAAACGCCGTATGTAAACAAACATTAAAACTTAGTAATAAGGTTTATCAAACTACTATTTTTCTTGGACGCATTAACGCAAATCAGTAATCTAGAGACCAATTTTATATTGAAAAATCGATGTCTAATAAACGGAATTTGATATGCAAAAATCCATCGGTTAAGAAAATAAAGTAAACTTGGTTAGTAACAAATAATTTTGACAAAAATTTTTAATTTGATATAGGCTATAATTGATTCCAATTTTATTACAATCTGAGAAATGAAGCCAAATAGATTTTCATAAACGTTGGTCTAGTAACAAAAAAAGTTTCATTCTTCAGCGCACAATATTATAATTTCCCTTTCATCCCGGAAAAAAGACTGTATTAAGCTACTATCATACTTGTCTAGTCTACACTATTTAATGGGTATATTATAGGTTTCACAAAAATTGATTATCTTACACATGGTTTTAATATATCACTAAACTTTGTGAAAAGTCTGAGTGAAAAGAATTATATACACAACGGTTGATGTTAATACAGGTCTTAATTCGTTTCAAAATTTATAGATAAATAAAAAATTAAAATTATCACATATATTGTGTGGTGTATAAATAAATTGTAATAATCCTTTCTAATATGATTACTTAAGCCATAATATCCGAAGTTGGACCGTTCCTTTATTCTTCTGTAGCCTCCTACATTCTTGCGTATCTGCTGTCATATTCGCGTCTCACAGTCATAGTAGACAGTAGGCTATAATATTATACCTTTTTTTGCGTTGTCTGAGACTTGTCTCAGAGGATAAGACTCAGTCTGATCTGGGGCAAGCACCCTTCCGCCGATTGGAGATTTAGAGGAGTCGCACGCCAGCGCAGCGCGGACCGGTGGCGAAGTAGGTGGAGGCATTCAGGATAGAGTGTAGTGTATGGATGTGTATTTGTGTGTTTACGTAGTGTGCAGAGCCAAATGGGTGATGGTAGAGCCATAATAAAAGTATAAGTCAAACGACAGCCAAGACGAAGTCGAGTAACGCAGGACGCCAAAGCTGGAGGGAGGTGTCAGAGAGGCGTCAAGGTAAGGCGGGGAGGCACAAAGGAGAGGGATAAAGACCGGATAGGTAGATAGGAAAATTTAAGATGTTAAGTTATCAATAAGGAAGCCAGGTGTAGTAAGTATGACGAAGAGACTTAATTATTTCTATTTCTCCGTTGGCGGGGGTTTCTGGGAGGAGGTCCATCGGGAATGGTGAGGAGACGGTTTATGACAAAGGAAGGTCTGCGGTAGTTACAGGTAGTATTAATATTATACAATACCTCCTTCACATTTAAGTTGAGGAATTCCAATCAGCCTTCCGTTGCGTTACTTCTCTCTTGAGCCCTTGATATAATTCGTTGCCTGCTCTTTATTGCAGCTGTAATATCTCCTTCGTTTTATAATTCGTAACGTTAAATATTCTTCCTCACCCTGGAATTTTCCATTCTCTTTTACTAATTTCTTTTCACTTCATAAGACTTTTCTATACAAAAGCAAGTATATAAAAAAGTTATAAGGTCGGGGATTAGCAACCAAACGGCATTGTTTAAAAACATTTATCTACAAGTTTCTTTTCTATAGTTCATCGTACACACCCTTGCGAGATAAAAATAACTACACGGTAGTTTCTTTCGCAATTTTTCGCATTATTTTGAGACAATCGACTGGTGATTTAGAGATAAATACTTAATATTAATGGGGTCTCATACATTTTATATTATATCTGTTTTCTATCCTACTGATAGAATTAGAAAAACGGTAGCTATCTCTCTTTTCCTTTTAAAAGCACAATACATATTAATTTACCAAGTAGCAGTTTCCTTCTTCATTTAAAATTTCTATCAAATCTACTGTATATTGGACAAAACAGAAGGGGAAACATACGTGCTTACAAGGTAGTGTAAACATCCTGTAATGCTGTCAAATCAAAATACAAAGGAAGGGGAAGTGAATACTGTAATGAGTAGCCCCTACATTCATATTTATGCAGGTGTAGGTGATGATTAAGGCCCGGATTTTTATGTAATTACATATTTGAATGCTGAGTGCACATTTACACGGAAAAGCCAGATATCGGCGAATCATACCAATAGGTGTCTTATCCGCGAGTTTAATTTTACATATTTTTACATATTTTGTTCATATTACATATTTCACTCCATCTTACATATTTTACTATACTTTACTTCAATTTGAAAATTGAAATGGCAAAAAATAGTTAGGCCTATAACAACATTACTCAGATGCGCAAATGTGCAATTAATCAGAATCAGGTCCAATTAAATTTATTACAAGAAAAGGCAAAATATTGCATCTGTTGCAATTGCACACATAGATTCTACTTTCAAGAAGTAAAATTTTTTATGAGCTCAAGCGACAAGTAAGGCATTTTGGACGGGATGTTAGATGAGAATGGTATGCGCGGCCCCACTCATTTACGTTTTGTTCGCACGTTCAGCGGGGTCGGTGGGGAAAGAACGTGCTGTCCGCGGTAAATAAATACTCTTCGCAGATCTTGCAATTCTCGCAACGGATTCCATCTACCTAAACAAACAAATATCTATATAACTCTATGCTATTGTAGGGCACAATGTGATTTTTGACGCCAGTATTATCGACGCTCTCGGAGTGTAAGCCTACACGTAAATAACAATCTGGCGTGCAGTGTGGTGTGTTGAAGTTATTGTCAAGTCAGTGTTTTGTCTTTCGCCTATACTTCTGCGCTTGCTTGTTTCTTGCCTTGGCGGATTCTCGTTGTTGGACAAAAGACGTCTTAAATAATATATTGTGCGGTATTGTTCAACGCAAGTTCTTAAGAGTTTTAAATACAAATATCCTTGTTTTATCATGGCACCGACCGCATCATCTTTGTCATCTAAGTTAAAATCATGGGTACAGATTGACAGTGCTTTTACAACTGACGATAAAGCTGTATTTTGCCAAGTTTGTTATGGCCAAATGGTGTTAAAGAAGAGAAGGTACTGCTGTTGTATACAGATGCAGCAGCATACATGTTAAAAGCAGGTAATTCTCTAAATGTGTTTTACCCCAACCTACTACATGTTACATGCCTGGCTCATGGATTGCATCGAGTAGCTGAAACTGTCAGAGACCTTTTCCCCGAAGTAAATACATTAATATCAGCAACAAAAAAGGTGTTCTTGAAAGCTCCTTACCGTATCCAGTGCTACAAACAAAGGCTACCTGACACACCTCTGCCTCCAGAACCCGTAATTACAAGATGGGGAACCTGGATCGAAGCCGTAAATTTCTACAGTGACAACTTTGAAGCTGTGAAGTATGTGATGGAAACATTATCTCCCGATTCTGCAGTGTCAGCGAGCGAATCCTTGCCTGCATTCAACAACTCTAAGGTGATATGTTCAGTTTCGTACATCAAAACGCATTTCAGTTGTATCAAGAAACTGGAGACTGCAGGTCTGACTCTCCAAGAGGCCATAGGAATAGTTGAAGAAGCAGTTAACAAGTTAAATGCTGTGCAGGGTGAAGTCGGTGACAAAGTTTCTACTAAATTAAATGCTGTGCTGAATAGAAACCCTGGTTACTCAACTTTACATACCATTTATCGCATATGTAACGGCGAAACTGTAGAATCGATTGAGAATATTCTTCCAAGTACGATTCCTCTATATAAACATGCGCCGGTGACGACATGTGATGTCGAGAGATCCTTTTCTATATATAAAAACATACTCTCAGACCGAAGACAGTCCATGTCAACAGACAATATAGAAAAGTATTTCATAATTAATTGTGCAACTAAACAGTGGAAAAAAAACTTACATGGACACTTTATTCTTATGCAGAGTTATAGTAGAGTTTTATATATATATATATACAATATAGATTTTCAAGTCAAAAATCTACCTTTAATTTTATAGTAATTTCAACTCTCCTAGTAAAATACTTTGTTAAATAGTTAATAATTCTCAATGTTTTACTTTATACTCATGTCCTATACTACAGAAATCCATAGGTAAAATACTTTGTTGTTGTTAATTTTATAATATCAAGGTTTCTTTTTTAATACTGTTTTCTAAAATATGTTTTCATAAATTTTCTAAAGTACAATAAACAATTGAAAAGTAATTCATTTCTTATGCATGCTGTCTTATTGTAAACTCTTCAACAAAGAGTTGAACTTTCAGATACTGTGTATTCTGAGGGTTAACTTATTTTCTGTAACAGAAGTGGTAACCTAACTGGTGATTAGTGTCAGCCCCGAACTTGATTAGTATTTTATGGATTACATTGACTTTGCTCAAAATATATTTGCATGTTTTGAAAGTGATTTTAAAAAGTTTAAAATGAAGCACCTATTATTTTCAAAACCTTTCAAAGAGGGCACTGTTATGTTCTCGTAAAATGTAAATTATATTGTTGATGTGAAAGTATTTTAATACTACATATTTCTTAAATATTACATATTTAGCTACATATTTTCCTTATTTTTCCTACATATTTATGTACATAAAGGGAGACTGTGCGCTGCGCCGTACGCTAGACAGAGAGGGTATAATAGCAACTATCTCGCTCTACTTTCGTCAGTGAAACACGCGGCTGATGAGTAAATTTTAGTCGATTCATTTTTGCAGTTCAACCTGCGATAACTTCAAAACCAATAAATATACAGCAATTCTGAAAACTGCATTGTGTTCAGTAATTAAATCTCTATAAGTAGCCAAAATCTCAATTAATATAATTAACAATTACAGAATTGCAAAAATTAGTTTGGAGATACGTCCGGATATCACAGGTCCGGATGTGACAGGTTGTACTGTATTTACCTTATAACAATTCCCCCTAAATAAAAGGGAAATCCCCAAATTCATATTTCGAAGCCACCTGTTGTAGATAAAACGGTATTTATCTTGGATACATACGTTTAATCTCATACAAACGTTTTTATGTGTGTTCCCATCAGCACCGACACACCTGTACAGGCTTCTCCATATTTTTCTACACCTGTCCAAATATGACTATACTGATTACAATAGTAATTTCTTCTACGGTTTGTTTATGACCATAAGATATGTCTTTATAGTTCCTTTTAAATACCATTATTTTCTGCTCATTCGTACAAAACTTTTAATTGTTGAATGTGCCAATTCTGATAATCTTTGCCAAACCCAAATTTTAATGTTATACGGCGTCACCTTATTATGTAGCAAACAAAATTAGAACAAATCACTGTTATTTTAGCAGTAGCTTTTTTAAGGAGCCCAGAGTAGGCCTATACCTACCCGACACGCACACATTTGAAGGATCAGTATTTTGTCTTGGAGTTCACTCTCCCAGCTGAGATACCCATGTTTTTAGGGACCAGGAACTCGCATTTGAACTTCTATCATCAGCTACATAATGTAAATCCTAGATAAATGTACAAGCCTATGCTCTAAAAGCCTAAGCTATGATACCCACAATCATCTACGTTTTACTAAAATAATGGTTGCAAGTTAAATTTTTTGATTCATGTTGATGCTTTTGTCTCGAAGAAACCAGGTAAATTAATCTGCTTTTCGTATCCGGCCGACGATGGTGTGCTCCCACTTACGAACAGTGGCACTTGCAACTCGTTTCACTTACGAACACTCAAGTAGATAAGACACGTAATTAATTTTTGATACGTGAGAGTACCTCCCACTTGCGAACACACAAACAACGATGTATGTACATCCACCCTGTATTGTGTTTATGTTTTTATAATTCGTTAAATGTATTTTTTGTTACCAACTACGTTTACCAAGTTACAATTTTTATAAAACTCACACACACACACACACACTTGCATAGCCGCTCCCTCACTCTCTCTCTCTCTCTCTCTCTCTCTCTAAATTAAAAAGGAAGGTTATTTTTTATTTATTTTTATTAGTCAACTTGTAGAACGGACGACGTGATCTTGAGAAACATCCCAACTTCAGAATCTTTTTCATATCTTTTAGTTTATCCAATTCAGTATACTTTTTCGTCCTTTTCATAGCTTAAAAATTTCACTCCATCGTTACATCGTGTTCTGAATACATTTCTCTGCCTCAGATTATAAACATTTGATAATGTTTTTTATTCTTGGATGTGGTCTTCCAACGTGGCTGTTTAGTTTCTGATGCGTGCTTGTACGGTATTATTCATTGTATGACGTCGGAAGTAGCAGTTCCGTAACTCCTGTGGCACTAATCATTGTCTAGCTATTGTTCTACGAAACAATTAAAGAATTAATCGAGTTCCTCTTCCTCTGGAACTTGACCATGGATATACTACCAGCCACATTCTACATCTTTTCGAAGGAAAGCAAGTGTAGCACACATTAGGATTTTTGTGCTCCCTAAGTCATTTGAATGTGTATACTCGTGCAAAGTCACTACTGCAGCTTTTGAATTTTCCATTCATGAAAAATTACTTTTAATCTTTCAAACTCTCTTTTCTATTGATTTAACCAAAAATCGGGAGCTTAGCTTGCACAACGTCTTCGCCCGGACGGAAACTACTCTCGTCAATTTTCAAACCGGGACAATTGACAAACTGGCAGGGACCCCGGGATCAGGTCGTCAAACCGGGACAATCCCGGTCAAACCGGGACGTATGGTAAGCCTATTTAGTAGGGGGAAAATGAGAGTTCAAACGCAGAAAGGAATTCCCCCCAGGCCATATCTGGACCACAGCATCCGCGACTTTTTCGTTGATCTGTGTCAAGATCAGCGAACCGCTGGACCCGCAGCATCCCGATGGACCACAGCACCGCGAATTTCCGCGAATAAATTTTTTTTATTTTTTTAATTTTTTTTTTATTTTTTTAATTAAATTGATTTGGTGGGATGAGGTTCAATGGACCACCAGCATCCGTGAATATAATTTTTTATTTTTTTAAGAAAGTTGATTTGCATATCAGTGGGTGGCTTTGGGTGGGTGGTTTTTTTATTTCATATCAGTGGGTGGTGGTGGGTGGGGGGTGGTTCCAACTCGATGTATTATAGTGTATACTAAAATATATGATCAGGTGTACCAACCTTTGCATGAGTTCAAATTTGTTGTGTGTTATAATGTATATTAAATCTATATGATCAGGTGTACCAACCTCTGTAGTATTATTATAGTGTATAGATATTTTATATGAGCAGGGTTGTCAACATTTTCTGCGGTGGGGGGAGGGAAATTCAAATATGTGTTATATAGTGTATATATTAAAATATATGATCAGGGTTATCAATCTTAAATTATTGTGTGCGTGTATAGAGCAGATCTGCCAACATTTCTTTCTCTTCTGTGGTGGGAAATTCAAACTATATATGATCATAATTGTTACTCTCTCTCTCTCTCTCACACGGTGTGTATGTCTCTCTCTCTCTCTCTCTCTCTCGTTGTCAAACGTTATGCTCACCGGCATTATAGTGTATATTAAAATATATGATTAAGTGTACCAACCTTTACATGAGTTCAAATTTGTCGCGTGTTATAATGTATATTAAATCTGTATGATCAGATGTACCAACCTCTGTATTATTCGTCCTCTCACTCCCTCTCTCTCACTCTCTCTCTCTCTCTCTCTCTCTCGTTGTCAAACGTTATGCTCAAACTGTTCTCCTCTCTCTGTGGTCAGTACCGAGCGCATGTATATGAAATTAGAAAGTTTATTCGACAAATATTAACGTCCTCTCACTCTCTCTCTCTCTCTCTCTCTCTCTCTCACTCTCACTTGTTTCAACTGTGTCAACAAATAGTAACGTCCTCTCTCTCTCTCTCTCTCTCTCTCTCTCTCTCTCTCTCTCTCTCTCTCTCTCTCTCTCTCTCTCTCTCTCTCTCTCTCTCTCTCTCACTTTCACACGTTTCAACTATGCAAGGTTCCATACCCTTTCTCCTGTCTCCCTCTCGTACATTGAGTAGTTGGTGTGATGAATAAATAATTTTAGCACTATCTCTCTTTCGTTGTCAAAACGTCGTCTTCATTCTCAATGTATTAAATAATTAATAGTTTTATAATGCAGTCAGTGTGATTGATCCTTGTTAGAAATATATATATTTGGCGTCAATGAACTACTTACCTGTTATGTTGTTACAGACAATACTTCTGTTTTAAGGTTGCAGTTTACACACACACACACACACACACACATAGGTTCAGTAGTGTATAGCGAAATAAATTAAAATTATACACACACATGAAAACGGCGGCTGAAATTCATACAAATCTTCTGATGTAACAGTTCACAAAAAATAAATTAATTGTACACATGTTCAGAGGTGTAGAGTGAAATAAAATAAAGTCATAATTTGTTAATGATTAAATATATTTTAACATTCACAATATAAAATTCACAATTAAATAAATACATTAGAAATTGATATTTTTCGAAAGTTTATATATATAATTGTGTGTCGTACTTGTAGAAGAAGCAACCTGCAACATAACAATACAACAACAACATTAAAATCATGTTAAATATCACACACACACACACACACACACACACACGCATACGTAACGTAATCACACACATACATACATACAACGTACACACGTTTGGGTTACACCACACGCGCACGCACACACACATATGCACACGCACACACATACGCATACGCAACGTAATCACACCCATACATACAACGTACACACGTAATACATAAACTTACGTTTACTGCCGTCCGAACTGAAGTGTGAGGAGGCAATAACTATAGATATCACAGTAAGAATTTTTGTTGTTGTTGTTTTTTTGTTGTTAACCAGTGGTGTAACGGGGAATTTTAGCAGGTGGAGGAGCAGAGTCGTCATCGTCGTCGGCATGTATCCGATAATGTCCGTACGCAAGGGTATCACGACCATTGTCTAATATATAACGCTTATCATCATACGGTGACAACGCTTGCTTATTTACACGCATCGTGTACAACGTATGATGATCGCTACGTAAACACAACGCACTGACAGAAAACGGACAATGATCAGTGAGACACTTGCGATACATATCGTGTCGCAGACTCCTCTTAATAGCAACTCGAGGCACACCTTTACACACACGTTTTTGACTCGCATTGCTAGAATCTTCGTGGGCCACAAGGAACGAATAACATTTCGCTCTGAGACCTACGAATTCTCTTAATAGGACGACCACACGTTTCATCCTTGAACAGTCCGACAACCTTTTTGTTCTTAAGGCTATAACAAGGATGAGACGTAGGGTAATCCGAGGTGTCAAAAACGTGCAAGTCCTTCTTCATATCTGCATACAAGTCTGATGTTTGAATATGATACATCAGACTGTCTGTATCAGTCATTAACAATTTAACGTTGCGGCCGTACTTGGCGACAGCATAACGATAATGAAAGTCGTACATTATTGTTTTGCTAACGTCAAGCACCGTGAAGCCGACATACACGG
Organism: Magicicada septendecula; assembly: GCA_034769895.1. NCBI lineage: Eukaryota > Metazoa > Arthropoda > Insecta > Hemiptera > Cicadidae > Magicicada > Magicicada septendecula. The sequence continues at coordinate 729,143,052 of CM068368.1, read as the reverse complement.
GACGAGAAAGAACGATGGATTTTTTACGGAGTGAAAGCCCCACCAGATCGTTCGTATAACGAATCATACGTTTTAGCCTGGGTGTGGAAACTAGTTTTTGAAGCCGTCGTTCATTCGAGACTAGTTCAAAGTCTATATGTTTCCGTACGTTCTCCAGCGACTTACCGTATACGGCGTTGTTCATCAGTTTGAAAAGGTCTTTTTCAAAGCTGTTGACGGCTGATTGCCTCTTGCGGGTGTTGAAATCGATAAACGGTTTCAACCAAGCGCTTTGCTTAAAACACAACACCCTATGAGTCGCTTTCAGCTCTAAACCAAGACTTAAATACAATTTCAAATTTCGATAATGGAGAACGTAATTTTGTTTGTCCTCCAAAGTTGTTAACAACTTCTCTACGGATGACCCTGATTCGTTATACGATGATCTGTATATACTCTCGTGTAAACGTTTGGAAAAGGGAGAAAGGATATCGTGTGTTATGCGCTGGCGCACAGGTGCAAGCGGGTAGTCGGAATGCAGGTCGTGTAAGGTATTAGGATAGTGTAGGTCGACTTCGAGGATGTACCCGATGTCAGCATCATCACTCACAGTACGTACGTCCAAGGACTCGATTTCGTTACGATCGAGCCATCGGAAGTCTGCGTAAGGGAGTGGTTGCGACATGGCTGCACCGTATAAATTGTTACAGTCCGTATACAGAATGAAGGAGGTCGGTTTCGAAACATCGTACTGGTCTGGAATCAGAGGATTGTTAGCGACTGCATGACGGTTGGATATCATCGCGCAGCCTCCGCGGATCCCAGACTCGACGTACAGCGTCTTAAAAAATATAGTTTACCTTGTGGTATAAAATTCAAACTATTAAATTGTCTCTCTCTCTCTCACACACATTTCTGATTACTATACAACTAATTGCATGTATGTTCAGAGGGTTCTACCGAAATAAACCATTGTGTGTGTGTATTCGCTAAATCCTCCTTTCACTTTCTAATATGACACATGACACTCATTAGTTGCATCACCACCGGAAGTAATTAGGGATTAGTATTCACTTCCAAAACAAACACTGGCTTTCCCCTACCACCGGAGACCAATATATATATACTCAACAAATTTAGCGATAATTTCTCATTTGACCTGCTTGTGTGCACTGATAAATCTAACACGACATTTTTAATAGTTGGAAGACTGTATTATTGTGCAATCGCAGTATATACAAGTTCCTGTGTGTAGTCAACATACAATAGTTTTGGTGAGTATAATTTATTGTATGTACAGATTTTATTTAAACGTAAAAATTATTTGCATTAAAACATTATTTAATACATGTATGTGTATGTTCAAATCACAATTTATGAAATATATTCTTACCGTATTTTTTATATTACACTTCTAATCGAAGATATATATATTTTAATTTAATACATGTGTGTGTAAGCGTATGCGTATGATCAAATTACAATTTTCTGAATATATTCTTAACGTACTTTTATTCTTAACGCACTTTTAATTGAAGATATATATTTGAATTTAATACAATTTTCTGAAATATATTCTTACTGTACCTTTTATACACTTCTAATTGAAGATATATATATTTTTAGGTATAACTGAATTTTATCGGATTCACACTGACTGCTTGCGTGCGTTGATAAATCTATCTCAGCAGTTTTTTTTTTAATAGTTGAAAGACTGCTTGAATTATTGTACGTTTCAGTATACACAAGTTCCTGTGTGTGTAGTCAACATTCGTTAGTTTGGTAAGCATAATTTATCAAGTGCATTATTTATTGATTTAATACATGTATGTGTATGTGTGTGTGTGTGTGTGTGTGTGTATGATCAAATTATTATTATCATCTGAAACAGAACAGTATATATAGATTCGAGTGGTATGTAAGACACTGTTATATGTTACTAAAATCATATGTAATTGGACCTAACATGATCCATGCTAACGTATGCGTTCGTTAGGTGTACGTGTGCATCTGTGTGTTCGTGTGTACGTACGTTGCGTATGCGTCTGTGTACGTCTGTGTGTGTGTGTGTAAGCGTATGCGTATGATGAAATTACAATTTTCTGAATATATTCTTAACGTACTTTTATTCTTAACGCACTTTTAATTGAAGATATATATTTGAATTTAATACAATTTTCTGAAATATATTCTTACTGTACCTTTTATACACTTCTAATTGAAGATATATATATTTTTAGGTATAACTGAATTTTATCGGATTCACACTGACTGCTTGCGTGCGTTGATAAATCTATCTCAGCAGTTTTTTAATAGTTGAAAGACTGCTTGAATTATTGTGCGTCTCAGTATACACAAGTTCCTGTGTGTGTATTCAACATACGTTAGTTTGGTAAGCATAATTTATCAAGTGCATTATTTATTGATTTAATACATGTATGTGTGTGCGTGATCAAATTATTATTATTATCTGAAACAGAACAGTATATATAGATTCGAGTGGTATGTAAGACGCTGTTATATGTTACTAAAATCATAACAAATATTTTCATTCAAGCATATTTATTGGTGTACATGTATTATGTAAATCATCTCTTTTTCAGTCATCTACGTAAGTGCATTTGAATTATTTGCGCATGCGCATAACAGCTTTTTAGTACAGTTGCACACACACACACACACACACACACACACACACACACACACACACACACACACACACACACACACACACACACACACACACACACACACACACACACACACCTCGCCACTCACTTGCAACAACGTCTTACTTATCACACGTTCATGCGCTACAAATTGATATATATATAAATCGTTTAAGATACACTAACATAATACCAGCGTTATAACAGTACCTTTTGTTTTTCAGTATTCATTCATTCTCTCTCTCTCTTGAAGATCATGGCTAACCTTCAGCAGGAACGTGGGGAGGAGCAGACTGAACAAGGTAAAAAGTTCACAGTTAAGAAATTATTTTTGTAATTATGTAGTGTACAAACTTGCTGATGCGAATTAACGTTTGAGTCATACTATGTCTATTGGTGTGTGTATGAAAAGTCTCACTCTTAACATCGTTTAGAAATTGACATGTAGATGAAAATTTTTCATGTTCCTTCATAGGTTTGTCACCTTCTTTCCAATCAACTAATTCAATTCCACAACAAAAGCATTTAACTCTATCGTCTACGAATGACATACTATGTCCACAAACATCGAAATTTCTAGGGTAGAAGTAGAACCCCGCAAACGCTAACTCGTCGGGGCTGATAAACGTCACTTCCCAATACTTGAACGATTTTATTCTTTCACTTTCAATACTAAAATCAGGAGTAGTCGACATCTTCACGGTTTGTAATAAACTGACATATTACCCCGACGAGTGTTATTTATTTACTACAAACATGAATTTTTGTGTACACGTTATTTATCATTCCTATTGGTTACTAATACTCATGTTTCTATTGTTTCAGTTGTGACTCGGTTTTATATCGAGAGGAACAGTAGTGTCCGAGGGTGCATCACAACCTTCGACTACATTCCAGTGAACGTCAACGCGTCGGATCATGACGTAGTATTCGTAATGACTGAGGCACGTCCTTTATTGCTTGAGGATATTCAGACAGAGCAGACACGTTTACGCAATATCAAGTGGCATATTGCGTGCAGGATACGTTTTACCAAAACCGTGGTAGATGGTGACAGTGGTGAGGAGAAAGAGGTAACGAAAGACGCCGTCTTCCACGGACGTTGTCGCACGTTGCTCGCGGACGACAGCGACGAGTTGAATTGTCTACTCGATGAATCCTACGATAAAATCTTCAATAGCATATCTAATTTTACCCGTGACGGGAGCGGATGGTCGGTGGATGCTGTACTGAAGCTGGAACTGGTTGTTGGACGGTACCAGCCTCTAGCAGCGTCCTCCTACCTTCCAACCCCGCGAAAACACTCACACACCAGGGCAGTAGTCAACATCAGGAACCCCCACGATGAAATGTGTTTTCTGTGGTCTGTTCTAGCCCACATACACCCTCAAGTAAGAGATAGAGACCGTGCTTCAAAATACATCCCATTCATAAACACATTAAATATGTCCGGTATCGAGTACCCTGTTTCGTTAAAGTCCATTTCCAAATTTGAAGCACAGAATCCTAACATTTCTATAAACGTTTTCGGCTATGATATAGAAGACAATATCAAAAATGAATCAAAAAATGAGGTTTACCCTCTGAGAATTACCCCGAATAAGGACAGGTCGCATCACGTTAATCTTTTGCTTCTGACCGATACGAATAGCCGAAAACATTACTGTCTTATCAGTAACATGAGTAGATTGTTATCATCCCTAACACAACACAACGGTCAATCATTTTACTGCGACTACTGCCTGCATCGTTTCACCACAGAACATGGTCTGTCCGATCATCTCCCCTACTGCACACCTTACGGCGAGCAGAAAACCAAAATGCCCACGGAGGAGGAGAAGTTTATGTCCTTTAAAAATTACGCGCACTGTCTTAAAGTACCCTTCACCGTCTACGCCGACTTCGAGTCCCTCATCACTCCGCTTCAATCGTGTTCACCTGGTAACAACGTCCCGACGACAGTGCACGAGTTAGGTGAATTCTACTCCGTCGATAGCAGCGGTGTCCGTCAGAAAATAACTTCTCCTCCTGTATCGTCCACATCATACGAAGCGATGCATATCCCGTCAGGTTTCTCCTATGCTATCGTCGATCATACGCACAGCCTTTGGAGAGAGGCTAAAGTTTATCGAGGTGAAAACGTTGTAGACACGTTCTTCTCGTGGTTGTTGAAAGACGTCGAGGATATGATGAAGGTGGTACGACATAACGTACAATTAATTATGTCCGATGATGACAATGTTGCGTTCACTAACGCCACCGTTTGTCATTTGTGTGAGCGCCCTTTGACAGACGATGACAAGGTACGCAATCATTGCCATCTTACGGGGAAATTCTTGGGAGCAGCCCATAATAGCTGTAATCTGAGTTACAAGATGCCTCGTCATATCCCCGTCTTCTTTCACAACCTTCGTGGCTACGACTGTCACCATTTAATGCTTGGTTTAGGGAAATATAAGGACGAACGCGTATCCTGCATCGCAACATCCAGTGAGCGTTACGTGTCGTTCTCCCTGGGTCCCTTGCGTTTCGTAGACTCCTTTCAATTTCTTAATCGCTCTCTGGACACACTCGTTACCAATCTGTCCGCGTCCGGGAGCCAATTTCCTTTGCTCAGAGAGGAAATGCTTAGACGGGGTTTCGATGAACAGACCAATCTGCTCGTACGCAAGGGGGTATACCCATACGAGTATGTTGACATTATTGATCGGTTCAACGAAACAAGTCTACCCGCTCGTGAACACTTTGATAACCGGTTGATGGAATCATCTATTTCGGACGCAGATTACGAGCACGCGCAAAACGTGTGGAGTGCATTCAATCTGCGTACGTTTGGAGATTACCATGATTTGTATTTGTTGACAGACGTAATGCTGCTGGCCGATGTCTTTGAAAGTTTCCGAGACATGGCCTTACGCGATTACTGCTTGGACCCATGTCATTTTTACTCGCTTCCCGGACTCGCTTGGAACGCGATGCTAAAAATGACCGGGGTCGAATTAGAACTGTTGACAGAAATAAATATGCATCTGTACGTCGAGTCTGGGATCCGCGGAGGCTGCGCGATGATATCCAACCGTCATGCAGTCGCTAACAATCCTCTGATTCCAGACCAGTACGATGTTTCGAAACCGACCTCCTTCATTCTGTATACGGACTGTAACAATTTATACGGTGCAGCCATGTCGCAACCACTCCCTTACGCAGACTTCCGATGGCTCGATCGTAACGAAATCGAGTCCTTGGACGTACGTACTGTGAGTGATGATGCTGACATCGGGTACATCCTCGAAGTCGACCTACACTATCCTAATACCTTACACGACCTGCATTCCGACTACCCGCTTGCACCTGTGCGCCAGCGCATAACACACGATATCCTTTCTCCCTTTTCCAAACGTTTACACGAGAGTATATACAGATCATCGTATAACGAATCAGGGTCATCCGTAGAGAAGTTGTTAACAACTTTGGAGGACAAACAAAATTACGTTCTCCATTATCGAAATTTGAAATTGTATTTAAGTCTTGGTTTAGAGCTGAAAGCGACTCATAGGGTGTTGTGTTTTAAGCAAAGCGCTTGGTTGAAACCGTTTATCGATTTCAACACCCGCAAGAGGCAATCAGCCGTCAACAGCTTTGAAAAAGACCTTTTCAAACTGATGAACAACGCCGTATACGGTAAGTCGCTGGAGAACGTACGGAAACATATAGACTTTGAACTAGTCTCGAATGAACGACGGCTTCAAAAACTAGTTTCCACACCCAGGCTAAAACGTATGATTCGTTATACGAACGATCTGGTGGGGCTTTCACTCCGTAAAAAATCCATCGTTCTTTCTCGTCCCGTGTATGTCGGCTTCACGGTGCTTGACGTTAGCAAAACAATAATGTACGACTTTCATTATCGTTATGCTGTCGCCAAGTACGGCCGCAACGTTAAATTGTTAATGACTGATACAGACAGTCTGATGTATCATATTCAAACATCAGACTTGTATGCAGATATGAAGAAGGACTTGCACGTTTTTGACACCTCGGATTACCCTACGTCTCATCCTTGTTATAGCCTTAAGAACAAAAAGGTTGTCGGACTGTTCAAGGATGAAACGTGTGGTCGTCCTATTAAGAGAATTCGTAGGTCTCAGAGCGAAATGTTATTCGTTCCTTGTGGCCCACGAAGATTCTAGCAATGCGAGTCAAAAACGTGTGTGTAAAGGTGTGCCTCGAGTTGCTATTAAGAGGAGTCTGCGACACGATATGTATCGCAAGTGTCTCACTGATCATTGTCCGTTTTCTGTCAGTGCGTTGTGTTTACGTAGCGATCATCATACGTTGTACACGATGCGTGTAAATAAGCAAGCGTTGTCACCGTATGATGATAAGCGTTATATATTAGACAATGGTCGTGATACCCTTGCGTACGGACATTATCGGATACATGCCGACGACGATGACGACTCTGCTCCTCCACCTGCTAAAATTCCCCGTTACACCACTGGTTAACAACAAAAAAACAACAACAACAAAAATTCTTACTGTGATATCTATAGTTATTGCCTCCTCACACTTCAGTTCGGACGGCAGTAAACGTAAGTTTATGTATTACGTGTGTACGTTGTATGTATGGGTGTGATTACGTTGCGTATGCGTATGTGTGTGCGTGTGCATATGTGTGTGTGCGTGCGCGTGTGGTGTAACCCAAACGTGTGTACGTTGTATGTATGTATGTGTGTGATTACTTTACGTATGCGTGTGCGTATGTGTGTGTGTGTGTGTGTGTGTGTGTGTGTGTGTGTGATATTTAACATGATTTTAATGTTGTTGTTGTATTGTTATGTTGCAGGTTGCTTCTTCTACAAGTACGACACACAATTATATATATAAACTTTCGAAAAATATCAATTTCTAATGTATTTATTTAATTGTGAATTTTATATTGTGAATGTTAAAATATATTTAATCATTAACAAATTATGACTTTATTTTATTTCACTCTACACCTCTGAACATGTGTACAATTAATTTATTTTTTGTGAACTGTTACATCAGAAGATTTGTATGAATTTCAGCCGCCGTTTTCATGTGTGTGTATAATTTTAATTTATTTCGCTATACACTACTGAACCTATGTGTGTGTGTGTGTGTGTGTGTGTAAACTGCAACCTTAAAACAGAAGTATTGTCTGTAACAACATAACAGGTAAGTAGTTCATTGACGCCAAATATATATATTTCTAACAAGGATCAATCACACTGACTGCATTATAAAACTATTAATTATTTAATACATTGAGAATGAAGACGACGTTTTGACAACGAAAGAGAGATAGTGCTAAAATTATTTATTCATCACACCAACTACTCAATGTACGAGAGGGAGACAGGAGAAAGGGTATGGAACCTTGCATAGTTGAAACGTGTGAAAGTGAGAGAGAGAGAGAGAGAGAGAGAGAGAGAGAGAGAGAGAGAGAGAGAGAGAGAGAGAGAGAGAGGACGTTACTATTTGTTGACACAGTTGAAACAAGTGAGAGTGAGAGAGAGAGAGAGAGAGAGAGAGAGTGAGAGGACGTTAATATTTGTCGAATAAACTTTCTAATTTCATATACATGCGCTCGGTACTGACCACAGAGAGAGGAGAACAGTTTGAGCATAACGTTTGACAACGAGAGAGAGAGAGAGAGAGAGAGTGAGAGAGAGGGAGTGAGAGGACGAATAATACAGAGGTTGGTACATCTGATCATACAGATTTAATATACATTATAACACGCGACAAATTTGAACTCATGTAAAGGTTGGTACACTTAATCATATATTTTAATATACACTATAATGCCGGTGAGCATAACGTTTGACAACGAGAGAGAGAGAGAGAGAGAGAGAGAGAGACATACACACCGTGTGAGAGAGAGAGAGAGAGAGTAACAATTATGATCATATATAGTTTGAATTTCCCACCACAGAAGAGAAAGAAATGTTGGCAGATCTGCTCTATACACGCACACAATAATTTAAGATTGATAACCCTGATCATATATTTTAATATATACACTATATAACACATATTTGAATTTCCCTCCCCCCACCGCAGAAAATGTTGACAACCCTGCTCATATAAAATATCTATACACTATAATAATACTACAGAGGTTGGTACACCTGATCATATAGATTTAATATACATTATAACACACAACAAATTTGAACTCATGCAAAGGTTGGTACACCTGATCATATATTTTAGTATACACTATAATACATCGAGTTGGAACCACCCCCCACCCACCACCACCCACTGATATGAAATAAAAAAACCACCCACCCAAAGCCACCCACTGATATGCAAATCAACTTTCTTAAAAAAATAAAAAATTATATTCACGGATGCTGGTGGTCCATTGAACCTCATCCCACCAAATCAATTTAATAAAAAAAATAAAAAAAAAATAAAAAAAATTTATTCGCGGAAATTCGCGGTGCTGTGGTCCATCGGGATGCTGCGGGTCCAGCGGTTCGCTGATCTTGACACAGATCAACGAAAAAGTCGCGGATGCTGTGGTCCAGATATGGCCTGGGGGGAATTCCTTTCTGCGTTTGAACTCTCATTTTCCCCCTACTCTATTTATACATGTATTTATCGGTTTTCAATATTGATGTGAGCATTGTACTGTAGAATTAGGAAGCGATTGTATTGAACGAATCACGATTATCAAATGATATACGGTATTCCTTTTAGTTCAACAATTCCGTCATCTCGTCTCCGGTACTTTGTAAAACCATTGTTATTTTCAATAGTTTAACGTAAAATGTTGCTCGGTTATTATGTGTACATATTCCATCAATCATGCAAGGAACATTAGGATTACGAGCTCTACAAGATCCATGTATCATTCGAGATAACAATTTTATGAATCCTTGGAAAAGTGATACGGCACAAAACTTAGGATAAGCAAGAGGTAGTGTATTAACTTTTTAAATTGTATATTATTATTATTTTTATTATGTTTTTACTATAAAATATTCATATTATTTTAATATGATTTTCTTGAACACGTTTGGTGGAAACGTAAAACCGGCCAGCTGATAAATAAGAGGTTGCGAGTTCAGACGTAGATGTGTATATATGTGTCAGCCAAAACAGTGTTTTGTAAACGTACACGTCTGTCATTACAACATTAAGAATGTTATTTGACCTTGAGTAGGTACTCATGTTGACGGGAATGAGAAATCTTGTGGTGTTAGCGCTGAATAGCCACAACACAGGGGGGGCCATTCCGGCTTCCCGCGCTAACCTAGCGATCAGCTGTTATTGCCGCGTGACGTCCGACTGGTGGAAGAAATACGCGCGAGTCTTGATTTACCATGCAATCTTACCTGAGACAATGTCCTACTTAGCATCTCTCTGCTGTTTACACGAAATATTAACAATAATTGTAATCAGCTATTCATATAGAAAAAGGATTAAACAACAAGATTAAATGGTTTGCGGCAAAAAATAATGGTAAAATCTATTTCTACATTTAATAGAAAAGTAAGCAAGTCTGTCCACATATAACATTGACAAAATGCACAAGATGTAAAATTAAGTCGGAATTTTTTATTATTCGTTAATTTTATATTAATAGAATTATTTCGATTGTTATTAATTTACTTAGAAACCTCAGATGATACTGATATTTTTCAGTGAAACGTGCGTCAGGTGTTAAAAAGAATATACGAAATTATACTTCTTGCAGAAGAAACAAATTAAAAACATCACAAATTTTATATATATATATATATAATATGCCTGCGTGGGTGGGTGCGCGTACGTGCACACGCGTGCGCGCATGAGTGCGTGTATAAACATTTCTATGTAGTATAATATATTTGAAACAAGCTTCCAATTATTATAATTATAATCAATATCATAATCATTTTCTTTATCTACATTTTCTACATTCTACATTATCTACATTGAAATTTATTGAAATTTAAAAGATACATTAAATATACTGTATTGAAAAGGACACTGTGCGCTGCGCCGTACGCTAGACAGAAAGGGTATAATAGCAACTATCTCGCTCTACTTTCGTCAGTGATACACGCGGCAGATGAGTAAATTTTAGTCGATCCATTTTTGCAGTTCAACCTGCGATAACTTCAAAACCAATAAATATACAGCAATTCTGAAAACTGCATTGTGTTCAGTAATTAAATCTCTATAAGTAGCCAAAATCTCAATTAATATAATTAACAATTACAGAAGATACACAGAAGAAGAACGTGTTTTTTTAGACGTTTCTATTGGTTTACTACTAATGTACAATGAAGATATACTTATTATATCTTTATTTAGTATATAGTTATTTACGTGTCAAGAAAAGAACGTGTGAATAAAGTGATCACAACATTTTATACCTTATATGTTTTCTGTCATTGAATGATTAACCCACTTTTTAATAACAGCGTTGAAAAATAGTTGATTACGTCTTTCAAAGATTATTTTTACTACGGTACTGAAATTAAAAATAACTAAGATCGTATACAGGAATTAAACGTAGGCGACTGGAATACACAGCCGAGACACAGCAGCTGCAGGAATTGCTTACGTTCAGTAGACTTGGCAACGTTGTGACCTTCGTGACTTTATATACATTTTGTGGCAACACTGTGCATATTTTTCATCAGTAAAAGCTAAACCGATATCCGTGATAAAATAGTAATGCATTTTTTTAAACGTGTGAGTGGTTTGTAACGATAAAGTTAACAGGGTAATTATTATTCAACTTTTTTCAACAAACTATCTTGAAACGGATATATATTTTTACGGTTTTTTATGCTGATTACGAATATGTAAGAATAAAATGTCTAAGCTTACTCGTAACTTTTATATATGGGGTCTCAAAAAGATGAACTTCTCTGGTCAGAACTTGCATGTTTAGCTAATGATGGATAAACGTGATTATATATATATATATATATATATATATATATATATATATAGTTAAGTTATTTTTTCTGCTACGTTGCTTTCTTTTCTTGTTTTTTTTTTATTATTTATTATTTTGAAATAAATGTATTGTTTACTGAATTATATTTATTATTTGATTTTATTTATTTAGTTACTTTAATTCAATAGAATGATCAGGTAATGACCGGTCGCCATCGAGTTTACGGTTATTAGAGTGGTGTTCACGTCCGCACTGTTTTGAAAATGTCGCCAAAATAATTGTTCTTTATAAGTAGAATAGATTGTGTTGTTTTTCCACAATCGATTAATGATTCCATTCAGTCTTGTAGGTTATCTGGTGTAACGGTACGAAACTGTAGGGCCAAGGTAACATTTTAAAAATTATATTTTCCATACAGTCATTGTTCACCCTTGTAGAACCGCGAGTTAGTCAACCAGAGAGGCTGTGTTTATTACAGAACAAAACGGCTATGTTTTGTCTCCGCACTCAAGCAACGTAGACCGATTGTGAAATAACACCTAATTTCACACCAGCCGTGAATCACGGAAGAAAGTCAGGTAACTGCATATTGCGCCAGGCGGCAAAAACATTGCTAAACTTTCCGCCTGTGTTAAGGCGCTCTTTTAACAGCACCAATGGGAGCACATATTCACGATCACGTGACCAGCTTTGTATGTTCAGCTTTAGAGAACTAACGCGAGTTCCAGCCGTAACTTATGGCCGTGCGGCCAGTCTACAAAAAATTAGTGCGAATAAACTTAAGTCGGCCGACTTCATCATATTGTATAATGTGGAACCAATAAAACAGTAAAAACCTTTGAACACAAACAGTAAACGTATTAAACGAGTACCGGAGTGCGTGAGATTGAAGCAAGTATTCAACAACATTTCGCGCAACCAACCCTAGGAGTACGCTGCGTATGGGTAACTAGAACATTTAATATGCATATTAGAACCAATGCCAAATAACTGGTGATTGTTCGTTATAAAAGGAAAATATAAAACACCAATACTTTGTACGATAGAGTTCTCTCAGGGGCGGAGTTTATTCAAAGATCAATGTAACAGAATGAGTGGGTGTGTGCTAATATAGAGGTTATACACTGGTTCATTTTCAATGTTTTATTTAGTTAACAAGATTACTTATAATAGTTTGTGTCTTAGACAGTATCAAATGTGTTTACATAAGATGTAGATTTTAACTTTGTTGATATAAGATGTTTTGCCAAAAAATGTAAGGAAATTTTAATCTGTCTTGATTTTTTTATTGGAAAAGAATAACAATACAAAAACTGAAATAAGTACATATTAAAAAATTTTAATTCTCTTCAAAAAATGAGTTGCGTAAGTTTTTGCGATAACCCATAATCATATTTGCATTTTTAACGTTCGTGTTGCGGACTCTGGCAGAAGGCGAAACAGGTAGGTGGAAAATAAAATAAACTTTTGTGTATTGGTATGTGAATTGAGTATCACATTTGGCGCCCGATCAGGGACTCGAATTTGAATAATTAAAATTCCACACCTACGATAAATGCAAGTTTGATTTGAGGGTCAAGTAAAAACGTAAAAATTACGCAGCACATATAAATTAGTACATCAATGTTTAGAGGTTAAGAGTTAAGTGGTAGATGTTTTTATGTAAGTAAATCTAGATTAAAAAATTTAGAAAAATGGCAGGAAAGAATGAGAGCAATATACATGAAACGACTAGTGTCGAAAACTATAATGAATCAAATAGCATGAGCGATTTTGAAATCCACTCGACTCCAAACGTGAGTCAGGAAAATAAAACATAAAATAATGCAAATGAAACAAAGAGTACAGGCGATTCGGGGATACAAATAACCCCAAAATCGAGTAGGGAAAGTGAAATGAGTAATGAAGTCAGCTTCACTGACAAGAATGTAGCAGCACAATTTACTCCAACGACAACACGAGTCAAAGAGTTGTCGATGGACGATATATTTACTTTAATGAAAACAATGTCTGAGAGTTTGAGTAGTGATATCAATAAAATGAATAGCAGTATCAATGTAAAATTCGATGAACAAAAGAATAGTTTTGACAGCAAATTAGACGTACAGAATGACAAATTAGATGCACAGAATAACAAATTTAACGAATTAAATGGTCGTTTTGACAATAATGACATAAAATTAGACAAACAAAGTAGTGAATCAAAGAATCGTTTTGATGAAATTAAAAGCGAATTTAATTGCAAATTTGATGTACTTAAATTTGACATTGATGAGGTAAAAATGAAATGCGAAAGTAATTTTCACGAATTGAAATTTGAATTAAACGAGAAGTTGAGTAATTCATTAAATAGTATGAATAATAGAATTGACGAGATAGAGAGTAGTGTGGTAGAAAAAACCAATAAACAAATACAGAAGGTAACCGAAAATTTTGATCGTAAAATAGATGAATGTAATGTTAGTAGTGAGTACAAGTTGAATTGTGTAGTTGATAAGATTGAAACATATGAAATTAGTACGAATGCCAAAATCAATGAAATAGAAAGTAATTGCAAAACAGAGATACAAGCTATACAAAATACAGTGAATACTATAGATAAGCGTCATGTACAAATTGAGAGTTTAAATAACAATATATTTGCATCAACTGAGCAGAGTATAGTTAATGTTAAAGATGAATTGAATTTAGCTATAAACGAAAAACTTAATAGCGTTACTGAACAAATAGTCATTACTAAAGATGTGAATAGCGATTTTGATTTGGAGTTGTTTAATTGTGAAAACAGGGGGGTACACCCTATGCAGTTTTTAAATAGAGTCAAAGAATTTAATCAGTTTTGTAGAAGTAGCTGGCAAGTACAATTGTTAAAAATAATGAAGTGTTTTAGAGGGAATTCCGCGGTATGGGCGGAGGTACATAAAGTAGACTGGGTAAATTTTCAGAGTTTCGAGACGGCATTTAGAGAAAAATATTGGTCGGAGGAGGAACAAGAAATATTACGAAGTAAAATAATGGGACCAGGTAATTTTGGGACCCAAGGGGGTAACGTAACTATGTACGTAATGCGACTATACAATGAGGCAAAATATTTAGAGCCACCGTTACCGTTTCGGTCATTCGTCCGTCATATAAGTAAGCATTTGCCGAGAGAAATACAAATTACATTAATGACCCGAGAGATTATAGAAATTACGGAACTAGAGAAAATATTGGATATATTTCAGAATATAAGAGAACGGGATATGAGTAGGCGGATAAACGCCCCAATAACACATATGAATGGTAATCATAATCAATCCCGGGGAATACCAAATTTTCACCGAGGGGCGAGAGGGGGAAATAATGATAATCGAGGCGAGGGTTGGCGATGTGCCGATTGTAATGTCGAAAACTATGCTATAAGAACAACCTGTTTTAGATGTCATAAACCAAGAGAATGTCAACGCAGTGAGAGAACGTACCAGCAACAGAATCAACCGCAGAGAGGAGCCGACAACGCAAGAGGAGCACCGAGGGGAAATGGAAGTGGAAACAGAGGCAGAGGTGGATACAGCCAGGCAGTAGCAGGTCCATCCACGGGAAACTAGAGGAGACAATGGAGAACCGGGCCCATCCATTGTCGGAGGAGAACCTGGGGGTCCAAGAAGAACATAACTACCGCAGCAATATAATTATCAGAGACATGGCGGAGGAGTTACTGGAGGAGGACGCTGCACAAATGACAGAAACCAAAACCGGACTGACGGAGGTATTTATAACCATAGAAGGTAAGGATTACAAAACATTGATTGATACGGGTAGCGAGATATCAGTAGTTTCAGAGAATGTACTGGGTGAATTACAAAGGGTCAATAAGAATATTCCATCATTACCAGTAGCGGGGGTAACAGTAGTGGGGGTGACGGGAGTACGAAGTAAACGAGTCACTAAACAAGTTCAATTAAACATATATATTAATGGAATAGAATTTGAGAATACTTTCCTAGTAGTTAAGGGTTTGAATTTAGATATAATTCTGGGAAATGATTTTTTGGAGAGAAATAAAGCAGTAATTGATTTTAATCAGAGAATAGTGGAATTTAATAAGGGGCATGAACCAATCAGGGTAGATTTTAAGAGGGTGTTAGATACGGCTAGAGTTACGGGTGTAAAGATGATACCAAACCGGGTAGGCGAGGGAATTATAGAAACAAGAGTGAATGTGTGTCAAGAGAGTGAGAGCATGGAAAATGATAAGAGAGTATGGGAAAATAGGGCAGAGATATTTTTTAATGAGGGTGGAATTGTAGGGAGCCCCCAACGACAGGAGTTGTGGGCAGTTATTGAACGTTTTAGAGGTGTGTTTGCTGAGTTGCCTGGAAAAGCCAGGGACTATGTATGCGAGCTAAAGATTCGAGAGCACTCACCCTACATGCAGAGAAGTTATCCAGTGCCATTTTCAAAGAGGAGAGCCGTTCAAGAAGAGTTGGACCGCATGATGGAAGGGGACATCATCGAGAGATCCATATCGCCTTACTCGAATCCATTGGTAGTGGTCATCAAAAAGGATGGAAAGGTAAGATTGTGCTTAGACGCTCGAAAAATTAATCAGATTATAATACCTGACCGGGAATCACCGGAAGCCATGAACGAAATTTTTCAAAAGTTTAGTGGAGTCAGATATATGACGTCCTTAGATTTAACGGCGGGCTACTGGCAAGTCCCATTAGCGCCAGAAAGCCGTAAGTTCACTGCATTCCTTTTCAATGGAAAAAACTATCAATTTAAACGCCTGCCATTTGGGCTTAACACTAGTGTAGCCAGTTTTATTAAGTGTTTAGACATGATATTACAACCGAAAGACTTAGATTTTTTGACTGTATATGTTGACGACATATTAATAGCATCAAGAACATTCTCTGAACACGTAGAACACATAGAGTACGTTTTAAATAAATTACAACAAGGGGGATTAACTGTTAATTGGGAGAAATCAAAATTCATACAAACTGAGATACATTTTTTAGGATTTATTATCACTCCAGAGGGTATTTTAGCAAACCCAGATAAAGTAGAAGCTATCATACGTTTTCCAGAACCGAAAAATATTAAACAGTTGCAGAGCTTTCTAGGATTATGCAACTTTTATAGAAAATACCAGAGAAATTATGCACATATTACCTCTAAATTAAGTGTTGTTTTACAAAAGAATAAACAATGGAAATGGGGAGAGGAGGAGAGAACTATTTTCAATGAAATCAAAGAGAAATTTATAGACACAATTATGATGAATCACCCCGATTTTCAGAGAAAGTTTTATTTACAGACGGATGCCAGCAACATAGCCCTCGGCGCAGAGCTTTACCAGGAGGGTGAGTATCAGGAGCACAGGACCATCGCTTTCGCCAGCAGAACCTTATTGGCAGCCGAAAAGAATTACACAACTACCGAAAAGGAATTGCTGAGCATCGTCTTTGCTGTGAAGAAATTCCGCACTTACCTGCTAGGAAACGAAACTGTCATCAGGACCGATCATAAGGCCTTATCATTCCTAAATACATGTAAGCTGACGCATAGCAGATTAACCAGGTGGGTACTAGCTTTACAAGAGTACAACTTGTCTTGGGAGTATATTAAGGGGTCAGATAATAAAGTACCGGACACTGTCCAGGGTAGACACTGTAGATAATAAGACGGGTAGAGATCTGAAAGAAATAGAAATTTTTCGATTAACCAGGGAAGATAGAATTTTTGGGGAGGAATTAAGGGAAATTAAAGATAGACAAAGATCAGAAAATAAATTGGGTAAGATAATAACTAGTTTATAAGCAGATATTAATGGCTCAGAGTATAATACACATTTCCAGATACATAAGGGAATTCTGTTTAAGAAAGTAGAAGGGGGCGAACGGGATTGGAGGTTAATGATACCTGATGAATTAGTAGATAGAATTATTTGGGATTGTCACATAAGATATGGTCATTTTGGGGCGAAAAAATGTGCAAATATACTAAAAGAATCTTGTGTTTTTAAAAACATGGAGAAGAGAGTTAGAAGAGTATTAAGAGTTTGCGATCTGTGTCAAAAGTCTAAAGTAGTAAATTACAGGGTTGAAGGTGAAATGAAGTATATTAAAGTAGAAAGACCTTTCGATTTAGTTGCAGTAGATTTGTATGGGCCATTGCCTAAAGGTAGAGGAGGAGTGATATATATTTTTGTTGTTTTGGATACTTTTACCAAGTTTGTTAGGTTATACAGTGTAAAGAGAGCTACCAGCAAAGTACTCAGCGAGAAGATCACAAAGGACTACATGATCAACGTAGGGAAGCCGAAGGTAATTTTATCTGATCACGGACCGCAGTTCATCAGCGGCAAGTGGAGACAGACTCTTGGCTGGGAAGGCATCATACCCAAACATATGGCAGTTTACCATCCACAGTCGAACCAGGCAGAGCGGGTGATGCGAGAAATCGGCAGAATATTCAGGGCGTATTGTCACTTCAAACACACAGAGTGGCCTTTGTATGTGAAGAAAGTGGAGGATTGGTTAAACAGCACAACCCATGATTCTACAGGATTTACACCGTACGAACTAATCAAGGGAAGCCGTCCACCCAGGATATTGGAACAACTTTTTGAATATCCACCGGAAGAAAGAGTTTTGGACAGAGATGTAAAAATACGACTTGCCAACGAGAGTCTGCTCACTAAGGGAGAGAAGAGAAAGCAAAAGCATGATGGTAAAGGTAAGTGGGTCAAATATGAGATAGGGCAGTTAGTATTAGTGAGAAGACACGATTTATCAAATGCACAAGATAAAGAGATCAAAAAATTCTTTTTGCTGTATGAGGGACCGTATGAAGTTGTTGAAATTAAAATGGATAATGCTTATGTTTTACGAAATCAAATGACCGGGGAAATAGTGGGTACCCATAATGCCACCAATTTAAAAAGGTATTGGTTAAAATAAAATAATACATTAAATCTTGTAATTGAACATAAACTAAATAACTATAATTAGGAAGTTAAGACAAAACAGTAAGTGGTAGCGGGTAGATGTTCCCCACTTGTCCCAGTGGGATTCGTCTATTTCAGGGACGCGCCCCTGCCCACGCGAGCCTTGGTTTTCTCCATTTACTCTTATTTCCGGAGGAAGCTTTGTCCTTACCTTTAGTCCTAGTTCTTGACCTTTTAATAATCCCTATCCTTTTTATCTTCCCGATTTCCCTAACCCTCCCCTTAGAGTAAACATAAACAATAGTTACATAAATTGGCACACTTTTGGAACCATTTGATTGCCTTAATTACAAACAATACATTAAGGTAATCCTCAAAATTAAATAAACTGGTGTTATTTACGAATTGTAAACTCATCCCTTAATTAGGTAGGTAGTGGAGAAGTTTTGTGGCTGAGTAGACAAACTAAATAATAAATTTTTGTATAGTTTAATAGAATTGTGGTGTATAGAGATGGGGCTGTAGATTAGTGGTTGTGGTGTGTTTATTATTTTTGGGGAAAGGAGATAGGCAAGGAATTTATGGTTGACAGCGGGGCTTTTCTTCACTTTCATTGAAGTGGGGTTCTGTTTGTCTTCAATCGCTTCTCTGTACACAATAATTCTGTACATGTAACATATAACCTATTTACCGGTAATTAAGAAAAAATAATTTTGATACTATTCGAAAAACAAAATCTATGTAACCAAAAGGTTTAATAATTATTTTGTGGTACCTGCTATGTTAGGTTATGAGTAGAGGATAGATGGTATATAGAATGTGATTGTGGAGGAATTTAAAGAGAGATTTGAAACAAATGATGGAATGTTTGTAAAATTTATTGAAGTATTAAGAAAAACGAAATACTAGACTAATTAGAATCTTTTTGATAAATGTAATTAAAGCAATGGAAATTGTTTTGAATGTACGAAGCGATGAAATTGAATTGTAGTTGTCCCTGGAGTAATTTAATATTGTAAATGTTGGTGCTGTGTTTAAATTCATTTTGATTCAAATTGAAATTGTAATTTTATATATTTGGTACATTAACTTCATACAGCGGTAATTAAAGTTAAACTGTTTGAGTGGAGATTATTAAAGAATTTTCAAGTTAAACAAATAATCTAAAATGGCTAATTTCATTAATGAAGCAAAAGTAACTTTGATCTGAGTTGGTAGCAATTGATAAATATGTTAACATTAAAAGATTTACAGAAACCAAAAATTCGAAGGAAGTATATCTGTCTGTATATGATGTAACCAGAATGTTTAGACTATGTGAGTGTTGAGACAGAGTGTTTATAACACCAGTATGGCACACAAGTGTTTATGTAAACAGGTAGGTTGTGTGACCAATGTTTACAGCCAGATGTGTTGAAGCTGATAACTGTTGTAGCTTGATGAATCAGTATCTTGATCAAAACCTTATTGGGACATAAAAGAATTGAAGTTAATTTTTTTTACAGACCAAATAATAATGAGGCAATTACTGTAACTTTTGAGATTAATTAAATTAATTAAAGTAAATTAAATACAATTAAATTAATTTGGTAATTAAAGTAATTGAGAAGATGATTTTTAATAATGAACTTAACTATATTTTCATTTGAATGTAAACTGGAATTATAAAGTAAATGCTAATTGAAGTAAATAATGGTTAAAATATTCATTTAACACTGACAACTGATGAAAAAACGTTTAGGCTAAGATAATGTGTGGGAATTTAAGATGTGTATATTACTGTTTAAGTAACTTTTTTTAAATGTCAATCTAGGTTTTATATTTAACTGTAGATTCTCCACCTAAGTGCGGCCATGACCTCACTGGATCATGACCGTGAAAGTAGTTAATTGTGGCAAATCATGAATTTTACCTGATATAACCGGCTTGTGGTTTGTTTTGTTTTGTTAGCCCGGTGGTTTGTTAGACTTAGTAGGGGGGGTTATTTTTTGGGGAATCTACTAAATTTTGGAACGGGGCTATTTTCACCCAGATAGGGGTGGTAGTCCATTAGGGGTGTATAAATAAAAAATAGTAGGTAATACCGAATTTTATTGTAACACCGAAGCAAGGATGGGGGTGGAATAAAAGAAAAAAATGTCCACCCCTTCCGCATCAGTCCTTGTGAAAGCAACTAGACGCTACAGTCTAGGGGGGGTAATAGTGAGTGTGGATGGGCGGTGACATAGTTACAGGTTACGAGGGAGATGTGGTTTACGGCGAGGATGAGGCTGAAAAAGGCCAAGAAGCCTCGCGCAGAACACATTAATATGTAACGGGTATCGGGGGTTAAGGGATTAAAAGGGGGGTAGAAAAAAAAAATGTTGTTTAGCCTATATAAATATAGTAGTCAAGTAAGGACATAATTTGTATTTTAGGTACTATTACTGTGAGTTAATGTAATCCTGTATAATTAATGTGTCATTTTGGCTGGGCAATATTGTATGGGGAATATTATTCAATTTAACTGGAATTTATGTGTACTACTGTAAACCTATATTGTTTTATTAACACTATATTTTTTTTTTGGGTCTATAATATAAAATGAACCAGTACGTTGTCAATGAACCAGTACGGCTAAGAGGAAACAAATCAGTTGTGGGATATGGAGTGATGGAAGGCCGTTGTTGATTTTTTAATTGAATGTTTTAAAGTTAGGCGATACTGGGTCAGGTATCTGTTCGATTTTTCGGTGTTGGGATCTCGAACAGGGAAGTCCAGTAAGATCGGATGGGTGCTGCCGCAGTCACCAGACTAGGGGGGTAAGAACCCATGATTTTAGTAGAGTGTTCCGGGGGGTTGCGGCGCCATATCCTCACTGATCCTCTTTGGGTTTAGGCAATAAGAGTTTGAACGCTAGGGCCTTCAATCTCTTATTGGGGGGGTATTGTAACGGTACGAAACTGTAGGGCCAAGGTAACATTTTAAAAATTATATTTTCCATACAGTCATTGTTCACCCTTGTAGAACCGCGAGTTAGTCAACCAGAGAGGCTGTGTTTATTACAGAACAAAACGGCTATGTTTTGTCTCCGCACTCAAGCAACGTAGACCGATTGTGAAATAACACCTAATTTCACACCAGCCGTGAATCACGGAAGAAAGTCAGGTAACTGCATATTGCGCCAGGCGGCAAAAACATTGCTAAACTTTCCGCCTGTGTTAAGGCGCTCTTTTAACAGCACCAATGGGAGCACATATTCACGATCACGTGACCAGCTTTGTATGTTCAGCTTTAGAGAACTAACGCGAGTTCCAGCCGTAACTTATGGCCGTGCGGCCAGTCTACAAAAAATTAGTGCGAATAAACTTAAGTCGGCCGACTTCATCATATTGTATAATGTGGAACCAATAAAACAGTAAAAACCTTTGAACACAAACAGTAAACGTATTAAACGAGTACCGGAGTGCGTGAGATTGAAGCAAGTATTCAACAACATTTCGCGCAACCAACCCTAGGAGTACGCTGCGTATGGGTAACTAGAACATTTAATATGCATATTAGAACCAATGCCAAATAACTGGTGATTGTTCGTTATAAAAGGAAAATATAAAACACCAATACTTTGTACGATAGAGTTCTCTCAGGGGCGGAGTTTATTCAAAGATCAATGTAACAGAATGAGTGGGTGTGTGCTAATATAGAGGTTATACACTGGTTCATTTTCAATGTTTTATTTAGTTAACAAGATTAGTTATAATAGTTTGTGTCTTAGACAGTATCAAATGTGTTTACATAAGATGTAGATTTTAACTTTGTTGATATAAGATGTTTTGCCAAAAAATGTAAGGAAATTTTAATCTGTCTTGATTTTTTTATTGGAAAAGAATAACAATACAAAAACTGAAATAAGTACATATTAAAAAATTTTAATTCTCTTCAAAAAATGAGTTGCGTAAGTTTTTGCGATAACCCATAATCATATTTGCATTTTTAACGTTCGTGTTGCGGACTCTGGCAGAAGGCGGAAGGTGAAACAGGTAGGTGGAAAATAAAATAAACTTTTGTGTATTGGTATGTGAATTGAGTATCACATTGGTTTTTATCCCCTAATTTCTCACTGTTCTTCACTCTCGCCGTATTCCTCTTCTTACTTATCACCTGAAAATCTTTTATCTTAATTCACTTTCAAAAAAATAAAATGCTTTTTATTTGATGATATTTAAAATCTGGGTCAGTTCAACGGTTCGTGAATCGAACGGGATAGTGACCATATCGACTCGCTCACCAAACTCGACTCGAACAATAAAATGTTTAAAATAAATTACAATATTATTTTTTAATATCAGGTAGTGGATTCTTTAAGCTGTTAGGAAAGATCAGAAAATGCTTATGGATAAAATACAATACATCACAATTGGTTAGTTAACATTCTTATTAAATAATAAAATTAAAGTAGCGTTTGAGTTCAAGTGTACTATTATTCTCAGTTCTATTTCCAAAAGTAAATCGAAATGGCGGAATTTGTTGTTCAAAATTGCCGTCGGCCTGTATAACCTCAGAATCTGCTTCGACTAATTTCTTTAAATTTAATAGAATTTTAGTGATTTTAGTGTCCACAATGTTGTCGAATAAAGTTTTGTTAAAGTTTGCAAGTGTCTGGTTTAACAGTGTTTTTGGTGAATCTCGTGTTGTGTGTGGTATGGTTATTTAGTTATTAGTTTATCCAATCTCACCAACTCGCAGTTACGTTTGTTTCATACTTGGAATGTGTTAGCTTTAGTAGATCATCATCTTTTCATTCGGTTTTCAGTTACTTCTATTAGTATGGTTTGCTTGTGTAATTTTTAATGTTTTCCTTGTTCTTATTACGTTTTTTGCATCTCTTTATATTTTACTTTTGGTTATTCATCAAAATGTGACTCTCTGCTACATGGAGTTGATCTGTACAGTTTGAAAATTAACAATCGAGTAATTCAAAAAATCCGTTTAGCTAACGATGAAGACCTAGCTTTTGTGATCTCTGATTGGTCCATTTTTCCTTGACCCCGGTCACGTGACCGTAATTATTTAAAATTTGTAAAATTTATATTTGTCACCTCAAATTACTCCCTGTTTGTTTCTAGATTAAGTTAAATTTGGATTATACGATGTTGTTGTTTGGAAAAATAGAAGTATTTTGATACCGAATGTGGCCGATTTCGGCCCATCATTAAATGTTTTATCACCTTTATAATTTTGAGTTTTTTAGGCCTTGACCTATTTTTCTTAACATTTCTTATTGTTTGTTTTCTCTACTTTAATATGTTCTAATAGGGTTGTTCTTATTATTAACAATAATGTCTG
The DNA here is from genome assembly GCA_034769895.1 of Magicicada septendecula. Classification (NCBI taxonomy): domain Eukaryota; kingdom Metazoa; phylum Arthropoda; class Insecta; order Hemiptera; family Cicadidae; genus Magicicada; species Magicicada septendecula. Next base: position 729,119,207 of record CM068368.1, on the reverse strand, counting down.
CTACTTCTACATTATATACAACGTTACAGTTTTAAATACCTATGCATAAGTTTCTTATAATAACAATAATATTGGCAACATGTCAGCTCAATGGCTTGCCTGATGTGCTACTAATACTTTCTCTATCCATCTGGTTATTGCTATTGTGGGTTTTGACATATAATTTTACCAATACCTTACCTGTTTCATTAAGGTCAGGCTTCTGTTTAATTTTATTTGGTTTGGTTAGGACTATTCTGGATTTTTAGTGTTGTTTAATTTCAGCTCATCTCTCTTGTGGCCTATAGGCTTAGCATTTTGCCATTCCTTTACAATGATTTTTTATATAATATGATGTTTCACCATGTACCTGATATTGACATTTCTGAACAGCTTTTACAACTACTGTTCTTGAAAAATTAACAAATCTTTTAATAAGTAATTCTAACATAATAAAATCCTGGGTATAAAAAGCCCTTTTAACAACTAATTATAACATAACATCCTATGGGTATACAAAACCCTTTAAACAACTATTTATAGCATAATAAATCCTGGGTATACAAAACCCTTTAAACACATACTACTTTTATTTACTGGTTCTTAATATGTATTAGTTTATACATAAGACCATTACTTCATTTTCTCCCTTCCCCACTGGTTTATAACATGATCTTTGATCATCACTATTTCCTTCTTTGTACACTTATCACTTCACTCCCTTATAATATAAGTTTTTACAATTTTTCCCTAGACTAATGCTCATATTTTTTTACTCTTATTTATACCATTGTATTGCATTTTCTATAACTTTACCTACTGTCTGATCTTTTCTCTTTAATTATTATTATTATTATTATTATTAATTTATGGAGTATTTTTTATTTATTTTTTACCTGGTTATTAACATGTTTTTTAGTTTAGTTTCTTTTGTTATTTTTATTTTAAGTTCTTCATGCATTTATGTTATATTGTAACTATTGTGGTCTTCACTGTCTTGTTGCTTATTTCATGTCTTTATTTTAATTAGTTGTTTCATCGTTCGACTTGTTTATACCTCTCACTTAACATATCTATTGGGTTTATAGTGTTATTAAGTTCTTTTCTTCTAATTTTCATCATAATTATGATATATTACATTTCTTTAACATTTATTTTTCTTCATCCATTGTTTTGTTTTAGCATGGAACCAGAATACTATGCTTAATACACACTTATTTGTAAGTTTCCTTTCATTTATCATTTACACTAGTACTAGTTAACCATGGTTTCTTTATCTTAACAGTTCTTATATGCATGGTGATGATATGTATCGTCACAATATATATATATATTTCTTATATGATGATATATGTATATATATCTTGTCACCGGACAAAAGGCTTGCTGCATGACAAATGGCACCAATCGTACACTCTAGTGTTTTTGGTGACCCTAAAAAGGACCGTGTGGCGAGAAGGCTGATGTTGGTTGTGCCGCGCTGAGATGTTCAGCGGCTGTGCCCGCTGTTCATGGCATACTGCAGTCCTCCTCTTCTTTCGGCATCAGTTGTAGAGTCAGCTGCCGGCCCAGCGAAACCCATTGCTGGCACGGAACTGGTGGGCGAAGATGCAAGAACGCTGGTTCTATTCTTCAGCCATTCCTTCCGGCTGACTCCGCGTCGGTGTCGTCCGCGAGAGGAGAGGAGATGAAGTGCATCCGATGGCGTGGCGATGAAGTGTGCGTAAAATTTTCTGCCCGCCTGGGTTTTATTAACTGACCGGGATCACTGATTGGCTCGCTCCGAACACGTAGTTGGTCACGTCTCGGCGGCTGCTGATGCCGGATTGGCTCACTTTGTATTCTTCAGGTGTCACGTGCCGTGTCGCTGGTACCAGAGAGCAGACGTAATGAATCACTGTTGCCACAATATATATTGTTACAACACAAATAAGCCACCCCAGTACCAGGGATAAAAAAGGATACTAAATATAAAATAATACTTCATATTAAATAAAATGCTTAATTTAAATAAAATATAAAGACAATAACTCGACAAACGACGACATGACCCAACCCAAGTGATTGACCCAACAAAAGGAAACAAAAGAAGAAGGGAACCACAAAAAACAAACAAGAATAAAACCAAAGAGGAGAAGAAGGTGATTAACCAAACCAAAAGAAGAAGGGAAAAAACCAAAACCAAACAAAAATGAAACAAGTTCATGGAATTGAATGAATCAATGTAACATGTTAAATTGAACCCAAAGGAGAAGGTGGAAAACCAAAGTATTAAACAAATATAATGAAAATGAAGAAGAAGGGGAATGAAAAAGAAACAAACCCAAAATGAAGGGAAATAAATAAAAATGAAAACCCATGAAGATACACAAACAAGTAATAAAGAATACGAGCAGAAGAAATAATGCACTCAACAGTAATATTGGAAACAAGACCAATAATTAACCTATGAAAAGGAAAAACAAAAGTAAATATTATTATCCATTAATGGACAATAATAATCTATGAAGAAACCCAATTAAACAATATTAAAGATAAATAGAAAAAAAAGCAAACTAACCTACTATTTAGAGTTAGATGTAATGATAGAAATGTAAGGACTTAAAATTGTTAATATTATTAAGGAAATATTGTAATGAAAGAGATAGTATGGTAGTGAGATAATAATTAAAGGGATTACCCATTCAGAAACACTTAACAAACAAAAACATTTGTGAAGTGCAAAGTGTAGTGATAAAGAAATTACACTAATAAAATTATAATAAACTATAAATAATTTAAAAGTGAAGGTGATGATTGAATGAAAATAGTATAAAATAAAGAATGGTAATATAGTGAAAAATAGTGAATGATAAAATCATTAACAATTAATAAATCCAAATAAACACTAAATAATTAAAGGTGAAAAATAGTAGTAATTAAGAATAGCAGTATAAACTGATATGACAGTAACTAGTTTAAGAAAGAATGTTATTATTAAATTTAAGTAAATACCATTATGATTAAAAGGAAGAATGCCTTGAAGGGGAAAACCAGATAGTGTTAACATGGAGGGAGAGTAAAGATTGTTTAAAAATTAAGTAATTACAACAAATCAAAAAACACCCATGTTATAAGGGATCGTTATAAGTTCATAAAAGTGATGTTGTTTATCACACTAAAAAATAATGTAAAATAAGATGAATTGTAAACAAAGATTAGGAAATAATAGTTAAATAATTATTCAAGCAAGTTTATGAATTGGATATGGCTGTAAGAATTATACAGACCATAGGCCTAATTATTATATGTAATAAGATCAAAAGTTAGTAAATAATAGCCACATTGTTATTATTGGCAAAGGAAATAGGTATAAAAGTTAAGAAATGTATGACTAGAAAACGTGGAAACCAAATAGTAAACAATTATGTATAAAATAATAGTGACAAGATAATAACACATAAACAGACCCAAAACACGACACAACCAATTATAATAATAAATAAAGCCCATTAGGCTGAAATGAAATGTAATTTAAATGAAATAAGTCAAATACCATAATGGCTACTTAGGCCTATGAAAATGACTAACTGTCAGAAACAAACAACTACAAATTATAACAAATTAACAAAGAAATTAGCAAATCCGAGGTGAAGGAATCACCCAGAATAAATTGTAAATCATTTGTGAAACAAAATATTAGGTTAATATTTACCTGTGCCACACCATACAATCTTGAAGTGAAATATTTTTTTTTGTATTCTTATATGTTATATAAACACGCGAAAATTAATTTTAAACGGGGGTCGAAGCTATTTACGAAGAAAAAAAATAAAATAAATACTCCCATAAGCATGCATGCAAAAGTGAATGATATTAACTGTGTAGACGGTGAGAAATGACATTTAACCTATCTTGCTTACACAGTCGTTTATATGCGATAACGGCTTCACTGATATCACTGTATACTATTTTTCGAATTGTTTCACTACAGTTTTGGATCACAAACACCACAATTCACAATAGCACCACTAACTTTTACTTTTCAACATATTTTACGGTTTAATTCACGCGTTATGTAGTGGCGGATCGTTCGCGAACGGCTTAGCCAGAAAGAACTACTCCGTCAAGTGAACTATTGACTTGAGTCGTTCGCGCCGCTGAACAGTAGTTCGCGTTAGCAACGCTCCTATCGGCCATTTATAAAACTAATCAGCGGTTTTTGGATTTGTAAAAGTCTATCAGTTCCGATGAATCGGAACAGAGTGAGAGAACAGACTATTTGAAACTTTTGTTTTATTGTCTGATTCATTGTTTGATTGTTCTTTCGACAAATTTTGGGATATGTGTGATAAAAATAAAATATCAGAGAATATCGTATTCTGGGATTGGGAGAAGTCGATTTACAAATTACATAACTGAAAAGAATAATTTTTGTTACTTTAGATGTGTTATATTATTTATTACGATTCTTAAATGAGAGATAGGTATCACGATTCTGGCCGAAGGTGACATGAATAAATTTCTTTTCTTAAAATCTTTATGTTGAAACACCAAAAAATATTGGGAGGGCGCGCATGCATAGTAAAAATAAGCATGTCATTGTCAATTTACCTTTAAAGATTCGTATTTTGCGTGTTACTTTTTTATTATTGTTAAATGGTAATTTTACGATTATTTCAAAGGCGATGCATTTTTTATTTGTTTTCGTGTGTTTATACGACATCCTAAACGAACAGACACAATTCAAATCGCACGCATTATTCGAACATATCTCACCCCACACACACAACATCGATCTTTCGAAATTCGATTCCGTCGCCCACAACAGGACGGACAGCGCTACCAGCGGCAACTTCTGAAGAAGCTTTTTAAAAGTGAAAACCGGTTCAGGTTGAAAGGTAAAACTTTATGTTTTTACTCATAAAAAACTTTGTGTTCCGAGTCGTTAATGAAATAGTTGTATATATAAATCATTTGCTAATAGTAAATAAATAATACATTCAAAACAGGAAGACGCGCCCCCATACCCCCCACAAGTTAATACTTAATTTTTACTTCAAACTTAAGTGCTTAAATTACAATAATAATTTTTTGTGCTTGTATTCATTTAAGATTAATCACACTGAAGTAAATTCTCTGTTGTTAGTCACTGTATGTATGAAACTACCAAACTTTTAGATTACTTGACCTGTCGAAATGAAGTTTTGGTTTAATTCTATCGTCCAGCTGTGCCTCCGTTTATTTGTAACGCATTTTCGGGCTAACATCTGGATGATTGTAATAAAATTTAATATGAAGGTACACTGTTTTACCATTGATCGATGTGTACACAATTTTTCATAAAATATTCTTCTGAGGGTTGAAATATACAGAAAATCGTAATAAAGTACCCTGACATGAAAATACAGGGTATCAAATTATAAGGAATAATTTTGTTATACCGTTAAATAATTAATTTATAATTTATATATGTGTAATTTTTACATTAAAATGTCTAGGATTTGTAAACATAAACAGAAACTATACGTATATTGTATACAAATTTTAAATAATAGCAATTGCATTATACATATATAAAAAATTCAAGTAAATAGAATAATACAAAATGCAGTATAATACAAAATTATTGGAAAGTTATACTAAAGTCTTCTAGTATTTAGTATTTCTGTCCATACAACATTTCGTGTATGGTGAGGATTTTGTGGTGGCAAAAGAACTTTTAAGCTGCTTCGTCTTTTTACTCTAGAAAATGCTACGTACAACATTCCACGCATAAAAACTGATATAAGTAAGAAGATACCAACAAATTCAAATGTTTGTCCTTGAGCTTTGTGGATGGTGATAGCAAAAGCAGGTCTTACGGGGAACTGATGCCGTTGCATAGTACATCCAAGTTTCACAAGAGCATTATTATTGTATTTTTTTTAAGTTTCAGTTCATGTGGTGGTAGATCAGCCATTTCGACGGAACTCAGGAATTCAGAAGTAAATTCGATACCTCCTTCTCTTTGATCTTTGACAGAATCATAACTTTTGTTAACCTTGTACTCTCTAGGAAGCTTTTCAATAATTTCTGCATTAATTTTATTAACATCTTTATTTAATGGTGCTAGTATAGCCCTCTCCGTCATATCTTCATATCTGTTATTAGCCAGACAGTCTCCGAATACTTCTTCAATAAGATTGCCGTTTGAAAGAATATCCTCTGGTAGATCAATCTCATCCATAGCACTTACTGGCAAATCTCCATTGGCAACTTTTAATAAATATTCGGCAAAGTCTCTTTCCTTTAGATCCACACGCATATTTTCTGTCAGTGAAAAGAAGTTAAAATGGCGCCAAAGACTGCTTTTCTTAATCGAAAGGTCTACCAACTCACTGCGGTTAGCACGAGGTTGAGCGTTTTACTCTGTAATAAAACATACCTTTCTGTTCTAAGTCACAAAGAAGCAACAGCAACAGTTTCAAAAAACTCATAAATTATTATTAACTTTAACTTACTAAAAACCTTTTTCGAACGTTTCAATACAAACCCTTGAATTGTTTGTCCATGACGTGTCCGTATATTAATACTTACCTCAGAGAACACCGAAAACGCAAGAGCGTACAGGGAACACGTTATAAATTAAATACGTAATACGTTATTGCTCGCTTAATATTATTAAATAGAGTATACAATTATTGCTCATCTCAACTCTTATTTTGTTTATTTACATTTATTGCAACAGCTATTTATTCTTCTTCATATATAATGTTGTGATGTTATAGGCCTACAACTTGTTTCTTGTAACATTCTTGTAGCAAGTAGTGTACACTACTTCAGAAGAAACAAATTGTATAGCATCACAACATTATATAATTGCTGCAAGAAACTTCGAGTTAACTATATAGAAAATGATGATTCTTCATATTGTTACGACGGTCTACTCTATCATCGTAGGTAGGCCTACAGTGGAAACAAAATAAGTACAAGACACCAATTAAGTCACTAATCACATCTTTAATTTTTACAGTAAAACAGTTCGTAATTACCAACACAGTCTACTACAACAAATCAAATCAAAATGGTTCACACGCAATAAAATGTCACTAATATTAACACAATTGTATTAGGCTACAATAAATTGTAATTATACCGCCCGATTATAAAACGCAACACTTCACTAATAACTGCTTGAACATACACAGTAATCTCGCTTATAACTCTCGAACCGCTCTGTAAATATCTCGCACTAAAACTGAAAACTAAGGCCGCTACCGCCATGTATTTATAGTCCCGCTCACACACCAGAAGCTTCAAAACTGCGTCTTATCTCTCGTGTGAACTAAACTGCAGCCTTGACACAGGCCGAGCGCCCGAGTGAAGCCCGGCACAGTCGAGAAGATTCTCGCAAAATGCGTATAGTAGCACGTACGCCACACGCGTTACATTGAGATCCTTGTGGCACATTCGATAAACGCGTAGATTGTTCTGGGCTGTCGTAGCAATACATAAAACCATCTACTTTAACAAAAACAGAAACCTCTTTAAATCTATGTTAGGTTTGTTTACTCCTAGTGAAAGTTTAAGTTAGTTTGGTAATTCTCAAAAAAGAAATTTTACCTTCTCCACTCTGTCCTAAGGTAGTGGTCGGCAGTGAAAACTACTATCACAACTTCCTTAGCTGAAGAGGCGAACTGAAGCCGAAACAGAGACGAGCAAAAGTAACCAGAGCGTAATGCTCAAAGTATAAGTTTGTGTTTGTCAAGCAATCTCTGTCAAACGGTAGTCCTTCAAAGCATTTAGTGAGAATTACCAAATTGTAATTTTGATACAAAACTCCTCAGTGCCAAACTTCGCTTGTACTTTGTCTTTCGACTTTGACTCGCGTACTTTGTTCAACATTAAATTAGTATTCCCAAAGAGAGATATACCTATAAACTCTCTTATTATCTTTTAAACAGTAAAAGCTGAAAATCACAGTGTAAAGTAACATTGTTAATACTTTTCTAAAACTAATTTATCTAAAACTTTGTGGTAGTTATCGATAGTATGAAAATCGTAACTGAACTATCGATAGAAAACATTTCGAAAAACCCCGCGGCGACGTCACAACGATTAACCAATGGCATAGGTCTGATGCAAATAACCCGCGAATTTATTAAAACCGCTTTATAAAGCTGATGTTGATTGGTAGATATAAAAAAAGCGCGTTTATACACCGTTAATTTTAAAATTTTGCATATTCTCAATTGTCATTGGTTGCTAATGTGTGTGGGTGTCAGGAATCGGCGGCAACAGTATTCCCAGTTCCGTTGTTGTAACGAACCTCGTAAGATACGGTTATCGTGTATTTAATTATTTTGTGAATTCAGCGTTTTCATTTGTGTTATTGTGATGTGTTATTGTGTGGTGTTATTATTAATTATTATTTCTGTTGTTTAGGGTTATTATTATAATATACCATATATTATTTATTTAACATTTTACACTGAAATGGCTTGCCATGATATTCAGTGCGGTGGGACGTCAGACGAATGGATTCGAATGACTGAGTCTGAGATTATTGACTTTTTAATTTCCCACGAGGTTATTAAAGGGTCAATAAATTGTCCTTCGTGTGGGTCCTCGTCGTCGACCTACAGTTTTTGTCGAGAAGTTTTTATTTTCGACGCCCAGCGCACTTCAGCTAAGCTGGGGGGCCCTGGAAAGACTGTAGAAGTCGACGAAGCCAAATTTTGCCGTCGGAAATATAATCGGGGTAGGTTCATTGAAGGACAATGGGTGTTCGGGGGAGTGGAACGCGGTTCTGGCAAGTGTTTTTTGATACCGGTTGAGCGCCGGGATTCCGCTACTCTCCTCAAAATAATTGAGGAGTGGATTAAGGTAAGAGTTTCATCTTTTCATAATTATGGTAATGCATGCATTTCATGTGAGAGCGCGCGCGCGTGTGTGTGAGTGAAATATTTCTTTTTCTATTCTATGTTATATAAACACGGGAAAAATAATTTTAAACGGTGGTCGAACCTATTTACGAAAAAATAAATAAAATAATTACTCCCATAAGACGCCAAAGAACGCCATATTAACTGTGACAAATTACATTTAAAGATTTTTTAATTTTATTTAGTAGTAGAAAAACGCGTGTTATTTGGCACGTAAATTTGATGAACTTCAGTCTTAGGTAATCCGCGCATGACGTCATGACTCGTCATTCGCTGTCCATTAGTGTGCCGTCGCCCGACTGCGGTGATCCGACTCTGTTAATATGGCGCTCATTCACTTTCCATGCGCGCTTATGGGAGTATTTATTTTATTTTTTTTCTTCGTAAATAGCTTTGACCCCCTTTTAAAATTAATTTTCGCGTGTTTATATAACATAGACGAATAGAAAAAAAAATATTTCACTTCAAGATTGTATGGTGTGGCACAGGTAAATATTTACCAATATGATAATAAGCATTTGAATACAAAAGGAAATGTAATTAACAAGTGTTAACATAATTGTAAAAATATAAAATCTAAAATAACCCAAACTTGTTGGGTATCAAAATAATCTATGAAAGGAAATACATAGTATAGTGACAATATTAAATAATTAGGAAGGAAGATAGAGGAATAACAGTAGTCAGAAGATATACGAGGATTTTGAAAAGAATTCAAATTTTGATAACAATGGATTTATATCAATATCAGCCAATCAAAAGTCTTTGTTACCATAGAAACCACCGTTGAAGACGAAATTACCGTTGAATACCGTTACTCGTAAAGCGTCAGTCAAGCAGTACAGAAGCCAAAGTTTGGAAGACCGATTTTCTAATAAAATAATGTAAAACAGTAAACGAAGTTCATAACCATGACTGTAGAAGAAGTTGACGAACCATTAGAGCAGTCCATGCAAGATCCAGGACCATACAACTGAGAATTAACAGAAAATTATGACCAGATATTATAAGAAAAGGACGCCAGACCTGTTAAGTCCATAGATCAATGAAAAAAGAACTTATTGCAGCCCAATCCTATTCCGATGCAATGAAAGAAAACACCAAGTCATGCTGATGTGTTAAGTACTATTGAATTACCTTATTTCAAAAACCTAATCACTCTAAATTTTCCTAAAGGTAAATTGATCTCACTATAAACCGAATATTTCTCTTTCAAAGATTATTTAAGAAAAATAAACACACTGAAAATTTGTTAACATAAAATCTAACCTCTTGTTGAAATACGAACTTTTGAATCACATTTAACGACACTACAGAACAGATTGTAACAACACACCTCGTTATTTATGTACACTTAGAGTAAGGTAAAATATTTTTTTTGTAATCATAGGAATTCTCTATCTCATAATCAAAAGAATCCAACGATTTTGTTAACGAAATTAGTTGTAATATCTAAACGTTGAGCTGTCTTGCTGATGTGGGTATTTCGTTACAGAATCGATTTCGTCCGCCTTGAGGGGAAGTGTTTCATGTAAGAAGTCGGTGCAAATTTATTATAATCTAATTGTCAAATTAAACATTTTAATTATAACCCATTAAAAATAACTATTACAGGGAGTAACCGTTGTTATTATTTCATAGGGAGTGCATTATATTACTTGTGTTTATTTACGAAGACTAGGTTTGATGAGCAGCGCTCGAGTTGTCATTCGCACAGCTGTCTACACGATTCAGAAGGCGGCACGAGCGGGAATTATTTGAACGCCCCGACCGTCACAGCTGAAAACACTTTATTAAGTAATTTTAATTGTTTTAATAAACAATTTGGCGCCACCCGGGATTAACACACCCCTATATTCATAAACAGGTAAGGTTACTGCCGTGTTATACTGGTAATTACCGCAACGCTACGGACATCGTTAGCGCAAAATTGATGTAACGACCCCAGTGCGAGACGAACGCACTAACACTTTATACACATATAAAACTGGTTCACATTATACAGAGACGTACTAGTTATAACGTTACAATATATATAAACAAAACATGCAGTAGAAAGCCATAATAAATGAGTGTTACACATTTTATGGCGTTAATAGACAGGTTTAAAATTGTTTTTGTTTATTTTTTTGTAAATTAGCTATAAGCTGTGAAATAAGAGATGGTTAGTTACATGCTATATATCAAAATGCCCATAAATTTATACTCTTTCATGTACAGTGCAAATTTTAGTGCACAAGTCCATGTGCTATTTGTATTATCCTGAATAACTCCTATATTAATTATCATTTTGGAATGAAACTTTGACAGCATATACATCATATTTAGCGGTGCATTTCTTGTATGTCAAAGGCTCAAAACATACAATTTTACTATGTGTTTTTTAACTGAATTCACTTTTCTATAATCACGTTATCTTCAAGTAATTCATAAAATTTTTGGATAATATCTCTACATGCTTCTAGAAATTCTAGCAGAGTTGAATATTGTCTGAAGCTAATCTTTGTGAAAATCTATCATGTGTTGCTAGTTTCAGCCACTCAGGAACTCCAATCGTCATTTGGGTTCGTCTATGGTCTAATGATCATCATACAGTCCGCTTCTAAACTCATCCCATGAAGACGTAAGTAGAAAACTTAATAGCAAACATAAGAGAACAAATTAAAAGTGAAGTTGAACAGTTCACGAAGATACAACCAAAACAAATTTCTGAACAGACTGAACCAATGATAAAGACAGAAAACACAAAAGAGAATGTCACCTTGCCTGCGGTTGGGACAGTTTATGTCCCGGCTCCAACCTTTGTTGGAAGCACACACTGGGCAACGTAACTTAGGCAATTGAAGCCTCGGCATGCGCAAATAATTGGACAGATAAGGAAAAGGCAGTTTCACTCGTTCTTCCTTTAAACAGACCGGCCGCAAAGCTACTACAGAAAGTGCCACCTGACAGCCAGAACACCTATGCCGAATTGATAAAAGCATGCAGTGGCGGCGCTAACGAAACGGGGGCCCCCCCGCGAAACTAATTAGGAGGCCCTATAAAAATGGTTAAATTTTGTATACGTAATAGGGGAAAACACTCAAATGAGTTTCTATGTACGTGTGTTTCACAACAATGGTTTGTGAATACTTTCTCGTCTATCACAAAGCGTTTGCAAATTGCAAAGGATGTTTTACACGTATACAAACTCTTAAAATTCATTGTTGCTAAATATACAAAGTTCTATACAAACTATAAAAAAACCAAAATAAAAAGAATTATTTATTTTTACGTCAAAGATCTAAATTCCGACTATGAAACAGTACCGCACACAGAGTGTTAAAAATTTATTATTTATAAATGAATATCAAAGTAACATTCTAGCTTTTTTCAAACATTTAAATTAGTTTGTAACTGAATTTGTGAAATTCTTGAATATACTCTATACACGTTCTCCTTAAGTCTAATCCAATTCAATAACACTCGAACTCAAGTAATGTACAATATTTACAGATGAGGATCAACCAAAGTTCACTGTTTTCCTAAGCCTAGTCTTCTTTTTTTAATAGCTAAGAACTTTTCAACCACTTCGTTTATATTAGTTTTCTGTGTCTCTTCATGCTCAATCCTTAACAGTGCCAAGTCACTCAACCGAGTTTGAGCCATGGCACTTCTTAAGTATGACTTAATTAATTTAAGTTTTGAAAAGCTTCTTTCCGCTGTAGCTGTTGTGACAGGTATGGTTAAATAAAGCTGTAGTTAAGTCTGGGAGGCAGCTCATAAGGCAGCTGTTTTCTTCAACCAGTAAATTCATCATTTCTCGAATGCTTTTCTTGTGTACCATTTCTTTGGCCATCAGAGCTTTGAAGGATATTACTTGGTCAGGCAGTGATGTGGAAAGGTCACCAGGATACACATTTACCAGAGCCTTACTTTTCTCCACTATTGTCTCTTGTGAGAAGTTTACTAAATTCTGAGGCGTCAGGAATGAAAACCTATCATCAATGCAACGCAATCCTTCGAATCTCATTTGTAGCTGAGCTATTACAATATCTAGTGTTGCATTGAAAACTTTTACTTCAAATGATTTCACTGGGTCGTCAATTCTATGGTCAACTGATAATTCAACAAAGAAGCGTTTTACAACTCGCTTACGCTTATTTTTCATGTTACAAGTTATGTCCCATGACTGGGCCAACTGTTTAGCACCAGCAAGAAAGCCGGCAAAGTCCTTTCTTAAAACTTTTAACTCATCACAAGCGCGGCTTAGAAACTGCCACGCTCTGCCTAGGTCAACAGTTGACCTCTGTAGTGCTTTTGAAGTTATATTTACATTCTCTAAAATCTTAGTTTCAAGGCAGAGCACAAGAATAAATTCAAAGTTTTCCAGGTGGTTTCTAATTGCTAATGCTTCTTCTGCCTCGGTTTTTTTTGAGCTGTATAGAATAATTTCTGTCAAACACTTAATCACAATTTTGAAATCATTTCTTAAAGCTAACAGACAGTCGTGTCTAGAAGACCACCTTGTTGGACATAGCTTTTTTAAAGTTAGATTTTTGGCAGAGCTGTCTTCTTTAACGGCAGTGTTAAGTTCTTGCCATCTATGTAAGCTTTCACTGAAAAACACATAGGCTACGTTTTCTGTACTATGTCATAAAATTGTCTTATTTCAGAAATATTTGATACTGAATCATTGATCACCAAGTTCAGGTTATGTGCAGCACAGTGTACGTAATCCGCGTTTGGGACTATATCCATAATTCTTTTCTGTAACCCAGAGTATTTCCCGCTCATTGTTGCTGCACCGTCATAACCTTGACCTCTACACTTACTAATGTCAATTTCATTTGTTTTCAAAAAGTCTAAAATCTTACTTTGAAACCCCTCACTGTTGGGATCCTTTATTTCTTGAAATCCTAAAACGGACTCACTAATCACAGTTTTATAATTGCCAGGAGATTCTTCTACTATGTTAATGTATCTGATTACAACACTCATTTGGACAATCTTAGAAATGTCTTGCGTGCTTTCAACAATTATAGAAAAAAAAGGAGACGAGTGAATCTGTTTTAGTAAGGCAGTCAATACTGATTTTCCTAGCAAGTTAATGATTTCATTTTGAATGTCATAGTGGAGGTATTTTGATCTGGTTTTTTCATTTTCTAAGTGTGCACTAAGGAGAGAATCGTAGTGAGAAATTAAAGATAGTATGTTAAAAAAATTTCCACTTTCAGGATTTATTTCATGTAATGATTCTCTATGGCCAAGAAACGGCAATGAACACAGTGCCATGGTTCGAATGACATCCACAATCTGTATGAAAATATCTTTCCATTTTTTCCGCTCATCGGAAATTTGATCAGCTACTGTTTTACTCTTTTTCCAAGTGGCATACGTGAGACAAGATTGTAAATGAGCATTGCTACTTTCATGAACTTCAATTTTTTTACTGAGACCTTTCCAATCTCTAATATCGCCTTCACGCCAGCTTTGGGCATCAGCACTTTGGCTGAAAAGCCAACATGGTAAACAATAGACTCCATCTAGATTACGAGAGTAACAAAGCCAAAACCTGTGAACAATTTGGCCTGCTGCAGTTTTGAAAGAATAATATGCTGTACTGAAAGACCGCTTAGAAACGGAATCCTTCGGGAAAGGACCCTTTGTTTGACAAAGTTCACTTAACGTTATTAACTTTTTCACCTCGTCTGTCATTGTAGCTTGATTTTTATAGAATGCAATATCTGTCTCAAAACTTTGGCAGTTTGGATCGGAAGGGCCTGCTAAACTAGTTTCATTTGCGTGATTACTTATAATTTCAGTTGGTTCAAACTGATTTTCTGGTCCAGGTATGTCTTCGGACTGGCGAACACATTCAATGCCTAGCAGTTGTTCTTCTTGTTCATGTTGCAGTTGCTTATTTGTTTCCGTAGTTGTATCACTTGTATCCGACGGACTAATGTTTAAATCAGGTTTATTGTCACTGTCACAATCAACTTCAAGTCCGATTTTTGTTTCTTTTTCATTACTTGCACTTGACTCAGGTTTGGGTTGTTCAACTTCACATTTTGATGATTTTTTTAAAAACTGGTCGAGTTTTGAAAGTTTACTTTTAGATTCTTCTCGTTGTTTTTGCAGTTTCCTTTTCGTAGCACAACTTAAATATTCACGCTTACTTTCCATTTTATAAACTCTGTCTCTGACACTCTAACTCTACACAAAATACAAAAACTAAAATCAAATGTTAAGTCATTAAACTTAAACGGCACTAAATTACGAAATGAATGCAATACAGTACTATCGCGCAGGAGATGCAACGCACTACTGAGTACTGAACTACATTGTGTTGTGTTTGTTTACGTCTCCTCAGTGCCGAGTGACTCATCGCACGGACGTACGGGCACCACAAGAGATAAGATAAGCTTCGCTTACAAACTACAAACAGTAATGTCATTTCGGAAAACGTAGTTTTTTTGCATGTCTATACACTTAAATAAAACGTATATTTCGTATTTTAAATACAAATTTGCCGGTAGTCGGACCCCATTAAAACTTTTTTTCCTATTATAGCTCGTTTCATATTTTTTTCTAGGGGCCAGAGTGGCGGGGCCCCCCAGAGGGTCGGGGCCCCCCGCACTGCGGGGTCTGCGGGGGCCTTATCGCCGCCACTGAAAGCATGGTGTGGTGATAACTACGGTATGGTAATAAACATTTGCGAGATCTGTACTACACTCAGTTGAGAACAAAACGACAATGTTCCACAGAGAGTCCTCAAGGGTTTGAAGCAAGTATCGACAGACTGATTAGATAGGCCTATCCTGAAGCACCAGAAGATTTTCGAATATGGTTTGCAGTGCAGACATTTATTGATGGCATCTGAGATTGTGAACTTCAGCAAGTGTTATGAATGGCAAGACACCGAAGTAGCTCAGAAACTCTTGTTCACGCCCTACAGTTTGAAGCTGCTAAGTCAGTGTCCCGCTACATTAATGGGTTTATGCCATCACATTGTAGTAAGAAGATCCCAGTATCACATTGCCGTTATGATGGGTACAGAAAAACAATGCTGTTGGACTAACAATTCAGATATTCAAGAGCACCGCAACAATTTGAACGATGGGAAAAAGACAGAAGACCGAAGTGTTACAACTGTGGGAAATGTGGGCATCTACAGGTAGAGTGTTAGGAGAAGAAACTACCGAGAGAAGAGAGTGATAGCACCAATTGGAGAAGTAAGGTCCAGAACAGCGCAAAGGTTTGCAAACTTCATTGAAGCAAACCACACATACAGAAACATTGACAATAACATGGACATTCTACACGTACACACAAAAGGCCAAAAACTAGACACTCTAGAACAATTGGAAATATACAAACACACAAAAACACATAAAAATGACATCCTAAACGAACAGACACAATTCAAATCACATGCATTATTCGAACATATCACACCCCACACACACACATTGATCTTTCAAAAGTTGATACCGTCGCCAACAACAAGATGGACAGTGCTCCCAACGGCAGCCTCTGAAGAAGCTTTAAAAGCGAAACCGGTTAAAGCTATAAGGTAAAACTTTTACGTTTTCACCTATAAAAAACTTTGTGTTCCGAGTCAGTAGTGAATTAAAACTATTTCTCATTAGAATACATAGGTTATGTATGTAAGTTATATTACTCGCTTACATTTACATTATCCACACGTTACATATAAGTTATGTATACTGATGGACACTGTTTATAGAGACGCTATTTATAAAATGCATTAGAATGTTCTGTATAAATGTACTATAGTAGAACCTCTGTTAACCGAAACAAATGGGGGAGGCGGTTTCCGATAACCAAAATTTTGGATAATAATTAAGATGTCATTTTTTAAAGTTTGAGGTAAAATAACTAAAGGCAATATACAATATTATCAAAAGATTTTAATAAAACTCAAATTATTTACATAAAGTAATTTTTAACAATAGTTTTATAATTATTTTTTTAAATCTTCTATTTCCCTTTGCTTTTTCTTTTCACATTGCTTTCTTGTAGCCATACTTTGCCATCGCTTCATTAGCAGAACTTCAAAGGGCTTTGACTCTTCAGATCGTTCAATGAACCGTAACACTAACTGAAAATATGAATAAAACTCCATGAGAAAACATGTATTTCATATAGCCTAATTTAATGCTCTACCCCAAAATAAAAACTCTTACCTCTAAGGCACTGAAGACCTCGTCAGCAGTGTCATGGCTGATGCTCTCTGCTATGTCATCGTCTTCGCCATCCCTTTGTTGTGTGAACCGTAAAATCACAGCCTCATTACTTACTTTCTCGTTTTGACATGTCTTCATTGTTTTCTTGTTTGGCATCTTCAAAACATGTTCTTCAAACTTATTTTTCATTCTTGGATTTCGTTGTCCATGACGTGTCCGTTACTTAACTAAATATCACTATAGTATTGACGACTCGGAACACTAAGTTTTTTATAAGTAAAAACGTAAAGTTTTACCTTACAGCCTAAACCGGCTTTCACCTTTAGAAGGCTTCATCAGAGGCTGCCATAGGTAGCGTTGTCCGTCTTGTTGTTGGCGACGGGATAGTTATTCGAAAGATTGAAGCTGTGTGTGTGTGTGGTGAGATGTGTTCGAATAATGCGTGCGATTTGAATTGTGTCTGTTCGTTTAGGATGTCGTTTTTATTTGTTTTTGTGTGTTTGTATATTTCTAATTGTTCTAGAGTGTCTAGTTTTCGGCCTTTTGTGTGTACGTGTAGAATGTTCATGTTATTGTCGATGTTTTTATATGTGTGGTTTGCTTCAATGAGGTGGTTTGCAAAGGTAGATTCTGTA
The DNA here is from genome assembly GCA_034769895.1 of Magicicada septendecula. Taxonomy (NCBI): domain Eukaryota; kingdom Metazoa; phylum Arthropoda; class Insecta; order Hemiptera; family Cicadidae; genus Magicicada; species Magicicada septendecula. Next base: position 729,101,498 of record CM068368.1, on the reverse strand, counting down.
GTGGTGTGGAGTGCTTTTGTGTGTTCAATGTATCTCTGTTTGAAGCTACGTCCTGTCTGGCCTATGTAGAATTTATTGCAATTTGAGCAATTTAGCTTGTATACACCAGGTAGATCGAATTTGTTTTGTGCTTTGGGCATGCGTTTTGATAGTGTGTGTTCTGTTTTGTTAGTAGTTTTGTAAGCGATTCTGTATCCTGCTTTTTTGAATTTGTGGGCAATTTTTTCTGTTTGTTTGTTGATGTATGTTAGTGTTATGAATTTGTTGTTTTCTGTCTTTGTCTGTTGTTTGTTTTGTGTAGGAGTTTACTGACTATTGTTCTGTCATAACCGTTAGATTCTGCTAGATATTTTATCGTGTTTAGTTCGTCTTTGTAGTCTATTTCATCTAAAGGGATGTTGTTAAGTCTATGTATCATGGTTCTAAAAGCAGCGAACTAAACACGATAAAATATCTAGCAGAATCTAACGGTTATGACAGAAGAATAGTCAGTAAACTCCTACACAAAACACAAAACAAACAACAGACAAAGACAGAAAACAACAAATTCATAACACTAACATACATCAACAAACAAACAGAAAAAATTGCCCACAAATTCAAAAAAGCAGGATACAGAATCGCTTACAAAACTACTAACAAAACAGAACACACACTATCAAAACGCATGCCCAAAGCACAAAACAAATTCGATCTACCCGGTGTATACAAGCTAAATTGTTCAAATTGCAATAAATTCTACACAGGCCAGACAGGACGTAGCTTCAAACAGAGATACATTGAACACACAAAAGCACTCCACACCATTACAGAATCTACCTTTGCAAACCACCTCATTGAAGCAAACCACACATATAAAAACATTGACAATAACATGAACATTCTACACGTACACACAAAAGGCCGAAAACTAGACACTCTAGAACAATTAGAAATATACAAACACACAAAAACAAATAAAAACGACATCCTAAACAAACAGACACAATTCAAATCGCACGCATTATTCGAACACATCTCACCACACACACACACAGCTTCGATCTTTCGAAAAACTATCCCGTCGCCAACAACAAGACGAACAGCGCTACCTACGACAGCCTCTGATGAAGCTAGAGCTCTACTAGTACACATGGGACACCGAAGTAAAGTACAAACGTGGAGACGGAAGTTAGATTTGGCCGCTGGATATAGTGAAAGACCCAACTTCCGAATAATGTCCGTTCCTTTTCATCGCTCTTAGTTCCGGTCGAACGTCGAAGATACAGACTTGGTTATTAAAAATGAAAGCTAAAGGAGAGGTGTGTGTTTTTTACTACTTTAGTATTACAGAATATATATTTTAAACAGTAGAGCAGTTTTAGAAAATACAGATTAATTGGTTTATTTAGACGTAACGACAAATTTTAAAGTTGCATGCTAGAGGTGGGCTAAACTGTTATTTTAAAATAATAGGTATGAAAATACCGTTCCAAAAAATAACAGGTATAAATACCTGTTGCTACATACTTGTACTTAACCTATATTATCCTTTGCAAGTCGTTTTGAGTTTCCTGCAGTTACCAATGTATTGAGTTTAAACTGTTGCTTAGTTTAAATATTGAGAGTGAAATTGGGGAAGAAACATTAAATGTTTATACAGTTCAAACTGTATTTATTATGAATTATGCATGTGCATATAAAATATTGTGCAAGTCCATGACACCATGTGAATGTTGTTTGTGATGTAAAGATCATGATCCTGATTAAATGATAGAAGATTATGGGAAGATAACATTGTTTTGTGTGTAAGTAGATTCCACCATCTTTTTAAAGATTCTCTATTTAGATATGAACACAGTATTTAAAAAGTGTCTTATTTGTATTGGCAAACAGCTGGTTTATATGGTGAAAAAAGAGAAGTAAAGTTATATGTAGTTTTTATTATGTCAGTAAAGTATTTTTATATGACAACTTTATATACCGGTACCGTAATAATTACAAAATTATCATATAATGAAGCCTGAATCTACAGTAATTATTGTTAATATTTTGAGTTGTTCCATTTGAATCATCCAGGAATAAATAAAGTACGGTAGTAGCTTCATAATTAAAAAAAAATTGAATTTTTAATATTTTGTTCCCATATACAAGTGTTCCATAAAAATATGAAGAACAAAAATTTCTGACCTTCCGTTTGTTAGTGGCGGTCATTTTTCTGCCACGGCCGACCGTCGAATTCTGAAAAATTAAGGTTTACGTTAAATTCAATAACTCAAAAAGTAAATAAGTTGGAGATGTAAATGAAAAACCCAATTTTAGCTATTGACCTGGGGTTTTTCCTGTTTAAAATTAAATAGCTAAAAGTTTTTAAAAATTGCTTATATAAAATCAAAGTTTAGGCACGAATTCGGCTAAAACGCCATTTTCACAATTTTATTTAGCAGTGAAGGAATAATTTCTAAATTTATACCATGTGTTACCCTACCCAAAGAGATTCTATACCAAAAAAATCAACCCTTAGAGAATTACCCTTATCTTTTTAATTCACCTCAAATATTGTAAGTTTGTGAAAAAACCGAAGTGAAGCCTTGTATCTCTGGTCGGGGACCTTCAAAAAATATGAAAATTTCAGGGAACAAAGGTCTTTTGGTGACCTAACAGCTGTATCAATTGCAACAACTAGACTTTTCTGATGTATGACATACAAATTTTTAAAAATGACCGAAAAACCAGTTAGCGCTACGCATTACAATTGGCATTTAAATAGGGATATAGCCGAACGTTAAAATAGATTAATATAGTATCCAAACAGATAACAACAACATGTAGGCTACTGTAACTTCATATGTTACAAAGGTAGAAATTGCGATTAAATATAAAATTTTATTCATACAGCAGTGAAGCGTATACAATAGGTTTAGATTTGTACTTACATAGTCCTCATTGTTTATGTCTGTTGTATAATTTGGAAATTTCATCACACAGTTCAGATGAAATTTGGTAGGTGTTTCTTGCGCTAGATCTGCTCAGCTGAAGTGGTGTAATCTTTTGTAACACATTCGCAATGAGCATCCAGCATTGTTCAGAAGATTTCTTGAAAGACGTCCTTGGTCCAGGTGGTGAGAAAAATGTTACATAAACATCATTGTGTTCTGTATTAATGTTTTGGACTTCAGCTGGATACCATCCATTGTCATAAATACAAATAATTAAATCATTTTTCTTAACCTCAGGTATGGTAACATTGGGGTGTTAGTGATGACAGTGTCTTTGTAGGTTTTGGAGGCTGATGTTCGGTAGCATCTCACTGTATTGTTGTTTATGGGTACCAGCCTGTGTCTTTCTCTAGTATCAGGGATAGCACAGCATTCATCAAACCTCTTCCTCAAATCTTTTTAATTCTGGTCTACTTCTGCTCCTACAAAAATGTATTTAATGCCTAACAGATTTTTGTCACAAAATTCAAAAAGCTGCCGAGGAGTTAGGATTTGTTCTTTGTACGGTCTTTGTAAGCTAGCCTTTGCTGCCTCCCTTTTTGTGGTGCCGCCAACTCCATCACAAGCATTCTTTCCATGTGCAGTGGCAAAAAAGTTCCATTCAGCGTCTAAATCAAAGTCACTTTTGTGGTTACACAGGTTTGAAAAGTTTTTATTGTTTTATATTGACTCGAAGCACCATCACTGAAGTAAATAAGCTTCTTAACATTAGGTAGGTTTTCTTTGATGTGATTGATTAAATGTTTCTGAAAAGCATGGACAACAACAGTATTGTGCTGAAGGTAGTCTGAAGCAGTTCAGGTTAATTAGTGTTTAAATTATTGAAATCTGAAGTGTTACTAGTTATTTCGTTATTAAATTATTGAAATTTGAAATGTTGTTTATTAATTAAAATATTGAAATTTCATATTACTTACCATTACCAGTAATTTTCCAGGGAGTCGTCTGGTGTACTTTAGCAGAGAAAAACCAGGTAAATGCAAATAAACAAGTACATATTTATAAGATCATATAAGTCATTACTTTATTCCTCTAACATGACATTCATTTCTTTTTTTTTTTTACGTATTTCTATATAATTATATTATGACATACTGTGATAGCCTATTATAGGATGTTATCACTAAACATATTAAAAGAAAACCAAATATTGAAAATACACATTATAATCGGTATACCTTAAATAATTAATGCAACCCAGTGTTTTGTTCATTACGTAATTTTCACGCTCCCATACATACATACATACATATATATATATATATATATATATATACACACACACACACACACACACACACTACTTCTTGAAATCCCCATTTAATTAATAGCTTTCATCTTTGTTTTATCAGAATTTAAACAGCTGTATACTATGTTAAAATTTATTCAAAATATAGGAAAAGTTCAAAAGTTACTCATCCTCATTGTTAATCCTTTCGCCACCAATTCGAATTTGTTATTGGCCTCTCCGATATGTTGTTATCACTGAATGTCCACTTGTTTCTCACTCCGTTATTATTTTAAACTGTTAACATTTTATTACTGAATGCCCACTTGTTTCTCACTCTGTTATTATTTTAAACTGTTAACATTGTTATTACTGAATGCCCACTTGTTTCTCACTTCGTTATTATTTGAGATACTTTTAAAACCACATTTTACATTAGTCGGCCGACTTGATATTTTGTTTGTGAGCACTGTTTTCTGACCGCGCAGTCAGAGGGATTTTGTCGACTCAAAATTTTCAACATGGCCACAGATCCTCAGTGTGTGGCAACTTGCGTTGGGATTGGTGGAGCACATCTCAAGGAGCTTACGTCATCTAGCACCTGGTGGGAAAGAATTCTTTAAACGTGCTTTCTATCGTGTGACCGTCGGCTTGAATGCGCATGAATTCGCACCCCTTTTGACCATTCACATTCCCAGACGCTTTTAATGGCTTTTGTACCTCGCTCGGCCTGGTACGAGGGGGACCGCAAGGTGTTCAACAATGTCATGCGTTTGTGATCAAAACGTTGTTCAGCCTGTGTGGCTACTACTTTTTACAATTATTAAAGAACAAAATAAAACCCAACAGTTTGTCCCGTTACAAGTCACTAATAACACAAAAGCTTTTTGGTATTACTTTATCATTTTCCTTATAGTAAAACACAAACGGATGGACAGTGGTTTCAAATTTTGTCCAGTGAAATCCCTGAGACTCATCTTGAACGACAAAAGAATAATTTTCAGCGAAGTCTGCCAAAACTATACATTCTGTTTCTTTTAAATTTTCCTTTTGTTCTTTCAAAAACAAAGCCTGAACCTTAGCAGTTAATGGTGCTTTTTAAGGACAACTAGTTTTTCCAAAAGGGTTTCGATAAAGTCGTCAGGATTTTGCATCACGTCAATCAAATTTGACCTGTCTGTGCTAGTCCACTGCTTGTACAAAAAATTTTCTACCATGACTTCTAATTCTTCCTTTAGGTATGTTCTTAACATGTCAACATTAGAGCAATCGGGACAATCCCCGATCGTACAATCATAATCAGATATATTGCAACTTACCGTCTGCGGCTTTTTGGTTCAAAAACATAATCAAAAAGCCGCAGACGGTAAGTTGCAATATATTTGATTGAACAACACGTGGCTTGGTACTAAAATTTGGGATTTATTCCTTTTAAACACGTACAATCATACTCTGCAAGATCACAAGCTATTAGTTCTAATAAATCTTTATAATCTACATTCATTCCAGCCCCCTCAAGCATTAATTTTATGTTCTGGTGATATATACAAACACATACAGAGTGCGTTCCGGAAGAACCAGCAAGTATGCACCATTTAGACCACAGAGAACAAAATGTTGAAACTCCGACTTTCACATCAGGTTTTAATCCAGTCCAGAGCATACTACATCAAGGTCTTTTAAAGTTGCTTCAGGAGGTATAAACAAATCTTGATCAGTTGCTTCATTTTTTTATCATGGAAGGCTGGTCATCTTGTTCACAAAAAACTTTTTTGTAACATGTAGGACATAATGATTTTCCCAGTACAAGATTCATATCCTTATTTTTAATTTTTTCTAAATGATCTAGTCAAATTTCCATGCAGCCTTTAGAACCCTTCTTTTTCAGGTTAGTATGATATTCAAAAGGATCACTGCAACTTTGTCCGTAAAGGTGATTAAATTTAAGGAGAAACTTTTTCTCATGAAACTCACATACAGTTTCTATGCTATCTTTGTTCAATCTTAATTTAAGCAACGTTTGGTCATTTAAACTTAATTAATTAAAACTAATTAATTTTCTATTCACTTTACCGTAACTTGCCTTATGACATTCTTCTTGAATAAGGCAACCTATACTACACTCCATAACTTTTCAGGTATACAATACAGTTCCATTTTAATATATCACCAAAATCAATCGGTATTTTTAAAAGTACAGTAAGTTATGTAAAATCACTAAAGAAATGAAAAAAAAAGAACTAAAGAAAAATAAAAACTTTCAAGCTAGTAATGAAACAGCACAATCACAACGGCACATCCTCACACACGCAGATCAGGAAAGATACTGACTGGGAGAGAAGGCTTACAAGTTGGTACATGAAAATGACAAGCTGCTACATGTCTGTGAGTCATCACCCAGGTTGGAACCTGAGAGTTGACACATCATGTCCTTATTGTTAAACTATAACTTACCAAAAATGTTCAAATTCTACCTTGTATCAGATGCTACTGCACGTACAATATTATATCTATGCATTTTTAATATTACAGTAGAGTTGAACATTATAGTTTGATGAGTGTTTTTTCTATTTTCTTTACATACTATTGCTATTTAAACTGTGCATAGCTTATGGAATGTACTATAAAATAACTGAGATACCTTTTATTGTTAAAAATACTAGGTAACTGTTCAATATTTTAACTGCTATGTATTAAAATGCCAATTGTAATCCGCAGCGCTAACTGGTTTTTCGGTCATTTTTAAAAATTTGTATGTCATACATCAGAAAAGTCTAGTTGTTGCAATTGATACAGCTGTTAGGTCACCAAAAGACCTTTGTTCGCTGAAATTTTCATATTTTTTGGAGGACCCCCACCAGAGATACAAGGCTTCAAACTTCGGTTTTTTCACAAATTTACGATATTTGAGGTGAATTAAAAAGATAAGGGTAATTCTCTAAGGGTTGCTTTTTTGGGTATAGAATCTCTTTGGGTAGGGTAACACATGGTATAAATTTGAGCTCTTAGAAATTATTCCTTCACTGCTAAATAAAATTGTGAAAATGGCGTTTTAGCCGAAGTCGTGCCTAAACTTTATGATTTTATATAAGCAATTTTTAAAAACTTTTAGCTATTTAATTTTATACAGGAAAATAGCCCAGGTCAATAGCTAGAATTGGGTTTTTCATTTACATCTCTAACTTATTTACTTTTTGAGTTATTGAATTTAACGTAAACCTTAATTTTTCAGAATTTGTCGGTCGGCCGTGACAGAAAAATGGCCGCCACTAACAAACGGAAGGTCAAAAAAATTTTCAATTGTCGATTTTGTTAATGGTTTGTGTATAGGAACAATATATTAAAAAATTAATTTTTTTTTAAAAACGGTCAAGCAACCAGCATTGGATGAAATCCGATGGATTTGACCAAGTGTGCATTGCAGCTTAAAGAATTTGAGGTAATTGGAAGGAAACTTCCATCAGAAAAGGAAAATACACCTTTCTACAAAATGAGAATTTTTACACCTGGTCCAATTGTTGTGAAGTCCAGGTTTTGGTATTTTCTTCGCCAGCTGAAAAAATTCAAGAAACGTACAGGTGAAATAGTTTCACTAAAACAGGTAAATGTTTACAGCATTTTTGAACTAAGACAGTTTTTTTTAAATAGAATTTCTGTTAGCATAATTGAAGTCCAGGAATAAAATCACAACTTTTCTTAACAATTTTGTAAATCTGTTTTGCTTTAGTATACACTTAGCAATTTAAGACTTTATTTGTAACTTAGTGAGATAATCCTGCCAATATAATGCATTTTTATTGCAATCTAAGCATCTGCTGAATGAAAACATGTTTAGTATTATTATACAAGAAGATAAAATGAAATAATTGCATTAAAAAGTATTAGGAACCATTAAATAGTAGCTACATGTGAACAAAAATTAAAAAATCGGTATGGAGAACAATACATGACTTCCATGTCCTAAAATTTATATTTAAAATCATTTAAATATTAATTAAATAAGTGGATGCTTGAGTTCTGAAGAAATTACGTATCAGCTAAAATGGTACCACCATGTCAGGTGGATTAAGACTACCCCCAAACTTCGTGAGGAAGGACTGTACTTTTGGATAAAATGTCTGTAGGTCGAACGAAGAGCTAGCTAAAGGTAACTGCGATCTGATTCCTGTAATGAAATTGGACTCTCGCTGCGAGGGGCCAGGGGATGTCTATAGTGTTATCAAAGTCTTTCCTGTCAATACTATACTAGTCATTTTTATTTTTTAAAATCGAGTCTTGATTTCTTTCTTGTGACGATTTAAATTTTAACAATAATAGTAAAATAAAAAAAATTTTTTTAAATTAAGTTTGCGAGCGATTAAGCCATTTAAATCTCACTATAATACCTAAAACCCCTGTATGTACTCAGTATGAGAGGAAGAAGTAATTAATAAGTTCAAAGAAACATTAATAAAAAGGCAAATTGTAAAAAAGTTATGATTGTCATATTTAACCCTTTGCTGTTATCAGGCGGTGACCTGTTAATTCCGGACTCGACATGTCTCCCGAGTCGTCTGTAATTTAGAATAAGATAAAAAAAAAAACTAATGTTAATAACAAAATAACTGAAGACACAGATAGTCGCTAAAACAACTTATTTAAATTATGTATGTTTATTAAGGCATAAGTTTTGTAATTAAAAAAGTTAACTTAAATATAGATAGGGACTATATTCTCGCGCAGTAGTTGCCTCTCTCCCCCTTGTTCAGTACCAGTCGAAGTGAGCAGAAATTCGCTCTCTCTCATAATGTTGACTTCATGCAGTGCAGACGTGCGAGCAAACGCTCTGACACAATGTCGCTAATTCTTTTGTTTTAACTTAAATATTGTATATGAAATATTGCTACTAAAAGCGTGTGTTATGTATCAATTAATATAAATGGTGATAACAAAAGGACATAATATGTAACACAATACACTAAAATGGTGTTAAACAAGAGGACTACTCGCTTCAAGAAGTAACTACACTTTCAACATCATTCCTGAAGATGTGATCTACCAGAACTTTATAAACACTCATATACCCGACAGAAGATGCAGATCAGGACAGCCGAGAATCTACATATAATTACACCGTAGAAGCTTCAATATACTCTGTGAACACTCGACACCTTATCGACGAAGACCCGACCGAGATGATGACGCCGCATTCAAGGATTCCCAAGACGGACACCCCAGGACGAGGTTTCTACATTCCATTCTAAAGGTGACTCGATAGCCTGTCTATCGAGGGTTACTAATATTTGTTACACTACACAACTTTAAAAGAGACTTTTCAAAGACTATTAATTTTATGTAAACATTAAAAGAGTAAATCTAAAAGTTTTATTGTAACTACTCAAATATCATACGTTGTAACGGTTTATATGTTAATGTATCGTAGTATCATTCCAAGTAATAGTACCATTCTTCAAATGGTTAAAGAAAGCCTTGCAAGCTAATATCATGAATTGAGTATAATTAAAAGTCTTAACTACAAAAATACAGAAAGTTGACCCGGATCCGAGGTATAGCTATATAGAATCAATTTGATCCCAAAGTTTGATGAAAGCATTGAAATAACTTTAGTTTAATTAGTGATGTCATGGGATCTGTCAGTAAAAGTTTCAGAATAAAGAGAAGTCTTCTTGTTACACACATATAATGAGTGCGTAAATCAATAAAATACCTTCCCTTGTTTCCTTACACAGTTAGTAAGTAATTTGTTCAGTTAATAAGTGTGAATACATTTCGTTACAACGTAGGCAGCCCATATAATTGACAGAGATCAGTTAAGATGGGTTCCCTGGATTTGTAATGCGGCAATACGTTACAAAATTGCGCCACTCTGCTTTAAAAAAAAAAAGGAGAGAGATTTATTCGTGTACAGAGTGTCACAAACAAAATTGCGCCACTCTGCTTTTTTAAAAAAAAAAAGGAGAGAGCTTTATTCGTGTACAGAGTGTCACAAACAAAATTGCGCCACTCTGGTAATTTTATAAAGGTGTTGTAAGCATCGTGATGCTAACAAAATTGCAGCACTTTGCTTGGTTAATTTTTATATTCAGTTATTGATCTATGCACTCAGAAAATGTTATTAAAGTAACTTTAATTTTCAAAACATATCTAATATTTTACAAAATACGTAAATGATAGCCAGTAGAAGCTGAAATATATTTGAATGAAGATATATGCATGTACCTACCTGCATACTTGACTTGTAATGTTTGGTCAACTGAGCAATCTGTAACAGGTTTGTTTTATGACAATCCATGACCTGTTGTTTCTTGAATACTTCTGCATAGTATATGTTAGACATACACCAATAAAAATTTTTGTTAATAATAATGCTCCTGCGTAATGTAGACCCAGGTAATTAAGTGCAAAGAATTTCGTAATTTGAAATTCTGAGCAAAATAATTAATTGATATAATTGGGAAAAGTATATGAATGAATGGAGTCAAAGTGTTACAAAGCGTAATAATAGAGTTGTTGAATAAGATTCTCCCTATGCGTGCCTGCTAGCCCCTCTCCGCTATTTCGGACCTGTTCAGGAAGTAATCGCTGGCATTGTGTAGAGAACAATAAAAGCAAACCCCCTATTCTCCCTGACACTCTCAGCCTTCCTTTGTTAACTAAATACAGAGGGTGACCTACATTCCAGAAAACAGCTGATCGGCTATTTAACATTGAAAATATGTGTGTGGAATTTCTGTCTCTCCCTTAGAAGAGAAATTGTTCTTTTCTAAGTTGTGTAAATTAATTACTTAAGAATTTATCCTATATATGTGTAATATATGTGTAGTGTTGTAGAATTAATTTTAAGTACGTTTTAAGGTGTTAAAAAAAAAATAATGGCCCAATTTAACCCGGATTTGTTATTAAAAGACGAGCTGTCTTACGAAGCTCTTTTGCGTGGACTACCCCATGCGAATGTAACAGTCGCGGAATTACGTAGGTCGATTCGCGAATGTGGATTTGATACACCCGTGCAATTAAACTACTTAAGTGAACTCGATTATGAAAGCGAGAAAGAAATTTGTAATGCCAAGTATAGTGAGCTTACCTTATTGTCTCAAACCCTCCAAGACGAGAAATCTCCGGCAATAATTTTGCGGACTACCCAGAGAATAGAGCATTTGACCAGGCGAATAAAAAATTTGTTGATCTGGCCTAATCTCACGGAAATACCTGTTGACGTACAAAACCTAGCAGACGAAGCTCTACGCCGCTTACCTTCAATTATTAATGAATTAAGACGAAAATCCGACTCATTCAGGATGGACGAAATAGAGAAGTCCTTAATGAAATTACACATCTCCCCAGTACAATCTCCCACTACTGATTTACCTCCGCCTAACACGGATCGGAACTCACCCACTGTATCGCAAGTGCAAGCGAACCAAGAGCAAAATACTGATAAAGATATAAATGCCCCTCCTCCCGAGCATTTTCAGTTTCGTCCCGGAAATCATGAATTGACTACCACCTACAATGAATCAAATCGTTCTCATAAAGGAATGACAACTATAAACTATAACGCGGACCTATACGGTAAAATGACTCATCCTGTGGAGAAAATCTTAACCGAAATCCCTTACACAGATGGATTAAATGTCTCCAAACTACTAACTTTCATTAGTTATCTTCTGCAGATAAAAGACCTACAGCAGCTGAATGACTGGCAAATTTTGCAAGTTCTATTACCAAAATGTAAACCCCCGTTGAAGAATCGTGTTCTAGAAGCTCTAACCTCTACATTTCCAGTAGAAGAGCTACATAGCTCTATAATAAAATACTTTATTCCCACCGGCATCTATGAGGAAATAAAAAGAAAGACAGTACTCCGAGTACAAGGACATCAGGAGAGATTAGCTCACTACATCTCTGATATTAGGGAGTCATCTCGACTACTACGTGTAGACTGGAATGAGGCACAACTGGTGGACACCATTTTAATAGGCGTGTCACCTGAAGAAAGATCTTGTCTATCGTTGGTAAATAGACCCAATACAATTGCGGATCTAGAACAGTGCAGTATCCATTCTTCAAATGTATGGTACTCCGATCAAAATAGACAAGCAATGAAAACCGCTGGAACTAATAGAAATGAATTGCGAGCAGTAGTGCCTGATGTAACAACCTCGTATGAAAGACAAGTTTTTAGTAGACCTCACCAAGTGCGCAAATCTGGTAAGTTAAGTGTAACTCCATATAAAGTGGAAACGAAGTACCCACCTCGCAATAAACCCACCTGTTATAATTGTGGAAAATATGGGCACATGAGAAAAGAATGCAAAAGTAAGCCAATGGAACGGAATCAGCCAACTTCAAAAAACATGTAAGGCAGGGAGACCCAAAATCCTGTGTCTTCCGCAGCAACCCGAAATCTGGTGAAAGCAAAGAAACTAATACTAATAATAATAATACAATATTTTGTAACCAAGGTGGAAGGAAAAGAAGTCCGAAAGAAATAGATCCCTATGTGAGAGAATTTCGTGAAAAATGTAACGCGATTAATAAATGTAGGTGGACTAAAAATCTATTACCATTAATATGAGTTGACTTAGGCGTTACATCCACCATCGCCTTAATTGATTCGGGATCTAGTAGAACTTTAATCAGCCAAGAATTAGCGAACATATTAGCGAAACACCATGTAGTAAAATGGAATCAACTGGTGAATATAAAGTGTGCTACCGCCGATAAACGTAAAATAAACGTAAACCTGAGCATTACCGTTAAGGTTAAAATCAAAAACCTAACCTGGATGTTTACAATGTTAGTATGTAAGGAATTAGGACCTGATTTAATATTAGGTGCAGACTTTATTAGTAAAACAGGAATGATTCTTGACATCTATGAGCAAGTATATTATTTCCGATTTGACCGTACACGGAAATATAGATTTGATAGTAATAAAGAAAAATATTGTTTATCTACTGCACATGTAATACACCAAGACTCAGATTTATCTCACCTAGAAAGAAGAGATAGAGTGAGAATACTAAAACTAATAAAAGAATTTTCCTCAGTTCTTGCACCTAAACTAGGACTCACTAACCTAATAGAATATAAAATTAATCTGAGTGATCAGAAAGTAATACGCCTACCTCCGTACAAGTTGTCGCCTCCCAAGATGGAAGTAATGCGAAACCATATCAACAAGTTATTGGACCAAGGAGTCATAGAACCCTCTACGTCCCCATATTCTTCACCCTCCTTTTTAGTACCAAAAGGTCAAGATAAACACAGACTAGTTGTGGACTACAGGCAATTAAACAAAAGAATAGAATTTGAATCAATCCCTCTTCCAGACATCCATAGTGCCTTTCATTATTTCACTAAAGCTATGGTCTTTACGGTGATGGATCTGAATCAAGCTTTTCACCAAATACCTCTTTCAGAAGAATCAAAACGTCTAACCGCGTTTGCAGTTCCTTTTAACTTGTACCAATTTACTAGAGTACACTTTGGAATATCTCAAGGAAGTTTCGTATGTAGTAGACTATTAGAGAGGATATTTCACGATATTAAATTTAAATATGTGTATCACTATTTGGACGACATCGTTATATACAGCGAATCAATGGAACAACATCTCAAACATTTGCGTGAAGTGTTATCTCGGTTACTAAGAGCAGGATTAACTGTTAACCCAAATAAGGTAAGTTTTGCCGTCCCTCAGTTTTCTTTCTTAGGTCACATCATGAAAGCGAATGGAAAGGTAAGCATTGACCCCGAACGAACCCGCGCTATTAGAGAATTTGCACCCCCACGAGATGCAAAAGGTATAGCCCGATTTTTGGGTATGGTGAATTATTTCCACAAATATATCCCCCATCTTGCCGAAATAGCAGCACCCCTAAACTCCTTACGAAAGAAGGGCACGAAGTTCGAATGGAGCTCACTACATCAAAACGCGTTTGATCAACTTAAAGAAAGTATTATATCTCCCCCAGTTTTGCAACTAGCGGATTTCACAAAACCTTTCGTAGTGCAAACTGACAGTTCCAGTGTAGCGTTAGGTGCAGTGATATATCAAGAGATAGATAACTGTAGACTACCAATTAGTTATGCATCACGAACACTGAGCGATCAAGAAAGAAAGTATTCCGCATATGAATTGGAATGTCTAGCAATTGTTTTTGCGTTCGAGAAGTTTAAACCCTTCCTAGAACATAAAGAATTCCTTTTGGAAACCAACAATCAGGCGTTATCTTGGTTATTGAATCACCCTAAACAGTTAGGACGAATTGGAAGATGGATATTGAAATTAAACTGCTACAAATTCAGAGTGCAGCATATAAAAGGTACTCAAAACATAGTCGCTGATACCCTGTCCCGTATGTTCCAGTCGCCCACTAAAACTCCTGAAAACAAAGAGAATCCGGAAATAGCATTTGCTAACGCCGTAATTACTGAATTCCCCCTTGCCTTTACGAACATTGCCCTGTATCAACTACAAGACCCCTTACTGAAGCCTATTATAGAACAACTTACGCAAGGTATTAAATCTGAGAAGTACGTATTGAGTAAAAATGTACTGTGTCACAAGATAAGAAACGGAAAGGAATTAAGAATAATAGCCCCGGATGTAATTAAGCCCATGCTGATGGAATACTTCCATTCATCTACCATAGGAGCCCATATGGGAATCAATAAGACGATACATCGTATTCGAAAGGAATATCATTGGATCAATATGAACAGCGAAATAGCCAACTTCGTAAAGAAATGTACATTATGTGCCCTCAGTAAACCCGCCAGAAATACTCAAGTAAGCCAACTGATTTCAGAAATCCCTAAGACCCCATTTTCTAAACTTTATCTAGATTTCTCAGGTCCATATCCACGATCCAAATCAGGTAATACCATGTTACTGATCTGTGTAGATTCGTTCACCAAATTTGTTTGGATGTATCCCATGTGACGAGCATTAGCGTCGACGACTGTAAAAATATTGCAGGAAAGACTATTTAAAGACTACTGTACTCCAGTACGGATAGTATCTGATAACGGTCCACAGTTTAAAGCGAAAGAATTTAAGAATATGTGTTTCAAGTTGGGGATAGACCATATAACCACTACAGAGTATCGACCGCAAGGCAATATTGCTGAAAGGTATCTACGAAACCTCAAATCTGTGCTAATCGCCTACCATGCGAACGATCACACGTCGTGGGACCAAAACCTATCCTGGATTCAATATGCTTTTAATTCAGCTTATCACGAAGGTCACAAGTCGACCCCGTTTGAGTTACTGTACAAATACCGACCAAACCACCCTTTGTCCACAAGATGGAATATACACGATCTGCTGCCTCCGCAAATAACGGATAAGCAGATAAAGCGAATATGGAATAAAGCCCGCTCTAATTTAAGAGCAAACTTAGAAAAATCCAGAAGATACCACGAGAAAAGTAATCATAGCAATTCAATTAGGTACCAAGTAGGTGACTTAGTAATGTACAAGACTCACCCCACTAGTAGTGCGATTGATAAGACCACCTCTAAACTATCATTCAGATGGTGTGGCCCTTACCAAATCCAGAAGTACCTAACTCCCGTTACAGTAGCCCTGTGCGAACCTGCGACTCAGAAATATGTGCGGAGAACGCATATTTCTCAGCTAAAGTTATATAAGAAGAAGAGACGGAATAGTATAACCCAAAATAGAAAAGGGAATACTAGGTAATGAAGAAAATTATACTTCTGAAACCGTGGAAAATGTTGAACGTAGAGTTTGGAAATGAGGCCTGATCAACCAAAATTCCAGTCCTGCGAAGCATACATTAATGAATACTAGTTAACTAGAGGAGAACTAATACTCATTAACTAGATGAGTTATCTAGTACTCAATGGAAACAAGATAGAATTCTAAATAGTAAAGATTTAGAAAGTTACTCTACAGAGAGAGAGTAAGACAACCAGAAAGAAAAAACCGGTAGTAGATTTAAGTGATAGAGATAAGAAATAGTTTTGTGTTTTAATTATGTAAATATTAAGTGTGAATAGTATGTAAAAAAAAAAAGGTAGTTAATAAGAATATATAAAGTATATTGTGTTGTGGAGAAGAAGAAAGTAGATAGAACGCTAACCAATAACTATGTGAAAGAAATTACACACACTGACATCAAACATACTCCCAGTCCCCAATTGTGAGTTAGACAAAAAAAAAAAAAAAAAAACACGTGCAAATTAAGCGGTGGAGTATGTGACGATTTAAATTGTAACAATAATAGTAAAATAAAAAAAATTTTTTAAAATTAAGTTTGCGAGCGATTAAGCCATTTAAATCTCACTATAATACCTAAAACCCCTGTATGTACTCAGTATGAGAGGAAGAAGTAATTAATAAGTTCAAAGAAACATTAATAAAAAGGCAAATTGTAAAAAAGTTATGATTGTCATATTTAACCCTTTGCTGTTATCAGGCGGTGACCTGTTAATTCCGGACTCGACATGTCTCCCGAGTCGTCTGTAATTTAGAATAAGATAAAAAAAAACCTAATGTTAATAACAAAATAACTGAAGACACAGATAGTCGCTAAAACAACTTATTTAAATTATGTATGTTTATTAAGGCATAAGTTTTGTAATTAAAAAAGTTAACTTAAATATAGATAGGGACTATATTCTCGCGCAGTAGTTGCCCCTCTCCCCCTTGTTCAGTACCAGTCGAAGCGAGCAGAAATTCGCTCTCTCTCACAATGTTGACTTCATGCAGTGCAGACGTGCGAGCAAACGCTCTGACACAATGTCGCTAATTCTTTTGTTTTAACTTAAATATTGTATATGAAATATTGCTACTAAAAGCATGTGTTATGTATCAATTAATATAAATGGTGATAACAAAAGGACATAATATGTAACACAATACACTAAAATGGTGTTAAACAAGAGGACTACTCGCTTCAAGAAGTAACTACACTTTCAACATCATTCCTGAAGATGTGATCTACCAGAACTTTATAAACACTCATATACCCGACAGAAGATGCAGATCAGGACAGCCGAGAATCTACATATAATTACACCGTAGAAGCTTCAATATACTCTGTGAACACTCGACACCTTATCGACGAAGACCCGACCGAGATGATGACGCCGCATTCAAGGATTCCCAAGACGGACACCCCAGGACGAGGTTTCTACATTCCATTCTAAAGGTGACTCGATAGCCTGTCTATCGAGGGTTACTAATATTTGTTACACTACACAACTTTAAAAGAGACTTTTCAAAGACTATTAATTTTATGTAAACATTAAAAGAGTAAATCTAAAAGTTTTATTGTAACTACTCAAATATCATACGTTGTAACGGTTTATATGTTAATGTATCGTAGTATCATTCCAAGTAATAGTACCATTCTTCAAATGGTTAAAGAAAGCCTTGCAAGCTAATATCATGAATTGAGTATAATTAAAAGTCTTAACTACAAAAATACAGAAAGTTGACCCGGATCCGAGGTATAGCTATATAGAATCAATTTGATCCCAAAGTTTGATGAAAGCATTGAAATAACTTTAGTTTAATTAGTGATGTCATGGGATCTGTCAGTAAAAGTTGTCAGAATAAAGAGAAGTCTTCTTGTTACACACATATAATGAGTGCGTAAATCAATAAATACCTTCCCTTGTTTCCTTACACAGTTAGTAAGTAATTTGTTCAGTTAATAAGTGTGAATACATTTCGTTACAACGTAGGCAGCCCATATAATTGACAGAGATCAGTTAAGATGGGTTCCCTGGATTTGTAACGCGGCAATACATTACATTCTTTCTATTTGTCTTATGATTTCCTGAACGACTATTCTGTTCACCCGTATAATTATAAATTTTTCAGCAAAACATTTCTTTCATAATACGTTTGTGTCTCCTGTTTAACACCCACCATTCTGATCCATGTCATAACCCTATATTCCACACAGGCTAGTAAATGATTAGCCATCAGGGAGGTCAAAATATTTTCAAGGAGGGGTAAACAATTTTCCAAAGGAGACAAATATTTATATATTTTTCATACACACACACACATCCACATATTAGTTTATAATTCTCATATCATAATAGAAATAAGTACACAGATTGTATTAATTGCTTTAATACAACAACACTGCCTAACGATCCACAGGAAGCAAATCGATGTCCATCTTTTCGGCTTGCACGCGTTGTGTTGGTGTGGGTTTCTGCACTTTCCATTTAAAAAGCGTGCAAACATAAGAAAATAAATATGAGTGAGGCGGAAATAACACGAATTGTGTGTGTGTGTGTGTGTGTGTGTGTGTGTGTCCTGCCGGCCTTTTTATTGCGGTAATCACAATAATAAAACTTTGGAAAAGTAAACATTACATAATTGAGATATGCATGCCTGCCAGGAACGATATATTTTCACTCATACGTGATTTAAATTAAAATGAAAATATAGAATTTTGTTAAAGTGAAATGAAATGTTTCCATAGAAACTACTTCTTTGTTGTCAATAACGTAGTACACATATACAGCGGACAGCGGTGTTTTGTCATTAGTTTATGATTATCTGTCTACAGTAGATGCAAATTTGGCACAGGTCTGTAAGAAGAAAACAAAAGCGGTGAGACATTTCAAATTACTTTTTACTGATGTTCCCAAATGATATCACAGTGAGTATAGTGTGTTAGCCACATAACCACGTGTGTACTTGCGTTTTAATGTCAGATGAAATTCCCGAAGTAGATTGTGTGAAGTTTACACATGACATATAACATAGTGTTATTAGTGATGATATTATATGTGTCACAAGAATGCAGATGCTACCTAGACGTTACCTTTCTGGCATAGTGTAGTTGAAATGCCGTAAGGTGAAAGACATTTAATAGTATCTTGTACAGTACTAAAAACTGAAGTCCTTTTTCTATATTTTGAAATAGTATTAATGCCAGGTTGAACATTAAAGTATTTACATAAACATGAACCACCATTTCATTCTGAACAGTTTCACTATACCTGGGATTGTCATGTGGTACAAACATTTAACCTAACCTTTGTTAAAGATATGTGTATGTTAAAATACATTACACCTTACCAAAAAATAATGTACAATAAATGTCAAGAAACTGAAACTTCAGGAAAGGCAGTGATACTTTTGGAGTTTGGCAGCACAGAAAGATAATTAAAATCTGCTACTATAAAATCCACATGAATTAGACAGTAATAATTCTCTGCCAATCTTACAGGTGTTTTGTCATTTGAGTAGTATTAACACTGGAGTTCACTGTAAACAAACAGACACTTTACCATGGTTTCTTGAATCATTATAGTCATACAGGAAGGAGGTTATTAGGACATACAGTCTTGTGCTCAGACTACATGTTGTAATGTTAAGTATTTCTATATTTTTTTCTGATGTACAGCACTATGTGATGGTGGCTCCAGTATTTACTGGGCCTCCTCTATGACATTTCACTTCTGGTCATGGTTCAAGCCAACACTATCGAATTTTGAGTACTCTTGTAATTAAGAACATTTATAATATTGTTATGGATCTTTTTAAAAATGCTTTTACTTACTGAGATTTATTTGAATGAGCGAAGCGAGTTTTCAGTTATAACCTAACCATTTGGCATTTGTCTGTCTGGGATAACTTGTTACTGTTATGTTATGTTACTGTGTGGGTGAGTTAACTTATGTCTGTATATGGGGTAACTTTACTCTCTTGTCTGTCTCATAACTTATGAAAGCATTAACTATAGAATAAAAAAAAAATTAAATATAATATTCAATTTTGGAAATTCTATCAACTAGAAACCATAATTAATATGGTCGATAAATAATATTCTTCATAATAATAAGTATCATCAGAAGTATCATAATCTGTGTATCCAGGACTCATTGTACAGTAACAGCTTCTGTACATTCAATTGTATATGATTCAGACTTCAACAGATGTTTACACACAACAGCTTAACATTGAATATGGTTTTAGTCTGTTTTATGAGATTGTAGATTCTCAGTAGAAATCACTTTGTTAATTTATACTAGTACAGAGAACACAGTAAATGCTTTTGAATGATAAGGCCATTGTCAAATAATATTGAAAGCTACCAATTTGATCTGATGACAAGCTTATGATTTGAAAACATAGGAGTCACTGGACTAGTGGAAAGCAAGGAACTGACTTCACACACACACACACACACACACACACACACACACACACACACACACACACACACACACACACACACACACACACACACACACACACACACACACACACACACACACACGCACGCACGCACGCACGCACGCACGCACGCACGCACGCACGCACGCACGCACGCACGCACGCACGCACGCACGCACGCACGCACGCACAGTGTTAATACTACATTCTTTAGCAGTATGAAGTACTTAATATATATTTTTGTATGCTTGCAGAAAGGAGTCAGTAGGAAGACAGAATGTAATAATTCATTGGGGGCAGAAAGAAAAAGATCAAAAGGCTGCAAGAGAAAAAAACCTGAAGAACCTGGTAAGTTTGGTTTGAAGTTATCAAGTAATGAAACAGTAAAAGGAATTAGGATGCTTTAACGGTTCATATCTCAATGAAAATATTTATAAATATAGGAATTTAAATAATACATTTAATATTTATAAATAAATTTACCTCAAGATATACTTTTTTTCCTTATTAGGAACATGTTTCGAGAGCTCCCGTGCTCTCATCTTCAGCCTTCGCGATCTTGCGTCTGGTGAAGTATTTGTGTGTTGGCTGGATGCTATTAAGCTTGTTTGTTGGTCTCTTTAAAGTTGTATTATTGTGTGTGATTGTGGTATATGCATTTGTATTTTGTGTATTTTCGATGTTGAGTGCTTTGAATATTGTGTCATGTTTTGTATTGATTTGTATTTGTTCAGGTATTAGTTTGTTTTGTGTTTTATGTTTGTATATTTGTAAATTTTCCCAAATGTTCATTATGGTGCCTTTGTGTGGTATATGTTTTATTAGTGTCACATTGGTTATGTCTGGGAATTCATGTCCTGTGTTTATTGCATGTGTGGCTAAATTGGATTTATATATTTCTGGTTTTTTGTATGCGTTTAGGTGTTCAAAATAACGTTTTTTCAGCTGTTTTTTTGTTTGTCCTATGTAACATTTATTGGAATCTTGGCATTCAATTTTGTATATACCGTTAGTTGTTGTATTATCTTTGTTGTGTGAGCTATTTAGTTTTTGTAAATTATTTTTATTAGTTTTGTATGCTATTTTTATATCTTGTGTTTTTAAATAGTTTTGTTAGTTTTGTCATTTTATTATTTATGTATGTGAATGTGGCCCATTTGTTGTTGTTATTATTTATGTGTTGTTCATTTTGATTAATTCTTAATTGTTCAGTTTTTATTTTATATTTGATTTTATTTTCTATTTTGTTCACAGTATTTTTATTGTATCCATTTTCATAACCAATTTGGTATATTATATTTCTTTCTTTGTCAGTTTCTTGTTTGTTTCACGAAGGCTGAAGATGAGAGCACGGGAGCTCTCGAAACATGTTCCTAATAAGGAAATAAAGTATATCTTGAGGTAAATTTATTTATAAATATTAAATGTATTATATATATCAAGAAACGGACTGTAGCAGAAAGTGATTGAATTTAAATAAATATTTATTTTCCTTAATTTTTACTTCCATGTTCCATGAGGAAATGGAAGTATGGTGAGGCAAAAAAAATCGTGTTCGAGATAATTGCAGATTCTGATTGTACTACCCACAAAACATGAAAAAAGTAATTTGTCGAAAAGTGTGTGTGTGTGTGTCTGTAGATTTTGTTCTATGGCAAACGATAACAGCCGCAAATTCAAACAGAATCAAATAATTCTTTGCATACAGCACTGAATTGTAGAGTACTCAAGACCTATTGTTTTTGGTGAAGATCGGTTAAGGGAAAGGGGTAGTTTACCTGCAACTTTTTTTTTTTTATCAAGGGTAATTGTTTTCCTATGGCAAACGATAACAGCCGCAAATTCAAACAGAATCAAATAATGTTTCGCATACAGTCCTGAATTGTAGAGTTCTCAAGACCTATTGTTTTTGGTGAAGATCGGTTAAGGGAAAGGGGTAGTTTACCTGCAACATTTTATGTTTTAACAAGGGTAATTTTTTTCTATGGCAAACGATAACTGCCGCACATTCAAACAGAATCAAATAATGTTTTTCATGCATCCCTGAATTGTAGAGGACTGAAGGTCTATTTATTTTGGTGAAGATCTGTTAAGAGAAAGGGGTAGTTTACCAGCAACGTTTTATGTTTTAACAAGGGTAATTTTTTCTATGACGAACGATAACTGCCGTAAATTCAAACAGAATCAAATAATTGTTTGTACACCTTCCTGAATTATAGAGATCTCAAGACCTATTGTTTTTGGTGAAGATCGGTTAAGGGAAAGGGGTAGTGCAACGTTTTATGTTTTAACAAGGGTAATTTTTTCTATGACAAACGGTAACTGCCGTAAATTCAAACAGAATCAAATACTTTTTTGCATACCTTCCTGAATTATAGAGAACTCAAGGTATGTTGATTTTGGTGAAGATCGGTTAAGGGAAAGGGGTAGTTTACCTGCAACGTTTTATGTTTTAACAAGGGTAATGTTTTCTATGATGAACGATAACTGCCATAAATGTAAAGAGAATCAAATAATTTTTTTGCATACGTTCCTGAGTTGTAAAGAACTGAAGGTCTATTGATTTTGGTGAAGATTGGTTAAGGGAAAGCGGTAGTTTACCTGCCACCTTTAATGTTTTAACAAGAGTAGTTGTTTCTATGACGAACGATAACTGCCGTAAATTCGAACATAATCAAATAATTTTTTGCATACTTCCCTAAATTGTAGAGAACTCAATCGAACATAATCAAATAATTTTTTGCATACTTCCCTAAATTGTAGAGAACTCAAGGCCTCTTGATTTTGGTGAAGATCGGTTAAGGGAAAGGGGTAGTTTACCTGCAACATTTTATGTTGTAACAAAAGAAATTTTTTCATGACGAACGATAACTGCCATAAATTCAAACAGAATCAAACAATTTTTTACATATGTGCCTGAGTTGTAGAAGACTCAAGGCCTATTGATTTTGGTGAAGATCGGTTACGGGGAAAGGGTAGTTTACCTGAAATATTTTTTGTTGTAACAAGAGTAAAGTACTTAATTTTGATAAATAATGTATCCTATTAAGAAGATCTTAATAATCCACTTTAGAAATGTAGATGAAATATCTATAAATGAAGAGGTTAGTTGAACGGGGTGGGGGTAATTTTCTATAAATGAAAATTATAGTTGAAGGGGGAGGGGATAATTTTTTATATGTGTACTACGTTATCGGCAACAAAGAAATAGTTTGTTGTTAAAATTCCTTCCCGGGCTGTTTGGCCGTAGTCCATGTTTTCTGCAAAACCAGACGTTTCGGGAGTGCCATCGACTGCCATTATCAGTGAAAATCGAGTGCGATAACGTTAGGTGGTATACGTTAGTGACCACAGTACTGTGGTTAAGGCTGAAGCAATAAGTAGAAAGAAGTTTCTATGGAGATATTTCATTTTGAAAATGATTTTAAATATAAATCTTAGAACATGGAAGTCATGTATGGTTCTTAATACCGATTTTTTAATCTGTAATTGTATACAAGTACATACGGGATACCAGAGCACTCCAAATACTGGACTGTAAGCAAATGATCAAAGAGTTACAGTAAGTTTACAATATGAAACAAGTTACAAGAAATATGATATAGGTGAGACAATCTCTAAATGATAGAAGCCAATGTTTTGATTTGGATTTGAGAGACGATCGAAATGCAATGGATAAATTAAGAAATCATCCAACGTGATGGTTATTAACCACTTCATAATTAGGTATCTTTTTACTAGAAAAAAGTACCAAAATCGTTAATTGGCAAGTGGAACTGTCCTGGAGGTAGATAGCAGATTTGTACTAATGAAGAACCTTGACTTTTCCATCTATACAAGATATACTGAACAAGATAATTAGTTTTATTCTTCTTAAGCACATCCTGTAAAGAATCAAGTCTGTGTAAACAGGTTATACTTGCCACTAAAGAGCAATATTATAGGTCTTTTAACAGTTTTGGGCATTTCAGTAACAAAGTGGTTAGTTTCAAAAGCTCGTAAGTTTCAAAGTTTTAATTTAAGTAGAGTAATTAAATGATACACAAGAAAAGTTTTATAGACAGTGATAATCAGTTTTGAGGTTAAACATCAGCCCTTTCACTACAGATAATGAACCCGTAACTTAATGGTTTTAGAGCCAGTACTGAATAACTGAAGCTATTCCCCCTCCCCATCACAACTTAACAGAAGTGCTGAACTTATTTATAAAGATTACAAAAAATCTGTTTCTGTATTTATTGTTATGTATATATTTACAATTCTTTCAGTTTTCACTTTGCCACATCGTTTTTAAAATTCTGTATTCCTATAAATGCAAGATGTTTGTCAAACGAGCTCATTGACATTAAGCCTGTTGGAGGGACAGACGGCCTTCTTCCATCACTTTATATATATTTCGGCCATGCAACAACACCAAAGGAATGGCAAGACATCGAAGTAGCTCAGAAGCTCTTGTTCACACCCTAGAATTTGAAGCTGCCAAGTCAGCGTCCCGCTACATTAATGAGTTTGTGCCATCACATTGCAGTCAGAAGATCCCTGTATCACATTGCCGTTACGATAGGTGCAGAAAAACAATGTTGTCGGACAAACAATTCAGAAGTTCAAGAGAGTCGCAACGATTTGAACGGTGGAAAAAAGAAGACCGAAATGTTACAACTGTGGAAAATGTGGTCATCTACAGGTAGACTGTGGGAGGAGAAGATACCGAGAGAAGAGAGTGATCGCACCAATTGGAGAAGTAAAGCCCCAGAACAGCACACAGTTTCCACGGTACATAAGACCAGTGGAAACTTGATTGTTAATGGATTTGCGGAAGGTAAACCAACATCATTTACAGTTGACATGGGCGCAACAGTGTCCATTGTGCGCCCTGACTTAGTCAGCAACTGCCAGCCTCTAATTAGCTCTTGTACAATACAGACTGTGACTGGAAGCCCCGTCAAGGTGCTAGGAAAGGTAGACGTACGTGTATGCCTGGGTCTTCTCAAGTTTAGCCACCAAATGCTCGTTGCAGACATTGTCGATCAAGTGATTCTTGGCATGGACATTATGAATGCCTATGGATTCGTTGTGGACTTAAGAGAGAATGTTCTGAGGGTCGGCCAAGAGAATATAAAGCTTTGCATGGCTAAAATGACAGCGTCTACCAACCATTCAATTAAGCAAGTGGCATTAGTAGAAGAAAAAGTCAGCAAGTCTGGTCAAGAGGAACCCTCCCTATTTCAAGCGGAAATGGAGGAAGAACTAGCAGAGGAAGTACAAATAAGTGTAACAACAAAAGAAGTGATTGGAAAGCTAGCTGTGGGTGTCAAGACAAGACTCTTGTTTGTTCCTGAGCTGTTAGAAGTGCCTGGGGGAAAAGTTGCTGAAGATGAAGTTACGCAAAGGTTGACGAGAACCAAACAAACTTGGATCAGTCAGTGGTGTTTAGGTCATCAGTACACAGGGTGGCCACCGACTGGGAAAATCTCAAAATGCATATGTTCATTTGAGATGCCTATTGTGTTAGCAGCTTCATGCACTTTCAATCTTCTGTCATCTATCACCATATCGTGGATTTTTACACTATTTTGTGTAGTTGTAACCTCAACAGGCCGTCCAGAATGTTCAGCATCGTTTGTGCTCATGTGACCATTACAAAAATAACCAAACCATTTGTAAACTGTTCTAGTCGATGGAGCTGACTCACCATTATATTTATCCAGCTTTGATTTAGTTTCCTGTGTGGTTTTGCCTTTCAGAAAGTAATGTTTCATCACCACATGAAATTCTCTGTCATCCATTTTTTGCAAATCAATACTTGATCAATTCAACAATTGGCAACAATAGAATTATGAATGTATGTGACTCAAATGTGGTGTATGATCCTAGTGGAGATGTGGGAAACTAAAAATGACGTCATGTACTATGAGCACCATCTCTTGACTTTGCACAGACTTATCAAA
Source organism: Magicicada septendecula (assembly GCA_034769895.1). Taxonomy (NCBI): domain Eukaryota; kingdom Metazoa; phylum Arthropoda; class Insecta; order Hemiptera; family Cicadidae; genus Magicicada; species Magicicada septendecula. Next base: position 729,075,158 of record CM068368.1, on the reverse strand, counting down.
CACCCCTCATATACTGACTCATAATTGTGATCATTGCTATACATATTTGATGGATTTCTACAGCAGTCATTTCAGGTTTTAAGCAAAATTGTAAGTCTTTGGTCTTTGTATACCTTCCTTTCACTGAATGGGTTTTCCAGTTAAATAGAAAATTTAAAGCAGTAATAACGTGCGTTCAATTAAACAAATTTACTAATAGGTTTCAGTTAATTCATGCTTATAGATTGTCACCATGACTGCTATTGTGTAAAAAAAGGAAGGTTTTTAAACAATGTATGCTTCTTACAAAACCTTTTGTGTTAGATATATGAACATTGAACAGGAAACAATAACAAAAAATTGCAGACTGCATGAGGTTGACAAGTATTAGAATATGAAACAGGAAAACAAATTAGGATGATATTTAAATACCGGTAATTAACAAAATTATGTACAGGTAGGCAGAATGTTTGGTTAGGTAAGATTACAAAACTTGATATATTCGAGGACAAGAAATATAGATGAGCCCACTTTGATGGCCCGATACAATATGGAGATATGATGTGGTTATGTGATACGTTAAATGATTTCTTACTGAAGAAATAATCAGAGATTGAATAATCAGCAGAGAGTCCAAGTAATAATAGTTGACATGATTAAAATTTTTTTATAAAACTTAAAATTGTATTGGTTCTTTGAAGTGTTTTAATATTTATTTAAAATGTTTACCTAGTGTTGGTAATTTATATTACTTATCATAAATATGCAATAAAATGATGTGTTGTATTCATCAAGTTCTGACTGGTAAATCATCTGCTTGTGTAGTACAAACTAAAGCAAGCGTAATAAAAGCAAGTACAGTAGGACAGAAAGCTGTAGCAAAGCCTGCAGAATCCAGTAGCGATGAAGACTCAGATTCAGGTGAGCCTGCTGCAAAAATACTGCAAAAGCCTGGTCAGAAAGCTACATTAGCACAGAAACCACCATCTGTTCGGAATTCTACAAAAGTGCAGAAGCCAACACCTGTACATAAGCCTAGTCAGAATCAAGATGAGGAATCAAGTTCAGATGATAACAGTAAGTGGTTTTGTGTAATGCCATATCACGTGGTCATTTGAAAATATAGTCATTTCAGATGAGAGCAGTAAGTGATTTTGTGTAATCCCATATAATGTGGTCATTTGAAAATATAGTCATTGTATGAGGGCTATGCTGAAAGTAGTGCTAGTGCACTTTTTTTATTAACTAACCGATGTTCAAAATGCACATGTTTTTAGACTTTGCTCAAGTCCAATTGTGCAGCAAGCGTGCGGGTTGTAATGGTTTGAAATACCTATATTTCAATGACTGAGTTCAGAAAAGATTCTGAAATACGTATGTAGAGAAAGAGGATGTGCAATTTGAACAACTTGTGCCAGTTAATAATAAGGTTATTTTCCATTTTCCAGTACTTTTGGTACACCCTTATATTCAATGATGTGTCAATCCCAACATTGTATTGAATGGGTTTAGTTTTTGTCTTTGTGATTCTCTGTAACAGTTAGCTGTTCTTAATTATGATTTCACTATTAGCAAAAGAGTGGTATTATTGAAATACGAGTAACAGCCTGACTACTCATATATGAAATAAATTAATAATAACAATGATTCATTAACTGTTCAAGAAAGTTACTTATAGGTTACTAAGTGTTAAAAGTATGTTTAAATTAAACATTACTGTATTAGTAACCAACTTGTAGAAGGAAACAAATGGTAAGCTAGGAATGCTACATAATAAAATGAAAACTATCCTAACAAGAATAAGTAAAATAAAAGTTAATCAAAATAACAAAAAGAGTATTCATCATTATCATAATGATTAGCTAAAAATAAATAGGCCTACAAATGAAAACTTCACATGAATAGCTGATGGAGTGTATTATAAGCATTGACATGTTAATGGGTGTTTAAATAAAGTTACTTTTTATCAAGTAGCAGGTAGGTGCTCTTGTCTCTAAAATCATGTATAAAATTATCAGTGAAGGTTCTTAGAATTTTTAATGTTATTTGTTACAGGTGATGATAACACTAATGTTCAGGCCAAGAAGCCTTCAGTACCAGTGAAGAAGCAAGCTCAGAAGAGTTCTAGCTCTAAAGATTCAAGTTCAGAAGATGAAACACCAACTACTCCTGCAACAAAAGGTAATACATATTTACTTATATCTATGGAATATACAGACAACTGTGCATGCATTAATTTTATTATTAATAAATCATTATTGCACATACACTTTTCATGTTATATATTTAAATTGAGCCTATAGTAAAAAACTAAAAATAAGTAGGGGCATGTTGTTAAATGGCCGGATTGGATGCTTATGAAGCTAGGGGTGCAAATGAATGAAGCTAGGACAGTGGCATGAATGCTGTAGTGGGACGTTTTATTTAATGTGTATGAAAGTAATATTTTCATAATGTAATATTGTCAAGTGGAACACCGTGGGATTTGTATACATGATTTGGAAGCATGGACAGGGGTGTCTCACGTATTGTGTATGTACTGAAACAAAATTTTGTGCCCTTGTTGGCAGTGATTCACATGAATTGGACTCAAATGTGTTCAAAGTTTCCACGTATACTACATGTATGCTGTAAACCAGGCATAAAAACCAGTTTAACCCAAGCAGTTACTAGGGACTACTGGCATTTTGTTAACAAGTGTTTATTAAAAATTGTTATTGTACTTTATTAACAACTCTTCTACTTTTATTAAGTATAAACTGAATAACATTTTGAAATAAAATTAATGTTGAAAGCATCTGTAAAATTGGGCCGAATATAAGACGATGATTTTTTCCTTAAAATGCCCTTCCAGAAACCATACTCGTCTTATATGTGCAACCGAACATTTAAAAATTTTGTGTTAAGTGCCTAGCGTATTTTGTAACACTCGCCAGCTGCACAGTTTTGCCATGTGCGTAGCGTGAATCAATGTGCGTGTTTTATAATGAGTTCAAGGGCAAACTCAAGGTGAAAATCCCAAGGACACTTTCACCACTGCGCTGAAGTACCGTATTGTGTCACAGACGTTAAAAGTTGTTCATTTTAAGGCCCCTTTTATGCATCCGATTCAGATCGTACGATAAGTTTTGCGTCTGAGTTGACTCAAATTTTTATCAGGCATCAAAAACATCATAAGTGGGGGTGAACAAACTCTTTCAGTGTTGCCATCATCGGTATGGAAAATGAATCCATGGATGTTGTATGCCGCATATTGTAATGTGACAGAATGAGAAAGATCCAATAAGTAAATAGGCCCAATATAAAACCACACTTAATAAGATAATTTACCTAACATCATTAGACAAACGAACAAAGTCAAAAAGCCCCTGAAGGAAATATAAAGAAGTACAATGCAATGTCTTATAATAATTAATGTATTTTAATTAATAAGAAAATGACTGTTTATAATATTTAAGTGTAACCAGGACAATCAGTGTTGGAGTGAAAAGATAAGTGAGAGATGATAATTGTTAATCACACAGACAGGTATTTATTTTAAGCCATGTTTTAATGTTCGTAGAATACTTGTAAGTTTTAATATTAGTTGCTGATTTTCCCTATTTCGTTTAATCATTAATGTTTATTCAAGGGAAAAGGCTACCAGTTGTATTAATACAAATAATGAATAATAACTTATTCATAGTAGTAAGAATTATGTGATATTAACTTTAAATAATATTGAATGACAGATCATAATGGACCGACACAAAAAAAATGTTATTATATATTAAACAGCTGTTGGAAAGTTAGTTTATTTGTTTAATGTTGATTGGAGTTTTGGCCATGAGGGCATAACATTATGTTAATATGTTTATTTCATGTTAATGTTTTTGTTTTATCAGAAGTAATTGAAAGAATCAGAATGTAATGAACAGTTTAATCTCATGTAATAACATCTCATGTAATAATTTGAAACAATATTAATTAATTCAATATTAATAAACTCGTACCTTAGGGGTTTCTCCAAAGTTCTACAGACGAACACAGCTGCAGAAAGGATTATTTGAGGGTTACCGGTACACATATAAATACGCAATTTATGTTAAAACAAATACTTTTGGTTTATTAAACAAGTTAGTTATTTCATTTTAAACTACTTTGATGACAATTCAGATTAACCCATGGAATATTTCTTACTTCTAACATCTTACAAATTACTTATTTTTTATATGAACCAATACGTTTACTGTATATCTTTTCCTCGTATTATTTTCTTTTATAGAGCTCTTTAAACTTTTATTAGATAATATTAGCAAATTTTACTTGACATCTTTAATTAATAGTTTGTTTATTGGTACTTAACCAAATCCTGAGAAGTTCTTGTTGTTTTCACCACCACCGCATGTAAATTGCCGTTTACTCGAGCACTTCGCACTTCAATGTTTAACACATTTATACTGTTATTGTACCGGATAGACCGACGATGTTTTCGGCCCATCTCACACGCCGTTAGTACTGAGTTTACTGTTTTTGTTTAATTAAGTTCTGACTGATTTGTTTAACGGTTCCATAGTATGAGTACAAGATAAAGTCGGCCGACGTAATTTTATTCGCACTTAGATGTTTTATAGGCTGGCCGCGCTATATTGTTTATACATTTTACACTTTTTAACGATTAATGTTTTAACCATTAACTGGATAGGCCGAATTGATTTTACGGCCTATCTTGCACGCCCGAGGCCACTGTTTTACGAACTGTATACTTCTTCCTGCTGCTGTTTGATGTTACTTCTATGGTGATAATCCGCCTACTGTGTTTCACAAACACTGCTGCTGGGGCTATTACGTAATATGTCTGAGCTGTGCTGTCTCCAGACATCAACAATTGACACTAACAATGTATGTGTTGCTGGTTACAAAGGGGCACCTCACAGGTGGATACTGACAATAAAAATTAAAACTGATTGAAATTAAAACTGGGGTAGCACACAATTCTGTACCGTTACAATACCCCTCTAATGAGAGGTTGGATGCCGAAGCATACAAACTCTCATTGCCTAAAACCTAAAAGGATCAGTGAGGATATGGCACCACAACCCCCCTGAACTTTCTACTAAAATCATGGGTACTTACCCCCCCTAGTCTGGCGACTGTGGCAGCACCCATCCGATCTTACTGGACTTCTCTACTCGAGATCCCAACACCATAAGCTCGGACCGATACCCGTCACAGTATCGCCTGACTTTGAAACATTTAATCAAAAATTTAACAAAAAGGCCTTCCATTATGCCATATCCATGACTGATTCGTTTCCTCTTAGCCGTACTGGTTCATGTTTATTTCAAAATATAACCTAACTGTATACTTACAGCTAATTCTATACAAATTAAATAATATTCACTGTATACTAATTACCCCTCCAAAATAACACATTGATTATACAAACATTTTTTATTATTGTTACCCAAAAATTTCCTTCATTTTTCAATACATATTTTACTCATTGTATTTTTTTTTCATCAGTTATTTATTTTACAGTTACGGTCAAAATCCAAATCAAAATAAATTTAAATTCATTATTAAAATTCGCCTTTTCAATAAATTAAATTACCCATTAATTTAATTTTATTTAATTAACAGTTTCAAAATAAATTACATTTTTCAAAATGGTTCTCCATTAACAAAATCCTATCACCAAATATTAACTGTCTTATAATCAAAACATTAAGTCATTTCCTTATTATTTAAAAAATTTACCTTCATTTCTTCACATCTGGCATTTCTTTTTATTTCATAATAAAAATTGCTCCTAGCACTGATTCATCAGACTACAACATTCTTGTCGTTGTCAACTTGAGCATGAAACAAACAATCTACCTGTAAACTTTAGTCATATAACAGGCAACATACCTGTTTACATTAACAGTTGTCTGCCAGGCTGGTTTTATAAACACCATCTCAGTCTCAACATTCTGATTACGATGCTACTGACACATATACTTTCTACAATATTTTTTTTTTTTTTTAACATATTTATCAATTACTATTTATTATAATTTCAATCAAATATAACTTTAATTCCACCTCCACTCAAAATAATTTAGCTTTAGTTACTGTATTTAAAACACTTTTAATTTAAACACACAATGCAAAATAAAATTCATTTTTACCTTTTGTTCATTATTATTGTTAATTCACAAAATAAAATATTATGATTATAACATACCGGTACTACAAACATTGTTACATAAACAATTTTACAATACAAACACAATTAATTTTACTATCAATTTATTTACAATCTTTTGTCATTATTTTTTCAGTTTACCACACCTCATTTCCTAGATTGGCAAGGTAAGAACCATATACTAAAGTATTTAAAATGTCCATTCATTGAGTTTATATTCAACCTCCATCATCATGTAATAGTCTTATCTCCACATAACATTTTTCAATTTTATTTATGCACATCATATGGCTATCATTTGTGTAATAACCATAAAAATTTGTTTTTTCCATTGTACCATAAGAACAATACATAGGGTTACCTCCCATTATTATTTTGTCATAAACCAAGTCAACATTGTTTTTTGTCAAGTCTCCGTAAGTATTTGTTATTACAATCACATCATTGAAATTTTTATCACAATAGACGTCAGCTGTTACTAATACGCTGACCCTCTCTATAGGTAAGTATATGTTATTATCGTCAATATAATCATCAATCTTTATTTCACAAGGTGAGTCAATTTGTTCCTCTCTTTCAATACATAAACTCTGCACTAATATTTCATAATCTCTATTCACCTTAAATATTTCTATTTCTCTCTCTCTATTTCTCTCATCACAATATTTCTCACAACCCCTTTGAACTCTCTCATTCCATGTAAAGGGCAACACAACATTATTACAACACATCCTGGTCTCACCAGGGAAACCATAATACATAAAGGGACTATTATTTTCAGACCTTTTGTCTTCCAAATAAACTACTAAGGAACCTTTGTCCTCATACAACACTTGTGAAGCATTTACTTCATATATACTACAAGGGAAATTTGCCCTCTGTTCATACTCTACATTTAAACCGTCACTATACTCCCTTTCTAAATCATAAGCACTAACTAGCAATCCCTGATCAACCTCAACTCTCATTCTACTCTCATTTTCACTACTATTGTATACTGTATCACTTTTTGATACCCCATTTTCAAATTTATTACCTGCTTTATTTATGTCTGTTTTATTGTCTACTACACACACACACTCTCTTAACTCCTCTGTTTCTCTTGTTGTTTCACTACATATTTCATTTATTTTGCTTTCACAATTGCTTTCTATTTCATATGTTTTAATCTTATCAACTACATAATTGAACTTATACTCACTACCAGCATTACATTCATTTATTTTACATTCAAAATTTTCAGTTACCTCCTGTATTTGTTTATTGATTTTTTCTGCCATACTACTCTCTACTTCATCAATTCTATTATTCACACTTTTTAATGAATGACTCAACGTTTCATTTAATTCATATTTCAATTCGTTAAAGTTACTCTCACACTTAATTTTGACCTCATTAATATCAATCTTGAGTTCGTTAAACTGTCTACTCTGTTCCTCAAATTTATTGTCAAACTTTTCCTCATTACTATCATAACGTTTATTAATGTCATTAAAGTTATTTTCAAATTTTGTATTTTGTGCATCAAATTTAACATTGACTTCAATGAAATCATTTTTTACTTCCTTGAAACAACTTTTTATCAAATTAAATAGATCATCTATTGACATTTCTCTTTCTTTTCTTTTAGTTGCTACGGGAGTGGAACTTGCTCCCGCCTCACTAATTACTACAGATTGTGTTAAATTACTTTCGTCTAAATTAATTTCATCTATTCGGCTTGGAGTTGTCTCCAGCCCCGAATCATTCGCTACCACTGATTCAATTGGAATAATTAGCGTTAAGCCACCTCCTGACTCACTCGTAACTACCGAGTTGGTCAGATTCATTTCATTAGTCTCTATATTTTCCATCTTTATCAGTTAATTTAAATACACAATAAACTATATAATTAACTATATAAAACTTCATTAAACATTTATTTATTTATTAACAAACGCCCTCACTCCCAAATACCCCGTTCTGCAGCTTAATTAGGTCTGATCTGTGTGATTTAAGATAAATCACACAAATCGTCCAACTGTTACGGGTGCCACTGAAACAATATTAATTAATTCAATATTAATAAACTCTTACCTTAGGGGTTTCTCCAAAGTTCTACAGACGAACACAGCTGCAGAAAGGATTATTTGAGGGTTACCGGTACACATATAAATACGCAATTTATGTTAAAACAAATACTTCTGGTTTATTAAACAAGTTAGTTATTTCATTTTAAACTACTTTGATGACAATTCAGATTAACCCATGGAATATTTCTTACTTCTAACCTCTTACAAATTACTTATTTTTTATATGAACCAATACGTTTACTGTATATCTTTTCCCTTTATTATTTTCTTTTATAGAGCTCTTTAAACTTTTATTAGATAATATTAGCAAATTTTACTTGAAATCTTTAATTAATAGTGGTAACGGGGCAAATTAAAGGGATTTTGTATTTTATTAAATTTGGGGATTTATTATATAAAATTTCACAATTCAATTTCCATCTTGTGGCCAGCCCCGGTTGAATCTAACTCGTAGTTCAAACAAAGCAACGGTACGCAATAGCTGTGGTGAAACAATTGGAAAGGAATGTGCGGTTGGCACAATTCTAAGAACTTTGCGGCTGTGCGCAGATGACACCAAGAAGCACAAAACCAAACATGGCTTGTAGGAGAATTTTATCGTACATGTGCGTTTAAGACGGCGGATATAAGCTTAAGTCCCGCCTATTTGTGACGTCGACCAGTAAGCACCTAAATATCGTCGATGTACAGCACACGTAAATCCTATGTGTCAGGTGAACAACTACCAAGACTTTGACATCTAAGGCTGTGTACGGCGACGAAATTTGCTCACAGGCATGGCAGTAATGTCCGCCCTCATGTAAAAAGTTAGTCTACATATGGCCGCGGCGGCGGCCAGATGCAAGCCGAGACTCGTGTGCCAGAAGTAATCTTTTAAATGTAATAAGTAACAACCCGACCGTTTAAAGTGTTTATTAAGATGAGTATAACCGAAAACAGGCAAATCAACCGTACCAATAGTGAGAACCGAATCTCGGACTTTGAACGACTTTCCAGAGGGCAACACGTGAGCGAACAAGGGAACAGAGAAGTAGCCGGGCAACCTTTTATTAAATTTTCTAAGTGTAGTAACTGTTCAAAAGCGCTAAAACTAAAAGAATGGGGAAATAAATTAGTATGAATGTGAGTGCGAGCAAGCTGGGCTGTGTAGGTTAAGGTAAGAGGTATATTTAGAAATAAGACATACGTATATATATTTCAAAATTTGTTTTTGTGTTTTGTTAATAATTGGTGAGTTAATGTGAGTAAAACTATTTACGTCACGGTACAAAAATGTGTTAGTCTAGTTATTACGCCATAACCATTTCCTAGTTTTCTGTGCTGACAACTCGTCTAACGTAATCGGGGGTTTTCTGAAATTTTATTACAGTCAGATAGCGGGATTTTTATAAGGGCAAAAGTGTAAAGGTTTCGATATTTAACCTTAGAAAAATATCGTGGCGACCTGGGCAGTTCAATAAGGTAAGTTTAATGGGGACAATGACGGTAAGTAAAATTCTGGCAACAGTAAGTATTATTTTATGATGAGTGTATTATTTAATTAAAAGGGTAAAAGGCGAGTACTTAACCAAATCCTGAGAAGTTCTCGTTGTTTTCGCCACCACTGCGTGTGAATTGCCGTTTAATCGAGCACTTCGCACTTCAATGTTCAACACATTTATATTGTTATTGTACCGGATAGACCGACGATGTTTTCGGCCCGTCTCACACGCCGTTAGTACTGAGTTTACTGTTTTTGTTTAATTAAGTTCTGACTGATTTGTTTAACGGTTCCATAGTATGAATACAAGATAAAGTCGGCCGACGTAATTTTATACGCACTTAGATGTTTTATAGGCTGGCCGCGCTATATTGTTTATACATTTTAGACTTTTTAATGATTAATGTTTTAACCATTAACTGGATAGGCCGAATTGATTTTACGGCCTATCTTGCACGCCCGAGGACACTGTTTTGCGAACTGTATACTTCTTCCTGCTGCTGTCTGATGTTACTTCTATGGTGATAATCCGCCTACTGTGTTTCACAAAGACTGCTGCTGGGGCTATTACATAATATGTCTGAGCTGTGCTGTCTCCAGACATCAACAATTGACACTAACAATGTATGTGTTGCTGGTTACAAAGGGGCACCTCACAGGTGGATACTGACAATAAAAATTAAAACTGGGGTAGCACACAATTCTGTACCATTACAAATTGTAATTAATCAGAAGGTTATAAACCAACAGGCTAAATAACAATTGTAAAATGAAACATTGTACTAAAGAAATACCAAGACATAGGCCAATGTCAGTATAAAAATTATTGTCAAAATAACTAGTAAACTTGTAACGGGGCAAAAGTAGTAAAACCATATTTTATAATCAACGTGTACTAAAAATTATTAATAAACACCCTATGGCTTAGTCGGTACCAGTTAATGGCAGGTATAGTTGGAATTGTAACAAAGGACGAAGGGGTCATTGGAGAAGTGCGTAGTTTGAGACGCAAAATTCTCCACATGTTAGTAATGTGAACGACTTCCGTATTTTGGAACGTTCGATTTGATCAGCCAATGAGAAATGTGAAATGAAGAAGAAATCCGGTTGGTGACCACGTGGCAAGAGAAAAAAAGCGCGTCACCTAGCCAGCCTAGCTGGGGCAGTCGACGAACCACTCCTGGACCGGGCGGTCATGTAAAAAGTGTTCGAACAAATTAAAGTCGGCCAACAAAAAATATTATGGTGATTTAATATAATACAACCGGAAAGGATGTCATATTGAACAATCAGCAATAGTCTTCAAAATTTAACAGTTCAGAACTAATTTTGTGAGTGTTCTACAGAAACCGTGAATTAACAGTGGTGGTGCAACCGCTTGGAGACGTCTACAGAAGGGATAAGTACCGTAGATAAAATTGGCCAAATTTCAAAAACATTTCAATTTAAAACTTTTAAATACATAAATCAATTAAAATGAGAGCTCGAATTTAAAGGGGGTTAAAATAGAGAGAGAGAGTGAGAGCATAAGAGAGTGTGAATACGTAAAAGATCGAAGTACTGGTTTGCCCATTTAGATATTTGCTAAGAGAAGTTTGTATTTCATAATTTTTGATGTTATTAAGGAAGTAAGACTTAACATTTTTTGAATCTAATGAAGGTGTGAATTAATGAAATTATTTCTTGAAATAAATAATATAGTATTTGATTTATTATAAACATGTGTTAGCAAAATTATTTTGCCGTAACCATTTCCTGGTCTCTGTGTAATCAAACTCATCTAATGAACTTGGGAGGATCTTCTGAAATAAGGGATAATAAATTATCCAAATTATTTGTGGGTAAAGTATAAGAAAAGTTTTCCATATTTCCCTTTAAAAATATAGGTGGCAGCCTTGTATAATTTGGATCTTCTGATGTGGGTTTTTAAGGTAAGTTGCGAAGAAAAGATTGCAGGTAGGTAAAATTCTGGCAATTAAATTTACAAAACTTTTATTCCTTTAGAATTGGCGGTCCCTGCCAGGATTTTTATATAAAAATTATATGAAATAGACCTGTTTCAAGCACAGAGGGTAGGTTGTGGTAAATGGCGTTTTTGTTCTTGTATAAGTTATGTATAAGTGTGTGATTACAGGTTGTTTATAAGTAAGAGAATATGGTTGGTAACATAAAACCTTGAGTTAACTTTAAGATGTTTTAATAATTGTATATGCAATTTATATAATCATTTAATTCAAAATAATTAAATTTATAAAAATGGAAAATAAAGAAAATGACGTCAGTGTAACCGACTCAGCTGTTATGGCTGAGCCGGTAGGTCATTCAACTTTAAACGCGGTCAAAGAAATCAGTTTAACAGAATCAGCTGTTGTAGACAATTCAATAGTTCATTCAACGCCAATCCCAATTGAAAAATCTGATAATCATGAGATGATGAATATGATGCAATTGCTTTTAGAAAAACAAAATACAATGTTGCGTATTAAATTCGATGAACAGAATGTAAAGTTCAGTGAACTAAAGAGTGATATCAATGAACAAAATATTAAAAGTGAAAGTAATTTTAATGATATGAAACAAAATAACGTTAAATTTGAAATTAATATGAATAAACGTCTAAACGAGATTGACGAACATTGTAGTACCATCTTAAAACAAATGCAAGATGACGTCAATGACATTAAAAAGAGAAAGGAGAGTAAAAGAGATACAGGTAAGTGTATTGAAAATAATGATAATGAGATAACAGAGAACAAGGTAATCTGTTCTGATAGTGCAAATGTAAGTGATAATCATAATGATGACAAGTTAAGTGCAAATGAGAATATAAATAAGGAAGGAATAGTTGACAAGGTAAGTAATGGTGTTAAAATAAGTGATGATTGTAATGATGAAGTAAGGTTGAATAATAATAATAAAGATATAGTAGAAAAGGGGGTATCAAAAAGTGATACAGTGAATAATAGTAGTGATGGGGTAGTAATAAGTGTTCATGAGCTTGAGAGAGAATGGAGGGAGAGTTTAAGAGAATATGTTAAGGGGGGTGGAGGGCAAATTTTCCCCGTGGTGTTGTAGGTGAAGTAAAGGCTTCACGAGTGTTTTGTGAGGACAAAGGTTCCTTGAGAATTTATTTGGGAGACAAATGGTCTGCAAATAATCCCTTTATGTTTTATGGTGTACCTGGTAAAGCCAGATGGTGTTGTAAAAATGTTGTATTGCCCTCTGCGTGGAGTGAGAAAGTGAAATGGGGTTGGGAAAGATATTTTGAGAGAGAGAGAGATAGAGTTGTTTAAGATAAATAGAGGTTATGAGGAGTTAGTTAAAAGCTTAAATATTGAGAGAGTAGTTAAAAGGTTAAATATTGAGAGAGTAGATTATATGAAAAACTTACCTTGTGTAGTAAATAATGATAACACTGTTGATAATAAGCACTTACCTGGTGATAGAATTGGGGTACTAGTAGCAGATGATGACTATGTTGATGAAATGATAACATACTTAATTGTAACGAATAATACTAAGGGAGACTTGACCATACCCAGTGTAGACAGATTCTATGATAGAATAATATGGAGTAATCCTGGTTATTGTTATTCTGGTGTAGTGGAACAATTCGAGAATTTAAATAGTTTTTATATTAATAGTGATAATATAATCTACTTAATAAAAAATGATTAGTGTATGAGTAAGACTAGACTAATTTTTGATGATGGAGGTTAGGTATATGATGTTGATGAACATTTAATTATGTGAATGTAATGGTTTAAGAAATTAGCTGAATAAGGGAATTAGTTTTGGTAAACAAGGACATTTGATATGACGTAGATTGTATATAAATATGTATTGTGTTTACATGTGCTACGTATAAGGTTATGTTGTTATGATAAGGTATGTGAGGATACATTGTGTGTGTGTGTGTGTGTGTGTGTACATTGGATTTTATGTAATCAATGTTTATAGTTGTGATTGATTTTGTAACAATAATATTTGGTTGGTTGAATAATGGACAGTAGGTAATTAATTTTATGATAGAATTAAATGAATTTAAAAGGCTTATAATGTAAATAAATTAATTAGAGGTGATTAAATTAATTGTAAATGTGGATCTTAGTAATAAATTTGAAAAATTTATTTTTGATTTGAATTGTATAATAATTGGTAAATGATTAAAATGTTTAATCTAAATTCAGAGTAGAAGTAAGAAGGAAAGATAAACAATTAAAATGAATATTAAAGTTGTAATGTTAATAATGTTTATTCAAATTCAAAGGTGAAATGTTTTGTTTAAATGTGTTGTAATGTTTATTTGAGTATGGTGTAATTATGTATAGATGTAAAACATGTATGTTAAAATGTTTTCAGAAGGGACTCTCCCCCATTTACGGCCGGTCGCGGCCTCACCAGCCCTGATCGTGGATTTCGGCTTTTTAGGGGTTGGAGTAAACCTCAGACATGGGGTAGGACAATGATGGTCCTCCTCTATTCAAAATTGGTGTAAGTAGAAATTATTGATTTTGAAGAATGGGGAGGGGGACCCCTATTAATCTTGAGTAGACTTCAGTGTCATAGGTGTATTGTGTTGCACTGCTCAAGATAAAACATAAACTATTATGATATTATGGAAACAGTATTATTTTAAGTCAAAATTATAACTAAGGTTGTGATTATCAGTTAAATTTTATTTACAGTTGGGAAAAAAACTAAAATGGAAGAGAAAACAAAAATAAAAAATAAAATTTTTTTTTGGCCCTGTCAGCTGCCAAAGCGGTGGCGATACTAATTAATTGCAGAGTCGGGGGCCCGCCATGGAGTGTACAGGTGTAATTAAAAAAAAGGTGTGGGTAAAAAAAAAAATATTAATTTTAGCATTTTAGTATATATATTGCAATGATACGTTTAGCATAAGTATATGTATCAACCCCTGACTGAGGTATGATAACATACGAAAGCACGTATGAAATACATAAAATGTACATAATAAAAATAATATAAAAAATATACGTTAGGTATAAGAAATAATGTAAGAAATAAACGTAGTATTTAATGTTAAATAAATCAAATATTGTAAGTAAGCATTCATATGGAAGCACATAGCTTAGTTGGTTTTTAAACGTAACGAAGGGGAGTAAATGACATGTGCTGACTGGCAGAGGTGACGTCAGAACGACTTGCAGCCGCCTGTGTATCAGTCTGCGTGTGTGTGTATGTGTACATGTGTAAACGACAGACAGGTTGAAATATGCAAACAAGGGTGGAAGATTTTACATAGTTTTTTAAGTACTGAACGAGAACCAGAAGTCACACGAATCAGCGACATATGTAAAAACGTAGCTGACGCCTGGCGCTTCAGTTTGGCATTAAGTGGTCATTAATCATGGGAATCGTTCAGACACCGTGTGAAATTTTGCCATAACTGCCATAATTTACACAGCATAACATTCATAATTTGCATAAACAAAGTTTAATATTATACCGAACGATGGGTGAAATAATATTTATAAAAAAGTGTGCGCTTCATAGAAAGACGCGTAGGTTGAAAGTAACGATTAAACCGACGTGGCGACCTGTTCAATGTTGTCAAAACAGTTTCCAACAGGAATTTCAACGACTGCAGCAATATAAAACCGCAGCGAGCGACACACTCTTTCTCAGATGATACTCAAATAGTACGTGGAATCCACGCATCTCGATACCATAAATTTTACAAAGTTTTAGTAATGTTTTAAACAGTATTCAATAACGGGAAGTGCGATGGAGCCGGCATTATGTCGGTGCAAGTATTAATGAACACAAGTGATTTTAAAAAGGCTAATGAGTCTACGAGAGTTGTAACTACTTAGAACTTCTAGACATCTACGAGGGACAAGATAAGAAGAGGAGAGGAACTAGACAAGACGACGAGAGGACGCAGGGACACCACATGCAGCTACATCCAGCTATACATCATCACGACTAGAGGTCCATGTCAGAACTCAGCATCCAGGAGACGGAGCGAGGAATTCAACGACGCAGATACAGAGAAGGTGATACCGAAGAGGATCAACAAACTCGAGAGTCCAGATGACGGTAATGACAAAGTTAAATGGTTGCAGAAAAATGCAGGTGAAGTCAGACATTTATTTAATATTATAAATGACCCTGAGGTCTATCGAGAAAAGCTCTAGTTTCCATATACAAGTTTACAAAAACAGTTATATATTTTTAAATTTGCATAATGAATAAATAATTGTTCAAAATATAATTGAGAATAGAGAATATAACTGTAGTAATCTCATAAATAAGTGGTCAAGGAAGAACCATATTTTTGATTATATTTTGTAATTGATTAGATAAGTAATTTTAAATATGAGAGTTACATAATTAGAAGATTTTTAATTAATTGAGACATTAAATAATAGAATCAATTAAATTAATAAATGTTCTCTAATATTCTTCTAATATTTTAATACATATTTAATTAATTAAAAGTTTTATTAAGTGGTATATATTGAAAACCACACTTGCGAAGATAAGATAAATGTTATACGTATTAATCACGTTTTTATAATAATTATATGTGTTATATGTTATATGTCTGTGTAATATTTCAGGTCACATATGATTTATGTATGTGTATACTATTTCTTAGAAATATAAGAAATAAGAGTTAAACACGATATAATTGCATTATATTCAGATTGAATATAAGGGTTCAAAGAATAATTAACCCACACTAAACAATTAAATAACATGATAATTTGAATTTTGAAAGAATAAATCAAATGAATATGATTTTATTAAAACAGTCGTACTAATTTCACAACCAGTACTAAATCCTCTGTACTCTTTACTTGTATTAAAACTTATAACGTTATTCATGTGCTTATCCACACTCAATCAACAACCAAAGCCTGCGACCCAGCCGGGGAACATCAACGTAATTACTTGCAGAAGATGAGTATACCTCCGAGACGTGGGTAAGTGCGCACAAATGAGTAAGAGCATATGTGTAAAAGTAAGTGTCTAAAAATAACGTTGTAAAGAAATTGTCGCTGCCAACGTGGGGCCACGACATAAAGAAAGTAAATGTTAAGTATCATTACAAGTAAATGGCGCCCTGGTAATAAATAAAGTCTAATAAATAATTAGCAAAAATATTGTAGAAAGAATTAATAGGCAATTTACTTAATAAATAATATTACAAATTGTTAAATTAAGTACAGAGAGAAAAAGAGTTGTGAAATTAATACTGATAAATGAAATATAATTTAAATAAAGAAATGTAGAGTCACGGTGGACCAATAAATAAAAATATAATTCATATAACGAATCAGTTAGGACACCGTAGTCTACAACAATGGTGAAGCAACCAACAATGGACTTCGAAACGATGTTTAAACAACTTCAAGAAGAGTTGTAAACGAATAGTACAGAACTAAGTGAAAAATTAGAAAGTAAATTAGAAAGTAATAATGAAAAGTTGGAAAGTAATTAGATAGTAGCAATGAAAAGTTAGAAAAATTAGAAAATAAATTAGGAAGATTAGAAGATAGTAATACAAGATTAGAAACTCAAATAGAAGATAGTCGTAATCGATTAGAAATTACTACTGAAGAAGTGAAAACTCAGTTAGAAATTAATATAGAACTCGTCAGTAATACTTTGAAAACAGAGCTTACTGCACGCGTTGAAGCAGTCGAACAGCGAATTCAACATTCACTAATGAACAAGCTGTAAAGATTGATAGTAAATTTAAAGAACAGCGTGAATATACAACACGTGAAACTAAAGAACACATTCGACAACTGGCTGAACAGTGGAATGAAAAATTTAAAATTACTAAGCAGGAGCAAGACCTCAGACACAAAGATGTAAATGAGCGCATCCTGGACAACATTAATAGAACAAAGGAACTCACTGTGAGGACCGAGACAGTAGAAGTAGCTGTGGAGGAGGTCACGAGGAAAACTACACACCACTCCATAGAAATTAACAACATGAAAGATGGACTACAAGAGGAGGTAGAAAAACTACGAGCAGAAGTCAAGAGACGACCCAGTGCTATAATGATGTGTGCTGCAAAGGTAGACGATCGAGAGAAGATCAGTTTTAAAGGTAATAAATGGGAGAACCCCATAGAATTTTTACATAAGTGTGAACGAGAAATGGCAACAATAGGAAGCAACCTAAACGACAGAGACCGTATAGAATTTGTAAGTCGACATTTCCAGGAAACAGCATCCAAATGGTATACGATTGTTCGGGACCAAACAGAAACTTATGAACAGTTCAAGGCATCCTTCGAAAATCAATACTGGAATATACATACCCAGAGAGAGGTACGAGACCAGCTGGAGTATGGGCAATATTACGTCAACAGCAAACGTTCCATGGAAGACTACATCATACAACTCGTCAAACGGTGTAAGCATCTTAGACCAAGTTTCACGGAGCACGAACTAGTATTAAAATTAAGCTACCACTTTGACAGACACATTAGACTTGCTGTATATACCCAAGGAGTTAAAACCATTGAGGAAATTCTCATTCTTGTAACGCAATCATCACAGTTTGTTAATAAAGAATACGAAAGAAGAGATAGCCAGCCGCAGCAGCAGCAGTACTCTACACAAAATCCAATGCAACACAAATCGACGCAGTTCGAGAAGAGAGAAGATAAGTGGAAGGAATATAAACAACCCTTTGAAAAAGGTAATTCAACTCCACATAAAGGAGCGTACTCACATCCAGGTACGTCGAAAAAACAATTAAAACTGTACAATGCAAATGTACATAATATTAATGCGAATAATAATCATAATAATAATAAAAATAATTATGAAAATAAAATTGTGCAACAATCGACACGCCCGTCAACTTCCAAAGAGAGAGGGGGTGAGCATAGCACGACAATTGAGAAGAAAAATGAATGACTGCAGAAGTGTAGCCAAACGCCAGCTCAGACAGGTTTTAAAAACGACCCGTACACAAACCGGTACGGACAGGCTTGTTAAACGACCTGCACACACAGGAGCTGCGCGACACCCTAAACGATACAAACAATACACAACAGGAAAGAATGTTGTCTCACACCTATTGTCCTACACAAGGGGGAACAATAAGGAGTATAAATAAGTGTAACGATGTTAAGATATTATTACATATCAAACAGATGATAGAGTTAAATATTTGCTAAATAACATAGCAAATGAACAAAATAAAGATCTTCAGATAAGTCACATGAAGTTATCAACACTATCTAGTAGATATACGATAAAAAATAGTATATTGTATAAACTCATCAATTATGATTGGAAAATAGTCCTATCACCAGAGATGCTAAAAACACTAACTATACCATGTCATCAAAGTTTAGCACATGCGTCTGCTTTAAAATGTCATTTAGCTTTTAAGGAAGACTTCATTTTGAATAATATGTTTAGAAGAATAAAAGCTATCTTAAAAGGATGCTACGAATATCAAACAGCACGACATCCGAATCTTCACACATACGTAGATATGCAAAATATAAAGACACAGGAAAAGGGAGAATTAGTAGCAGTAGACTTCCTGGGCCCATTTCTGAGAGCTATTCACGGGGGTACAAAACACATACTTGTATGTATAGATGTATTCACCAAGGCAGTTCGACTCTACACTATTCAAAGACCCACCACAAAAAGTGTACTGAATGTCATACTACGCAAATACGTACCGAAGTATGGTCAAATCAAAAAGATATTGAGTGACCCAAGGTAAACAATTTCAAAATAAAGCATGGACAGAAACGCTAACTCAGCACGGCATACAACCAGTGTTAACGTCAATACGACATCCACAAGGAAACCTTGCTGAAAGGGTAAATAAAGAGTTAGGAAAACAGTTACGCATCTACTGTAATGAACAACATAACTGATGGGCAGAGTACATATCATTTTTTGAACAATCTATAAATGCTACATACAGTGAAGCTACGGGATATACACCGGTGGAACTGGAAACAAATAAAAAACCTAATAGAATCTGGTCGAGAAACATTGACAAACCTCCAAACCAAAATCTACAAATTCCATTGAGTCACAAATACGACAATGCGAAGAAGAGGATGGAAAAACTTGGAGAAAAGAGAATCGAGAGATTCAACAGAACGCACAAACTCATCACATTCCATGAAGGAGAGAGAGTGCTACTAAGAAGTAATCCAGTGGGAAAACAAATCGACAATACAGCAAAGAAACTATTCAGACTGTACGAGGGACCCTACTTGTTACAAAGGAGGAAAGGACGACACACATTTATCGTCTACGATCCGACAAGAAGTATGTGGAAAGTACCATGCATCAGCATTCCGTAAATTCTATGGATGAATAAATAAAAAGTCAACTTATAAATCCGTGGGAGGGAGGTAATCCACCCAGGGAAAGAAAGAAAAAAATTTTAAGAACCCTTATAACCACTAATTGTGAGTTGTAATAAATAATAAAATAAATAATTTCTGAGTAAAGAAATAAAATTCAAATTTTATTTTACCCAGCAGGGGAATTTATGCAACGATACGTTTAGCATAAGTATATGTATCAACCCCTGACTGAGGTATGATAACATACGAAAGCACGTATGAAATATATAAAATGTACATAATAAAAATAATATAATAAATATACGTTAGGTATAAGAAATAATGTAAGAAATAAACGTAGTATTTAATTTTAAATAAATCAAATATTGTAAGTAAGCATGCATATGGAAGCACATAGCTTAGTTGGTTTTTAAACGTAACAAAGGGGAGTAAATGAGACGTGCTGACCGGGAGAGGTGACGTCAGAATGACATGCGGCCGCCTGTGTATCAGTCTGCGTGTGTGTGTATGTGTACATATGTAAACGACAGACAGGTTGAATTATGCAAACGAGGGTGTGGAAGATTTTACATAGTTTTTTAAGTACTGAACGAGAACCAGAAGTCACACGAATCAGCGACATATGTAAAAACATAGCTGACGCCTGGCGCTTCAGTTTGGCGTTAAGTGGTCATTAATCGTGGGAATCGTTCAGACACCGTGTGAAATTTTGCCATAACTGCCATAATTTACACAGCGTAACATTCATAATTTGCATAAACAGAGTTTAATATTATACTGAACGATGGGTGAAATAATATTTATAAAAAAGGTTGTGCTTCATAGAAAGACGCGTAGGTTGAAAGTAATGATTAAACCGACGCACCGACCTGTTCAATGTTGTCAAAACAGTTTCCAACAGGAATTTCAACGATGGCAGCAGTATAAAACCCCAGCGAGCGACACACTCTTTCTCAGATGATACTCAAATAGTACGCGGAATCCACGCATCTCGATACCGTAAATTTTACAAAGTTTTAGTAATGTTTTAAACAGTATTCAATAACGGGAAGTGCAATGGAGCCGGCATTACGTCGGTGCAAGTATTAATGAACACAAGTGATTTTAAAAAGACTATAGTAATGAGTACGAGAGTTGTAACTACATAGAACTTCTAGACATCTACGAGGGACAAGATAAGAAGAGGAGAGGAACTAGACAAGAAGACGAGAGGACGCAGGGACACCACATGCAGCTACATCCAGGCATACATCATCACGACTAGAGGTCCATGTCAGAACTCAGCATCCAGGAGACGGAGCAAGGAATTCAACGACGCAGATACAGAGAAGGTGATACCGAAGAGGATCAACAAACTCGAGAGTCCAGATGACGGTAACGACAAAGTTAAATGATTGCAGAAAAATGCAGGTGAAGTCAGACATTTATTTAATGTTTTAAATGACCCTGAGGTCTATCGAGAAAAGCTCTAGTTTCCATATACAAGTTTACAAAATACAAGTTTACAAAAACAGTTATATATTTTTAAATTTGCATAATGAATAAATAATTGTTCAAAATATAATTGAGAATGAGAATATAACTGTAGTAATCTCATAAATAAGTGGTCAAGGAAGAACCTTATATTTGATTATATTTTGTAATTGATTAGATAAGTAATTTTAAATATGAGAGTTACATAATTAGAAGATTTTTAATTAATTGAGACATTAAATAATAGAATCAATTAAATTAATAAATGTTCTCTAATATTCTTCTAATATTTTAATACATATTTAATTAATTAAAAGTTTTATTAAGTGGTATATATTGAAAACCACACTTGCGAAGACAAGATAAATGTTATACGTATTAATCACGTTTTTATAATAATTACAGTGGAACTTGGTTATTACGGCCTCGGCTGTTACGTCAACTCGGGTGTAGCGTTATTTTGTCATAAGTCTGGTCAAACTGATATCTTTAACATTATAAAAATTCCCGGTTTTAACGTCACTAAATATTGTCTACTCTGTTATAGCGTCAAAAATTTCTCAGATATTTTACTCTAAATTTCATATAAACGTATATATGTGCGCTCGCGTACTCGTACATGAAAATTTACCCGATGATAACGAAGACGACGACTTGCCACTCTCGGAATGGATTAAGAAATTCGACGTAAATGGATTTGGAAATGAACTTGATTCCTATGCATCAGTGGATGAACCAAGTAGAAACATTCCAAGTGTTGAGTGACGCAGAAATTATCGCGGAAGTAAAAAACATAGAAGCAGATGATAGTGTTGAAGAAGATGCTGAGCAAGAGGAGAATGCCGACATCGTTTGTCCGACAGTACAGGAAGCACTGAGAGCCGCCGAAACTCTTTCACGATTTTACTGCTTTAGAGAGATGTCTGATGACACGTTCAATGCAGCGCAGCATCTCCACAGCACAACAGAAAGAATTTATTTTTCATAAGGAATGTTAAAAAAAAAATTACGGATTACTTTCGACAGTAAGCCTAAATGTAAGTTACATGTACTTTCTTTTTGATCTTTTAAAATATTCTTCATGCTGTTTGTATAAATGAAATGCAGTTTGTAAACTTTAGAATAAATATCACGAATAATGTTAATAATGCAAAGATCTTTTTTTTATTTCTCCTTCCTTACTAGTGATTAAAAAGGGTCTTTTATAACGTCACTCGGACATAACGTCATTATTTTTTTGGTCCCTTCAATGACGTTATAACCAAGTTCCACTGTATATGTGTTATATGTTATATGTCTGTGTAATATTTCAGGTCATATATGATTTATGTATGTGTATACTATGTCTTAGAAATATAAGAAATAAGAGTTAAACACGATATAATTGCATTATATTCAGATTGAATGTAAGGGTTCAAAGAATAATTAACCCACACTAAACAATTAAATAACATGATAATTTGAACTTTGAAAGAATAAATCAAATGAATATGATTTTATTAAAACAGTCGTACTAATTTCACAACTAGTACTAAATCCTCTGTACTCTTTACTTGTATTAAAACATAACGTTATTCACGTGCTTATCCACACTCAATCAATGACCAAAACCTGCTACCCAGCCGGGGACCATCAAGGTAATTACTTGCAGAAGAAGAGTATACCTCCGAGACGTGGGTAAGTGCGCACAAATGAGTAAGAGCATATGTGTAAAAGTAAGTGTCTAAAAATAACATAATATTTATATATATTGCAACGATACAGCCATAGCTGAATTAGGCATTAATTTAAATAAATGTAAATTTTGTATAATTTGTATAAGTTATGGGTGAATGGACATGTCTGAGATTGGAGAAATATTTCATTGTTAGATTATGGTAGCAATTAACCTGTTCCGACACGCAGTGAACCACCTGCTCAATTGTATGTGTGTTACACGTGTATCTTGTGTGTGTGAGTGAATCAGGCATAGACAGGAAACTCAGCAACCCGCCCCAAGTAATTAATAGAATAATTGTTTTAATTCAGTGTGAGAAAACTAATTAATGTATGATCAAACCAAAGGCACCAAAGTGTGGGTAAAAATTATAGTTATCCCCAGTGAAAAGATGACATTAATAGAACACGTTATGCGAATACAGTGCAAAATAAACGTGCTAAAAAATACACCAATTACCCTAAATTAATATAGTGAGTGATTATTTGAAGTAGCTACGATTTGTGCTATCTCGATTCTGTGCAAAACAGTGCTATTTGCTAATAATTGCAAATAGATGAAAAGGTTCAGTAGTGGGGGCTTTCACGAGATACGCAGGTATCGACAGGACGATTTTGGAGCTGACCAGCGCGGAATCTCGAGAGGGTATAAATTAAGGGTTCGACCAAAAACTCTTCTCTTCATTTCAAGACTCAGTTGTAGCCGGACATTCTGTCCGTCGGCAAAACAGTGTATATTTTTTATCCTATTACAAGTCGCAGTAACAAACGAAATGACGTTTATTTAAGTCACGACAATATTACGGGAAAAGTAAATACAGCAATAGTTAGTCTATCAAGAGTATATCCATAAAATATGCTGTGGATCGACGCTGGACATCTAGACATATCCAGGGAAGCTGCCGTAGATCGACGCTGAACATCTAGACGTATCCAGGGAAGCTGCCGTAGATCGATGCTGGACCCTAGATGTATCCAGGACCACGCCAGGACAAGAGGAATGGAAAATGAACTCTAGACAACGCTGGACCCCGGACAACAGTCGTAAGATCATCAGAAATCGAGGTGACATGCATAATGCATTTTAAATGATTTATAAAAACAAAAGAGCTCATAAAGACGATTTCAAAAGACAGTAAATTGAAACAAAGAAAGTTTATATTTAGTAATAATATGTTAAAATGTAAATAAATGTTTAGTCGTAAGAATGAGCAATCGCATATACATAAAAGCAGTAATAAATGAAAGAGAATTTAAAGTAAAGAGAGTAGAGTTTATTATCAAAATAAATAGTAAAGTAATTAGATATTTGAAGTATAGAAAGATTAATTTAAAGTTGAATATTAAAACAAAAGCCAGTCTACAAGAAATTAATATAAAGTTAAATTGAAGAAGTCAAAACATTGGTATAGATTGAGCGAGTAGAGGTCAGATCTGAGATAAGACAATTTATTTCAATATAAGAATGTTTAATGTTATAATAAATTAATAAAAATTATTTAACATGTTTAGATATAAGATTAACATGTTTAGATATAAGAATTTTTAAATATGTGTAATATTGCATATCATAAGATATAAACATTAAATAATGAGCAATATCGTGACCAACAAATTAATGATGTTTATGAATAATTTTAATAATGAAAAAATAATAAATATGAGTTTTTAATATTGATAATAAAAATACTCTTATTACATTTACACCTGAACCCCAAATACACGTACATGTTGTTAGTAATGTTATATAAAGTGTATGAGTTCAATTAATGTACCAATTAAATTGCACAGAATATATAACTTGATACATTTTTTGTCGCCCTTGACGTGTGGCACGACACGCTTACATTTAATAACATTCTATTGTTGTAATATATATATATAACGTTATTTTTAAATAATGTACATACATTATATACATACATTTATACATACATTATGTATGTATAAATGAATACATATTTTGAAATAATTGTGAATAGATGAAAGAATAGCAGACAAGTGTCTTGTGTAAATTTTAAATATAGTAAAGTCTTTGTGAATTAACTAAATTATTAAGTTGTACCCGCTATTAGTGATGATTGGTAAAGGCATAGTGAAGAGAACATAACGAAAGAAACTGAATGGTGTTAGATGGCACATTGCATGGGTTGTAATTTAAATGTAACTAGTGTGATAAGTTTTTTTTGTTTTACATATAAACATATTAATGATAAAGTCGATTACCCACTTTCAGGCGGTCACAGCTTCACCGAACCCTGACCATGGATTTGGATTATCAATAACAAGTTATGGGCAGGCTTATTGTACCTGACCATAGTTTGTTATTTTGTAAATTGGTGTAACTTAGAACTTAACTGGATGGGGAACAAGGGGAATCTAACATAAACTATGGAACTGCGGCTATCCACCGAATGGGGTGGTAGACTGTCTTAAGGGTGTATAAATAATTATTTTAGTAGGATTACTGGTATCCTGGATACCAGTAAGTCCGAACTTGATGTAACGCCGAAGCAAGGACGGAGTAAATAATGTTTACCCCTAGCTGATCCAGTCCTTGTGGAAGCAACTGGGCGAGACAGTCCAGCCTGGGGGGCAAGTGAGAGTGTGGAAGGGTAGTGGCAACGTTACATGCTACAAGGGAGAAACTTCATTTATGCGAGTTTGTGTAATACCAAAACCGGTGAAAGTCAGTGAGGTCACTAACACTTTTGTAACACGGGGTATCAGGGGTTAAGGGATTAAAGGGGGAAAAAAATGATGTGGAAGGAGGAGTTTAAAATGAGTAAGAGAGAGGAGTAAGTTGATGATTATTGTTATGATAATAATAATAATGAAGTATTGGAGGAGAGTATTTTGATTATCTATGTGGCTGTTGTATTGAATCATTTGCTATTTTGTAATAATCATGTTTTGTATTGTATACAGATAGCAGTAGTCGTCTGCATTAATAGTGAGGCAATTGAGATGTGACATGTAAATTTTTAATGGAAATGTAATATGGAAATATTATTACATCGAATTCAGACTTGAATTAGTAAATCATTTGTTGAAGTTGAAATGATACCTGTCAAGAGTATGTTCATGATAGGTGTTTACATAAAATGTATTAGTTTATGTTAAGAATGTACATTGAAATAAGGATATATATGCATTAGAAGTTAAGATAGAAAACCAGTACTTCGAAAAAGGCAAACCAGTACGACTAAGAGGGAACCAAATCAGTTAAGGATATGGGATTGTGAAAAGCCATTTATTAATGTATTTAATAATTGTTACAGAGTCTGGTGGTGCTGTGGAGGCGTACCTGTGCTGGCCGGCGTGTCAGGGCAGGGGCGTCTAGTGCCTGTCTGGCTTTATGGTCCTGAAGAAGGAAGTCCAGTAAAGTCATGTTGTAACGGTCCAAAATGTGGGTATTTTTATTTTATTTCATTTTCGGGGTTTCATAAAAATATATTGTAAAATTTTATTCCATTGTGACAGATCACGTGTGGAATGGAACAGTTTAGAACAAAGGCAAGACGTAATAGCATTGTGCAATCATTACCGAGGTATTTGCACCACCCTAGATTTCCGAGAACTTTGCTTGAGTGTGATCATGCACTCGGACCCATCATACGAGCATGTGCGCGGGTGGGGTCGCGAAGTAGATCAACCGACGCTATCGAAAATGGCGCAGAGACAAAGTTTTACAATCCGTGCTGAAGGAAACAAGACTTAAGGTCCGCCTCTTTAGTGACATCAAACCAGAAGCGCCTAGATATCGTCGGCGCACAACACAGAAAAAACTACTATATATCAGGCCTACAGCCACTAAACTGCAACAACTCAACTATGAGCGTCGACGAAATCCGTTCGGCCGGGCATCAATTTCCGCCCGCTTGCAATAGATGCATTACGCAGTCCACGAGCAACTGCAATAACCAAAAGACGTAGTTAGTGCGACTCGGCCCCAGTCGGCTGAACTTTCCAAAATGTGATCACTTAAAAATAATACCGTTTTAGTACCGACCGGGACCCGCGGAATTAACGGATTGGAACAAGTGTACAACTAGTGACGAACGACGGACAATAGAACCGAAATAACGGGCAGTTAACTAGGTCGGTGAAAGCACGTGTTCGGCCGGTGATGCGTTTGTGAACCGTTTTGAACCATTAACAGTAAAGGGATGATAAAACACAATAAATAAGGGTAAAGTATGGTGAGAGAGAGAGAGAGAGTGAGCAGAATGGGCTGTCTAATAGGATTTTATAGGATGTTATGTAGTAAATAGGATATCTAAATGTATATGTATAAACATGTTTCTGTGTTTCTGATTTAAATAAGTAAAGCAGTCATATATCAATTAAACCATATTTTAGTCACAACAAAAATGTGTTAGACTAAGTTATTTCGTCATTACCACTTTCTCATTTCTGTGCTGCGAGATTTGTCTAAACGTTCCGGGGATCTTTCTGAATTATTATTGGGGTGGTCAGATAGCGAAATTGTCCCTTTTATTTAAGGTGGAGTATAAAGGTTTTCGATATTTTAACCTATAAAAAATAATCGTGGCGACCTTGGTCTTCTGATGAAATGTAAACACGAGGTAAGTAGTTGTGAAAGTGCAGGTAAGTCCTGGCAGTATTTTATGTATTAATATATTTTGACCTATTTTGTATCATCACATTGGCTCTCGCTGCCAGGATTTTCGTTTAATTTTATTTATACGAGATAGACCTATTTTAATGCACAGAAAATAGGATGTGGTAATGACGTACTTATGTAATATTATCGTATATAATTACGTTAAATAAGGTTATGTTTGGGTAGAGCTAGCGTGTGTTTACGTTTACGTATTGCTAACTGTTTTATGTATGGGGTATTTTGATTTAAGGGGGCGTTATATAAAGGGTATGATATAAATAAATTTTTGAACATGACCGATGTACAAGATAAGAATAGACCTAACGGTAGCGTATGGGTGGAAGAAAAAAAGGTGTCAATAGACGATCTGTTTAATCTAATAAAAACCATGTCTGAAAATATAAATAACAACGTAAATGCAAAATTTAAAGAACAACAAATTGATTCCAATGTCAAATACAATAAAATGAATGACAAATTAGACAGACAAAGTAGGGATATTAATGAGTTGAAAAATGAGATCCAAGAAATGCATAAATGTCTTGAAAATAATAATGAACTAATAAAAACTAGTTTGAGTAAATTAGAGCAGAGTAGTGAGCGAATGGGAGTAGTTGTAATAAATCCAAATAAAGATAATACGAATGAAAATTATAATGATAAAGAGGCAACAAATGATGAGGATAATGTCGAAAATAATGAATGTAATATTGAGAATAGTAATGTCATTGAAAATGTAGTATCTGAGATTGATATATTGAAAACAAATGAGGAGAGTACGGATGAAGTTGTAGAATGTGATAATGAAATGTTAATGTGTGCTTATGAGATAGAGAGAGAGTGGAAAGAGAGTATAGTGGTAGAATGGGGGCAGAGGGTAAATTTTCCCCTTATTTTTTCTGAACCAGAGTGTTCACAAGTGTTGTTGATGAAGGGCAAGAGTCCCGTGTTGGTAGAAGATTTGAAGTGTTTATTTTTGTCGTATAATTTTGTACCCTGTGTCTGGAATAATATTGAGAGTGTAATTTGGTATTATGATGAGAGAGATTTAAATAGAGAATTGCATGTTAATAGAGAAACAGAATTGTATGAATGGAATAGAGAGTATGATGAGTGGAAAGTAAGGTTAGAAGTGTATCGAAACAATAATGTTTTAATTGATAATACAAAAGCAAATAACCCGATAATGAATATAATTGCTGATGGAGACTTAACAAATGTACTTAACGTTGACTTGTTGCATGATTATCTTAGTAAAATGAATGAATTTGGTTTTTATGGTTATGCCACACAAGAGAGTAATTTGTGTGTGAATGAAATTGAACAATGTTATATAAAACCAAGATTAATCTGGGACGATGGAGGGTAGACTATAAAACAATAAAGGACTGTTATAAATATTTTGTTTTATGGTTTTTGACCTGGCAGATTTGGACAATGCAGTGTGGTATAACTGAACAAATAACAAGGACGATTTGTAAATAAATATGTAGTGAATTTATTTGTATGCATGGTAGAAGGTCAGGTAAACAATGTGTATGGTTGTTACAATAATAATATTAATATTTTACAATTTAAATAAATAACTATGTTAATTTTGAAGACAGTGACTGATGAGTTGTAATTGTTTTGATAGCTATGTAATTTGTATTTTTCAGTAATTAATTTAATTAAAACAATTTGGTATGTTTTAAATATTTTGTTTGATTCTTTAAATGTAATATAATTAAATTTTCTAATGGATTTGAATTATTTTTACGAGATGGGAGTTTGGTGATTAAATGATAAATCGTTTGATTTAAACTAACATTTGTGTTAAATGTTTCAGAGGTGAGGTGAAAGTATTGGGGTGTATGGTGAATATGTTTAGTGTATGTCATTTTAAATGGACTGTAAGTATAGAAATTTTATAATACGAATCAAGTATAATCAAAATGTTTACAGGTGTAACTCAGATGAAAAGATTTTAATTCAATATGGAGATGATTTGAAATAATTGTGTTAAATAAAAATGATAATTAAAAAATTTAATAATAACTGAAAGATGATATATAATAATTATTAATACATTTTGAAAATTTTAAGGTGATGAATGAGTTGAAGGATTGATGAAAATGTTATATTAGAATGTATATGAAAAATTTAATTATTTAGTTAGTAAGGTGCTATTGCGGGGGTGGCCTGTGCCCTCGTAGATAGTGAAATGGGTTGGGGGTAACAGAGAGTGTTACCTCCATCGGAGGCGAAAACGGCGAAAATGTGCGACACACCTTTTTTTGTACAAATTCAATTTGTACCCTGATAGATGCTCGTGCTGCACATATTAATAACGATGTAGAACAGGCATTGAAATGCAAGTTAGATTTCCCCGACTTTTCGGGCGATTACTGCCTTACCAGCACTAATCGTGGCTTTGGCTAGCGGCCAGCTATGATCATACCAAGTCCCTCGACCATAGCTGACTTGAAATTGGTATATAGTAGAAATTAAATGGGGGGTGAAATTAGGGGAAATCCAGGAACTATGGAACAGCGGCTGCCACTCTGTCCGCGTGGGGACAGCATAGCCAGGTGGTAGACCCGTTTTAAGGGCGTTTCAATATAACCAAGGATATGTTGATATCCGCAAATGTTAAAATGTAACTGCCGAAGCAAAGACACGGAGATGTCAAATTCCTCCAAATATGCAGTCTTTGTGGAAGCAAATAGGCGCTACAGTCTTACATAAATTGCAATAGCGTGTGTGGATGGGAGGTGTCTCAGAGGAGCCACGAATTTAAATTTATAACATAAAACTTGCTAACTCTAATTTTGATCTAATAAAAATGCTTGTGTTCCGCTCAAATAATTATATGCTCATACATTCAGTATAAGGTGTTCATTCTATGTTTTAAATGTAATATTTTATTGTAGTAGGTTAGAGATAAGAGTTGATAGAAAGTATGTGTTTTATATAATTTGTGTATTTTTTAAACTAAGCAAATAACTAAACCGACTGGCAGGCGGTTAACATAAAGTATCAGAATCAGAAAAAGGGGAAACAAGGAGGTTAGAAGTAAGGATTGATAAATATATATATTTCATGTAATTTGTTCAATTTTGAGATGTGTTTTCATTGTGTTAGGAATATCAGCTGATCAGCAATAAAAGGTCACTGTAAAATTGTTTATAAATGTTCCAGGTAATTAATGTTTAATGTAATGTTTCAATGTATTACAGGTGCTATTTAAAGTAATGAGAAAAGTAATTTGATAAAGTGAGAAATAAAGTAATAATTTGTGAAAGCTAATAAAAGATAGTTTTTGGGTGATGAATATTTTGTTGGGACATGTAGATCAGTCCAAGTCCAAGTTAAAGTTGAAATAGGAGAGAAAATATTGTTTTGAAGTAATGTAATGTTGTTGAGAAGTGTTGATGTTGACACAGTAGTTATGTGGAATATATGTAGAGCTTTGAGCGATATATTGATGTTTATAATTGATGATGTTATTTTGTTGTAGTTGAAGTAAGGTATTAAGAATGAGATTTTGGGGATGGCAATTTTGTAATAGGGGGTAGTGTAATGTGGGAGTCCGCAACACAATGGTTGGGACGGGAAGGGACCGATTTAGTGGGAAGGGGTTGCCTTAGGTAGAATCCAGGAACCAACATAATGGGAAATGAGTTTTTTTGGGGGGGGGGAAACACGTATCCTAAGTACAAAGGGTTAGAGAGTATTTTTTTATATATATTGAGAGAAGGTGGCGAATTGAGTTTATTAGTAAGTTGGGGTTAGAGAGTGTTTTGAGAGATGTTTTTGATAGAGATGGGTGTCATGGTGGTTACATTTGTTAGTGGTTAGAGTCAGAGAGAGATAAAGACGATACATGTATAAATGTCAAGTAGTGAATTAAATAAGTATCTAAATCACCCACAGTGATGTA
The DNA here is from genome assembly GCA_034769895.1 of Magicicada septendecula. Classification (NCBI taxonomy): domain Eukaryota; kingdom Metazoa; phylum Arthropoda; class Insecta; order Hemiptera; family Cicadidae; genus Magicicada; species Magicicada septendecula. The sequence goes on along the minus strand of CM068368.1, from coordinate 729,043,381 downwards.
GAATGAGATTGTTAAATGAAGAAAGTTATAGTTGAATATATAAAATTTTTTAATTGAAACCAGTGACAAAATTTTGATAGAATTTGGAAATATAAAGTCAGAAAGTGTTTGTTTTAAATAATTTGAATGTCAATTTGATTATTATTTATAATAATATTTTGTTATTTTAAAGGTTTTATTTTATTATATTTTGTCTGTCAAGACAGAATTTTACCAATGTTTAATGTGTTCACAGGTGTAATTTGTACATAACGTATGTAGGTCAAGGTTTTGACTTGACCTAGTTTTGATCAGCTGATAGTGAGGTCATATACATACTAGGCATGTTTAGTATGGAAGTGAATTCAACTTTGGTTTTTAATTAATTTGAACAAACTGCAAATAATTTCTATATGGGAAAAAGAAAATATTTTAAGAAAGTTAACAATTTTGGAATTTAGGATTTTTTTTTTGAAATTTTGAATTTAAAATTTTCTTTGAAAAAAAAAAAATTTTTTTTTTCTTGATTTTACGCCTGCCAGATAATGGATATTTTAAAGCTTTGATTATGTTATTGTTTGTGTACTAACCATGTTTATTATTATTGAACTATTTTGTTGAATTGTATTGTTAGACTCTAGGTAATCCATGTTAGGTTAAGGATGTTCTTAATTGTAAGAAATGTTTAAATTGATTTATTTTAAATAACAGAAAAAACCAATGAAGAGAATAATTCAAAATAGATACAAAATTTGTGATTTGATTTTAAATGAAAACAACCAGTGAGTTGTAATTTAAATAAAATTTTAAAGAATTTTTCAATTTTCAGTATGTAATGTGAGTGTGCATGAGCCCAGTATCTGCTAAAGGCAGCCCAGCTTGCATATAAGGGGAAACATATCGGTTGAGGATCGGGCATAATCTGAGCCAGGGATTAAAGATTTTTGGGGTAGCATGATAGAAGGCGAGGTGCGCTGGGGAGCGTGTCTGTTCGATTTTTCGGTGTTGGGATCTCTTACAGAGAAGTCCAGTGATCTCGTTCAGATGCGTCCATAGTCACCAAGCCAGGGGGGTCGTGTACCCATGAGGAGTAAGAACAAAAGGGGTTGTTGGCACCAGTTCCTCACTGGTCCTCTTAGGGGTTTTATCAATGAGATTTCTTCTGTTTTGGACAGAAGACTTCTCATTGAGGGGGTATTGTAACGGTCCAAAATGTGGGTATTTTTATTTTATTTCATTTTCGGGGTTTCATAAAAATATATTGTAAAATTTTATTCCATTGTGACAGATCACGTGTGGAATGGAACAGTTTAGAACAAAGGCAAGACGTAATAGCATTGTGCAATCAGTACCGAGGTATTCGCACCACCCTAGATGTCCGAGAACTTTGCTTGAGTGTGATCATGCACTCGGACCCATCATACGAGCATGTGCGCGGGTGGGGTCGCGAAGTAGATCAACCGACGCTATCGAAAATGGCGCAGAGACGAAGTTTTACAATCCGTGCTGAAGGAAACAAGACTTAAGGTCCACCTCTTTAGTGACATCAAGCCAGAAGCGCCTAGATATCGTCGGCGCACAACACAGAAAAAACTACTATATATCAGGCCTACAGCCACTAAACTGCAACAACTCAACTATGAGCGTCGACGAAATCCGTTCGGCCGGGCATCAATTTCCGCCCGCTTGCAATAGATGCATTACGCAGTCCACGAGCAACTGCAATAACCAAAAGACGTAGTTAGTGCGACTCGGCCCCAGTCGGCTGAACTTTCCAAAATGTGATCACTTAAAAATAATACCGTTTTAGTACCGACCGGGACCCGCGGAATTAACGGATTGGAACAAGTGTACAACTAGTGACGAACGACGGACAATAGAACCGAAATAACGGGCAGTTAACTAGGTCGGTGAAAGCACGTGTTCGGCCGGTGATGCGTTTGTGAACCGTTTTGAACCATTAACAGTAAAGGGATGATAAAACACAATAAATAAGGGTAAAGTATGGTGAGAGAGAGAGAGAGAGTGAGCAGAATGGGCTGTCTAATAGGATTTTATAGGATGTTATGTAGTAAATAGGATATCTAAATGTATATGTATAAACATGTTTCTGTGTTTCTGATTTAAATAAGTAAAGCAGTCATATATCAATTAAACCATATTTTAGTCACAACAAAAATGTGTTAGACTAAGTTATTTCGTCATTACCACTTTCTCATTTTTGTGCTGCGAGATTTGTCTAAACGTTCCGGGGATCTTTCTGAATTATTATTGGGGTGGTCAGATAGCGAAATTGTCCCTTTTATTTAAGGTGGAGTATAAAGGTTTTCGATATTTTAACCTATAAAAAATAATCGTGGCGACCTTGGTCTTCTGATGAAATGTAAACACGAGGTAAGTAGTTGTGAAAGTGCAGGTAAGTCCTGGCAGTATTTTATGTATTAATATATTTCGACCTATTTTGTATCATCACATTGGCTCTCGCTGCCAGGATTTTCGTTTAATTTTATTTATACGAGATAGACCTATTTTAATGCACAGAAAATAGGATGTGGTAATGACGTACTTATGTAATATTATCGTATATAATTACGTTAAATAAGGTTATGTTTGGGTAGAGCTAGCGTGTGTTTACGTTTACGTATTGCTAACTGTTTTATGTATGGGGTATTTTGATTTAAGGGGGCGTTATATAAAGGGTATGATATAAATAAATTTTTGAACATGACCGATGTACAAGATAAGAATAGACCTAACGGTAGCGTATGGGTGGAAGAAAAAAAGGTGTCAATAGACGATCTGTTTAATCTAATAAAAACCATGTCTGAAAATATAAATAACAACGTAAATGCAAAATTTAAAGAACAACAAATTGATTCCAGTGTCAAATACAATAAAATGAATGACAAATTAGACAGACAAAGTAGGGATATTAATGAGTTGAAAAATGAGATCCAAGAAATGCATAAATGTCTTAAAAATAATAATGAACTAATAAAAACTAGTTTGAGTAAATTAGAGCAGAGTAGTGAGCGAATGGGAGTAGTTGTAATAAATCCAAATAAAGATAATACGAATGAAAATTATAATGATAAAGAGGCAACAAATGATGAGGATAATGTCGAAAATAATGAATGTAATATTGAGAATAGTAATGTCATTGAAAATGTAGTATCTGAGATTGATATATTGAAAACAAATGAGGAGAGTACGGATGAAGTTGTAGAATGTGATAATGAAATGTTAATGTGTGCTTATGAGATAGAGAGAGAGTGGAAAGAGAGTATAGTGGTAGAATGGGGGCAGAGGGTAAATTTTCCCCTTATTTTTTCTGAACCAGAGTGTTCACAAGTGTTGTTGATGAAGGGCAAGAGTCCCGTGTTGGTAGAAGATTTGAAGTGTTTATTTTTGTCGTATAATTTTGTACCCTGTGTCTGGAATAATATTGAGAGTGTAATTTGGTATTATGATGAGAGAGATTTAAATAGAGAATTGCATGTTAATAGAGAAACAGAATTGTATGAATGGAATAGAGAGTATGATGAGTGGAAAGTAAGGTTAGAAGTGTATCGAAACAATAATGTTTTAATTGATAATACAAAAGCAAATAACCCGATAATGAATATAATTACTGATGGAGACTTAACAAATGTACTTAACGTTGACTTGTTGCATGATTATCTTAGTAAAATGAATGAATTTGGTTTTTATGGTTATGCCACACAAGAGAGTAATTTGTGTGTGAATGAAATTGAACAATGTTATATAAAACCAAGATTAATCTGGGACGATGGAGGGTAGACTATAAAACAATAAAGGACTGTTATAAATATTTTGTTTTATGGTTTTTGACCTGGCAGATTTGGACAATGCAGTGTGGTATAACTGAACAAATAACAAGGACGATTTGTAAATAAATATGTAGTGAATTTATTTGTATGCATGGTAGAAGGTCAGGTAAACAATGTGTATGGTTGTTACAATAATAATATTAATATTTTACAATTTAAATAAATAACTATGTTAATTTTGAAGACAGTGACTGATGAGTTGTAATTGTTTTGATAGCTATGTAATTTGTATTTTTCAGTAATTAATTTAATTAAAACAATTTGGTATGTTTTAAATATTTTGTTTGATTCTTTAAATGTAATATAATTAAATTTTCTAATGGATTTGAATTATTTTTACGAGATGGGAGTTTGGTGATTAAATGATAAATCGTTTGATTTAAACTAACATTTGTGTTAAATGTTTCAGAGGTGAGGTGAAAGTATTGGGGTGTATGGTGAATATGTTTAGTGTATGTCATTTTAAATGGACTGTAAGTATAGAAATTTTATAATACGAATCAAGTATAATCAAAATGTTTACAGGTGTAACTCAGATGAAAAGATTTTAATTCAATATGGAGATGATTTGAAATAATTGTGTTAAATAAAAATGATAATTAAAAAATTTAATAATAACTGAAAGATGATATATAATAATTATTAATACATTTTGAAAATTTTAAGGTGATGAATGAGTTGAAGGATTGATGAAAATGTTATATTAGAATGTATATGAAAAATTTAATTATTTAGTTAGTAAGGTGCTATTGCGGGGGTGGCCTGTGCCCTCGTAGATAGTGAAATGGGTTGGGGGTAACAGAGAGTGTTACCTCCATCGGAGGCGAAAACGGCGAAAATGTGCGACACACCTTTTTTTGTACAAATTCAATTTGTACCCTGATAGATGCTCGTGCTGCACATATTAATAACGATGTAGAACAGGCATTGAAATGCAAGTTAGATTTCCCCGACTTTTCGGGCGATTACTGCCTTACCAGCACTAATCGTGGCTTTGGCTAGCGGCCAGCTATGGTCATACCAAGTCCCTCGACCATAGCTGACTTGAAATTGGTATATAGTAGAAATTAAATGGGGGGTGAAATTAGGGGAAATCCAGGAACTATGGAACAGCGGCTGCCACTCTGTCCGCGTGGGGACAGCATAGCCAGGTGGTAGACCCGTTTTAAGGGCGTTTCAATATAACCAAGGATATGTTGATATCCGCAAATGTTAAAATGTAACTGCCGAAGCAAAGACACGGAGATGTCAAATTCCTCCAAATATGCAGTCTTTGTGGAAGCAAATAGGCGCTACAGTCTTACATAAATTGCAATAGCGTGTGTGGATGGGAGGTGTCTCAGAGGAGCCACGAATTTAAATTTATAACATAAAACTTGCTAACTCTAATTTTGATCTAATAAAAATGCTTGTGTTCCGCTCAAATAATTATATGCTCATACATTCAGTATAAGGTGTTCATTCTATGTTTTAAATGTAATATTTTATTGTAGTAGGTTAGAGATAAGAGTTGATAGAAAGTATGTGTTTTATATAATTTGTGTATTTTTTAAACTAAGCAAATAACTAAACCGACTGGCAGGCGGTTAACATAAAGTATCAGAATCAGAAAAAGGGGAAACAAGGAGGTTAGAAGTAAGGATTGATAAATATATATATTTCATGTAATTTGTTCAATTTTGAGATGTGTTTTCATTGTGTTAGGAATATCAGCTGATCAGCAATAAAAGGTCACTGTAAAATTGTTTATAAATGTTCCAGGTAATTAATGTTTAATGTAATGTTTCAATGTATTACAGGTGCTATTTAAAGTAATGAGAAAAGTAATTTGATAAAGTGAGAAATAAAGTAATAATTTGTGAAAGCTAATAAAAGATAGTTTTTGGGTGATGAATATTTTGTTGGGACATGTAGATCAGTCCAAGTCCAAGTTAAAGTTGAAATAGGAGAGAAAATATTGTTTTGAAGTAATGTAATGTTGTTGAGAAGTGTTGATGTTGACACAGTAGTTATGTGGAATATATGTAGAGCTTTGAGCGATATATTGATGTTTATAATTGATGATGTTATTTTGTTGTAGTTGAAGTAAGGTATTAAGAATGAGATTTTGGGGATGGCAATTTTGTAATAGGGGGTAGTGTAATGTGGGAGTCCGCAACACAATGGTTGGGACGGGAAGGGACCGATTTAGTGGGAAGGGGTTGCCTTAGGTAGAATCCAGGAACCAACATAATGGGAAATGAGTTTTTTTTGGGGGGGGAAACACGTATCCTAAGTACAAAGGGTTAGAGAGTATTTTTTTATATATATTGAGAGAAGGTGGCGAATTGAGTTTATTAGTAAGTTGGGGTTAGAGAGTGTTTTGAGAGATGTTTTTGATAGAGATGGGTGTCATGGAGGTTACATTTGTTAGTGGTTAGAGTCAGAGAGAGATAAAGACGATACATGTATAAATGTCAAGTAGTGAATTAAATAAGTATCTAAATCACCCACAGTGATGTAGAATGAGATTGTTAAATGAAGAAAGTTATAGTTGAATATATAAAATTTTTTAATTGAAACCAGTGACAAAATTTTGATAGAATTTGGAAATATAAAGTCAGAAAGTGTTTGTTTTAAATAATTTGAATGTCAATTTGATTATTATTTATAATAATATTTTGTTATTTTAAAGGTTTTATTTTATTATATTTTGTCTGTCAAGACAGAATTTTACCAATGTTTAATGTGTTCACAGGTGTAATTTGTACATAACGTATGTAGGTCAAGGTTTTGACTTGACCTAGTTTTGATCAGCTGATAGTGAGGTCATATACATACTAGGCATGTTTAGTATGGAAGTGAATTCAACTTTGGTTTTTAATTAATTTGAACAAACTGCAAATAATTTCTATATGGGAAAAAGAAAATATTTTAAGAAAGTTAACAATTTTGGAATTTAGGATTTTTTTTTTGAAATTTTGAATTTAAAATTTTCTTTGAAAAAAAAAAAATTTTTTTTTTCTTGATTTTACGCCTGCCAGATAATGGATATTTTAAAGCTTTGATTATGTTATTGTTTGTGTACTAACCATGTTTATTATTATTGAACTATTTTGTTGAATTGTATTGTTAGACTCTAGGTAATCCATGTTAGGTTAAGGATGTTCTTAATTGTAAGAAATGTTTAAATTGATTTATTTTAAATAACAGAAAAAACCAATGAAGAGAATAATTCAAAATAGATACAAAATTTGTGATTTGATTTTAAATGAAAACAACCAGTGAGTTGTAATTTAAATAAAATTTTAAAGAATTTTTCAATTTTCAGTATGTAATGTGAGTGTGCATGAGCCCAGTATCTGCTAAAGGCAGCCCAGCTTGCATATAAGGGGAAACATATCGGTTGAGGATCGGGCATAATCTGAGCCAGGGATTAAAGATTTTTGGGGTAGCATGATAGAAGGCGAGGTGCGCTGGGGAGCGTGTCTGTTCGATTTTTCGGTGTTGGGATCTCTTACAGAGAAGTCCAGTGATCTCGTTCAGATGCGTCCATAGTCACCAAGCCAGGGGGGTCGTGTACCCATGAGGAGTAAGAACAAAAGGGGTTGTTGGCACCAGTTCCTCACTGGTCCTCTTAGGGGTTTTATCAATGAGATTTCTTCTGTTTTGGACAGAAGACTTCTCATTGAGGGGGTATTGTAACGGTCCAAAATGTGGGTATTTTTATTTTATTTCATTTTCGGGGTTTCATAAAAATATATTGTAAAATTTTATTCCATTGTGACAGATCACGTGTGGAATGGAACAGTTTAGAACAAAGGCAAGACGTAATAGCATTGTGCAATCAGTACCGAGGTATTCGCACCACCCTAGATGTCCGAGAACTTTGCTTGAGTGTGATCATGCGCTCGGACCCATCATACGAGCATGTGCGCGGGTGGGGACGCGAAGCAGATCAACCGACGCTATCGAAAATGGCGCAGAGACGAAGTTTTACAATCCGTGCTGAAGGAAACGAGACTTAAGGTCCGCCTCTTTAGTGACATCAAGCCAGAAGCGCCTAGATATCGTCGGCGCACAACACAGAAAAAACTACTATATATCAGGCCTACAGCCACTAAACTGCAACAACTCAACTATGAGCGTCGACGAAATCCGTTCGGCCGGGCATCAATTTCCGCCCGCTTGCAATAGATGCGTTACGCAGTCCACGAGCAACTACAATAGCCAAAAGACGTAGTTAGTGCTACTCGGCCCCGGTCGGCTGAACTTTCCAAAATGTGATAACTTAAAAATAATACCGTTTTAGTACCGACCGGGACCCGCGGAATTAACGGATTGGAACAAGTGTACAACTAGTGACGAACGACGGACAATAGAACCGAAATAACGGGCAGTTAACTAGGTTGGTGAAAGCACGTGTTCGGCCGGTGATGCGTTTGTGAACCGTTTTGAACCATTAACAGTAAAGGGATGATAAAACACAATAAATAAGGGTAAAGTATGGTGAGAGAGAGAGAGAGAGAGTGAGCAGAATGGGCTGTCTAATAGGATTTTATAGGATGTTATGTAGTAAATAGGATATCTAAATGTATATGTATAAACATGTTTCTGTGTTTCTGATTTAAATAAGTAAAGCAGTCATATATCAATTAAACCATATTTTAGTCACAACAAAAATGTGTTAGACTAAGTTATTTCGTCATTACCACTTTCTCATTTCTGTGCTGTGAGATTTGTCTAAACGTTCCGGGGATCTTTCTGAATTGTCCCTTTTATTTAAGGTGGAGTATAAAGGTTTTCGATATTTTAACCTATAAAAAATAATCGTGGCGACCTTGGTCTTCTGATGAAATGTAAACACTAGGTAAGTAGTTGTGAAATCTTGCAGGTAAGTCCTGGCAGTATTTTATGTATTAATATATTTCGACCTATTTTGTATCATCACAATGTAGGTGCAACCACAGCCACCGGACTAGGGGGGTGAGTAAACCATGATTTTAATAAGGAAGTAAGGGGGGTCATGGCGCCATATCCTAGCTGGTCCTATTAGATTTAGGCAATGAGAGTTTTTATGCTTTGGCATAAAACCTCTCATTGGGGGGTATTGTAATGGGGCAAAAGTAGTAAAACCATATTTTATAATCAACGTTATATCAATCTGCTTCCTTGGTAATCTTCCTCTATCAAGCCCGCTTTGGTTGCGGCAATTTATAACAATCAGCTCGGGTCATGATAGTTTTAATTCGACTCCTTCTGATGTTATATTAACGAAGTCCAACACTTCGTAAATTTCCCGCTATCTGTCGCTCTCGTGACCTCCCAATACCTGTCTCTTCTTTCTTACCTGATTTAACTTAACTATTATTTTCCCGATTTTAGGCACCAAATTGTTTGTTTTAAAACAATTAAAAAATTTTTGTACCTTTTCCTTCTTTCTCAATGAAACCGTATTACTTACCGCTCTGTATCGGCTGAATTCGAAATTCACTCTCTTGTGGAAGTATTACCAACATGTAATTCTGGTAAAAAATTTTCACTGTGCTATATTAAATAAATTAACACATAAATATTGCCACATGAAATAATAAACAGGTATAAATTCTTTAGTATTGGTTTAGTGGGTAGCGGTTTTACCTTTTATATTGGTTATTACAGGAAATTATGAAAATATATACAGTTATGCTCTTGCTTTTAATGATTTATAACTCAGCGGTTGGCTATGTTTGTTTGGGTCGCTGACTGAGCACCAAGCGTCTAATGTCAAATTTAATTTTACAATGGTTATTCTGTCAAAAGTTCTTTGGATTACAGCAAAAGTTAACAAAATGATTAGAGAAAGTACAATCCTTCACATAAACTCAATCAAATATTACGTTTTTTTTGCTACCCTTATTAACTAAAGTAATTGTGAGTTCAACTCATAACTAGAGGTTAAGTTTTATATCATTGAAAAAATATTTAGGTATTTCCAATGTGTTATTAATTTAATTGAACAGTTGTTTGATAATTATTATTTGGTTTTTTTAAGAGCCATTCAGTGTTTGAGTGTTTGAACCAAGTTAATTATATTGTGTTTCAGTGTTAAAGTGTAGTGAATCTTGTTAATTAATCTTGTTTTGTTAATTAATTAAAATTTATACTTTACTCCTTCCTTAACATCTGATAACGTATTTTCATGTATGCTTGTGGCTATGTCTTCCTTCTTTTATTTCTTTTTTCGTTTTATATTTTTTTCCTTCTGTAATTCAAAATTTTGTTTAGTTCAATCTTGTTAATATGTTTTGCTCATCTTGTATTCCATTTTCATTAATTATTATATATGGTTTATCTCATTTGATTAATTCTTTTTGCTAATTATATGGAACCGCTATTTTTTCATCTGTTCTCTACTGAAGCTAATAATGGATTCTTAATAAATTTGTAACGGTTTTTTGGTTCCAACTGGAAAACCTATCCTTCTCATTGGTTGGAACAATTTTGTACCCATTGTTAGACATAGCTTGTGTTTTCGCCCAAAATGGATAAATATTTTCTAATTAAGATAATTTGCTTGTATTACTGTTAATACTTCTGTTATTAGTACCATTGAATAACATTTCTGTTTAATATTATTTTGAAATCAAACATGACTATGTTCTATTCAGTATTTGCTGATTCAGTATTTTGCTACTTTCCTTTTTTATACTTATTTTGGTTTATAAGCGTGTTTTTGAAAGTATTTTGTGTTTTTAATGTTCCTTGGCTAAATATATTACGTTTACCTAACTTTTTCCCTATGAATGTTGTTATTTGTTTACATTTTATAATTTTCCCACATTTCTTTTAGGCCTACATTTGCCTACAATGGTTGACATTGATTATAATTTAATTTTGCTCTTGTTCCTATGTTCTTATTGCTTTGCCTTAGTTTGTTTACAATTATTATGAATTTACAGACATTGGTTTATGATTAGTAGTTCTTTACAGACATATTATTGCCTTTTACATCTATATCTAAGAAATTAACATTGCATATTTTTAGGATTTCTTCATCCTTTCAACACATTATTACTGCTTTTTAGTATTATTTTTCCAACTCAACATAACATAAATTATTCTTAAGATTCTTTTAACAATTATAACAATTTCATAGTTTTATAATACTCCTGCTACTTTCTACTATTCTCTTTATAACACAACTTCAATAATTGAGTATCCATCTTTTGATGTCTACTCTTCTTTTTATAACAACTTTAATAATGTATAATCCATCCTTCGATGTCTACTCTTCTTTTTATAACATATAACTTGTTTAGGTTGTTTATCCCTTTAACTTTACTAACTTAATATTTTAACACTAACATTCTTTATAACAGTTACTTATTCTTATATTTTTTGAACATGATACCTTATTCTATCTTACTAGTGTTTTGTCTTTTTCAAAACTAATTTCTATCACCGTACACCTACTTAATGTATTTTGACATATTATTTATTATGCTAAGCGCTTGTCCTTCGCACCTTTCACTTTCATATTATTTATTACTGGTAATTGACATTCTTTATTTATACATTTTTACACATGCACTTGGGTTGCTTTGCTCTACTTAGTGTTTGTTATCTTATTGGTTTTTTTCTTGGTATGCACTGTTATATGGTTTTGGCAAGATGTACTTATTATTATTCAGGATATTGGTTGTTAAAACCATGATTAATTATCACTTAGTGTTGTTCACTTATTGTTTTTTTGTAACTCACTCCCTACCTACTTTATGCACTCTTGGTTCAATTTAATATGACTGTTGTGATTATCAGACTAGCTCTATCACGTTTTATTCTCTATACATTTGTTTATTATCCTTTGATTTCATTGTTCTGTTTATTTACTATTTGTCTACTTAACATTTAGTCTACACTTACATACATAGAATAATATTATTTCTGCTGGTGGTTTGTACCTTCAAGGTTCAATTATTCATTTAATTATTGTCAATTTTATGACATTTTTATCATAGGTTTAATTACATTTATTTGGTCATTTGGCCAATCACTTGGGTGTGGTCATTATCATTGTCTAGTCTAAGTTAATGTCATTATTTTGCTATTTATTAAAATTGTCAATTTTCTCATCTTATCTCTTCTTAGCTGCATGTTTTCTCTTTATATTATAAGGTATTCCCTCCCTTTTACTGGGCGGCTTTTGGTAATGTAACAACGTGTACTAAAAATTATTAATAAACACCCTATGGCTTAGTCGGTACCAGTTAATGGCAGGTACGGTTGGAATTGTAACAAAGGACGAAGTGCGTAGTTTGAGACGCAAAATTCCCCACGTGTTAGTAATGTGAACGACTTCCGTATTCTGGAACGTTCGATTCGATCAGCCAGTGAGAAACGAGAAATGAAGAAGAAATCTGGTTGGTGACCACGTGGCAAGAGAAAAAAAGCACATCACCTAGCCAGCCTAGCTGGGGCAGTCGACGAACCACTCCCGGACCGCGCGGTCATGTAAAAAGTGTTCGAACAAATTAAAGTCGGCCGACAAAAAGTATTATGGTGATTTAATATAATACAACCATAAAGAATGTCATAGTGAACAATCAGCAATAGTCTTCAAAATTTAACAGTTCAGAACTAATTTTGTGAGTGTTCTACAGAAACCGTGAATTAACAGTGGTGGTGCAACTGCTTGGAGACGTCTACAGAAGGGATAAGTACCGTAGATAAAATTGGCCAAATTTCAAAAACATTTCAATTTAAAACTTTTAAATACATAAATCAATTAAAATGAGAGCTCGAATTTAAAGGGGGTTAAAATAGAAAGAGAGAGTGAGAGCATAAGAGAGTGTGAATACGTAAAAGATCGAAGTACTGGTTTGCCCATTTAGATATTTGCTAAGAGAAGTTTGTATTTCATAAATTTTGATGTTATTAAGGAAGTAAGACTTAAAATTTTTTGAATCTAATGAAGGTGTGAATTAATGAAGAAGTAATGAAATTAATTCTTGAAATAAATAATATAGTATTTGATTTATTATAAACATGTGTTAGCAAAATTATTTCGCCATAACCATTTCCTGGTCTCTGTGTAATCAAACTCGTCTAACGAACTTGGGAGGATCTTCTGAAATAAGGGATAATAAATTATCCAAATTATTTATGGGTAAAGTATAAGAAAAGTTTTCCATATTTCCCTTTAAAAATATAGGTGGCGGCCTTGTATAATTTGGATCTTCTGATGTGGGTTTTTAAGGTAAGTTGTGAAGAAAAGATCGCAGGTAGGTAAAATTCTGGCAATTAAATTTACAAAACTTTTATTCCTTTACAATTGGCGGTCCCTGCCAGGATTTTTATATAAAAATTATATGAAATAGACCTGTTTCAAGCATAGAGGGTAGGTTGTGGTAAATGGCGTTTTTGTTTTTGTATAAGTTACGTATAAGTGTGATTACAGGTTGTTTATAAGTAAGAGAATATGGTTGGTAACATAAAACCTTGAGTTAACTTTAAGATGTTTTAATAATTGTATATGCAATTTATATAATCATTTAATTCAAAATAATTAAATTTATAAAAATGGAAAATAAAGAAAATGACGTCAGTGTAACCGACTCAGCTGTTATGGCTGAGCCGGTAGGTCATTCAACTTTAAACGCGGTCAAAGAAATCAGTTTAACAGAATCAGCTGTTGTAGACAATTCAATAGTTCATTAAACGCCAATCCCAATTGAAAAATCTGATAATCATGAGATGATGAATATGATGCAATTGCTTTTAGAAAGGGTGTAACGTAGCAGGCCTCCAAGAGGTGCACCCTGGGTAACGCTAAATCTGCTACAGCGACCGCCGTTTTACTCACATACCCGACCGACGACATAACCAATCGCTACTGGGAGGCTCGACGTCGAATGGTTGAAGAACCACGTACGGGCGTTGGCTAAAGTAAAGTAAAGTAAGCTTTTAGAAAAACAAAATACAATGTTACATATTAAATTCGATGAACAGAATGTAAAGTTCAGTGAACTAAAGAGTGATATCAATGAACAAAATATTAAAAGTGAAAGTAATTTTAATGATATGAAACAAAATAACGTTAAATTTGAAATTAATATGAATAAACGTCTAAACGAGATTGACGAACAATGTAGTACCAACTTAAAACAAATGCAAGATGACGTCAATGACATTAAAAAGAGAAAGGAGAGTAAAAGAGATACAGGTAAGTGTATTGAAAATAATGATAATGAGATAACAGAGAACAAGGTAATCGGTTCTGATAGTGCAAATATAAGTGATAATCATAATGATGACAAGTTAAGTGCAAATGATAATATAAATAAGGAAGGAATAGTTGACAAGGTAAGTAATGGTGTTAAAATAAGTGATGATTGTAATGGTGAAATAAGGTTGAATAATAATAATAAAGATATAGTAGAAAAGGGGGTATCAAAAAGTGATACAGTGAATAATAGTAGTGATGGGGTAGTAATAAGTGTTCATGAGCTTGAGAGAGAATGGAGGGAGAGTTTAAGAGAATATGTTAAGGGGGGGTGGAGGGCAAATTTTCCCCGTGGTGTTGTAGGTGAAGCAAAGGCTTCACGAGTGTTTTGTGAGGACAAAGGTTCCTCGAGAATTTATTTGGGAGACAAACGGTCTGCAAATAATCTCTTTATGTTTTTTTATATACCTGGTAAAGCCAGATGGTGTTGTAAAAATGTTGTATTGCCCTCTGCATGGAGTGAGAAAGTGAAATGGGGTTGGGAAAGGTATTTTGAGAGAGAGAGAGAGATAGAGTTGTTTAAGATAAATAGAGGTTATGAGGAGTTAGTTAAAAGGTTAAATATTGAGAGAGTAGATTATATGAAAAACTTACCTTGTGTAGTAAATAATGATAACACTGTTGATAATAAGCACTTACCTGGTGATAGAATTGGGGTACTAGTAGCAGATGATGACTATGTTGATGAAATGATAACATACTTAATTGTAACGAATAATACTAAGGGAGACTTGACCATACCCAATGTAGACAGGTTCTATGATAGAATAATATGGAGTAATCCTGGTTATTGTTATTCTGGTGTAGTGGAACAATTCGAGAATTTAAATAGTTTTTATATTAATAGTGATAATATAATCTACTTAATAAAAAATGATTGGTGTATGAGTAAGACTAGACTAATTTTTGATGATGGAGGTTAGGTATATGATGTTGATGAACATTTAATTATGTGAATGTAATGGTTTAAGAAATTAGCTGAATAAGGGAATTAGTTTTGGTAAACAAGGACATTTGATATGACGTAGATTGTATATAAATATGTATTGTGTTTACATGTGCTACGTATAAGGTTATGTCGTTATGATAAGGTATCTGAGGATACATTGTGTGTGTGTGTGTGTGTGTACATTGGATTTTATGTAATCAATGTTTATAGTTGTGATTGATTTTGTAACAATAATATTTGGTTGGTTGAATAATGGACAGTAGGTAATTAAATTTTATGATAGAATTAAATGAATTTAAAAGGTTTATAATGTAAATAAATTAATTAGAGGTGATTAAATTAATTGTAAATGTGGATCTTAGTAATAAATTTGAAAAATTTATTTTTGATTTGAATTGTATAATAATTGGTAAATGATTAAAATGTTTAATCTAAATTCAGAGTAGAAGTAAGAAGGAAAGATAAACAATTAAAATGAATATTAAAGTTGTAATGTTAATAATGTTTATTCAAATTCAAAGGTGAAATGTATTGTTTAAATATGTTGTAATGTTTATTTGAGTATGGTGTAATTATGTATAGATGTAAAACATGTATGTTTAAATGTTTTCAGAAGGAACTCTCCCCCATTTACGGCCGGTCGCGGCCTCACCAGCCCTGATCGTGGATTTTGGCTTTTTAGGGGTTGGAGTAAACCTCAGACATGGGGTAGGACAACGATGGTCCTCCTCTATTCAAAATTGGTGTAAGTAGAAATTATTGATTTTGAAGAACGGGGAGGGGGACCCCTATTAATCTTGAGTAGACTTCAGTGTCATAGGTGTATTGTGTTGCACTGCTCAAGATAAAACATAAACTATTATGATATTATGGAAACAGTATTATTTTAAGTCAAAATTTTAACTAAGGTTGTGATTATCAGTTAAATTTTATTTACAGTTGGGAAAAAAACTAAAATGGAAGAGAAAACAAAAATAAAAAATAACATTTTTTTTTTTGGCCCTGTCAGCTGCCAAAGCGGTGGCGATACTAATTAATTGCAGAGTTGGGGGCCCGCCATGGAGTGTACAGGTGTAATTAAAAAAAAGGTCTGGGTAAAAAAAAAAAAATATTAATTTTAGCATTTTAGTATATATATTGCAATGATACGTTTAGCATAAGTATATGTATCAACCCCTGACTGAGGTATGATAACATACAAAAGCACGTATGAAATATATAAAATGTACATAATAAAAATAATATAAAAAATATACGTTAGGTATAAGAAATAATGTAAGAAATAAACGTAGTATTTAATTTTAAATAAATCAAATATTGTAAGTAAGCATGCATATGGAAGCACATAGCTTAGTTGGTTTTTAAACGTAACGAAGGGGAGTAAATGACACGTGCTGACCGGCAGAGGTGACGTCAGAACGACTTGCGGCCGCCTGTGTATCAGTCTGCGTGTGTGTGTGTGTGTGTGTGTGTGTATGTGTACATGTGTAAACGACAGACAGGTTGAATTATGCAAACGAGGGTGTGGAAGATTTTACATAGTTTTTTAAGTACTGAACGAGAACCAGAAGTCACACGAATCAGCGACATATGTAAAAACGTAGCTGATGCCTGGCGCTTCAGTTTGGCATTAAGTGGTCATTAATCATGGGAATCGTTCAGACACCGTGTGAAATTTTGCCATAACTGCCATAATTTACACAGCGTAACATTCATAATTTGCATAAACAAAGTTTAATATTATACCGAACGATGGGTGAAATAATATTTATAAAAAAGTGTGCGCTTCATAGAAAGACGCGTAGGTTGAAAGTAACGATTAAACCGACGTGGCGACCTGTTCAATGTTGTCAAAACAGTTTCCAACAGGAATTTCAACGACTGCAGCAATATAAAACCCCAGCGAGCGACACACTCTTTCTCAGATGATACTCAAATAGTACGTGGAATCCACGCATCTCGATACCATAAATTTTACAAAGTTTTAGTAATGTTTTAAACAGTATTCAATAACGGGAAGTGCGATGGAGCTGGCATTATGTCGGTGCAAGTATTAATGAACACAAGTGATTTTAAAAAGACTAATGAGTCTACGAGAGTTGTAACTACTTAGAACTTCTAGACATCTACGAGGGACAAGATAAGAGGAGAGGAACTAGACAAGAAGACGAGAGGACGCAGTAATTAAAAAAGAGGTTATCTGGGTAAAAAAAAAATTAATTTTAGCATTTTAGTGTATACACACACACACATACACACACACACACAGACACACACACATTTTTTTATCATTTTGGCGTCTTTTCAAAATGTATACGTTTTGGCATCTACTCGAGAACGAAGAGTATATTGAAATTTTATTATAACATTACGTTCTTGTGATTATGTTATTTGTGTTTTGCGTTTTATATTTCAATATACTCTTAATACAAGAAAATAATTTTTGTTGTACAAAACGCTGTCATTATGGCATCTTTTTATAATTACGACAATAGGGCGTCTTTTCAGTTTCCCGACAATTAAGCGTCTGAAATGTATACTTTTTTCGAATTGTAGCGGTTTTTGCTTCCAGCGACATTGCCAGTTTTCAACCCTGGGTATTGCACAGTTTACGTTGATGCTTATTTGTTTGTATGAAAGAGTGACTAACTGCAGGCGAATGACCATTATTCTTTTCCTTTGTTCACGCACCAACTTTACATCAAAATTTTAACTAAATATTTATAAACTGTCAAATATTTATCAACAATTCTTAAACTTCACTATCCAATTCTATAAACCGTGATAATATAATTATTGTGTTTTACGAAGAATGCCAAAGTAGTGTACTCGCCTTTCGAATTATGTAAAGATTGACCACTTGTCGTCGGATTAACTAACGGAATAAACGGGCATGTTAATATTTTCTCACATGCATTGATACCGGGTGATAACGTAACTTTGATCTCATTTACTAGAGAAATTTCCTATGCATATTGGCAGTCAAAATTAACGAGTGTAATACCAAATGTTATGAACTTATACTCATAATATAAAAAATATAATCAGTTATATTTTTGGTCAGTGTTCAATGCTATAAAACATTTATTTGTATCAATTTTGTGGGTAACAAAATTTTATAACTTTAGTTTATAGTTCTGTAGTTCTTAATTGTCAATAGTTCTGTTTGGGATTGAGATTGGTAAATAGATAGATAAATAGATAGAGAGAGAGAGAGAGAGAGAGAGAGAACTCTGCATATTTGTACACAATAATAATTACTTCTTGTGTTAGAGATAGATGGAGAGATGGGAGACAGAGGGTTGTGAGATACCATAAAATTTTATATTAATATTTCCATAATATTAGTTCTAGAATAGCAAGATGTTGCGAGAAGCAGGCAGAGAGAGAGAGAGAGAGAGAGAGAGAGAGAGAGAGAGAGAGAGAGAGAGAGAGAGAGAGACGATATTAAAATGTTTCGGGTTGAGGGTACTAGAAGTCATCGGATACCTGCACTTTTTGTAAGACCAGGAAAAGGTTATTTTATGATACTGTTCATTGACATGTCTATTGTTATATAGGCTTGTGGTTTCTCCATGGATTATAAAAGTAGTGGCTACATCCAGTGGCTTGAGAGGCATTTTCTTACCGAGAATGCTCACGGCCGCTAATATATCGAGAAATACTGATACTTATTTCAACAACAATTTCTTCAGTTACTAAAAGCGGTCAGTAAGGCCTTGTCGTTTTTCACATCTATGTTAATATCTTTACATCTCTTTTAATTTTATTTATTTTTTTAATTTTGTCTAACTCACTTGTACGTTAGCTAAATTTATTAACTACAAATTACTGTATATTCAATTTAAAAATTGCGTGTAAAAATAATGAATAGCCGCTAAAAATCATTAAACAATTCTCCTACAGAAAAACAGTTCTCTTCAAATATATTCAATTAAATACGCCTGAAATGTACTAACAGACATTCTGCCGACTCTTCTCCGTACATCACGCTTAATTTTGGACCATTAGTTCTCGATCGTTTGGGTGTGAACGGCAAAATTATAACGTCTCGTCTTTTCGACATTATAACACTGGGAACCAGTTTAATTGGCCCTTGTCAATTAAACTGGCTGCCATTGTATGTACTGATTACTTACACACAAATGAGGAACCTGTAAAGTTTAGGAGTTAAATTAAGGTTTTGTAAATTTACTCGCTCTCTTGGGTTTAGCAAAGACATCTCTTTATTACAAATTTAAATGCAAGGTTTCTGATATATTAGGATGTTACTAAGATGTTAGCTACAACATTTATCATTCTTACTTAGTGATTAAATTCTGAACTAAACGCTTTCATTCTGTTTAAAACATTATTCTGATAAGCTCAAAATCATACAGCTACATATTTAATAAAATACCACGGATCCGGGCTTTAATTTTTATGATATTACAGATTATTTAGAACATTATGTAAACCATTTGAAGAATAGGTTCATTTACTTTTTTCTTAGTTATACCTGTTTGCAGTTTCAGGCTACTATTATTTAGGAATATTAACTATCCATATTACTACGTTACAATTTACAGGATTGATATGAGTCTTTACGATAAATTTACTGTCTTTACTCTGGGTTTTTAAAAAGAAGTACAACCACAGAAGTTATCCTTCCGTGTCACCTGGGTATTGGGTATATCCATAGCTGGTCCTCTTCTAGATCCTCTACGGCGGGGTTTTCTGGATGATCTTAGTTGCGGTTGTAGTGGTCCTCCATTAAATCTGTTGACTCCAAGTGTGTTGTTTATTCATGATGCTCGGTCTCTGGATACATGGGGCTCGTAGTGAATTGTTGTTGATTTATTTCAGAAGGTCATTTTCACTATTCACATTTATGTTTGACTGCCTTACAGTTACATTATGATTGAGTATTGTACATACTGTAATTGTTATACACTTTCTTAAAGAGATGTCATGGCTACACTGTTTATATATTTATATTTTTACTTCCTTTCACTACATATTTACCCTCTCCTCTACCTATTTCTCTTTTTATAAAAGCACCTACTTAGTTCTACACAGTTTGGTAATATAACACTTATTTCTTCTCGCAACACATGGCTAAGCAGTTGCCTCGGCCGCGATTCAGAGACGAATGGGGTAGGTTTAGGGGCCGTGAGTAATGATTTAGCGTAGTTTACACATCGAGAGAAAAGTAGTTCTTTCTGATGATTATTATTTTACCTTTAATTAGCTACTATTAATTATACTACAGCTTCTTTATTTTCGTCTGTGTTTTATTTGTGATTATCACGTCTTTTAGAGATAATTACAATGATTATTTTAATTAGCGTAAGAACTGGATAATTTGCGTGTGAGTACTAGTTTTTCACATGTTTGTACCGGTTATTTGCTACAAAGGGGAGGGTGGATTATTTTATCATGGGTTATTTTGAACAAACAAATTCTTTTGTTTTGTGCTATTTAAAATTTGTTTTAAATCATCACATCCTCCTCTACTTGAAGAAGACACATGGGACGACATTTGTGGATCCCAAAGGGCATATCTAAGAAGTAGAATTATACTTAACTCAGAACCTCGTAATGAAATCTCTTTCTACATGATTACTTTGATTTACCCTAATCTATTCGTAAGAAATATACGATTATCTTACATACTATTTAAATCACCTAAAATTTAACACTCATAAAACACATAAAATATGCAAATACATAAATCTACCTTATTTCTATTTCTTAATGCTACTACCGTTTTTTTTTTTTTTTTTTTGTTCACTCGTTTTACGGAGTTACACTCATAAGTATGTTTCAGATACACCCTTACTGTAAGGGTAAGGTTTCTACTGTGTTCTTACAGAAGAGTATTCTCACCTTTATAAGTTTCAACGCGTCTTTTCGCTGATTATTTTCTCCTATTATTTTGACTGGGTTGTGGTCGACGAATCCTTTTATTTTCTAGTTTCGTATTTCTCTTACATCTTTGGTTAGTAAGTGAATTGTTGGTCGCAAATGTGAACTATAATTCAGTGTATTACTATCACCATGTTCATCGTAAGCAGTAACGTAAAATATGTTGTAATAACTATAATGTTACTTTTTGTTTTCTTAGGTAGGGGTTTGTGGTTCGTCAGCTGACTTTTCATTATTTAGTTTATTTTCGTAGAACAGGAACTAAGGTTGATCAGGCCTCGCTCTTATTCTTACGCGGTGTTTGAGTTTAGACTCAATTACAATATAGGATGTTGCCTATATTTATTTCATAATACTTCGGTCTGTTTTCTTTGTTTACCTACTTGATCACGATCATGTTTCTTCTTTGTGAAAATCTTTTATTTAGACACATAACTGCTGCGAACGTAATTATCAGTATTTGGTTCGTACAGTGCTACTGTTACGGGAGTGATGTACTTGTGAATCATGTAGGGGCCATACCATCGGTAAGACAGTATGGAGGTGGTCCTATCAACGACTCTACTCGTCGGGTGAGTTTTATACATAACCAAGTCACCTACCTTGTACTTTATTTCCCTATTCTTCTGCTCGTGATATTTTCACGATTTTAGTAGATTCGCTCTCAAATTTGCGCGAGCTTCATTCCATATTTTCCTTATATTACTCCCACTTATTTTGCGGGGTAATAATTCATGAATTTTCCACTTGGTGGCTAACGGGTGGTTCGGTTTATACTTGTATAGTAAATCAAAGGGTGTTGATTATGTCCTTCATGATACGCCGAGTTGAAGGCAAATTGTATCCAGGATAGATTTTGATCCCAAGCTGTTTGATCTTTAGCGTGGTAAGCTATTAAGGCTGATTTTAGGTTTTGCAAGTATCTTTCAGCTAGGTTCCCTTGCGGTCGGTACTCTGTGACTATAATGTGATTTATTCCTAGTTTGAAACACATGTCATTGAATTCTTTGGATTTAAACTGAGGTCCGTTGTCAGATACTAGGTGTACTGGTGTACCGAAGTCTTTAAATAGTCTCTCTTGCAGAATTTTTACTGTCGTAGATGCTAAGGCACGTCTCATAGGATACATCCATACGAATTTAGTGAAAGAGTGCACGCAAATTAATAGCATTGTATTTCCTGACTTAGAACGGGGATATGGTCTAGAAAAATCTATGTATATATTTGAAAAAGGTGTTGTGGGTATTTCCGAGATTAATTTCCGGATTTGACTGTTTTTTGCTGGCTTGCTAAGGGCACAGATTTCGCATTGTTTCACGAACCTAGTTTTTTGACTGTTCATGTTTTCCCAATGATAGTCCTTGTGAATGCGATGTATCGTTTTCCTTATTCCCATATGAGCTCCAATGGTGGATGACTGGTAGTATTCCATGAGCATGGGTTTAATAATGTCAGGGGCGATTATCCTCAATGACTTTCCGTTAGCCTTTTTATAACAAAGTACTCGTTTACTCAAGGTATACTTTTCAGAATAGTTTCCTTTTTCTATTTGTTCTATTATTTTACTTAAATAAGGGTCTTGTTGTTGGTGGTGCGCTATATCCTTAAATGCTAGTGGGAATTCTGTTATTAGCGCATTGATAGTAGCGGTTTCAACCTTTTCTTCTCCTGGTATTTTATTGGGTAGTTGGAACATGCGGGATAGTGTATCGGCAACTACATTTTGGGTACCACGAATATGTTGTACTTTAAACTTGTAGCAATTTAATCTTAACACCCATCTTCCGATACGACCTAACTGTTTTGGATGGTTCAACAACCACGATAAAGCTTGGTTGTCGGTCTCTAGTAGGAATTCCTTGTGTCCCAAAAAAGGTTTGAATTTTTCAAAGGCGAACACTACAGCTAAACTTTCGAGTTCATAGGCTGAGAACTTCCTTTCTTGGTCCATCAAAGTTCGTGAAGCATAGCTGATTGGTAGTCTTGTATTATCTATCTCTTGGTATATAACTGCTCCTAATGCTACACTCGAACGCTCGGTCTGTACTACAAATGGTTTACTGAAATCTGCTAACTGCAATACAGGGGGAGATATTATGCTTACTTTGAGTGTTTCAAATGCGGCTTGGTGTCGAGTAGTCAACTCCAATTTCGTTCCTTTCTTCCTTAACGCGTTTAATGGGGCTGCTATATCCGCTAGGTGGGGTATGTACTTGTGAAAGTAATTGATCATACCTAAAAATCGAGCTATACCTTTGGTGTCCCTAGGTGGTAAAAATTCTCGGATTGCACGCATGCGTTCGGGGTCTATGCTAACCTTACCTTCGGCCGATACTATATGACCTAAGAAAGAGAATCGGTTTACAGCGAAATTGACTTTACTGGGGTTGACAGTTAGTCCAGCGTTCTTTAACCTTGATAATACCTCACGCAAATGATGAATTGGTGATCCATCGATTCACTATATACTACTATGTTGTCAAGATAGTGATACATGAATTTAAATTTAACGTCATGGAATATTTTCTCTAACAGTCTGCTACATACTGAACTTCCTTGTGATATTCCGAAGGGTACTCTAGTAAATTGATATAGATTAAATGGGACAGCGAATGCAGTTAGGTGTTTTGATTCTTCAGCTAGTGGGATTTGGTGAAAAGCCTGGTTGAGGTCCATTATGGTGAAGATTTTCGCTTTGGTAAAATAATGGAATGCGCTGTGAATGTTGGGCAGTGGAATAGATTCAAATTCTATACTCTTATTCAGCTGTCTATAATCCACGACTAGTCTATGTTTGTTAGTTCCTTTCGATACTAGGAATGCAGGCGATGAGTATGGAGAAGTGGACGGTTCTATGACGTGTTGTTCTAGAAGTTTGTTGATTTGGTTTCTCATTATTTCCATCTTGGACGGCGATAATTTGTATGGGTGCAGACGTATTACTTTGTTGTCGCTGAGATTTATTTTGTATTCAATGAGATTGGTCAATCCTAACTTGGGTGTGAGTACAGTAGAAAATTCTCTTATTAACTGTTGAATTCTTTGTCGCTCATTACCTTTTAAATGACTTAAACCAGATTCATAATGCTCCAGATTCGTAGCAGATGTTTCTCAATTCCCTCTGTTATTTAGCTCGGAATCGAACTGATATTTTCGAGTACGGTCAAATCTAAAGCAATATTGTTTAGCGTATATGTCGAGAATTAGGCCAGTTTTGCTTATAAAATCTGCACCTAATATTAAGTTTTGTCCTAATACTTCAGCTACTAGTAGTGGAACATACCAAGTTAAATTCTTTATTTTTAATTTGACTGTAATACTGTGTGATATAATTAGGTTTTGCTTATTCGCGGTAGCACACTTTATGTTCACGGTTTGGCTACGTCTAATAAGATTATGGTTAGCTAATATGGTGGCTAGCTGTTGGCTGATAAGACTACGTGTAGATCCCGAATCGATTAAACCGAGGGTATTAGTCGCTCCAAGGTCTATATGTATGTAGGGTAATTGGCATATACTTGTTTTGCATGTACCAATAGAGTTGCACTTGTCAATAAATCTTGCTACGTAAGGGTCTATCCGTTTGTTTATTTTCTTTGGTTTCTTTCGGTGGTCTGTGTTTATACCTTTCCTTTTGATGCTGCGGAAGATGCTGGATTTTGGTTCTTCCTGCTTCACATGTTTTTTGACTGATAGGTTCTTTTTTGGTACTGTTTTTGTTTACATTGCTTACTAATGTGTCCGGACTTTCCACAGTTATAACATCTTCTTTCATTATTGTCATCGCTCGCATGCTGTTGGGGTTTTTGTAGGTGGTTTGATGTATAGGGGTAGTGCTGAGTTTTAGAATTTCTAACGAATCGCTTATCGCTGTATGTTCGAGTATCGGACCCTAGGGGTAGGGATTCATTCCTGCGTTGAGTCTGGGACATTAACACGCGTCTGTTCTGATCTGAATACCAGACGTTGGATGAATGGATGCAACACAGTTCCAGATCTGTGAATGTGGTGGGTCTCTTCATAAGTGCTAAGCGAGATCGCTCCTCGGGGGATAGTCCTACTAAGATAGTGTCTACTAGCTGTTGTTCACTCCAGTTGACTTGTAGTAATAAGGCCGATTTCCTTATTTCAGATATATAATGAGCTAGTCTCTCGTACGCTCCTTGCACACGAAGTACAGAATTCCGCTTTAATTCTTCGTACATACCGGTGGGAATGAAATGTCTTATCAGGGAGGTATGTAGTTCTTCTACAGGGTGATTATACCTTAGTGACTCTAACACACGATCTTTTAAAGGAGATCTACATTTGGGTAGAAGTACTTGTAAAATTTGGTCATCTTTTAGTTGTCGTAGATCTTTTATTCGTAACAGATACTTGATAAAGCCTAGGAGTTTAGTAATATTCAGCCCATCTGTGGTGGGGATTTCAGATAGAATCCGTTCTACGGGGTGAGTTATTTTTCCATAGAACTCAGTGCTGAAATTTAATTGCGACGTCATTACAGGTTTTTCCGCTGATTGGTTTGTCTGTAAAAGAGGTGGTAAATCGTAATTTCTGGTAATATTCTCTAGTTCATTTGGAAGTGGAGCTGCGGTTACGGGGAGGGTATTCACTTGACTAACCGTTAACCGATCCTTACTGGGTTCTCTAGTAGATTCCTGGAGAAATTGAAAATTTACAGCACTGGATTGCTGTTCTTGAGTAGGAGATTGAGTGGGGGAGATATTTAGTTTCGTCATCGCTTCTTCGATCTCTTCTCTTCTAAAAGTTTGGACCTTCTACGTAATTCGCGCATTATCTCAGGTAATTGTTGTAGAGCTTCTTCTGCGAATTTTTGCACGTCTGGCGGAGTAACTTTAGCACCGGGCCAATTCAACAAATTGTTGATGTGGCGGGTCAGATGTTCTATTCTTTGTGTTGTTCTTAAAATTACCGCGGGGGATTTCTCATCTCGCAGGGTTTGTGCGATGGAGGTAAGCTCCCTATATTTATGATAGCATGTTTCCCTTTCACTCTCAAAGTCTGCTATGCTTAAACGATTCAACTGTGAGGGTATGTCTGGTCTATTCTCGCGTAATGTTTTGCGCAGTTCCGCTACCGTTACGTTAGAGTATGGGAGACCGCGTAACAAAGCTTCATAGCTCAGTTCATCCTTTAACAATAGGTCGGGGTTAAATTGAGCCATTCTTACGACTGAGGCGAGGTTACGAGAATCTCTTTTAAATCTTCTGTACTACTTATATTACTACGTATGTTAAAATATGTAACCTATTCTAAACACTATCATGAAATATGAGGTCATTTAAATACATATATATATATATATATATACGATAACAATCTTATACTAATAAATCAAATCTAAATTATCTCAACAGATAATGAGAGAATATCATTTTTGATAGGCAAAAGAGATTTCACACAGAGAGTTCACTGTCCTCTATTGTTTACACCGTTACCCAGCTGTTGGGGTGGTGATTCAATGCGAGAGGGTGGTTTGTATTGTTCGCTTAACAAGGGGCTTGCTAAATGGGGAATAACAATGAATTGACATCGTACATACCTCAACACGAATTCTACAGGTAACAGCTTGTCTGTGTACCGACAGGTTGAAAATGGAATTTATTTCTTTACAAGCGGGGACTTGTGTATTACCTGTATTTAAATTTAGCTTTATTTTACTTGGGGTTTTACTCATAATTTCCTCTTCCTACAGGATTATATTATTATTAAATTTTTTTTTTTTTATACTATCGGGTAAACATTATATCTGATACACACGATTATCGCTCAGATAATTGGGGCTTTAGGGTAATTATTTTAGTCTAATTATTCTAAGTATTTTCGCAGCATGGTTCTCTTAGCAAAATGAATCGCTACCTTGTTTACTTGTTTTTACTCTGTGCAGCAAATTAAGAGTGAATAAATTTACGCTTTTTTGTTAAGTTACTGTTTGTTATTACTTTAATAATCAACAGGGAAGCGTCTTATACGACTCTAATTATTAATTATGCCTGTTTGAAATTAGCAGAGTGGCGCACTTTATAACGTCTCGTCTTTTCGACATTATAACACTGGGAACCAGTTTAATTGGTCCTTGTCAATTAAACTGGCTGCCATTGTATGTACTGATTACTTACACACAAATGAGGAACCTATAAAGTTTAGGAGTTAGATTAAGGTTTCGTAAATTTACTCGCTCTCTTGGGACATCTCTTTATTACAAATTTAAATGCAAGGTTTCTGATATATTAGGATGTTACTAAGATGTTAGCTACAACATTTATCATTCTTACTTAGTGATTAAATTCTGAACTAAACACTTTCATTCTGTTTAAAACATTATTCTGATAAGCTCAAAATCATACAGCTACATATTTAATAAAATACCACGGATCCGGGCTTTAATTTTTATGATATTACAGATTATTTAGAACATTATGTAAACCATTTGAAGAATAGGTTCATTTACTTTTTTCTTAGTTATACCTGTTTGCAGTTTCAGGCTACTATTATTTAGGAATATTAACTATCCATATTACTACGTTACAATTTACAGGATTGATATGAGTCTTTACGATAAATTTACTGTCTTTACTCTGGGTTTTTAAAAAGAAGTACAACCACAGAAGTTATCCTTCCGTGTCACCTGGGTATTGGGTATATCCATAGCTGGTCCTCTTCTAGATCCTCTACGGCGGGGTTTTCTGGATGATCTTAGTTGCGGTTGTAGTGGTCCTCCATTAAATCTGTTGACTCCAAGTGTGTTGTTTATTCATGATGCTCGGTCTCTGGATACATGGGGCTCGTAGTGAATTGTTGTTGATTTATTTCAGAAGGTCATTTTCACTATTCACATTTATGTTTGACTGCCTTACAGTTACATTATGATTGAGTATTGTACATACTGTAATTGTTATACACTTTCTTAAAGAGATGTCATGGCTACACTGTTTATATATTTATATTTTTACTTCCTTTCACTACATATTTACCCTCTCCTCTACCTATTTCTCTTTTTATAAAAGCACCTACTTAGTTCTACACAGTTTGGTAATATAACACTTATTTCTTCTCGCAACACATGGCTAAGCAGTTGCCTCGGCCGCGATTCAGAGACGAATGGGGTAGGTTTAGGGGCCGTGAGTAATGATTTAGCGTAGTTTACACATCGAGAGAAAAGTAGTTCTTTCTGATGATTATTATTTTACCTTTAATTAGCTACTATTAATTATACTACAGCTTCTTTATTTTCGTCTGTGTTTTATTTGTGATTATCACGTCTTTTAGAGATAATTACAATGATTATTTTAATTAGCGTAAGAACTGGATAATTTGCGTGTGAGTACTAGTTTTTCACATGTTTGTACCGGTTATTTGCTACAAAGGGGAGGGTGGATTATTTTATCATGGGTTATTTTGAACAAACAAATTCTTTTGTTTTGTGCTATTTAAAATTTGTTTTAAATCATCACATCCTCCTCTACTTGAAGAAGACACATGGGACGACATTTGTGGATCCCAAAGGGCATATCTAAGAAGTAGAATTATACTTAACTCAGAACCTCGTAATGAAATCTCTTTCTACATGATTACTTTGATTTACCCTAATCTATTCGTAAGAAATATACGATTATCTTACATACTATTTAAATCACCTAAAATTTAACACTCATAAAACACATAAAATATGCAAATACATAAATCTACCTTATTTCTATTTCTTAATGCTACTACCGTTTTTTTTTTTTTTTTTTGTTCACTCGTTTTACGGAGTTACACTCATAAGTATGTTTCAGATACACCCTTACTGTAAGGGTAAGGTTTCTACTGTGTTCTTACAGAAGAGTATTCTCACCTTTATAAGTTTCAACGCGTCTTTTCGCTGATTATTTTCTCCTATTATTTTGACTGGGTTGTGGTCGACGAATCCTTTTATTTTCTAGTTTCGTATTTCTCTTACATCTTTGGTTAGTAAGTGAATTGTTGGTCGCAAATGTGAACTATAATTCAGTGTATTACTATCACCATGTTCATCGTAAGCAGTAACGTAAAATATGTTGTAATAACTATAATGTTACTTTTTGTTTTCTTAGGTAGGGGTTTGTGGTTCGTCAGCTGACTTTTCATTATTTAGTTTATTTTCGTAGAACAGGAACTAAGGTTGATCAGGCCTCGCTCTTATTCTTACGCGGTGTTTGAGTTTAGACTCAATTACAATATAGGATGTTGCCTATATTTATTTCATAATACTTCGGTCTGTTTTCTTTGTTTACCTACTTTATCACGATCATGTTTCTTCTTTGTGAAAATCTTTTATTTGAGACACATAACTTCTGCGAACGTAATTATCAGTATTTGGTTCGTACAGTGCTACTGTTACGGGAGTGATGTACTTGTGAATCATGTAGGGGCCACACCATCGGTAAGACAGTATGGAGGTGGTCCTATCAACGGCTCTACTCGTCGGGTGAGTTTTATACATAACCATGTCACCTACCTTGTACTTTATTTCCCTATTCTTCTGCTCGTGATATTTTCGCGATTTTAGTAGATTCGCTCTCAAATTTGCGCGAGCTTCGTTCCATATTTTCCTTATATTACTCCCATTTATTTTGCGGGGTAATAATTCATGAATTTTCCACTTGGTGGCTAACGGGTGGTTCGGTTTATACTTGTATAGTAAATCAAAGGGTGTTGATTTATGTCCTTCATGATACGCCGAGTTGAAGGCAAATTGTATCCAGGATAGATTTTGATCCCAAGCTGTTTGATCTTTAGCGTGGTAAGCTATTAAGGCTGATTTTAGGTTTTGCAAGTATCTTTCAGCTAGGTCCGCTTGTGGTCGGTACTCTGTGACTGTAATGTGATTTATTCCTGATTATGATTATTTACTGATTTATATTTAACGCTAATTTTTACTTAAATGCTTTGTATTCTTTTCATTTCAATACTAATTTGAGCTCTTGTTTACGTTAATCTTAGTTCAATAACATCTATGATTTTAATTCAAATTTTACAACAAACATTGACTCTTACTTTTAAATAGAACAAGAATGTCCTTAATTGTCTTTACGTTAATTGTTCGATTAAGAGATAAATAAGTTGTTTATCACCTTATCGTCGTCAATCATACTCAATCATTTGATCCCTCTGTAATCGTCCTCGTCTCGAACTTCAGCATCACTCGACTTCCTCTCTTGTCCAGCGTCGCCTCTCTCTTCTCCTCTTGTCCAGTGTCGACTTCCTCTCTTGTCCAGTGTCGACTCTCTCTCTCTGTCCAGCGTCACCTTTCTCTTCTCCTCTTGTCCAGCGTCGACTCTCTCTCTGTCTGCCCAGCGTCGTATCGCTCTCTGTAACTTCTCCTCGTGCTGTTTCGGACGTCAGTTGATCTTCTGATGTGGATCTTCTTATGTAATTTTGTTACTACTTAAATATTATTTGTTTTACAATCCAGTTACATAACTGTATGTAACTGGAAGGATGAAATTATTTACAAAAATTTAAATATTCTGTGCGGACGGGCAAAAGCTCCCGCTGCACCGTGGATGATTTAAGAAAGAGAACCACTGTAGCTTGTGTGTCCTATTTATACCCATGTCTTGGTCAATACCTGCAGTGGTACGAAATCGACATGTCTGAAATTGTTTTTGGGTTGAGTTCCCCCACTCCTTGTCAGTTTTGCTATTTCTCATATTTCTGCGAATTGCAGAGTCCTATAAGTATACTCTTATACTTATCTTATAACTATTTTTACAACACATGTTCACTGTAATTTTGGACATTGCAACTTAACCCTTTCGATTTGTACACAGTTATTTCACTATTACAGTCGTACGGTGTGGCACTTTCACATGGTTTTCGTACACAGTATTTAGTAAATTTTCTTACATTTTATTGTGTTTTTGGATTTTACTTCTTAATTATAGTTTATCAATAATTACGGAAAAACAGTAATTATGCAATTATTCATCTTGGGGTGGTAAACTCGCCTGCATAGACCTGCGTTCACACACACTAGCAAAATACTGGTGTACACACTTTCAGTTATATTTGTGTGTGTGTGCACGTCGATTCAGGTCGAAACACCTGTTCATATTTTTGTCTGAGCCAAGCTTGCAATCCCTGACATGCTTATTTCTAATACATTATTAATTATTTACAGTTTATTAGGTATATTTAAATTTTTATATTCAATGCTCAGTACATCACTTATTTGTACTGTCGCAATATATATATATATATATATTTAATAATGAACGAACAAACATAAGATTACATTATGTATTACCGACGCTATTCAACGGTACAGAACAAGACAATTTCCGACGTGCGGTATCGATACATTACATAAACATCGATACCCTTGTCAATGTCAATAACTAACACCCCCTCTCGATTTATAGTTTTGTTTACAAAAATAATAAATCGTTAAAACAATCCTAATCCTAGTGACTCAAAATGAGTTTGTTATACTTTAAACAACATTAAATTTCATTACACTACTTAGTTACAAACCCCCTTTCACAAAAGAAAAACTAAAGTTTCTTACACCTAACACCTAAAACTAACACTTACACAAAAACTGCATTGATATAAAGCATTCTTTGGTTATATAACATTATCAAGTTACATTATTAGCATACAACAACAACACAAATCCAAATGCACATAACCTACAAACTAACAAATATATCATTGTTTATAATTTTATTTTTAATCACCTAACTTAGATAATTATCAAATTATTCTCATTAATTATTGCTACAAAAATGACACTTAGTAGCATTAACTTTACCAAACCAAACAAAAATTACATAAAAAAAATATAAACTACTTATTGTTCAAATCTGCATTTCTATGAATAATAAATTTGTCTTTACACAATGGTTTAGTCAACATATCAGCTACATTAAAGTCTGTACTCACATATTCTACATCAGTTTCTTTTATACAAGGCTTTAATAAAACGAGTTCTAATATCAATGTGCTTACCTCGTTTAGAGTTCTCAAAAGTTTTAATCATAGATATTGCACTACAGTTATCTACTTTAATAATAGCTGGTTAATTATATCTTTCACCAAACTCACACAGTATTCCTTTTAAATTTACAGTCTCTTGAGCTGCTGCGGATGCTCCACAATACTCAGCTTCCATTGTTGACAATGCGATACAAGTCTGTTTTTTGGAAAACCATGAAATTGGATTCGAACCATCGAAAGCTATAAATCCACTTACACTTTTTCTTGAAGTCTTATCACTAGCCCAATCAGGATCACTGAAGCACTGCAAACTTGAATTATTTTCTTTTTCAAATTTTAATTCCAAAACCTTAGTATTACTCAGATATCTCAATAATCGCTTTGCTGCTTTCCAGGTTTGATCCGTTAGCTTGTCCAAAACACGACTCAAGCATGAGATGGCGAAAGACAAATCTGGTCTTGTTGTTACAGCGATATACATTAGACTACATACCAATCGTCGATATGGAACACTTAAATTCAAATCAGTTTCTTCAATTTGAAAACCAACTTCCATTGGTGTGACCACACTGCGACAATTCTTCATATTAAATTCATTCAGCACACTGTCAATTATTTTACTTTGAGTTACCATAACACCATCTTTATTTCTACGAATTTGCATGCCTAGAGAAAACAATTGGCTTCGCCCAAATCTTTAACTTTAAAATTCTCAAACAGAATTTGTATTAGTTTATTTACTTCAACAAGATTACCTGTTATGATAGCATCATCAACAAACAGTAATAAACAACCCGTTGTTCAAGACCTGATGATGTCAGAGATGATGAAAAGCTTTGTCTGAACAAAAAATTGTAGCAGTTTAGCAATTAAAAAAAAAAATAGTAAGGATGGCTACTAATTCAAATAATACGAAGAATAAAACAATAATAAGTACACATTATTTGAACAGTATAGACAACAATCATATTTTGATCTACGAAAACCACTTTGTTTCATAATTTGATTAAATTTGTCATTCCAGCATTTAGGAGCAACTTTTAAACCATATAATGCACGGTTTATTTTAAAAGTTTCTTCTGATGTTTTAACACCTTTAGGTCTTTTAATATAGACATCTGATTGCAGAACTCCATTTAAAAATGCTGTAGGTACATCTGCTTGTCTTAACACCCAGTCATTGTTAGCTGCTTGAGACAGAAATATTCTAACCGTTGACATTCTGCATACTGGAGCATATATATACTTGTCATTTTCATCAAATGGTACCTGAAATCCTCTTGCTACTAACCTCGCCTTCTTGGTCCCATCTTCTTTGATTTTAAAGATCCATTTTGTATCAATTGCTACTTGTCCATCGGGTAATTTAGTAGGAGTCCATGTACCGAGT
The DNA here is from genome assembly GCA_034769895.1 of Magicicada septendecula. NCBI lineage: Eukaryota > Metazoa > Arthropoda > Insecta > Hemiptera > Cicadidae > Magicicada > Magicicada septendecula. Next base: position 729,010,076 of record CM068368.1, on the reverse strand, counting down.
CTCTCGTGAGAGTCTAATTCAGAACTTATAGCATCCTTCCAGTCTTCTGATTTAATCGCTTCTTCGTACGTTTGAGGTTCCTCTGTCCGCGTTAACATACAGTGTGCCGTACTGGGTTCGGCATCGTATGATTAGCGTTTTTAAAACGAGCGGCGTTGACGTCACGCACGGCCACGGCAGTTTGTCGCCGTCCGGTTATGCACACAGTTGTGGTGTATCTACGAAATTCAGTTGGCGCGTCCAGCTGTTTTGTGCATTCCTGCATCGAGAGCTTTCTTGGGTGGACAGACACATTGAATCTGTCTCGTTTCTATTCGAACCCTCAACCTGGTCATCTGCTCTCGACTGGTGGCACTCTTCTGTTCAGGATTTCGTCGACTTTTCTATGGTTCGCTGAATAAAGTTCTGCTCCAGGTATGTACAAGTTGTCTGGTTCTAAAAATATTCTAACCCCAAATATATTTTGTGTTTCAGCTTCTATTATAAACTATACTTGTGTGTGTGCATGTAGAGCAGTTTTCAATTTGGGCGTTAACGCAATTAAAAATTAAATTAATATGAATGTAAATGTTGTGGGTCAAATTGACTTCAATAAAGAAAATGCTAATGCATCTTGCACTCAGCTGTGTTTTGTGTCATTAATAATTATGAAATACGCAGTTAATTAATTTGAACATTTTCAACGAAATACTTAAAAGTAATTGGTAGATGAGTGAGATAAGTCACAGCTGGGGAGCTTAATACTGATTAATATGAATTAGTGGCGATGTGTGTGTGCGCTGTTGATGTTTAAAGTTGGTGTTAGAAACTTAATGCGGACGGCCTATGTGGCGTGATTTTTCCTTATGACACCCTCTACAACCTATTACATGTCGCAGGTGCTCGAACAAGGGCGAGATGGGTGTCGGGTGTGACGAACAACTGTCCACCCTCCTGGCAGAGACGATCTTTTAGCCACGATTGCCGTCAGTCGAGAACAACTGTTCGGACACCTTTTTCAACGCTACGCTGCCCCAGGACTTGTGATACGACCGAGACATTACTGATCAGCGCCAATATTGACTAAGTACACTGGACAATCCAGGTGGGAACATTCTAATTATCTATTTTCTATCTCAACGACATGGTGAATGCACGGAAGCTCCCAGAAGCTCACTCATGAAGTTTTAACCGTTATACTTTGGCACAAACTCTCATGTTCAGTTATGTTACTGCATGTGTGAACATTACAGCATTAGACCTAATGAAATCTATTATAACTGTTTATCATGTGTAAGAAAATTACACACACACACATATCCGCAGTTTGCTGTAAGTTCTACCTTTTCATCTAATTAAAACCATTAGGGAGTTAGTTATCTCGTGCTTTCATGTCATACGGTCATGGCAGAGTTTTAATCACGTAACGGGGGCTGTCTGATGCTTCAGTTGAGAAACTATTTTCCCTTTTCACATATACTTAGCGCTTGATGATTAAAGTCAGGGTTGTTTAGTATGTTGAGTCTCTGGGCGGTCACTTGCATTCTTTGGTGCTAATTACCAAGGCACATCTATGCTTAGGAGCTGTGATTATCGGATTACCCTGTCAATTATATTTATACATATGTATATATTGTTGTGCATTCATTTACGGTAGTTGAAATGGGTTTATGAGGGATTTAGTACTGAAATGAGGGATGTTGTGTTAATTATGTTGTGTATGTGCTTGTGTGTGTAATTTTAATATATTTTGCTGAGGGAATATGTTATGAATTTAAAAGAAAAAAAAAACCATAAATGTGCTTACTAAGACAAAAAGGCTAGCCTATTTGAAATCTATACAACACTTATGGATTAGTGAATTGGTTTTTATGACTGAGATTATTGCTACCATTGACTCATACATAATCAGGCAGGAATTTTGCAATTTATGTTAATATTCAATTCACTTACATTTTATGCCATTAGGAATATTAATTGATATATATATATATATATATATATATATATAATCCTGCCGTTAATTTTGTGCTTGTACAATCGATAACTTGTCATCTCATGTAACATTTTGCAGGCTTAATAAAGCATACGCTTGTTGGTTAAAAGACTTTTTCATTTGCAAGTCTTGTCATTCACCTGGGGGGACATGTCTGTAATTGTAATTGGGCCTTGCACACTTTTGCTTCCTCTAGGTTCTCCACCTAGTTCTAAATATGATGTCTCTCCCCTTTACAAAAAAAAAAACTTAATAAAAATAAAATAAAAATTTCAAAAAAAAATTTACAAAAAAAAACTTAGAAAATAAAGGGGGGTTTCAAATGGTAAATCGGAGCATGGTTGTGATTCTAGGTAGGTAGTAGGTATTATTTCTGCCTTATTTTTTTTCTTTTTTTTGAACTTGGGAAGTTTTAGAATCTGGGGACTTGCATTTATTTTCTTAAATGGAACTTGGTGTGGCTACAGACATGTCAGCTGGTGTTGGGACTTGCAAATTATTTCAAATTATTTTTAATTGGAATCCAAGTGTTGCAAGAAAACTTAATGGTAGTGTAACGAATTAATAGAATGAATAACCAGAAAAATAGCATATTTTATAAAATGAATAAGGGGTTGATGAAGTTTAAAATGATTTAATATGTGTTAGTGTTTAAGTAATTATTTTGTGATGTTGAGTGTAAGATGAATTTTGAAAAGGGGTTATAAGAAGGTGATCGATTTTTTTTAATGAATGAGTGCTGATTGATTTCACTTGGACATACCCTGGAGCTCAAGCAGATTTTGGACGTGATGGGGGCCGTCAGTACTTGTTGATTTTGATTGTGACTTGTCTCATGGATTAGACAACGTGTTTTATAGCATCCCCGTTATATAGTACTTGTTTATTGAGGGCGTTGTGTTGCGGTATCGGGTATTTTGAATGCGGTCATGGTCCGACCAAGGGCATGGATGTGATAGTTTTATATTTTCGATTACATTGAATTTCATGTGTACTTGTGGATTGTATTTAGTGAGTTAGTTTTGGTTGTTTTGTGTCGTGTTCTCTTCTGGGCATTTTACATGGCTGTTTCTCTGCTTTTATGACACCCATCTCGTCGTATCGCTAGAGCATTCTGGAGCCACTTGTATGATCAAGTTCTTCCTGTCGTTCTCTTTAATTATTGCTTTTACATGGTGTGTGTGTGGATTGCGCGGTCATGTCCATTTCTGTGAATGTGGACTTGTTTATGAAAGATGAGCTCGAGTGGGAGGTCCGGTTCCGGGGACGGAAGCCGCAGGAGACTGTTGTTTCATTAAGGAAGCAACTCCGTGAGGCCCTTGCCTCCGGTGAGGCACCGAGTGGGAGAGTATTACTCACGGATATCACAGCCGAGGTGGAGCTGTGTACGGAAAAATTTTCTGAACTGCGAGATTTGGCCGAAGGCCTGCAGTCGGCTGCACCCGCCTCTACGGCTAGACAGAGGGTATGCCAACGTTTACAACATGTTTTATGTCGTTTACAGAACGCTGAATCACAAGCTACCACCTCGGAATTAGAGAAAAATGTTGTCACTCTTAGGGAGCAAGTGGCGATGGCCTTGCGAGAGTTCTCTTTCGGCCAGCGTCGCCACGTGGATGCGAATTCCGGTTCTTCTTCTTCTTCTGTTGAGACGGCAGCCAGGGTGGAACCCCCTGCGCATGTTCCTGCCTTTTCGGATATGGCTGCAGCGAGCTATCACAAGCTCCCTAACCCACTGTCGGATGTCATTCAGCGTCTCCCAGTTGTCGATGGTCTGGATCCTGAGGCGCTTTTGAAATTCTTGCGCATATTTTTTCAGTTGGCAGATTTCCCTGGGCTGTCGGAGCGGACTTTGCTTGAGCTCATTTACCCGTACTGTCGGGGATCTATGGCTGAGCGCTTGACAAGCACCCTTAGGGATGGTGGTGGCATTGACCATTTCCATCGGGAAGTCCTGGACGCTTTCATACCGGGAAGGTTGCACGACCGGATACGACATAAACATTTTTATAGAGTCCAAGCAAGCGAAGAGTCCCTTGCTCATTTCATTTCTAGTGTTAAAGACGCGGCCAGGATCCTGAGGCTGGGGTTGTCTGAATCGGATGTTATTCACACTATTCTGGAGGGCGTGACGCCGGAGGAACGGTCACGTTTGACATTTGCTGTCCGTCCCCAAAGTTTTATCGATTTGGACCGGCTGTGTGCCGAGTCAACCACTATACGAGGTAATGACGATATTAGAGCCCACGAGGCTAGGAGGTGGTCAGATCGCCCTATTTTAGAGCGACGAGTTGGGCAGCCCGGGTCTTGGGGTCCTCGGTCTGCGCCGGTTCAGAGCTGTGAGGTGCGAGAATTATTTTGTTCCAGGTGTCATAGATCCGGTCACGTTGCGCGCTATTGTTCCGATGCTAGACAGCGTCAGGGGATTTCCCGAAAAGGTTACTATTCAAAAAACGTAAGCTCTCGGGGAAGAGAAGTCGGGAGTGGTCTTCCCCGTTAGGTCATTCTGTTCCAGTTTCACTTAACCCCAGGCGGGTAGTAAATCCCGAATCATCCGGCTCCAAGGTCCTGCGAACTGTCCCCAACTACAGTTCAGTATGCCCCTTGCTGTTGGTCGAGTTGAAAAAGGGTCAGCTCAGAGCCTTGGTTGACTCTGGATCAGCCCGATCCATAATTTCATCTAGAGTATGTGAGGACCTTGAAAAACAGGGCTTACTAATAGGGTCGGATCGGTCTTCCGTGGTATGCTGGACTGCATCGCGGGAAATTCTGCCCATCTCCCGGGTGGTTTCCCTAAAGATCAAAATCGAGTGTTTTTCATGGGTGTGGCGATTCTTGGTTTCTCCGGCTCTGGGAGTCGACTGTATTGTGGGTGCTGATTTCATCTCCAAGAGTGGTCTCGTTTTAGACATTCAAGCGCACCACTGTTATTTTAAATTCAATCGGGAAGTTGTCATTCCTTTCCTTGGGTACCGGGGAGCTAAGGGAGGTATCCAGGAGGTTGTGTGTCCCGATTCAGAAAGAGACCATCTCACTCCATCCCAGAAGCGTGCCTTAGATCATTTGTGTGAGCAGTTCCCCACTGTATTAACTCCCAACTTGGGGTTCACACATCTTTTGGAGTATAAGATCCGGTTAACGGACTCGGCTGTAGTACGTTCACACCCATACAAGTTCGCTCCTCCAAACATGGATGTTCTAAGAGAGAAGGTTCAAGAGTTGCTTAAACAAGGGGTCATTGAACCTTCCAATTCTAGTTATGCAAGTCCAGCATTTCTGGTGCCCAAGCCTGGGGGTAAACAGCGCATGGTCATAGACTATCGCAAACTAAATGCTAACATTGAGGTGGATTCAGTTCCTCTTCCCGATTTACATTCTGCTTTCGATTGGTTTAGTGGGGCCAGATACTTCACCATCTTTGACCTCAATGCCGCTTATCATCAGATTCCTCTGTCTAAGGAAAGCCGCCCTTATACGGCATTCTGTGTGCCATGGAATCTTTATCAGTATACTAGAGTACCCATGGGTCTGGCTGTGGGGGCCCAAACCCTCACGCGACTACTTGACACTGTATTCCATGACGTGAAATTTAAGTTCATCTTCAATTATCTTGACGACCTCTTAGTCTACAGCAAGACGTTCGAGGAGCATCTGTGTCACCTGAGAGAGGTGATGTGCCGGTTAAGGAGTGCTGGCCTCACTATCAATCCAGACAAGGTCAAATTTGCACAACAGAGTATTTCGTTTTTGGGGCATCTCGTCTCATATGGGGGTGTGACGGTCGACCCGGAGAGGACACAAGGCATCCGAGATTTTCCTCCCCCCTAGGGATGCGAAAGGTGTTGCCAGATTTGTTGGCATGGTCAATTTTTATCGTAGATTTATCCCTAATGCCGCGGAGATTGCCGTCCCTTTAAACGAACTCAGAAAAAAGGGTACCAAATTTGTATGGGGAGAGAGGCAACAGCGGGCCTTTGATCACCTCAAGGAGGCGATCGTCTCTCCCCCTGTGTTGAGGATGCCTGACTTTTCAAAAAAATTCATTTTGCAAACGGACGCGAGTTCTGTTGCGCTCGGGGCGGTTCTGTCCCAGGAAGTTGATGGTGCTAGGCAGCCGGTGGCATTTATATCCCGGACCTTGACCCAACAAGAAAGGAGTCTTCAGTGTATGAACTAGAGTGTCTTGCTGTCGTGTACGCTCTAGATAAGTTCAGGCGTTTCCTGGAACACGCTGAGTTCCTGCTGGAGACCGATAATCAGGCTCTCTCGTGGCTTCTCGCTCATCCCCGGCAGCTGGGTAAAATAGGACGTTGGGTGGTCAAGATCTCATCCTTTAAATTCAAAGTGCAACACATCAGGGGAACACAAAATGTTGTTGCAGACGCCTTGTCACGTATGTTCTCCCAACCCAGCGAAGCCAATTCTGAGCAACCCTGTTCCGTTCTGCTGGATTTTCCTTTGGCCTTTACTGATGTGTTACCCCATCAGTTAAATGATGAAGAGTTGGGTCCTATCATCCAACACCTAAAAGAGGGTAACATGCAGGTACCATATTTTCTGTCCAAGGGCGTCCTGTGCTGCCGAGAACGAAAAGGACGTGCCCCGAAGGTTGTGCTGCCTAGCAAGCTCGTGCCAATGGTCTTCAGCTACTATCATGATTCCCCAATAGGTGGCCATAAGGGAATTTCGAAGACCATTTCCAGTATTAGGAGACATTTCATCTGGAAGGGCATGGACAGGGACATCGCGGCTTGTGTGAAAGCATGTCATCTCTGTGGCTTGAGTAAGCCTGCTCAAAACACTAAATTGGGTCTATTGTCATCCGATGTGGCGAGCAAACCAATGGAGAAGTTATTCATAGACTACGTGGGACCTTTCCCTCGTAGCAAGTCAGGTAATGCTTACCTACTTGTTTGCGTGGATGCTTTTTCCAAGTTTGTCTGGCTACTGCCCTTACGACAGGCAAACACTCGCTCAACTATCTTTATGCTACAGACCCATATCTTTCAGCATTTCGGTTTTCCGTCCACCATTGTCTCTGACAATGGACCACAGTTCATTTCGAAAGATTTCCGGCAATTGTGTTTCGCTAACGGCATCAAACATGTGACCACTTCCCCGTACTACCCTCAACCGTCCCACGCGGAGAGATTTAATCGGAATCTCCGTTCAGCTCTGATCGCCTACCATGCTGAACAACAGGATTGTTGGGACCTAAATTTAAAGTGGTTGCAATTGGCATTTAACACGGCCCTACACGAGAGTCACAAGGCCGTACCCTTTGAAGTCATGTTTGGTTTCTCGCCGAGTTTGCCATTGGACAATTTGTGGCACATTGACGATCTTCTACCTAACGATCCGGAGGTCACGACTGTGGACAGATGGCGGGAGGTCCGGAGGAATTTGCTTCATGCGCACGAACTCGTCCATAGTCGCTACAATCAGGGGCGAATTCCGAACCCATTTAAGATTGGCGACTTGGTCTACTGCCAGAGCCATCCGATCAGCTCAGCCATAGATAGGAGGGTCGCTAAACTATGTTATCGTTGGTCGGGACCATACCGCATTCTTCGGTTTGTGTCGCCTGTTACAGTGAAATTGGGTGATCCCGGAGGGGATGGTGAAAGAGTAACCACTCATATTTCGAAGCTTAAGTTTTGCCATAGGGCATGAGTTAGTGATGACAGTTTTGTCCCATAAAAGGGGGGAATACTATTTGGGTTCCTGGATCTCAGTCATTAGATTTGGGAGGCCTTGGTGGTCAGTACTCAGAGCTGGCGCCAGCGATTCTTCTCTTTCTCCTGTTCTTTTCTGTCCCTTATATCTGCATGCGGACCAGGGCCCGGCGAGCATGCAGGACTCACACTTACATCTTCTCTTTCAGACACACATTCACTGACTTACACCGCTTCCTTCTGCTTTTCGTTTTACTGTGTTACTGAACTCACCAAGAGCGATTTAGAATCTGAGATTTTCCAGGTTTCCCGCAGCCGTCGTGCTTGAGGACTGGTTTGTTTTGGGTCAACCATGTTGCCCTTTTGGGGTGAGGGTGTGCCGTACTGGGTTCGGCATCGTATGATTAGCGTTTTTAAAATGAGCAGCGTTGACGTCACGCACGGCCACGGCAGTTTGTCGCCGTCCGGTTATGCACACAGTTGTGGTGTATCTACGAAATTCAGTTGGCGCGTCCAGCTGTTTTGTGCGTTCCTGCATCGAGAGCTTTCTTGGGTGGACAGACACATTGAATCTGTCTCATTTCTATTCGAACCCTCAACCTGGTCATCTGCTCTCGACTGGCGGCACTCTTCTGTTCAGGATTTCGTCGACTTTTCTATGGTTCGCTGAATAAAGTTCTGCTCCAGGTATGTACAAGTTGTCTGGTTCTAAAAATATTCTAACCCCAAATATATTTTGTGTTTCAGCTTCTATTATAAACTATACTTGTGTGTGTGCGTGTAGAGCAGTTTTCAATTTGGGCGTTAACGCAATAAAAAATTGAATTAATATGAATGTAAATGTTGTGGGTCAAATTGACTTCAATAAAGAAAATGCTAATGCATCTTGCACTCAGCTGTGTTTTGTGTCATTAATAATTATGAAATACGCAGTTAATTAATTTGAACATTTTCAACGAAATACTTAAAAGTAATTGGTAGATGAGTGAGATAAGTCACAGCTGGGGAGCTTAATACTGATTAATATGAATTAGTGGCGATGTGTGTGTGCGCTGTTGATGTTTAAAGTTGGTGTTAGAAACTTAATGCGGACGGCCTATGTGGCATGATTTTTCCTTATGACACCCTCTACAACCTATTACATGTCGCAGGTGCTCGAACAAGGGCGAGATGGGTGTCGGGTGTGACGAACAACTGTCCACCCTCCTGGCAGAGACGATCTTTTAGCCACGATTGCCGTCAGTCGAGAACAACTGTTCGGACACCTTTTCCAACGCTACGCTGCCCCAGGACTTGTGATACGACCGAGACATTACTGATCAGCGCCAATATTGACTAAGTACACCGGACAATCCAGGTGGGAACATTCTAATTATCTATTTTCTATCTCAACGACATGGTGAATGCACGGAAGCTCCCAGAAGCTCACTCATGAAGTTTTAACCGTTATACTTTGGCACAAACTCTCATGTTCAGTTATGTTACTGCATGTGTGAACATTACAGCATTAGACCTAATGAAATCTATTATAACTGTTTATCATGTGTAAGAAAATTACACACACACACATATCCGCAGTTTGCTGTAAGTTCTACCTTTTCATCTAATTAAAACCATTAGGGAGTTAGTTATCTCGTGCTTTCATGTCATACGGTCATGGCAGAGTTTTAATCACGTAACAGGGGCTGTCTGATGCTTCAGTTGAGAAACTATTTTCCCTTTTCACATATACTTAGCGCTTGATGATTAAAGTCAGGGTTGTTTAGTATGTTGAGTCTCTGGGCGGTCACTTGCATTCTCTGGTGCTAATTACCAAGGCACATCTATGCTTAGGAGCTGTGATTATCGGATTACCCTGTCAATTATATTTATACATATGTATATATTGTTGTGCATTCATTTACGGTAGTTGAAATGGGTTTATGAGGGATTTAGTACTGAAATGAGGGATGTTGTGTTAATTATGTTGTGTATGTGCTTGTGTGTGTAATTTTAATATATTTTGCTGAGGGAATATGTTATGAATTTAAAAGAAACAAAAAAAACCATAAATGTGCTTACTAAGACAAAAAGGCTAGCCTATTTGAAATCTATACAACACTTATGGATTAGTGAATTGCTTTTTATGAATGAGATTATTGCTACCATTGACTCATACATAATCAGGCAGGAATTTTGCAATTTATGTTAATATTCAATTCACTTACATTTTGTGCCATTAGGAATATTAATTGATATATATATATAATCCTGCCGTTAATTTTGTGCTTGTACAATCGATAACTTGTCATCTCATGTAACATTTTGCAGGCTTAATAAAGCATACGCTTGTTGGTTAAAAGACTTTTTCATTTGCAAGTCCTGTCATTCACCTGGGGGGACATGTCTGTAATTGTAATTGGGCCTTGCACACTTTTGCTTCCTCTAGGTTCTCCACCTAGTTCTAAATATGATGTCTCTCCCCTTTACAAAAAAAAACTTAATAAAAATAAAATAAAAATATCAAAAAAAATTTACAAAAAAAAAACTTAGAAAATAAAGGGGGGTTTCAACAGTAGGCTGTATACAATTAAAAATCTTGTAAATAAGAAGGTGCTGTTATTTTTCTTCCTGATCTTGTATTTATACTTTCATCATCATCTAAAGTTTGCATTTTTCTTTGTTTCTGACTCGCCTTCAGTTATACTAGTTTCTTCTTTAATTTCGGCCTTGCTTTGATCAGCTGTCAACTCACTTTCAGGGTTACTCAAGTCTGGTACCAGTGAGATATTATTAAACTCATGAAATATATAAAAACATACATTTGTAAATTTGCTTCCACCTACCTGCAAAGCTTCCTTTATCTGGGTCCAGGATTCTCGCACGAACGCAAGATGTTAGCGTGATTTATAGGTTTTTGAAATAAGTGACTCGACTCATTTTTAAATGAAGAGAATTGATATTTAATTTTTCAGAAATGCATTTAAATTCCAACAAATTTTACTGTGCTTTTGCATATAACATAGCTTCTTAGTGATTTTTTCTTTGCTTGAGTTACATGAGTACCATTCCTAGTCTATCTTATTCTAGTGCTTACCTTATTACATATACACACATCAACATAAACAGCCCAGCTTTGCTCACTCACACATCCACACCTGCATTATTTAAAACCCCTTAACCTTTTATTGCCCCAAAGCCCTTAAACATTCGTCATAATATTCCCCGCCGGCAACGTGGTTTTCGTGCGCACTCATTTTTACTCTGTTTAATTTATTTGTGTCCGAAATTTAACTCAACATGTTCTCCACTGTATTATCGACCGCGGTCATGTATTTTCAACTGTTATTTCACTTTATTACTGGTAATTTATAAAATTTTTAAAAGAGATAACCCCGTAGGTTTGTACCCGCAGGTACGGTCTGTGTCGAACTGGGGAGATCGGCGTAGCGGGTGCCGCTAACTTGAGTATGTCTTTTGGTGTGGAAACCAATGCCTTTGGTTCCGTCGCAGTAGCTTCATCCCATTTAATTCATGCTGTTGGTGTTGTGTTAGTTGTGTCCGGATATTGGCTAGGCACTGGCTAACGTCACGAGATGGGCGTGACTTAATTTGCATATCCGTCGCCTATGTAGACTAAGGCGACCAAAATTTGCTTCTTAGCCATCTTGAGTTTCGGAAGGCAGCGTGGGTCCGCGCGCCGGGATGTGTAATGCGTATGGGCGCGCTGTCAAACTCAAACAAAGTTCTTGGAAACTAAGGTGGTGCGGATTCCTCTACCGATTGCACAACGTGATATTACTGCGCCTTTGTTAAAACTGCTCTTACAATACGTGGTCTGTCTTTGTTGAAATTAGGCTTCACAAATATTTTTATAAATCCCCGAAAAATGCAATAAAATAAAATACCCATAAATTTGGCCCTCTTCTGTCCAAACAGAAGAAATCTCATTGATAAAACCCCTAAGAGGACCGGTGAGGAGCTGGTGCCAACAACCCCCTTTTTGTTCTTACAACTCATGGGTAAACGACCCCCCTGGCTCGGCGACTATGGACGCATCTGAACGAGATCACTGGACTTCTCTGTACAAGATCCCAACACCGAAAAATCGAACAGACACGCACCACAGCGCACCTTACCTTCTATCATGCTACCCCAAAAAATCCAACTCCCTGGCTTAGATCAGGCCAGATCCTCAACCGATATGTTTCCCCTTATATGCAAGCTGGGCTGCCTTTAGCAGATACTGGGCTCACACACACACACCTATTCTACATGTTGTAAAATTAAAATAATCTTCAAAAATTTATTAAGCGAAAAATTATTAGCTGCTTTCGTTGAAAATCAAAACACAAATTTTGCATCTATATTGAATAATTCTCTTCATTAGTTTTTTGTTGTTGTTAAAAAATTAAATCAATTGAACATTTCTTAAAAATAAGAACATCCTTAACCTAACATGTGACTACACCTAGAGTCTAACCATACAATTCAATAAAATAATTCAATAATAATAAACACGGTTAATACACAAACAATAATGCAACCAAATTTAAACATATCAATTAGACGGCAGGCGCAACATCAAGAAAATTTTTTTTTTAAATATTTTCCAAAAAAAAATTTTAAAATTCAAAAAATTTAAATTTCTTAAAATATTTTCTTTCCAAATTGAAATTATTTAAAGTTTTGTTCAAATCAATTAAAAACAAAAGTTGGATTAACTTCCTCGCTAAACATGCCTAGTATATGACCTCACCCATCAGCTGATCAAAACTGGGTCAAGTCAATAACCTTGACCTACATACGTTACACACAAGTTATACCTGAAAATACATTGTACCTCTGTAAAATTCTATCTTGAAACACAAAAGCATAGTAAAATAAAACCTTTAAAATAACAAAATATTATTATAAATAACAATCAAATTGACATTTAAAATATTCAAATAAACACTTTCTAACTTTACATTTCCAAATTCTATCAAAAATTGTCACTGGTTGCAATACAATTTTTTATATTCTTATTATAAATCTCTTTCTTTATTATTCTCACTTTCCCTTACTCTGGGTGATTTAAGTACTTATTTTAGCTTGATATGCCACTTGGCATGTATTCGTACAATATCTTTCTCTCTCTGACTCTAATGCCACTAACAACTTTGAACTAATATGACACCCAGCTCTATCAAAATATCTATCAAACAATCTCTAAACCCAACTTATCATTAAACTCAAATCGCCACCTTCTCTCGATATATATAAAAAAATACTCTCTAACCCTTTGTACTCAGGATAAGTGTTTCCCCCCCCAAAAAGCTCATTCCCTTAATCTGGTTCCTGGATTCTACCTAAGGCAACCCCCTCCCGCCAAATCGGTCCCTTCCCGTCCCAACCCTTTTGTTGCGGACTCCCACATTACACTATCCCCTCTTACAAAATTGCCATCCCCAAATCTCACTCATATTACCCCACTTCAACTACAACAAAATAACATCAATTATAAACATCAATATATCACTCAAAACTCTACATATATTCCCCATAACTACTGTGTCAACATCAATACTTCTCAATATCTATTACATAACTCACAACAACATTACATTAATTCAAAACAATATTTTTCTCTCTACTACCATTTTAACTTTGACTTTAACTTGGACTGATCTACATGTCCCAATAAAATATTCATCACCCAGAATCTATCTTTTATTATTTCTGACAATTCATTTTAACATCTCAACTTTATTAACTTACTTTTCTCATTATTTAAAACAACATCTTTAGCACATTACAACATTATATTTGACATTAACTACCTTGAACATTTATAAACAATTTAACAGTGACATTTTACTACCGATCAGCTGACATTCCTAACAAAGTGAAAACACATTTCAAAATTGTGCAAATTACATGAAATACATATGATCATTAATCCTTATATCATTATTTCCCCTCTTTCTGACTCTGGTACTATTACGTCAACCGCCTGCCAGTCGGTTTAGTTATTTACTTAGTTTCAAAATACACACATTATATAAAACACATACTTCTTATATCTAACCTACTACAATAAAATAATACATTTAAAAAATATAGAATGAACACATTATACTGAATGTATGAGCACCTATTTATTTAAGCGGAATACAAGCATTTTTATTAGAGCAAAATTGATTTGTCATTTTTTAATTTACAAAATTTAAGTACGTTGCTCATCTGAGCAACCCCCTGATCCACACACACTATTGTAATTTATGTTAGACTGTAGCGCCTATTTGCTTTCACAAAGACTGCATATTTGGAGGAATTGGACATCTCCGTGTCTTTGCTTCGGCTTGATATTTTAAAAATTGTGGATATCGACATATCCTTGTTTTATATTGAAACGCCCTTAAAACGGGTCTACCACCTGGCTATGCTGTCCCCACGTAGACAGAGTGGCAGCAGCTGTTCCATAGTTCCTGGATTTCCCCTAATGTCACCCCCCAATTAATTTCTATTATAAACCAATTTCAAGTCAGCTATGGTCAAAGGACTTGATATGGCCATAGCTGACCGCTAGCCAAAACCACGATTAGTGCTGGTAAGGCAGTAATCGCCCGAAAAGTCGGGGAAATCTAACTTTCATTTCAATGCCTGTTCTACATCATCTTTGTTATGTGCGGCACGAGAGTATCAGAGTACAAATAAAATTGTACAAAAAAGGTGTGCCGCACATTGTCGCCATGTTGGCCTCCGATGGAGGTAGCACTCACGGTTACCCTCAACCCATTCCACTATATACTGGGACACAGGCCACCCCAGCAATAGCGCCTTAATAACTAAATAAGAAATTAAATATACAACATTATAATATGAAACTTTCATCCATCATTAATCATTTAACTCCTTCATAACTTTCTACAATTGGATTACTTAAAATTTTCAAATTCATTATTAATAATTATTATATATCATCTTTCAATTATTATTAAATTTTTTAATTATCATTTTTATTTAACACAATTATTTCCAATCATCTCATTATTGAATTAAAATCTTTTCATCTGAGTTACACCTGTAAACATTTTTATTATAGCTGACTGATATTATAAAATTTTTTATACTTACAATCCATTTAAACTGACATACACAAAATATATACACCCTACACCAATACTTGCACGTAACCTCTGAAACATTTAACAAAAGGTTATTTCATATTCAACAATTTATCATTTAATTACCAAATTCACCTCTTGTAAAATAATTTAAATTCCTTAGAAAATTTAATTATACAACATTTAAATCAATCAAAGTATTTAAAACATCTCAGATTATTTTAATTAAATTCATTATTAAAATACAAATTCCATTGCCATCAAAACAATTACAATTAGCCAATTACTGTCTCCAAAATTAATTTTATTATTTATTTAAATTGCCAAAATATTAATATTATTAATACAACAATTACCTGCATACACATTGTTTACTTAACATTCTACAATACACACAAATAAATTTACTAAACATTTATTTACAAACTTTTGTTATTACTGTTCCGTTTTTTCACACTTCATTGTCCAAAGGTTGCAAGGTCAAAACCACAAAACAAAAATATTTATAATTGTCCATTAATTGTTTATAGTTTACCCTCCATCGTCAAAGATTAATCTTTGTTTTATATAGCACTTTTCAGTTTTACTGACACACATATTGATACTTTGTGTGTCATAACCACAAAAATCAAAGTCATCCGTCTTATCAAAATAATCATGAAACAAGTCAACATTAAGTATTTCTGTTAAGTCTCCATTAGTAAATTTTTCCAATATCGGGTCAGTTACTTTTTTATTATAAATTAAATCATTATTATTTAGACACACTTCTAACCTTTCTTTCCACTCATCATAATTTCTATTTAATTCATACAATTCTGTTTCTCTCTCAACATACAATTCTCTATCTAATTCTCTCTCATCATAATACCATATCACACTCTCAATATTATTCCAGACAGAGGGTACAAAATTATACAACAAAATTAAACAACTCAAATCTTCTACTACCACGGGACTCTTGCCCTTCAAAAACAACACTTGTGAACACTCTGGTTCATTACAAATAAGGGGAAAATTTACCCTCTGCCCCCATTCTACCACTATATTATCTTTCCACTCTCTCTCTAACTCATAAACACACATTAACATTTCATTATTACATTCAATACTCTCATGGTTTATTTTCAACATCTCACTCTCTGATACTACTTTTTCAAATACACTACTGTTCTCCATATTACATTCATTATTTTCGACATTATCATTATCATTTGTTGACTCTTTATCTAGTATCACATTTTGACACATGTCATTATAATTTTCATTCGTATTATTCTTATTTGGAGTCATTACAACTACTCCCATTCTCTCCATACTCTGTTCTAATTTATTCAAACTAGTTCTTATTGTTTCATTGGTATTTTCTAAATGTTTGTTAATTTCATTAATATCATTTTTCAATTCATCAAAACGATTATCAAATTTTTTTATCATTACTATCGAAACATTTATTTAACTCATTAAATTTACTATTCTGTACATTGAATTTAGCGTCAGAATCACTCTTCTGTTCACTGAATTTGTAACGGGCCAAATTTGTGGGTATTTTTGTTTTATTTCATTATCTAGGTTTCATAAAAATATATTGTAAAATTTAATCCCATTGTGACAGACCACATGGTGAATGGAACAGTTTAGAACAAAGGCAAGACGTAATAGCATTGTCTTTGGCAAGACAAATGCAATGAAAACGTAAATAGTGAGATCGATCGAAAACCACGTTGCCGGCCGGGAGTATTACTCGACATGTCTAAGGGTAATTAAAATGATCAGGGGAGGGTGTATTAAAATTAATTGAGTGAATGTGAGAATGGGCAGGCTGGGCTGTGTTTAAGTATGACTTAAAATAAGGTAAGCTAGTAGACTAGGATAGAATAGAAATTGCATAACTGTAAGGTATAACGAGAAGAAGAAACCATTTAAATGTTGTTTAATATGCGAAAGCATGAGTAAAATTTGTTAAAATTTATTTAACATTTAAAACATTAAAAAGATCATGAATTCTCTTCATTTAAAAATGAGTCGAGTCACTTATTTCAAAAAACCTATAAATCACGCTAACATCTGACGTACGTGCGAGAATCCTGGACCCAGATAAAGTAAGCTTTGCAGGTAGGTGGAAACCAATTTATAAATTTATGTTTTTATATATTTAATGAGTTATACAACATCTCAATGGCGCCCGAACAGGGACAGTTTTTATGAATAAATAAAAATAAAGTAAAAACCGCACCTACAAATAGGATGTAAGCGTGATTTAGAGGTTAAGCAAAAATACGTAATGTAAAATACAGAAAGAGTTAAGTTATGAGATTTTGTTTATATAAGAAATAAGTTACATAATAACCAATAAATAAAGTTATAAGAAAGAGAATAATTGAATTTGTAACAATGGAAAATACAGAGAATGAAGTCGTTTTGTCCGACTTAACTGTTACGAGCGAAACAGCTGAATTTGATGAATTAGCTGTTATGAGTAGTCTTGAAGTACATTCAACACCGAATGTAGGTCAAGACGACAAAACTTTGTGTAAAAGTAATACGAATGAATCAAATAGTACAGATGATTCGGGAGTTCAAGTAACCCCAAAATTGAGTAGAGAAAGTAAAAATAATAACGAAGTCAGCTTCACTGACGATAAAATAGAAAGTCTATCGACACCTGTCCAAAATAAACAAGAGATAGATAGAGATGAGAAAGTTATGAATATGTTGCAATTAATTTTGGAGCAACAAAGTATTAAATTTGAAATACAAAATCATAATTTTAATGAATTAAAAAAATGAGATCCAAGAAATGCATAAATGTTTTGAAAATAATAATGAAATAATAAGAACTAGTTTGAGTAAATTAGAACAGAGTATGGAGAGAATGGAAGTAGTTGTAATGAATCCAAATAAAGATAATACGAAGGAAAATGATAATGACATGTGTCAAAATGTAATACTAGATAGAGTCAACAAATGAGAATGATAATGTCGAAAATAATGAATGTAATACTGAGAATTGTAGTGTATTTGAAGAGTTAGTATCAGAAAGTGATACGGTGAAAATAAATAGTGAGAGCACTGATGAAATTGCAGAATGTAGTGATAATGAAATGTTAATGTATGCTTATGAGTTAGAGGGAGAGAGGAAAGATAGTATAGTGATAGAATGGGGGCAGAGGGTAAATTTTCCCCTTATTATTTATGATGATGATTTAATATGTTCACAAGTATTGTTTAAGAAGGGCAAGAGTTCCGTGATAGTAGAAGATTTGAAGTGTTTATTCTTATTGTATAATTTTGTACCCTCTGTCTGTAATAATATTGAAAGTGTGATATGGTATTGTGATGAGAGAGATTTAAATAGAGAATTGTATGTTAATAAAGAAACAGAATTGTATGAATTGAATAGAGAGTATGATGAGTGGAAAGTAAGGTTAGAAGTGTGTTTAAATAATAATGATTTGATTGATAATACAAAAGTAAATAACCCGATAATGAATATAATTACTGATGGAGACTTAACAGATGTACTTAACGTTGACTTGTTTTATGATTATTTTGGTAAAATGAATGAATTTGGTTTTTATGGTTACAACACACAAGACAGTAATTTGTGTGTTAATAAAATTGAACAGTGCTATATAAAACCACAATTAATCTATGACGATGGAGGGTAGGCTATAAAACGATAAAGGACAGTTATAAATATTTTGTTTTATGGTTTTGACCTGGCAGATTTGGACATTGAAGTGTGAAAAAATGGAACAGTGAGTGACAGAAGTTTGTAAATAAATGTTTAATAAATCTATTTGTGTGTATTGTAGAATGTTAAGTAAACAATGTATGTAGGTAATTGTGAGAATAATAATAATATTTGCAATTTAAATAACCGAATTAATTTTGAAAACAGTAATTAGCAAATTGTAATTGGTGATAGCAAGGTAACTGGTATTTTAATAACTGATTTAATTAAAAATAATTTGATATGTTTTAAATATTTTGATTGATTATTTAAATGTTGCAGAACTAAATTTTTTAATGAATTCAAATTATTTTACGAGATAGGAGTTTGGTAATTAAATGATAAATTGTTTGATTTAAACTAACATTTGTGTCAAATGTTTCAGAGGTTACGTGAAAGTGTGGTGTATATATTTTGTGTATGTCATTTTAAATGGACTGTAAGTATAAAAATTTTATAATATCAGTCAGCTATAATAAAAATGTTTACAGGTGTAACTCAGATGAAAAGATTTTAATTCAATAATGAGATGATTGGAAATAATTGTGTTAAATAAAAATGGATCATAATAACTGAAAGATGATATATAATAATTATCAATAATGAATTTGAAAATTTTAAGTAATCCAATTGTAGAAAGTTATGAAGGAGTTAATTGATTAATGATGGATGAAAGTTTCACATTATGATGATGTATATTTAATTTCGTATTTAGTTATTAGATATTAACAATTTAATGTAAATTGTTCATTTTAATTTGACAAAAGAGATTTTACTTGTGGTTCCCCAACTTTTCGGGCGGTCACGGCCTCACCGAACCCTGACCGTGGAATTGGTTTAGCATTAACAGCTATGGTTGGGGCTCATTGCGACACGTTCTGCCTTAACTGGCCATAGCTGTTATCGTTGTCAAGGTGAATTTTGAAATTGACGGGGGAATTATGGGGAATCACCAAACTAGGGAACAGCGGCTGCCACTCTGTCCGCGTAGGGACAGCATAGCCAGGTGGTAGACCCGTTTTAAGGGTGTTTCAATATAAACGAGGATATGTTGATATCCGCCAATGTTAAAATGTAACTGCCGAAGCAAAGACACGGAGGTGTCCAATCCCTCCAAATATGCAGTCTTTGTGGAAGCAAATAGGCACTACAGTCTAACATAAATTGCAATAGCGTGTGTGGATGGGAGGTGGCTCAGAGGAGCCACGAATTTAAATTTTATATCATAAATATCGCTAACTCTAATTTTGCTCTAATAAAAATGTTTGTATTCCACTCAAATAAATATGTGCTCATACATTCAGTATAAGGTGTTCATTCTATAATTTTAAATGTAATATTTTATTGTAGTAGGTTAGATATAAGAATTGATAAAAAATATGTGTTTATATAATGTGTGTATTGTTGAAACTAAGCAAATAACTAAACCGACTGGCAGGCGGTTAACATAAATTATCAGAATCAGAAAAGGGGAAACAATGACGGTAGATGTAAGGATTGATAAAATATATATTTCCTGTAATTTGCTAAATTTTGAAATGTATTTTCACTTGGTTAGGAATGTCAGCTGATCAGCAAGAAAATGTCACTGTTATATTGGTTGTAAATGTTCCAGGTAATTAATGTTTAATGTAATGTTTCAATGTATTACAGATACTATTTAAATAAGGAGAAAAGTAATTTGATAAAGGGAAAAATAAAGTAATAATTTGTGAAAGCTAATAAAAGATAGTTTTGGGGTGATGAATATTTTATTGGGACAAGTAGATCAGTCCAAGTTAAAGTTGAAAGGGTAGTAAAGAGAAAAATATTGTTTTGAGTTAATGTAATGTTGTTGTGAGTTAATGTTACAGAATTGAGAAGTATTGATGTTGACACAGTAGTTATGGGGAATACCTGTAGAGTTTTGAGGGATATATTGATGTTTATAATTGATGATGTTATTTTGTTGTAGTTGAAGTAAGGTAATAAGATTGAGATTTGGGGATGGCAATTTTGTAATAAGGGGTAGTGTAATGTGGGAGTCCGCAACAAAATGGTTGGGACGGGATGGGACCGATTTGGTGGGAAGGGGTCGCCTTAGGTAGAATCCAGGGACCAGACTAAGGAAATGAGCTTTTTGGGGGGGGGGGGGGAAACACGTATCCTAAGTACAAAGGGTTAGAGAGTATTTTTTTATATATAGAGAGAGAAGGTGGCGATTTGAGTTTATTAGTAAGTTGGGTTTAGAGATTGTTGGATAGATATTTTGATAGAGATGGGTGTCATGTTAGTTAAAGTTGATGAGTATTAGAGTCAGAGGGGTAGAGATTATAAGGGTAAGCCTACCAAGTGGTAAATTAAATTGTTATAAGTATTTAAAATCACCCACAGTAATGGAGAATAAGATTGTTAAATAAAGAAAGAGATTTATAACAAGAATATAAAATTTTAATTGAAACCAGTGACAAATTTTTGATAGAATTTGGAAATGTAAAGTTAGAAAGTGTTTATTTTGAATAATTTAAATGTCAATTTGATTATTATTTATAATGATGTTTTGTTAGTTTTAAATGTTTTGTTTTATTATGTTTTATGTTTCAAGACAGAATTTTACAGAAGCTTAATGTATTCACAGATGTAACTGATACATAACATATGTAGGTCAAGGTTTTTGACTTGACCTAGTTTTGATCAGCTGATAGTGAGGTCATATACTAAGCGTGTTTAGTATGGAAGTCAATTCAACTTTGGTTTTTGATCAATTTAAACAAATTTTAAATAATTTCTATATGGAAAAAGGAAAATATTTTAATAAATTTAAATTTTTTGAATTTAATATTTTGAAAAAAAAAATGATTTTGCGCCTGCCAACTAATGGATGATTTTAAACTTTGATTATTTTATTGTTGGTGTTCTAACCGTGTTTATTCCTATTGATTTTATTTTATTGAATTGTATTGTTAGACTCTATCTAGATGTAATCACAGGTTAGGCTAAGGATGTTCTTAATTTTAAGAAATGTTTAATTGATTTATTTTAAATAACAGAAAAATTAATGAATAGAATTATTCAGTATAAAGGAAAAATTTGTGTTTTAATTTTCAAGCAAAACTGTTAATGATTTTTCGCTTAGTACAATTTTAAGAATATTTTCATTTTATAATATGTAGTATCCGTGTGTGTGTGTGAGCCCAGTATCTGCTAAAGGCAGCCCAGCTTGCATATAAGGGGAAACATGTCGGCTGAGGATCTGGCATAATCTAAGCCAGGGATGGAGGATTTTTGGGGTAGCATGATAGAAGGTGAGGTGCGCTGTGGTGCGTGTCTGTTCGATTTTTCGGTGTTGGGATCTCGCACAGGGAAGTCCAGTGATCTCGTTCAGATGCGTCCATGGTCGCCGAGCCAGGGGGGTCGTGTACCCATGAAGTGTAAGAACAGAAAGGGGTTGTTGGCACCAGTTCCTCACCGGTCCTCTTAGGGGTTTTATCAGTGAGATTTCTTCTGTTTTGGACAGAAGACTTCTCATTGAGGGGGTATTGTAACGGGCCAAATTTGTGGGTATTTTTGTTTTATTTCATTTTCGGGGTTTCATAAAAATATATTGTAAAATTTAATCCCATTGTGACAGACCACATGGTGAATGGAACAGTTTAGAACAATGGCAAGACGTAATAGCATTGTGCAATCAGTTGAGGTATGTAGCCACCTCAAGTTTCCAAGAAGTATGCGAGAATGTGACCGTGCGCTCGGACCCATCATACGAGCATGGGCGCGGGCGGGGACGCTAAGCAGATCAACCGACGCTATCGAAAATGGCGCAGAGACGAAGTTTTGTGAGACCTACAATCCATGCTGAAGGAAATGTGGCTAAGTCACCGCCTATTTAGTGACGTCAGCCAGTGCCACACGAATATCTACTATGATACTCTGGCAAACTTTTACATGGCTTAAATGAAAATTACGAACGACGACGAAACAACAGGCTTTGTGTTCCATCAAAAAAACGAAGTAATCTAGTTGGCCGTGCAAGTATAGCGGCTCTCCCCAGTTTCACTTGGAGACGTTCTCTGGCCAGACATCGGCCCTATGGGGCTCTCTTAAATTTCTCGATTTCAAGTAACAAGTGAACCACCCGTTGAAATTATGTGGCAGCGGCTAATATTTTCAGTGTATAACAGATACAGTTAGTTTCGGACACACAAATCAATGAAAACGTAAATAGTGAGATAGATCGAAAACCACGTTGCCGGCCGGGAGTATTACACGACATGTCTAGGGGTAATAAAATGATCAGGGGAGGGTGTATTAAAATTAATTGAGTGAATGTGAGAATGGGCAGGCTGGGCTGTGTTTAAGTATGACTTAAAATAAGGTAAGCTAGTAGACTAGGATAGAATAGAAATTGCATAACTGTAAGGTATAACGAGAAGAAGAAACCATTTAAATGTTGTTTAATATGCGAAAGCATGAGTAAAATTTGTTAAAATTTATTTAACATTTAAAACATTAAAAAGATCATGAATTCTCTTCATTTAAAAATGAGTCGAGTCACTTATTTCAAAAAACCTATAAATCACGCTAACATCTGACGTAAGTGCGAGAATCCTGGACCCAGATAAAGTAAGCTTTGCAGGTAGGTGAAACCAATTTATAAATTTATGTTTTTATATATTTAATGAGTTATACAATATCTCAAATTTCATATCTAACATTGTTTATATCATTTTGAACATTTCATAACTATCATCGAACTTTTTGCCTTGGATCGGCGTCGACTGACTTTCTGTTTTATCGTCAGTGAAGCTGACTTCGTTATTATTTTTACTTTCTCTACTCAATTTTCGGGTTACTTGAATCCCCGAATCATCTGTACTATTTGGTTCATTCGTGTTACTTATATTTGTAGTTTTGTCGTCTTGACCTACATTCGGTGTTGAATGTACTTCAAGACTACTCATAACAGCTGATTAATCAAATTCAGCTATTTCGCTCATAACAGTTAAGTCGGACAAAACGACTTCATTCTCTGTATTTTCCATTTTTATAAATTTAATTATTCTCTTTTTTATAACTTTATTATTGGTTACTATATAACTTATTTATTATCTGAACAAAATCTCATAACTTAACTCTTTAACTGTATTTTCCATTACGTATTTTTACTTAACCTCTAAATCACGCTTGCATCCTATTTGTAGGTGCGGTTTTTACTGTATTTTTATTTACTCATAAAAACTGTCCCTGTCGGCTGCGCCATTGAGATATTAAACTCATTAAATATATAAAAACAAATTTGTAAATTTGCTTCCACCTACCTGCAAAGCTTCCTTTATCTGGGTCCAGGATTCTCGCACGAACGCAAGATGTTAGCGTGATTTATAGGTTTTTGAAATAAGTGACTCGACTCATTTTTAAATGAAGAGAATTGATATTTAATTTTTCAGAAATGCATTTAAATTCCAACAAATTTTACTGTGCTTTTGCATATAACATAGCTTCTTAGTGATTTTTTCTTTGCTTGAGTTACATGAGTACCATTCCTAGTCTATCTTATTCTAGTGCTTACCTTATTACATATACACACATCAACATAAACAGCCCAGCTTTGCTCACTCACACATCCACACCTGCATTATTTAAAACCCCTTAACCTTTTATTGCCCCAAAGCCCTTAAACATTCGTCGTAATATTCCCCGCCGGCAACGTGGTTTTCGTGCGCACTCATTTTTACTCTGTTTAATTTATTTGTGTCCGAAATTTAACTCAACATGTTCTCCACTGTATTATCGACCGCGGTCACGTATTTTCAACTGTTATTTCACTTTATTACTGGTAATTTATAAAATTTTTAAAAGAGATAACCCCGTAGGGTTGTACCCGCAGGTACGGTCTGTGTCGAACTGGGGAGATCGGCGTAGCGGGTGCCGCTAACTTGAGTATGTCTTTTGGTGTGGAAACCAATGCCTTTGGTTCCGTCGCAGTAGCTTCATCCCATTTAATTCATGCTGTTGGCGTTGTGTTAGTTGTGTCCGGATATTGGCTAGACACTGGCTAACGTCACGAGATGGGCGTGACTTAATTTGCATATCCGTCGCCTATGTAGACTAAGGCGACCAAAATTTGCTTCTTAGCCATCTTGAGTTTCGGAAGGCAGCGTGGGTCCGCGCGCCTGGATGTGTAATGCGTATGGGCGCGCTGTCACACTCAAACAAAGTTCTTGGAAACTAAGGTGGTGCGGATTCCTCTACCGATTGCACAACGTGATATTACTGCGCCTTTGTTAAAACTGCTCTTATACAACACGTGGTCTGTCTTTGTTGAAATTAGGCTTCACAAATATTTTTATAAATCTCCGAAAAATGCAATAAAATAAAATACCCATAAATTTGGCCCGTTACACCAGTGTGTTAAATCCAAGATCTTGGAAATACATAATGTTCTCATCAAATCTTACATGACTGGAGCGAATTACCTTTTTTCTTCTAGTAACCACAATCTGTGTCCTCCACCACAATAACCAATCATAACTGCTTTCTCTGCTCTCGGATCGAGCTTTCTATTTTTAGGTAGTAGTGTGTACCATGCTCTACAACCAAAGATTTTCAGTTTAGATATGTCGTTCCTGCCATGCCATATAAGCGATGGAGTTTTGCCTTTTTCAAGAGTTACAGTTGGTGATCTGTTTAATTCATAAGCACTACATCTTAAAGCCTCTCCCCATAATGGTTTAGGTACACTTGAATCTATCAATTTAGTTCTAACCATATTCAGCAAAGTACGTTTCATCCTCTCTGATTTACCATTCCTTTGTGGGCTGTAGCTCATGGTATGTTCTAATTTAATTCCTTTAGATCTTGCAAAAGTTTTAAAATTATTTGAAATGAACTCCCCTCCATTGTCCATTCTCAAACGTTTAACAGATGTTCCATGCTGTCTTTCTAATTCAGCAATATACTCTACAAGATTTTCTCCTGCCTCATCTTTTGTCTTCAATAAACGTACGACCACAAACTGTGAAAAATCATCTATTATTACTTGAAAATATTTTTCATCATCTATAGTAGCTGGACTAACTGGCCCATAAATGTCAGAATGAATTAGTTCACCTATGTAATTGAAAGTTTTAAATTTCTTATAGAAAGGCAGTCTTGTTGCTTTTCCTTCTATGCACGGAGCACATTTATCTTTTATTTGAGGGAAACCAAGTTGTTTCAATCCCTTGTTGCTTAGGTGACCTAAACGCCAATGCCAAGTATTTTCAGAGATAACTGACTGTCCAAAATTACATTGTTCACTTTCAAGCATATCACCCTTCAATAGATATAAACCTTTTTCATAATCACTACAAATTTTGAAATTCTTTCCTTTTATTACTAGATGTTTTTCATCAAAAATTAGTTGATAACCTTTAGAAACTAATTTGCTAATGGCCAACAGGTTGTGTTTCAACCCAGGCACGACTAATGCCTCAACATTTATCACCCTATTCTGGCAAAATAAGCGCAACACTCCCTTCATAGAAGATTTCATTTAATCTCCGTTAGCAATGAAAATAGTCACTTCATGATCTAATTTTTCAACATGGGTCATTTTACTTACAAGTTCTTCTTTCACCATGTGATTACTTGCTCCTGAATCAATAATAAAAATATTACTGCTAGCTAATTTAATATTAGTGTTCTTATTATTATTTATGGCCACAAAGGTAACTTCAGATGAAGTTTTGGCCACTTCACTTTTAACATTAGTAAAATGCAAAAATCTACCCTTACCTCCTCGGCTATAACCTCTAGGTCCTCTTCCACGACCACGAGAATTTTTCTTTGGACAGTGAGCAATAAAATGACGCTTATCACCGCAATTATAGCAACCACTGCCAGTACTGGCTGCTTTGAAGCTTACTTCCATCGAATCACTTTTAACATTATTATTATTATTATTATTATTACATTTTGTTTTAATTTTCATTTCCTCATCTGACAACCGAGCTTTGACAAAATCTATTTTAATGTCAGGCAATGTCTCTAGAGCAGTTATAACTATATCATACTCTTTTGATAAAGACAATAATAAATGACATACCTTGTCTGAGTCATCAGTCTTCGAACCTATGTCTTCTAGTTCTCTAATACAGTAGAGTCTCGCTTATCCGACACAAACGGGCCGGCAGAACGGATAAGCGAAAATGTCGGATAATAGGGAGGTGTTAAGAAAAAACCTATTAAACTTCAAACTATGTTATAATTTCAAACTATGTTATAATTTTACGCATTACGAACCTAATAATCATGTTTTACAACAAAACAACAGAAAAAATTAACTGAAAAAATGAACTTACAGTTACATAATTGTCTGAAGTTAAATACACTTAAAAAGTTCAATCCTGTGATGATTTAAAGAAATTTTTGATCGTAGTCTGCTTTCCTGACGAGTGCCGTTTCTTCGCTGCCAAGTCCCACCATCTTTGCAGCATCATAATGTCGATTCCTGTAGCTTCTTGTTGCTCAATGTATTTAATTGCAGTTTCTAGAGCCTTAACTCCGTCGTTATGTGAAATTGTGAGAGGCTCAACAGTTGGTGCTTGATCTTGATCTTCAATTTCGTTGTCATCGCAATTGACAAGAGCGACAATTTCTCCATCAGTTACATACTGATCATCATCCTTCATCCAACTTTCGATTTCTTGCAAAGATGCATCGTCACATCAAGGGATACGTTGCACTAAAGGTAGAATGGTTTCTTCGGTTTCATCTGTGCTTTCAGTTTCCATACTTTCATCATCACCTAGCAGCTTCTTCCATGATTTGGCAATTGTTGGAGCCCTTACATCAGCCCAGGCCCTTGAAACCCAATAAGGAACATCCTTTACATTGATGCGTTTCAATTTTTCAACCATATCTTGTCCTTCTTCAATTTCTTCTATCACTGTGGACAGTAGCTTCCTGCGATAGTTCCTTTTTATCATTTCCAAAATGCCCTGATCCATAGGTTGGCATATGGCAGTTACATTGGGGGGCAGAAACATTGCCTTAATGTCACCATCTTGAAGCTCCTCTGCATCAGGGTACATTGGAGCATTATTTACCAACAAAACTGCTTTTCTGGGTAAATTATTTGCTTTCAAAAACTTCTCTGTTGAAGGAATGAATTCCTTAAAAAACCAGTCTTTGAAAATTTCACTGCTCATCCATGCGCATTTCTGACTGTAGTATTTTACAGGAAGAGCGTTTTTTGAAACCGTTTTAAAGGCTCTAGGATTTTTGGACTTTCCAATCATTGCAAGGTCCATTTTGAGGTTTGCTGTAGCATTGCTGCATGCTAAAATTGTCAGCCTTTCCTTACTACGCTTGTAGCCAGGGGCTGCCGCTTCAGTTCTGGCTGCAAGACTCTTACTAGATAACATTTTGTAATGAAGGCCTGACTGACTCATCACAGTTAAACATCTGATCACTCGTTAGGCTTTCAGTTTCAATAAATTCCTGAAATCTTTTCTTGAATGCTTCCATTTCTTCAAAATTCGATGATATGTTTTCACCACAAACACTTAACTGACGGATACCGTAGCGTTTCTTCAATCGGTCGAGCCAACCGACACTTGCTGTGAAATCTGGGTCCCCTTCATTGAATTCATTACGAAATGCAACGCCTTTTGCTGTAAAATAGACCCTGAAATAGGCACACCTTTGTCCCTGAACTGTGTAAACCAAACATACAAAGCTTCACTAACTTTTTCATAGTCACATTTTTTCATAGTTTTTCTTTCTTTTAATGCACCCTCCTTAACTCTTGATGCACACCATTTTTCTATTTCTATTCGTGTTTTTTCCAGTCTCCTACTGTTACCTGTCCAATGCCAAAGTCGTCAGCTACCTTCTGCATTGTCTCTCCCTTGTCCAGTCTCGTGATTGCCTCAAGTTTTTGTTCCATCGATACAACAACTTTCTTTCTTTTTGTCGCCATACTTGCGTAAATTTCTACTTTTATACAACACAACAACGTTTGTCAAATTAACACACACAGACACAGACGCATGTAACAGACGATAAACCGATCCACATACAATGATAAACTGCACTGCACTGAGTAGTGAGTTGTGACAGTGAGTGAGTGAGGGTGGGGCGAATGACAGACACATGAGTCATAGTGTAGACTGTACAGTCGGGGTAACTAATTAGCTGCCCCAATCCCAACAAAATTAGAGTCGGGAGCAACAAAAATAGACTACGCTCATGCTTGCAACTTGCAGTTCTTGTTGCCGATTAGTGCGTTTTTTTTTGCCGTGGGACATCGGATAATACGGAATGTCGGATAAGAGAAGGTCGGATAAACGAGACTCTACTGTAATTGAATCGAATGTTAAGAAATGGTCTTCTAACTTATCTCTATATCCACATTTGAGATTAAACAATTTTCTCCACAATGTCAACTTCAAAAACGTACTTGAACGGACAAATATAGCTTGAAGAGCAATCAACATGTCTTTCGCAGTTTTTGTGTCTTTAATTATGTCTAGATGTTTATCTGAAATCCCTTATATAATTATTGCTTTTGCTTTCGCATCATTAATGATAAACTCTTTCTTATTAGTGATGTCGGTAGGCGTATCCATATCCAAGACATCAATTATTTGTTCTTTTCCAATACCGATCTGATACGGAATTTCCAGTTGTTAAAATTATTCCCCGATAGCACAGGAACATTAATAGTAAAGCCCAACATGATCCCAGTTACTGAGAAATTCACAATTACACGATAACCT
The DNA here is from genome assembly GCA_034769895.1 of Magicicada septendecula. Lineage (NCBI taxonomy): Eukaryota > Metazoa > Arthropoda > Insecta > Hemiptera > Cicadidae > Magicicada > Magicicada septendecula. The sequence goes on along the minus strand of CM068368.1, from coordinate 728,980,860 downwards.
AATTGTAGGTTAACCACGTGAAACACTTTTATCTGAAAACACTACGACTACGCACAAATTTTCGCGCTACTTTTACGTTTCTGGGCCCATAACCTGTTAAAGGTTGAGCGCAATATTTATTAAAGACTGAGCGTTATATTGAAGTATTATTCAGTAATTGATTATTAAATTGATATACATTTTATCTGTAAGGTTTAACCCAGGAATTCGTTTAGTGTGCTTTGGCAGAGAACAGTGGGCAAATACAAATAACAAAATGCGTATATCAAGAAAATTATAACATTATTTATTTTCTTTTGATAACATGAAACAGATCATGAAAACATTTATTTCGCCTTAAGGCGTAAAACTGATCAACAATAACTATTACCTCAACATAGATTACGTATATTAAAATTTACGCAAACTCAACACTTCTTATTTTCATATTTTTTATTCATCCAATCATGCACAATTTTACACTTCTACATTTCTTTTTATTGAGCTCAATTTAAAAATGCCAGTAGTTAATTATTACTTCCGTTGATTATGATGCATAGAAATCCACCACATGGGACGTCTCCTTGTGGCGTGCACTGTTTTGTTGTTTTCACTTTTACATTTGTATGGCCGAAACTGTCACTCCAAATTTTTTACTGATCACTGATTATTTACATGATTTATATTTTTTATGTGCCAGTACTAGTTAGAATTTCACATTGTTTGATTTACGTTTTAAGCTGTTTATGTGGGTGAAAACGGTACTCAGCCGGCGACAAACGAACTGCCCATGTCCGCTATATTTAGATGTTGTTTGCCGACTGGCGTTCAACGTTACAATTTCCGTTTGTGTCGTCTCTAAACTGGTTCACTCCGCTCCCCGCCATACATCTCATCCTCAGTATTGAAAAGTTTCGCTAAACTTAGTATCACCTTTTTAACTCGCCACGAACTGATTTTCGTCAACAACATTCCTTTGTGGTTAGTCACTGACTGCAAATAAACTTGAGATTTGCTGCATAACCATATATAGTCATGAAAACATTTACTGGCAATCGTCTCACCTTAAGGGGCCTCATATGCACATGTTATAGAATTCATAAAATTTGAAAATAATATTATGTAAATTTAGACCCATTACAATACCCCCCCCCCCAATGAGAGGTTTTATACCGAAGCATAAAAGCTGTCATTGACACTCTCATGTTTTCTAAAGGGATCAGCCAAGATATGACGCCACAACCCCCTCTACGTTTTATTCAAAATTGTGGTTAACTTACCCCTGGTCCAGTGAGTGTGACCGCACCTGAATGACCGTACTGGACTTCTCTTTCGAGATCCCAACACCGCAAGGCCAGACAGGCACTTGATGCTCCTGCTCTGGCGTGCAGGCCAGCACAGGACCGCCGCCACAGCATCACCAGACACTGAAACATGAAATCAAAAAATATCAAATAGTGGCCTTGTATAATAACATATCCCTAACTGATCTGGTTCCCCTTAGCTGTGTTGGTTTGCGTTAAGAAGTACTGAGTTTTTGTTGTTGTATAGATCCTACACATGGATGAATACTTAGTCTAAGTATAATACATTATAAAAATTCCATACCAACATTTTGTATAACCTTCTCTCGTTAACTCTTACCCCAAAATTAATGATCGCTCTGATTCCCATCAAAATTTAAATAAACATTTCCATTACAACGTATAACTACCTTCCATTATAAATATTCCATTCACATTTCAAAATTAACAAACTCCTTATATAGAGTAAAACACATTAAATCAACTACATTAGAACAAATTACTTACTTAACAATCATTAAGTATCTTCATATTACTCTTTAATACATCAAAATAAAATACTCCTCATCAATACACCATCATTCATTTACATCAGAAAATCAATTACATACTCTACAGTATTGATGTAACTCATTTTAATATTTAATATTTCATTATCATCACATAATTTATTAAATTATGAATTTATTTTAAATTCCTCCTTCCACACACACTATTACCCCTCCTGGACTGTAGCGCCCAGTTGCCTCTGAATAAAATTTCCAAACATTCCAAAACTTTAATTTCAATTGAACCTGTTAATACTCAACCTTTAATTATTTACCACTTCTTATACCATTAGATTCTCCAAAAATTCAAATTTATTATAAACATTCATTTTATATAACATTTTATTTATTAAACATTGCGATTATGACCTCAAAATAAACAATTCACCTTTAAATTTGCATATAAAATTATAAACATTTGCATATGAAATTATAAGCATTACACTTTAATTTCAATTGAACTTTTTACTAATCAATCATCAGTTATTTATCATTTACTATACCATTAAATTCTCCAAAATTTTTCAGTTTGTTATCAACATTCATCTTATACAATATTTCATTTATTATCTCCTTTCAAATTAATTCAATTATCTTATCAAACACCTTTCATTACTTTAACAAAATTCACAAAGTTGAGTATACTTCACCTTGTTACATCATTACATTTAATATCAACACAAAAGTATATACAATCCATATTATTATTTGTTATCGTTTACCACAAATCCTTTCATAAAACAGTCCAATTCAAAACCACTGCTCACATAGTTAAACGTTCATAAACATTAATTGTTTACGCCCCCATCATCGTATAATAACCTGGTCTTATATCTACACAATTCATTTTTTATTAAATTCATTATATTATTTCTATCAATCTCACTACTATTTAAATTCTCATATCTTTCTACAATACCATAATTATTAACAGGATTATTCCATATTATTATATCATATAACTTGTCACCATCGAGTATAGTCAAGTCACCCTGAGTATGATTTGTCACAATTAGGTCAATTATAATTTCATCATTATTATCTGCTGCTGCTATACCAGTTTCGTTACAACGTAAGTAATCAATATCATCAACCTTATCATCATTTGCTGCACTAATTACTTCACAAGGTAAGTACTTAATATCACTAACTCTCTCAAAATCTAACCTCTCTACTAATTCGTTATAACATCTATTAACCTTAAACATCTCTATCTTCCTATCAACATACCTTTCATCATAACACCATTTCGTACTTTTTCTATCACTCCACGCAGCAGAGGGTATGAAATCATAAAAACAACTACTAAAAATTAAGGGACTACTTGAAAACACATTGTTTTCCTCTAAGGGACTCTTGCCCTTCAAAAACATTTGTAAACATCTTGGTTCACAATAAACCTGGGGAAAATCTACCCTCTGCTCTATATTCACAAAATAATTCTCTTCATATTCTCTCTCTAACTTATAAACACTGATTTCTACTCTCTCACTGTTCCTATATTATCATCATCACTATTTTTTTCACTGTATCACTTTTATATATCTTGTTTTCAACTATCGTACCGCTACTATTTGTTAATTCATTTTTATAACTAACACTTACCTCGTTAATTATTTCTTCGTAATTTTTTGTTATTTTACCACCATTATCTCACCTGTATTAACGCCATGAGTAGTATATAAATGTTCTTTCTGGGACAGGTCAGAGGTCTAGGACAAGGTCAGAGGTCATGTCAAGAGGTCACCTTATCAGTGATAACCCCGCCTTATCAGTGATTACCCCAATTAAAATCCAATTAACCTTTTGATAACCCCGCCTTATCGCTGATAACCCCAATTGACCTCGAATTAATCAGCAGATAACCCCGTTGACCTTTTGTAATCAACAGATAACCCCGTTGACCTTTTCTAATCAATGTAAACATGACCTTGAGGTCACTAGACCATAACATACTGACCTACTAAAAAACGTAAACATAAACAAACTGTCTAGTGATAACGTCGTAAACATGATCTCGACAACACGCTGACCTAGTAAAAATGTAAACATACACGTCAGCGTTGCACAAACGTAAACAAACAAACGTTTTTATGCACACTGACCTAGTAAAAATGTAAACGCAAACATAAACATTCAGAGTTCGTTGACACATCGTAAACTGTTTTCCTTTCACAGTGTTGATACGTAAACAAACGTTCTAGTGATAACGTCGTAAACATGACCTCGACAACACACTGACCTAGTAAAAATGTAAACATACACGTCAGCATTCCACAAACGTAAACATAAACATTGTAACATGACCAGGTGTTACATAACCTAGACATATGCCCTTAGATTTAATAAATACATAACGGTAATGTAAATAGATAATATAATGATAAGAGTAGCCAAGAAGAGAGGAACCATGGAAGAAGAAAGAAGAAGAAGTGCCACAAGAAGCAGTAAACCTAAACACTGCTTGACACTACAACCATACTATAACTGACACAAACTAATGGACAAATTAAATTCACTTTAAGCTGTCAACCGAGTCAGTGAATAACTTAAATGGAATTTGACATGTTAATAACAACAATTAAATAAGAATCCGAATAATGGGATATCAGCATCAGCATTTGGCTGAGAATAAATCAACTATGACTAGTAACTATTAATGCCAAGGACTAAGATTAGCTATGGCCACAATATGAGATTGAAGCTGTATTACAGTCTCAAATGTGCTTATGACAAGTAAAAATGTTTGTAAGAGGGAACCTTATATAAATAAGCTACCTCATCAAGGTACCGAAATGTAAACTAATAAACGTTATTAAGGCATAAATCCGATACAAACGGTATGCCTCGGCAATGGCTAAAACAAACAATCATCAGTAAGGTGATTAGTAGAAAGTACTAGAAGTGTAAATCACATACACTGAACAATCTTTGTACCAAACATGGCGATAAGCATTATTAATATGTTATACAATTAATAGTTCAATTGCTAATTAATAGCATGGAGCAAAATAATGTGAAACAAAATGTCATAGTGAGTAAGTATAGTTCATAGCAATGTATAAGTTAAGGTTTAATCATAATATTCAGTAAATAAATATCAGGACGGATATAATAGTGTTCTAACATAGACGTTTAAGTGAAAAACGCGATGTGGAACACAAACAATATTGATAAGAGAGAGTAATCGCCGGCTTTGATTAGCAGACGACAGCGCGAAGCCATATACCTGAACATTGTTTATTAAAAAATGTCAGTGAAAGTGTAAATAAACCAGTGTCAAACTATATCAAATTGAAGAGGAAAAAATATCCTTTAATTCGATAGCGATACGACCCCGATCGCAACTATAATAAGTGCGTGACAGGCGTTAGCATCATTTGTACATAATAAATAAGAAATCTGTTTATCAACACTAACAACAATGACGGCTGTCAATCATTCTGGCGAAAAGTCGGTTAAAAACCGTTAGTGACAGTTGGAAAGACAATACGTCACTTTCGTAACGCCTGGCTAAGCCAATCAGAAAATAGCTTAATAAGTAAAACAATTGCCTAAGACTGATCAAAACATAGGGTATATAAAGAAGAGCGGCTAATTAATACCGTTAGACACTTTTAACGTTCATCCGGAGCGGCAGGTACGCTTGTCTCATCAAAATTTCTACTAACTGATAGCTTCATTGTAATAGTGCATCTATTGAATTATTTCGGCAACAACAAAAAGTAACTACAAGATACTCTACATAGAATCAGTGCATCGAAGTGCAGTATTATTTTATTTAGTGCGGGAAAATAACGAACAGAAGAAATAATTAAATAGTATCATATAAGGTCCTTTTTAGTCAGAAGCGGACCAATATTCTCTGTTTAAGTGCTTGTTTAGTGAATAACAATGGTCATTACAATCCGACCATTGATGTGTTTAATTGAATTTTAATCGAAAGATTAAAAACACAAAGGTAACTGTGTGACAATTTATTCCATTACACTGAGTGCAATAACCTATATGTTTTGGTAAACAAATCTGTACTGACGCATAACACTGAAACACTTTCTGTATTACACCATGTCTGAATTTATTTAATGGATTTGTCAATCCTATTTAAGTTGGATGTTAGTCATAAGTGATCTCACCATATAACTTTGTGAATAATTAAGCAAGCGTGACGAACGCCTAACCTATAAAATATGTTCGATTTTATATTAGTAAACTAAAAGGCATTACTAGTCGATATTATATTATAAAATAATTAGCTTTTGTGTAGGCATGAGCATTCTTTTTTGTGTTTCAAAGAACTTACGCCTGAGATATAAATAATATTAATGTTTAACGGAAAGTTTATCTGGACTTAACCAGAATTATTGTTTATGCTCTGAGCCAGTCATATAGGGTATGTAACAAAATATTTGCAATTGTACATCAATGTATTCTTCTAATTATATTTGTTTGAATTCACTATCAAGGGTATCAATAAAACCCAGTTATTAGCAGCATAACTTGACTTGATTTATTTCTAAAAAATAGATAAACATTTCTTTCAGAATAATCAAAACAATTCTTAGTTGCAATCATATATTGTTGAATTGAATTGCCATAAGGGCAATAAACACAATTTCAATTTTTTAAAATTATTATTTGATTCTATTAATGGGTTTTCCACGGGATTTTCCCGAAATAAACCTGTGTGGCGCCCATTATTAAACAAGGTAACCTAACCTTGTAGATAGAGTAAGCTGGTTTTGGTAAACCGTCTTGGCAGCTTATTGATTTATTGGACTTCTGAACTTCCAGAAAACACGAACAGGTACGTGGAAGTGTATTTTATTAATTCTATTGTCCAGACGTTACTAGACTTTACGTACTTAGACGACTATCAACCTGGAGGAGGAGTTTCGCTGCTAGTATCAACACGACGGTCACCATCATCAAGCGACCAGCTAGTACACTTTATTTTTAAATTCAAGCAACGTTATTGTTCAAATAATATTAATGCAATTATCTTATTTTTTTAATCTAAAAAAGTTCTTTTCAGACACTTATAATTTGTGCAATTGTAAACACACTTTTAATAACATCAAATGCTACATTTTAATTACTTTATAAGATTAGTAACTTTCAAATTTTCAACCACTACAACCTTTAATATTTCGAATCTAAATTTAGATAATTTTTTATTTGTTATTTTATCATTACAAATTGGCGACCAGCAACGTGAGGCTGAAAAAATATCAGATAAAAATATTTTTTATATTGATAATCAGCCCGGCAGACACAAAAGAACAAACATGCCACACACACATCAATACGACACAAGATACAAGGACAGTCGAATAGAAGAAATACAGATGAATACAGAGACACCGGAGACACAACCAACACACGAGATGAAAGTCATTACCATTAATAACATAGAAACTCGACCCGAAGAAACACCCCATGTAGAACCGGAAGTGGAAGTGATGGTCAGCAACCAACCAGACAAAACAACCGAAGGGGCAAGAATAGAGAACATGATGATGAGGATGATGGAACAGATGACTAGAGATAATGAGTCATTAAAAGAAGACGGTAGGAAATCCCGGGCGGAGAATCAGAAGAATGTCGAGTTATTAAATAAAAATATAGAGTCTTAGTAAAAATATGGAGTCGCTGAAAGAAGACTTGAATAAAAAGATAGACAATACCCATAGAGCCATGGACACGCTAAACCGCAAGATAGACGACAGCAACAGAGCGTTAAAGGAAGAGTTGAATACCACATTAAATGAGATTAGCCGGAAAATGGAGGAAGGTAACGAAAAAATTAATAGCAGAGTAGACGTGGAGATAGCGGTCGTGAGAGAAGAAATTATAGAAGTGAACAAAAGATGTGAACAGCATGACCAGGATTTAAAACGAACGAGAGAAGAGGTCGACAACATAGAGGAGGTGACTGAAGCCCGGATAGAATCATTGAAAAGGATAAGTCAAGATGAAATCAAGCGGGTGAGAACCGACGTAGGTGAGCGATGTGAGGAGATAAGTGCATCAGTAGACACGGTAAGACTTTAACCGTCGCTAACCGGGAAAAAATAGAAGAGTTGAGACAACGGGAAATCGTGCAAATGCGGGAGGAAATTGAAGTCATTCGCAACCGCCCTATACAAGGTCAGTATATACAACCGACTGACAACCGTGACGCTATTAATTTCAAAAACTACCGGAAAAACCCGATTGAATTTTTAGCACGCATCGATGAAAACTTGGCAAGAATCCGAGAAACCAGGTGGAATGTAATAAGAAGCCTGATTGATGAATATTTCAAGGAGATTTATGATAATTGGTGGACTGCCACGCGCCATGAAGTCAACAGTTATGACGAATTCAAAACCCAATTCCGCGCGAAGTATTGGTCAGAGGCCACACAAAATATAGTGCGCGATCACATATGCCACGGTAGATATGATGCAGGCAGAGGAGGTACAATGACATCCTATTTCTTAGGTCAGGTGTGTTTAGCACGCAACTTAGAACCAAAAATACCAGAGGAGTGCCTCTCGTTACTAAGCTTTCGTACCACTTTGAGGAGGGTGTCGCCAAAGCACGCCAGTGGGGACAAATTAAAACCATACAAGCTATGTCAGCATTACTCGAAAATCAAGAACACGAAGGGTATTACAGAAGAAGTCGCCGGAGGAATGACAATTTCCATGATAGGGGCGGTAACCTAAACGATAATAATCATAATTTCAGAAGTTACAGAAGTAATTTTAATAATAATAATAACCACCCAAATCAAAATTACAATAACAACAATAATAATGACAATAACAGTAGGCCTAATAACCAAGGTAATAACCATAATAATAATAATAATGGTAATTATAATAATAATAATAATAATAACAATAGGCGACAAAATTACAATAATAACCCAAACCGACCACAAAACCAAGGCGGGAATAATCCACCGCAACAATATCGTAGAGCTAATTATGTGCAGGCTAACTACGACCCTGGTAGAAGGCGGTACTACCAGCGACGAAACAGTTTTAATGGAGATAGAGGAAATGTAAGAGGAGGATGGTGGAGGAGTAACAGCGTTGAGGGCGACAGCCGCAACAACGACTACCGGCCACAAGTGCACTTCGTTCCTGACCATGAACCAAACCATCATGGAGGACGGCCGGCAACTGACGGTAGAAATCAGGTAGATACTCAGGACAGGCGCCATGAAGAGAACACCAGCTCTTTAAACGCCTCGCGGCAGTGAGAAACTATAACAACATAGACCCCTCGCTGATCCACTCTATTGGGTATGATTACGGCACAAGTCCAAATAAAATTACAATATTATACAACCACTACCTTAAAAATATAAGACAAGAATTATTAGAAGAGGAAGTAACTAATCACCATCAGTGCACCCACGATATCGTGTACATGACGGCACAAATTAATGAAGTGACCGCTACCTTAATGATTGACATATGAGCTAACGTTTCTCTAATGGACAGCACCGAGCTCAACCGTATTCAGGAGGAAAGCAGAGCTGTCATACCAACTTTGCCTGTTACCAACATTATCCTGATGGGAGCTACGGGACGCCAAAATAAATCGGTGAAGAAACAGGTTAGTCTAGAAGTAACCAGTCGAGGAGTTAAGATACCAATGATATTTTTAATAGCAACGGGATTGCCATTTCGCAGTTTAATCGGCTGCGACATTTTACGAAGGTACTCAGCTATACTTGATTTAAGTATAGACAAGTTAACTTTAAAAATGTCTGGCACAGAGTGGACGGCAGATATTGTTGGAAACATGGAATTTCCCCCAGAACGAACTGTTAACCACCTCCAAAGAATGACCAACCCTAGATACCATACGTCCAGGCATGAACTGGAATACACTAACAACAACGACAACTTATGGGAAGAGAAGATCAGGGAGATAAGACAGTTCCAGTCAACCAACAGAACACACTCACCAAGTCCAGACCAACTTGAAGGGTTAATAAACATATATGACCAGTATAGACACGTATTTTCAGATCTTCCTGGAAAGGTTAAGAATTACCAATGTGTATTAAATTTCAAAGAGCCGGTCAACTTCAATCGCAAGTCTTACCCCATTGCATACTCTCTTAAAGAGGCGGTTCGCACCGAAATCAACCAGTTGTTAAAGGACGATATCATAGAATACAGCCAATCACCTTATACCAGCCCCATTGTCGCAATTAAAAAGAAAAATGGGAAGGTGAGACTCTGTTTGGATGCGAGAGAAATAAACAAACATCTAGTTAATAACCGGACATCTCCAGGTGAAATCGAGGAGATTTTGAAAAAGTTCCATGGGGTACAATTCATAAGCTCATGGGATACGGTCTGCGGCTACTGGCAAGTGGAGCTGCACCCCAACAGCCGGAAATACGTTGCATTTATATTCGAGGGACGCAACTATCACTTCAAACGGTTGCCCTTCGGGTTAATAAATTCGGTGGCAATATTTATACAATGTATGGACCAAGTATTGGGTCAGGAAGCACTTAAGTTCACTACCGTCTACGTGGACGACCTGTTAATTACATCTACAAACTGGGAGAAGCATTGTCAGAGGGTAGACCATGTGCTAAACAAACTGTCAGAAACCATATCAACTTAAAACTAGAAAAATCCCAACTTATTGCTAAAGAGGTGCAATTTTTAGGATTCCAACTGACCGAATTGGGAATAACTCCATCCACAGAAAAAATTGAAGCCATACAAAGGTTCCCCACGCCCCGAAATAAGAAACAACTACAATCATTTTTAGGGTTATGCAATTATTATCGTAAGTTTCAGAACAATTATTCGGAGCTAACAACCAGATTGTCTCCACAGTTGTCCTCAAAAGACAAATGGACATGGGGCCAGCTCAGGAAGTTATATTCCAACAAATCAAAACCAAATTTTTAGAGACAGTGATATTACATCACCCAGATTTCAACAAACCTTTCTACCTTAACTGTGACGCAAGTGACATCAGTCTAGGTTCTACCCTATACCAGGAAGACGAAGATGGAAACCATCTTGTTGTAAGCTTCGCGAGCCGAACTCTGAATAAGTGCGAAAGAAATTACAATGTAACGGAAAAGGAGCTCTTAAGCGTAGTATTTGCATGCGGAAAATTCCGAACCTACGTACTAGGATATTCTGTTACTGTTCGGACGGATCACAAGTCCATATCCTTTTTAAAGAACTGCAAGCTGAGTCATGGTCGTTTAGCAAGGTGGACCTTGGTCTTACAGGAATACAACATCAGTTGGGAGTACGTCCCAGGAAAAAGGAACATAGCAGCCGACATACTGTCACGAGTGAACATCACCAACCAAACTTATGAAGGTGAGAAAGAAACCATAGCAAAGGTGTACAACATCTTGAAGAGCCGTACAGAGTTAGAAGGTGTTATCAAGGAGGTAGAAGTACACCAAAAACAAGACCATAAATTAGAACAAATTTTCCAAAGATTGGATAGTCAAGATGAAAGAATAACCCCTTATTACTGTGTATTTAATAATGTATTATTTGTTAAAACGAAATGTCACTATAATGTCTGGAAATTAGTAACACCTAAAACACTAGAGAAGGACATCATAACGGACTACCATATTCGTTATGGGCACATGGGTGCTGTTAAAGTGATAAAAGCATTGGAGGAGCACATGTACATCAAGGACATAAACAGAAGGGTGAGAAGGTATATTAAAACTTGTCAGATGTGCCAGATGGTAAAGTGTACCAACGAAAGGAAGGAGGGGCAGATGATCCCCATAACCTCTTCAGCCAAACTAGAGAAAGTTTTTGTGGGCATCTGTGGTCCATTTCCCAGAAGTGGAGGTCGACGACAGTACAAATATTTGTTAATCATTTTCGACCATTATACTAAGTATGTAAAACTGTACCCAATGAATCGCGCAACCACCAACAAGATACTCAACATAATAACGCTGAATTACATACCTGAAGTGGGCTGTCCGAAGACCATAATAACGGACCATGGTACCCAGTTCAAAGGACGGAGATGGAGAGACACACTGCTGGAACATGGAGTAAAAACATATAAAACTTCAGTGTACCATCCCAGCAGCAATCCATCAGAAAGAGTGTTAAGAGAGGTTGGACGGATTCTTAGGACCTATTGTTCCAGTCAACAAAGAAAATGGAGTGAATACATCCCAGCTACGGAAGATTTTATTAATTTAGCACACCACCAGTCAATTGACACCACTCCTTATAATGCAATGTTCGAGAAGCCTCCACCCAGAGAGATTAGTGACATAATTAAGTTTCCTCAGAGTCCAGAGTATCAATTTAACAAGATCCAATACCACGACAAGATCATGGAAAAATTGGAACAACGCAAAAGAAAATATAAACAACAAGTGCCAACCCGAGTAATAAAGTATAACGTAGGAGATCAGGTGCTACTGAAGAATAGGGAGTTGCCCAGCACAATGGAGGGCATCACAAAAAAACTACTAGTACTATATATCGGCCCTTATACTATAACAAAGGACCATAAAAATAATACCTATGAACTTACTGATGTAATGAATAAAAAGGTCAAAGGTACCTACAACCAAACGTCGTTGAAGAAGTACTATAAGTAAGGAAATTTCTTATGAGAGGTTATTACAGGGTGCCAAATACCACAAACATGTAGTACTAGAGACAGCTAGGAAAAAGGGTACCTGTGAAACGTAATTGTCCCAAACAATGAACCCAATAGAGTGGAAAAGCACAATATAACCCCAAATATGTAGACCATAAATGTGATTATTGTTAAAAACAGATAAATTATAGTGGTATACAACATTTACCACCGGAATATTTAGTGTATAAAAATTTTTAAAAATAACTACCATAAACGGATTCAATTAGTGATTAGAAGGATCATGTATTGTGCCCAAGGTATTGAAAGTGACTAATTGCCTATAGCAAACCTATTTGCCATATTGTGTTATAAAAAGTGTGTAGTATTAGTGTATAGGCCAAACTATTCGTTACCTATTAAATAAGAGCCAGATTTATCATATTAAATGGTAGAAAAATGTGTATTGTAAACCAAATAATTTAATGAGAAGAAAGATATCTATTATATCATATAGAACCAAAGGTAGCATATAACAAAAATATACCTAAAAGAGTGACATAAAATTACTCTAATACTCCTATGTTAGATTAATTTAAAGAGGAAATACTACTATTTTATAACTAAAATTACTATGCTATATTTAAGAGGAAAAGAGAAAAAGTATTAAATACTAATGTGTTATAGTTGTATCGTTATACAGGGTGGCCCATAAGTCAGTTGGCAAAATTGCAAATAGCACTTTCATTGTAGAGGTGCAGCAGGGATACAGATACAGATAACGCATACAGATAGTTAATAGCATAGTTCTCATGACCTACAAGAAATGCTCAAAGTGGCCTCCATCCTTTTCTAGTCAAGTCAAGTAACTACTATGCTAGTCAATCGAGCGTCTACATACTGCTAGTGCCAACTGACTTATGGGCCACCCGGTATTGTATCTAAATGTCAAATATTGTATACCTCTCATAAAACCGAAGAAATATTATATAAAATCATCCAGAATAAGTGTAAATTATCAGACACTTGAAGGAGTAGAGAGGCAGAATACCAAAGAGAGTTAATTATAAAGATGGCTATTATTATTGTGGAATGAAGAGAAAGAAAAATGTTATTTAATTACCAAATGTCGTATGTAACAAGAATTTAAATGTCAAATATTGTATACCTCTCACGAAACTAAGATATTATGTAAAATCATCCAGAATAGGTGTAAATTATCAGACACTTGAAGGAGTAGAGAGGCAGAATACCAAAGAGAGTTGATTATAAAGATGGCTATTATTATTGTGGAATGAAGAGAAAGAAAAATGTTATTTAATTACCAAATATTGTATGTAACAAGATATGTCAGAGAACATCTAACAAAAACATTTAGTATATGAATACTGTAAGCCCTGATAATTCAGGATAAGTGTAAATTATTGACGAGAGAAAAACTTGTAAACTATTGTAAGAATGAAATATTGTAAACTCTATATGTAAGAAACAACTGCATAATTATATGATGATCAATGTAAGTGTGTAATTTTAAGAATACTCAAATAAACCAAAACAAATTGTCAACTAGTATAAAAAGGTAACAATACGGCTAATAAAAAGCATGGCCGAGAATGTCAAGTCTGAAAAGAAATGATTACCTGTGAAAAGGAAGTATGTTAGAAAGTATAAAAGAAGGAAATGTGATACAAATGAAACCTCTAATACCTTGAATATTATATTGAATATGTTATATTATTGAAAAATGAATGATATGTTATATTTTATGTGTTGTGATAGTGCAACTATTGCTATGTGCAATTTTTATTTTGTCTCAGACAGAGATGAGGATGCCTCTGATTCTGAGTATGTGTAATGAGGAACAGCGGAGAATGTATGCCACAGTGAGCCACTCTGATTCCGAACCCACTACAAATGTTAGGGAATTATATAGTAATGTATCAAGGACTATTAATAAAGAATCTGTGAGGTAAAAAATGAAAGAACAATTGAGATTATCACAAAAATAAAGATATGTAATGAGAAAGAAGAATGTATTAGTGTAAGACAGGAAATTGTTAATTTAAGAAGTGAAACCTATTGTAATTAAATAACTTAAAATGTGAGAAACTTGAAAAAATACTAGTAAGCTAAGAATTATATCACTAGCCAAGAACTCAAACTAGTGTAACACACTAATAGTATGTTAAAGGTCAATGTAAAGAGTACAAGACAAAAAACAGTAGTAATATACTAAAAACTGAAATGAAATGATAATTTTATCAAAAAATCAAATTTTCTCTCAAATTATCAATTTTGAGGGGGGAGTATATGTAACATGACCAGGTGTTACATAACCTAGACATATGCCCTTAGATTTAATAAATACATAACGGTAATGTAAATAGATAATATAATGATAAGAGTAGCCAAGAAGAGAGGAACCATGGAAGAAGAAAGAAGAAGAAGTGCCACAAGAAGCAGTAAACCTAAACACTGCTTGACACTACAACCATACTATAACTGACACAAACTAATGGACAAATTAAATTCACTTTAAGCTGTCAAGCGAGTCAGTGAATAACTTAAATGGAATTTGACATGTTAATAACAATTAAATAAGAATCCGAATAATGGGATATCAGCATCAGCATTTGGCTGAGAATAAATCAACTATGACTAGTAACTATTAATGCCAAGGACTAAGATTAGCTATGGCCACAATATGAGATTGAAGCTGTATTACAGTCTCAAATGTGCTTATGACAAGTAAAAATGTTTGTAAGAGGGAACCTTATATAAATAAGCTACCTAATCAAGGTACCGAAATGTAAACTAATAAACGTTATTAAGGCATAATCCGATACAAACGGTATGCCTCGGCAATGGCTAAAACAAACAATCATCAGTAAGGTGATTAGTAGAAAGTACTAGAAGTGTAAATCACATACACTGAACAATCTTTGTACCAAACATGGCGATAAGCATTATTAATATGTTATACAATTAATAGTTCAATTGCTAATTAATAGCATGGAGCAAAATAATGTGAAACAAAATGTCATAGTGAGTAAGTATAGTTCATAGCAATGTATAAGTTAAGGTTTAATCATAATTTTCAGTAAATGAATATAAGGACGGATATAATAGTGTTCTAACATAGACGTTTAAGTGAAAAACGCGATGTGGAACACAAACAATATTGATAAGAGAGAGTAATCGCCGGCTTTGATTAGCAGACGACAGTGCGAAGCCATATACCTGAACATTGTTTATTAAAAAATGTCAGTGAAAGTAAATAAACCAGTGTCAAACTATATCAAATTGAAGAGGAAAAAATATCCTTTAATTCGATAGCGATACGACCCCGATCACAACTATAATAAGTGCGTGACAGGCGTTAGCATCATTTGTACATAATAAATAAGAAATCTGTTTATCAACACTAACAACAACGACGGCTGTCAATCATTCTGGCGAAAAGTCGGTTAAAAACCGTTAGTGACAGTTGGAAAGACAATACGTCACTTTCGTAACGCCTGGCTAAGCCAATCAGAAAATAGCTTAATAAGTAAAACAATTGCCTAAGACTGATCAAAACATAGGGTATATAAAGAAGAGCGGCTAATTACCGTTAGACACTTTTAACTTTCATCCGGAGCGGCAGGTACGCTCGTCTCATCAAAATTTCTACTAACTGATAGCTTCATTGTAATAGTGCATCTATTGAATTATTTCGGCAACAACAAAAAGTAACTACAAGATACTCTACATAGAATCAGTGCATCGAAGTGCAGTATTATTTTATTTAGTGCGGGAAAATAACGAACAGAAGAAATAATTAAATAGTATCATATAAGGTCCTTTTTAGTCAGAAGCGGACCAATATTCTCTGTTTAAGTGCGTGTTTAGTGAATATCAATGGTCATTACAATCCGACCATTGATGTGTTTAATTGAATTTTAATCGAAAGATTAAAAACACAAAGGTAACTGTGTGACAATTTATTCCATTACACTGAGTGCAATAACCTATATGTTTTGGTAAACAAATCTGTACTGACGTATAACACTGAAACATTTTCTGTATTACACCATGTCTGAATTTATTTAATGGATTTGTCAATCCTATTTAAGTTGGATGTTAGTCATAAGTGATCTCACCATATAACTTTGTGAATAATTAAGCAAGCGTGACGAACGCCTAACCTATAAAATAGGTTCGATTTTATATTAGCAAACTAAAAGGCATTACTTGTCGATATTATATTATAAAATAATTAGCTTTTGTGTAGGCATGAGCATTCTTTTTTGTGTTTCAAAGAACTTACGCCTGAGATATAAATAATATTAATGTTTAACGGAAAGTTTATCTGGACTTAACCAGAATTATTGTTTATGCTCTGAGCCAGTCATATAGGGTATGTAACAAAATATTTGCAATTGTACATCAATGTATTCTTCTAATTATATTTGTTTGAATTCACTATCAAGGGTATCAATAAAACCCAGTTATTAGCAGCATAACTTGACTTGATTTATTTCTAAAAAATAGATAAATATTTCTTTCAGAATAATCAAAACAATTCTTAGTTGCAATCATATATTGTTGAATTGAATTGCCATAAGGGCAATAAACACAATTTCAATTTTTTAAAATTATTATTTGATTCTATTAATGGGTTTTCCACGGGATTTTCCCGAAATAAACCTGTGTGGCGCCCATTATTAAACAAGGTAACCTAACCTTGTAGATAGAGTAAGCTGGTTTTGGTAAACCGTCTTGGCAGCTTATTGATTTATTGGACTTCTGAACTTCCAGAAAACACGAACAGGTACGTGGAAGTGTATTTTATTAATTCTATTGTCCAGACGTTACTAGACTTTACGTACTTAGACGACTATCAACCTGGAGGAGGAGTTTCGCTGCTAGTATCAACACGACGGTCACCATCATCAAGCGACCAGCTAGTACACTTTATTTTTAAATTCAAGCAACGTTATTGTTCAAATAATATTAATGCAATTATCTTATTTTTTTTATCTAAAAAAGTTCTTTTCAGACACTTATAATTTGTGCAATTGTAAACACACTTTTAATAACATCAAATGCTACATTTTAATTACTTTATAAGATTAGTAACTTTCAAATTTTCAACCACTACAACCTTTAATATTTCGAATATAAATTTAGATAATTTTTTATTTAATAGATACGTTGATAGGTCGTAAACTGTTTTTCCTTTCACAGTGTTGATACATAAACGTTACACATTTTAAAAATGTAAACATTAATATTCAGAGTTCGTTGACATGTAAACTGTTTTTTTTCCTTTCACAGTGTAGATAGCGTCGTCTTTAGTGACACCTAGTGATAAAATCGTGTGTTGTATAGCAGTCGAAAATGAATTGTTGTACGTGCTACAACGTTCCTCCATACGATATGTCAACGTGAACATGAACTTTGATAGTTCAGTCAAAATGAAGAATTTAACATTGCAAGATGTCTTATCTCATCCTATGTTTGAAAGATTCATTATGAATAAAACTAAAGCAGAGATTGAATTTATGCGAGATACATTGTTGGTACTCCAAAAGTGTCATAAGGTGTTGGAATTTTATAATTCAGACGGACTGAAAGAGATTACACCGGAACGTAGAGAACAAAGCGGTGAGATGTTTACACATTTTCTTGAATGTCCATGGGCACATGAATCTACTGTGGATGGACCGGATACTTGTGTTTGTTGTTATGTGTCTATACATTGTGGTGATATCATCAAGTTTCTTGATGATCGATTTAAATGACTTACGAGAACGAATGAAAACATGATCTATAGTATATGAGCATTTTTGTGTATAAAAAATCATGTTATATGTATGTTTTTGTATATATGATTTTAGTAATTAATAAATCAAAAATGAAAATATTTTTAAAAAACCTTTATTTTACAATTAATAAATCAAAAACCTTTATTTTACATATCTTAATTAATTACATTTTTTGGTAGCAGTTGGAAGTCAGTCCCCCAAATCTATAACAAACAAAAATAATAATTTGTTAACTAAACGTACCAAGAATCCCTTGAAAAAGTCATTTTTTTTTTTAAATTAAACAAAAGATAAATTAAATTTTTTTAAAACTAAAAATTGAACCCTATTAACTAAGATAAAAAAAGTAATAGAGAAACGTATAGAATACATTATATATTTTAATAATTACATATTAAAAAAATGATATAGGAAAGACTTATAACAAAAGTCAAAATTTTTTGAATAGAGAAATGTAAAAATGACATAGGAAGAACACACTTATTTTACAGGTAACGAAGAATTACTGTACATGTTCTTGTGTAGAACATATTATAATAAGTTATTTTACAAGTAACCAAAAAACATTACATATTTTTTGAAACCAATATAATCACCTATATTAAGAATGATATAAGAAAGACTTATAAAATTTGTATATTGAGTAAGAAAAACATATTTTTTAAACAGTAAAAATTATCAAAAAAATAAAAAATACCTTAATGATGATGATCACAGATTACATCAGCAAGCTGTGTCGCCACAAACTGGCATTTTGGCATTACCTTTGCATGTAATCTAAGGTAATGTAATGTAACGTTAATTCCTCTGCTAACCAATCCATAAATCTTACTCGACACGATAAACACCGTACGGTGTCTCCATCCCCCTGATATACAAACCCAGCGCCTGCCAGTTTGCGAGGATTTTGACTACTGTTTGGATATATTTTATAGAAATATTTTTTTGAACCAACTCTCTCTACGTTAAAATACGTTCGCAAACGTCTATAAAATTCCGTGTGATTGTAATTCATTGTAAACAATGTTGTAATCAGGCTGTAGTTGCTGGTATGTTTCTGGATGCTGAACCACAATTTTTAATCGGTTTATATACACAGAAAATGCATTATCATCAGTACGTGTTGTAAGTAGGAGATCAAAAGATCAAGTAAATAACTTGTTTATCGAATTTATTATCAGTTTCATTGCAATTAATACAATCACGTTCCCAGTATGCGTTTTAATGACCATTTTTTGTGTAAGAAATTGTTTGAATCTTGTTGATTTATTAACCTTACATCATTTTTTTGTTCGGGTATTAAAATACATACACACATAAAATATGTCATAGATCATTTTATTCGGATAAACAAAACAGTTTACATAATTTTATCAAACAGTTTACATAATGATAGCAAAAGATTGATATAGGTAAACTCATACATTACTGATTATATAATTGTATTAAAAATATATACATAAAATATGTCATATAGGTAAACTCATACATTACTGATAAAATATGTCATAGATCATTTTATTCGGATAATTATTAATAATAAACTATCGAAAGATGTTGAAAATTAACGGAGACCCTTGTTCATTATTGTAAGGAGTAATGACCATAAGGCAATGTGTCTATACCGTTTTTACATATTACTCTTTTATCATCTGTGTTACTCAATGCAAATTTATTAATAGTTACAGTTTTAACGATGTGACTTTTTGATCTAAATATTGTCATCATTCTATGTTTTTGTTCGTCTGATAATGAATTATAAAGACATTTTTTAAAATCATTAAATTCAATGTTTTTTTTAATTATGCATTTTTGAATACCTTTTGCTTTTTTTGTGATTTTGTTTTCGTTCGTTGTAAAAGTATATAATTTTGAACGTAAACCAATGAATTCTTTAATTGGAATACTTTTACATTCGTCTTTAAATTTACCTAAAACTTTTTTATTTGTTAATGAGTAGCACATATGATCTGATGAAAATTCACTAGTATCAAAATACGTTTTTAAATCAGGATCCAACATATCTCTGTAAAAATCATTTGTGATTAATTCATAAAAAAAGCTATCTGTATCTGTATATAAAAGGGAAATATTGTTTCCGTATTTCTTTTTCATTACGTTATAGTGAAAATCATACATTAGAGTCTTACTTAATTCTAAAACAGAGAAACCTACATAAATGGGTTTGTTTAGATAAACGGATGTTTTATTTGATAATACTGCACAAAGTGATTCATCGTAAATAATTCTGTCTTTGAAAGTTGGTTTTGATACGAGTTTCAATAATTTTTTTTTATTACATACTAGATCTAGATTTATTCGTTTCCGAACATTTTCCATACACTTTCCGAAGACGGAATTATTTAGTAAATTAAAAAAGTCTTTTTCAAAGTCATTTTTTGCATCTTGTCGTTTTATGGTATTAGATGTATGTACGGGTTCTTTCTGGGACAGGTCAGATGTCTAGGACAAGGTCAGAGGTCATGTCAAGAGGTCACCTTATCAGTGATAACCCCGCCTTATCAGCAATGACCCCGATTAAAATCCAATTAACCTTTTGATAACCCCGCCTTATCGTTGATAACCCCATTTGACCTCTAATTAATCAGCAGATAACCCCGTTGACCTTTTTGTAATCAACAGATAACCCCGTTGACCTTTTCTAATCAATGTAAACATGACCTCGAGGTCACTAGACCGTAACACACTGACCTAGTAAAAAACGTAAACATAAACAAACTGTCTAGTGATAACGTCATAAACATGACCTCGACAACACGCTGACCTAGTAAAAATGTAAACATAAACATTCCGAGTTCGTTGACACAACCGTAAAAACGTAAACATAAACAAACTAAACAAACGTTCTTGTGATAACGTCGTAAACATGACCTCGACAACACACTGACCTAGTAAAAAATGTAAACATTCACGTCGGCTGTGCACATTTAAAAACGTAAACATAAACATTCCGAGTTCGTTGACACGTAAACTGTTTATTTCCTCTTACAGTGCAGATAGCGTCGTCTTCATCTAATATATTACATTTAAA
Source organism: Magicicada septendecula (assembly GCA_034769895.1). Lineage (NCBI taxonomy): Eukaryota > Metazoa > Arthropoda > Insecta > Hemiptera > Cicadidae > Magicicada > Magicicada septendecula. Next base: position 728,959,556 of record CM068368.1, on the reverse strand, counting down.
TGTAACGATTGTCATGGTATACAGATAAGATATGAATTAGCTTAGTCGGTAACGTGCAACTATGTTATTCTAATAATAGATTATATGTAAGGTAAGTATCAATTGTTCAATCCCTAGCTAATTCATACTTTTTTTTTAATAAAAAATATATTCATTTATATATAATACACGTTAGCAGTTGGTTTATTAGTGTTCCAACATGAATTCTGAAAGTAACATCTTTGTTAATAACATGTTGGTAGTTAAAAATTTATTATATATAGTAATTGTTCAAATATTACTAATAAATTCTTTAGCCGATAATACAACACAGATTGAAGTGGATAGAGCTAAGCAATATTTATATGAATATGGTTATCTTCAAACAGATGATGAATCTTCGTTGCAAACTGTAAATGAAACAGATATTACTAATGCGTTACTTATATTTCAAGAATACTATAAATTACCTACTGATGGTAAGTTAAATAATGAAACTATAAATTTAAAGTTAAAACCTAGGTGCGGTAATAGTGATATTATTTTTGATTATCGAGTATCCAGTTTTAAATGGAACAAACCTGAAGTAACATGGCATTATTATTTAGCGAATCAAGAGGTGTTAGAATTTACTAAACAAGCTTTTGCAGTATGGGAGGAAAAGTCTGGTATACGTTTTAAACATGATAGAGTAAATACAGATATTTTAATTTCTAATAAATGATTGAAACATATGATGCAAAAAGAATCGTGGCAATGTACGAGAACGTTTGACGGCAAAGGTGGAACATTAGCACATACATATTTTCCTGATTATAATAATTCAAGGCGAGAAATTCATATTGATGAAGATGAAAAGTGGTCATATTCGATTGATAACGTTGTTCCTCTTGACCACACAAGTTTGTATGCAACTTTAATACATGAAATCGGTCATGTTTTAGGTTTATCACATTCAGATGTATCAGATTCTGTAATGTATGCTTATTATAACGGTAAAATCGAGTTAGGTGATGATGATGTTTCAGCCATTCAAAATTTATATGGTAAGGCAGGAAGCACTTTTATATCATCTTTCATACTGTTGTCACCATCTTCTTCAGTACCAAAGATAGAAGACGAGCATCCTATAGATACAAATAAAATCGATCTTTGTAATTTTAAAAATATTAATTTATTTTTAATTGCTGATAAACGATTATATATATTATATGAAAAATGGTAGTGGATATTAAATTCGGCAGAGATGATATATACCAAACCGCTCATAATAAAACATTGGTTAACGTTTCTTCCAAAAAACTTCACAAAAATTTTAGCTGTATATCAACGACCATCTGGTGAGATAGTTATGTTTATAGATTCTTTGGTATTCATGTTCGATTTAACGAGTATTAAATTAAGTCATGGTTATCTGAAACATATCCAGTCTTTATTTAACATACAACCGGATAATTTACATGCGGTATTCAACAGTTATACAGGTAAAACTTATATATTTCATGATGATAATTATTATAGAGAAGTCAATGAGTGTACGTTCACTACTAAATCATGGGGTTATATATCTGAAACATTTCCTGGAATTCCGCCTAAAATCGATTCATCATTTAGATTTTCTGATGGTAATTTATACTTTTTTAAGAACAATACTGTGTATGTCTTTAATGAATTTACGGGTGAGTAGTTAGAACAGAAAAAAATAATCTATCGATATTTGGATTGAAATGTGTAAATGATGATGTACTATATAAATTAAAAGAATTAATATTACAATTGATAATACAAAAGAAAGGTCAATCGATATCAAACAATAGTCGATAGTAATGTTGATGAAGAAGAATAAAAGTTCAGTTTCTAAGAACATAATGATTTGAACATACTCAGTGATAACCCCGCCTTATCAGCGATGACCCCAATTAAAATCCAATTAACCTTTTGATAACCCCGCCTTATCGCTGATAACCTCAATTAACCTCGAATTAATCAGCAGATAACCCCGTTGACCTTTTGTAATCAACAGATAACCCCGTTGACCTTTTGTAATCAATGTAAACACGACCTCAAGGTTACTAGACCGTAACACACTGACCTAGTAATAACGTAGTAAACATGACCTCGACAACACGCTGACCTAGTAAAAATGTAAACATAAACATTCCGAGTTCGTTGATACAACCATAAAAAACGTAAACATAAACAAACGTTCTTGTGATAACGTTGTAAACATGACCTCGACAACACACTGACCTAGTAAAAAATGTAAACATAAACATTCCGAGTTCGTTGACACGTAAACTGTTTATTTCCTTTTACAGTGTAGATAGCGTCGTCTTCATCTAGTATATTACATTTAAATGTAACGATTGTCATGGTATACAGATAAGATATGAATTAGCTTAGTCGGTAACGTGTAAGGTAAGTATCAATTGTTCAATCCCTAGCTAATTCATACTTTTTTTTGAATAAAAAAAATATATTCATTTTTATATAATACACGTTAGCAGTTGGTTTATTAGTGTTCCATCTTTGTTAATAACATGTCGGTAGTTAAAAATTTATTATATATAGTAATTGTTCAAATATTACTAATAAATTCTTTAGCCGATAATACAACACAGATTGAAGAAACATACACGTCAGCTTTGCACATTTAAAAACGTAAAACATAAACTGTTTATTTCCTTTTACAGTGTAGATAGCGTCGTCTTCATCTAATATATTACATTTAAATGTAATGATTGTCATGGTATACAGATAAGATATGAATTAGCTTAGTCGGTAACGTGTAACTATGTTATTCTAATAATAGATTATATGTAAGGTAAGTATCAATTGTTCAATCCCTAGCTAATTCATACTGTTTTTGAATAAAAAAAAATATATTCATTTAGAATAATACACGTTAGCAGTTGGTTTATTAGTATTCCAAACCGTAAAAAACGTAAACATAAACAAACGTTCTTTGTGATAACGTCGTAAACATGACCTCGACAGCACACTGACCTAGTAAAAATGTAAACATATACGTCAGCGTTGCTGTTTTTCCTTTCACAGTGATAACGTCGTAAACATGACCTCGACCTTATAGATTCTTTGGTATTCATGTTCGATTTAACGAGTCTTAATCTAAGTCATGGTTATCCGAAACATATCCAGTCTTTATTTAACATACAACCGGATAATTTACATGCGGTATTCAACAGTTATACAGGTAAAACTTATATATTTCATGATGATAATTATTATAGACAAGTCAACGAGTGTACGTTCACTACTAAATCATGGGGTTATATATCTGAAACATTTCCTGAAATTCCGCCTAAAATCGATTCATCATTTAGATTTTCTAATGGTAATTTATACTTTTTTAAGAACAATACTGTGTATGTCTTTAATGAATTTACGGGTGAGTTAGTTAGAACAGAAAAAAATAATCTATCGATATTTGGATTGAAATGTGTAAATGATGATGTACTATATAAATTAAAAGAATTAATATTACAATTGATAATACAAAAGAAAGGTCAATCGATATCAAACTATAGTCGATAGTAATGTTGATGAAGAAGAATAAAAGTTCAGTTTCTAAGAACATAATGATTTGAACGTACAGTTGTGAAGAATACGTGAAGCTGTTAATATGGAGAAAGGAAATATTCATGTTTTCAATTGGTATATATATTGCATAGAATCTACTGATTCAACGTTTAATGAAATATGTTATTTTGTAAATAATGAATTTTCTGAAGCAAATGTTACTATAATTGAAAATGAACAAATTATCAAGATACAATTTCCAGCGATTTGCTTGTATGATGATATATTACAAAGGTTAGAAAAATATCGAAATCAATTAATAATCGATATTGATTTTGAAGAAGAATACAAAACTCTCCGTTGGAAGTAGTTAGTTAGTAGAGGCTCAACAAGTTGGACGCAATGTCAAAAATGGCGAAGTTGTGCGAAAAATTGAACCCCTGTAAGTTATTGCAAGATTTTTTTGAAGAAGCAGGATTTATTTTTAATGGTGATTTAGACAGTATTGTGTGTCGTGAGTGTGGATTTAAAACGAGAGGATCTTTATCTATTTCACATATTCAATTTATGCACAAACTATTTAATTCAGAATGTAAAATGGTATGTTATATATATGATAAATATAATAATTATGCATTATACAGTATATTATTACATATTGATGATATAATGAATGCAAAAAAATGTATATCAGAAACTGAAGAAATCATGAAGTTAACATTTTGCTGTTGGCCTAAACGTTTACCACGAGTTGATAATTTAGTATCGGCAGGTTTTTTGTATACTGGTGTGGACGATGATGTAATGTGTATAGACTGTAAAGTTATACTTCACGATTGGCAAGACACAGACGATCCATGGTTTGAACACGCTAAGGCATCTCCAAATTGTTTACTTGTTAAATTACACAGAGTCATAAAAGATGGCTTCATTGAGTGACAAAAGTGGAAAGTGTATTGAAGACTTTTTTAAAAATCAAAGATTTGTTGATGATTCGGATAATATTGTTTGTTCTAAATGTGGTTTTAAAACGAAATGTTTTAATACTATTTAGCATATTCTATTTATGCACAAACCTTTGTATCCGACATGTAAAACTGTGCGTTATATATCTTATAAATATGAAGACTATATCAGATCAAAAAAGTGTGTTGCTAATTTTGTTAATATATTAAAGTGAAAATAAAATTTATAAAAAAAAGCGTTGATGTGTTTTTGTTAGTTATTTGTTAAACCTTAGGATAACCTTTAGTTAATTAATGTTGTTTATTCTTAACAAAGTAACCTCTGATAATAATAAAACTTATTGACGTAATGTTTAACCTTTGATAATAAAAAGTTATCAGTAATTTATATTGACGTATTTACAAAGTAACCTCTGATAACTAAGGTCGTAGATGTAAACAGTTGTTAATTAGTTGTTGTACTTTGATACAAAGTAACCTCTGATAACTAAGGTCATAGATGTAAACAATTTTAATTGTAATTGTACTTTGAATAATGAGCATCAGACAGGAGATAAGTAGTGAATTGCATAAGCAAGCGAGAAGAAATTTTCCTACATGCAATGTCGAACTGAAAGGTATTCACGATTTGTATCAAGCTGACCTTGTAGAAATGATTTCTTTTTCAAAGTTAAATAAAGGTTATAAATATATACTAACAGTGATAAATTGTTTTAGTAAATTTGCATTTGCAGTTCCGTTAAAATCAAAAGCCTCACACGAAATTGTAAAAGCTCTAATGCCTATATTACATGTAAACAAAATGAAACATTTTCAAACTGATAAAGGAAAAGAATTTTACAATTTACCGATTCAGCAATTATTTAATCGTTATAATATAAATCATTATTCGACTTATTCAGATAAAAAAGCCTCTATCATTGAACGTTTTAATCGTACTTTAAAAAACCATATGTGGAAGTGGTTTACTACCAGTGGAAAGTATACATGGATCGAAGTACTTCCTCAGTTATTGAAAAAATATAATAATACTGTACATAGAACTATAAGTATGAAACCTAAAGATGTCAATATAAATAATGAGAAAAGGGTATTGATACAAATAAATAAAAAACGAATATTTGTTAATAAGAAACCTGCAAAATATAAAGTTGGGGATAGAGTGAGAATTAGTAAATACAAACAAATTTTTACCAAAGGTTATTTACCAAATTGGACAAATGAAATATTTACAATTCTTAATATTAAACAAACAGTACCTAGAACATATATTTTAAAAGATGATACAGGGACCGTATTAGATGGTGGATTTTACGAACAAGAAATTAGTAAAACAAAATACGACAATATATTTTTAATTGAAAAAATATTAAAACGTAAAGGTAATAAACTACTTGTTCAGTGGTTAGGATACGATAAGTCGCATAACAGGTGGATTGATAAAAACCAAATCATTTGAACTATTTTTTTTCAATCATGAAAATAGTGCAGCAAACAAAAAAAATACGTATTTGTAATTTTGATAAATCTATGGAGAAAAAAGAAAGAGTCCATAGCGAGTTGTTACCAAATAATGTCAGGGCTCTTATCATTGGGCCAAGTAATACTGAAAAACAAACCTAATGCTTAATCTTTTGTTCAGTCCTAATGGTTTATGTTTTGAGAACGTTTATGTTTTTTTCAAAATCGTTGTATCAGTCAAAGTACAAATTTTTAGAAACAGTTTTATCAGGTATACCAACAATAAAATACTATAAATTTTCAGAAAATGATCAAGTCATTCATCCTGATGATACTGAACAAAATTCAGTATTATATTTGATGATATAGCATGTGAACAACAAGATAATATAAGAAATCATTTTACAATATGTAGACATAAAAATAATAATGTTATTTATATATGTCAAACGTATGTTCGAATCCCAAAACACTTGATTCGTGATAACGCGAATTTAATAATTATTTTTCAACAAGACAAACTAAATTTAAAACATATATACAGAGATCATGTTAATACTGATATGACATTTGAAATGTTTAAAGAACTTTGTTCTAAAGCATGGACAAGACGCAAAAAAGGCTTTTTTGTTATAGATAAAGAAAGTGATATGAATTGTGACGGCTGTTATCGTTTTGATTTTGATATCTATATTACTAATTTGTAATCGAACATTTTTTTATTACTTATCAATATGTCATCGAAGAAGTCACGTTCCCTTGACAAGCAAGAGAAGCTTGTCAATGAATTTAAAAAAATAAGAAAAAATATTCGAAAGAAACATCAGACTCTAACACAAAATGTTATTGATGAAGAACAGTTTGCAGAAAAATCGTTGAAACCTATTATCACTCCGTTACAAAAGTTAGTACAAGAGAAAACAAATTCGTCATTGATTAAAAAAGAAGAACAGCAATTAGATGTTGAAATGGATGATATTCAGTCGCGTTTACAAAACAAAAGGGTTTCAGAAGAGGCCGAAAACATCCCAATATCGAACAAACGAACAGTAGAAACACCGTTACCATTACCGCGTGAAGAAGAAATAATGTATGAAACCTTACCCACGGTTGAAGAATTGATGTCAACATCAAAAGGACGACAATCAATTGAACCTTTTATCGATATATGGTTTAAAGGTCCGTTAATAAGACACTATATGCGTAAATTTTTTGATGACTGTAATCATGATATTGATCATGTTTTTGGTCCATATTTTGGAGATAATAATATTTTAATGTTAGGTAAATACCCTTTAAAGACTGATGAAAGTGATATTATTACAATTAATAATGTTATGTACAAAGGTACACCTGGTTTGTACGATCTCATTTTTATGAAAAACCCAAACGCTTATGTATATTCACAAGAAGATTTAGACGACTACTCGTGTATAATAAGTGAAACCGCGGCATATTTAAGTTTAAAGACAAACAGAGTTAAAAGCAGTACTAGTTACAAATATAAAAATATAATTAAACCTATTATTAATAAGCTTTCACAATCATTCGCATCAAAAGTTGGAAGTAGCCGATTGCATAGTGATACAGAAGATCGCGGTTTGTTAAATTTCAGTAACAATAAACCAGTGTTTGTGTACTGGAATAATGTAAATGAATTATGAGATAGATTAAAATTATTGATTGCTTCACAAAGTGCAGGTCATTCGGGTCATGAAAATGAAATATTATCAATTATTGAAGAGCTACAGGAGGCCGGTATAATAAAAGAAGATGCAGCAACGTTTGAAGCGATATTTTCAAAATGAGTATCGATAAATTCGGACACTATAGTGGTGACTTAGCGGCTAGGTCCAACGTTCAGCGTGGACCGCCTGGAGAAGGATTAAAATTAACTGATGACGGAAATTGTAATATAAGTAATAAACGATTATGTAATGTGGGCGATCCTGAATTGGATGATGATGCCGTAAATGTAAAATATATGAGAACAAATTCGATTACTTTAACAAATACAGACGATTGTTACGATGTTAAGATGAAAAAAGTTATTAATTTAGCCGATCCTAACGAACCTTGTGACGCTGTAAATAAAAATTATTTAGAAAATGCTACTAAATCATATTTAGCTGATAGAATACCAATTAAGGTGGATAATAATCCAGTGTATTCATTCAAGAATAATCGTGTGGCTCATATCGCACTACCTGTTTATAAATTTGATGCTGTCAATAAACTTTATGTTGATAATAAATTACCTGATGAAAATACACAAACTAATTGTTGTGATTTCAAGCAAAAAAGGTTAATTAATGTAGCAGATCCTATTAATTTGCTTGACGCTATAAATAAACAGACTTTATTAACAGGTATAAATAATACAAAAGATGAATGTAAACAATATATAGATGATAAAATATATTATTTACGAAGTGAAGAGGAAAATAGTATAGATTTTAATGAAAGCAGATTGACTAATGTTGCTGATCCTAAAGATGATACAGACGTTATAAATCAAAAGACTTTAACAAGGGTTATGAATGCATTTAAATTAGATCTAGAAGACTATAAAGCTGACAGTAACTTAGTTAGAATATTATATAAATTATATAAGGAGTGCACTAAAGACAATCCTGTTAAAACTATAAACGAATTTCGCATTGTATATATAATACAAAGTTTATATGAAACGTCATAAATGCATCTGTATCCAAACAAGATAGAAGGCGGTGGTCTGGTGAGTAATATTCTTGGAAAAGTTATAAACAAATCAATTGATTTATTACCTGTCGAACTTCATTTACCCGGTTATCAGTATTGTGGACCCGGTACAAATTTAGCGAAACGATTACAAAGAGGTGATCCAGGAATTAATAAGCTTGACGCTGCTTGTAAACAACACGATATTGCATATTCAAAGTATTCAGATTCTACAAATCGCGCTAAGGCTGATAAGGAATTAGCTGAAAGAGATTGGGAACGTGTTAAATCAAGTGACGCATCGTTCGGGGAGAAAGCTGCAGCATGGTCAGTAACTAACATAATGAAAGCTAAAAGTAAATTTGGTGGGGGGAAAAAACTGTCTAACAGAGTTTATAATTATTTGAAACGTTTTGCTGGTAAAAGTGGAAAAGGTTTATATTTGAGACCGTATAAAAAAACAGGAGGAGGTCTAAAAAAAAAAGAAAAGAAAAACGAAACAACGACAGCGATAATAATAAAGAGTATTCCTATACGTCCGTTTCAATTCAAGATTTACTACTGTATGTTAAACAATTAAAGATTCCTAATTTTAGAGGAGTGTTTATGCGTGACACATTACCGTTACACGCTGGAATTTGGCAAAATGAAACTGGAATAGTTAATTTAGATAATAGTTATGGTCATGGTACTCACTGGGTATGTTATTTTAAACGTAAAAATAAAGTTAATTATTTTGATAGTTTTGGTAATTTAAGACCACCTATCGAACTAATTAATTACTTTTATTCATCAAATCAACGATCTATTGAAATCGTTTATAATTATACACGAAGACAAAATATGGATGCAGTCAACTGCCGTCATTTGTGTTTACAGTTTCACAGTAATAATGTTTTGTCTAAGCGGTAAAGGATCCGTATTAACATGTGATATTTTTCCACCAATCGAGTTAAGTGATGAAAACCGGGAACTAGGATTAATTGACTTTATGACATATCATTCAATACCTAATGTAGAGGAAGGAATTAACAATGTATTATATTATGGTACTGATAAGAAAATAGTATTGCCTACTGGCTCTTATAAAATTTCAGATATCGCAACATTTATTAACGATTACTTAATTCAACATGATGAAAATGTAAAAATAATTATAAAGGCGAATAATAATACATTAAAAAGTGAAATTTATTCTAACATTCAAATTGATTTTAGTAAACCCGATTCGTTAGCAACCATATTAGGATTTGAAACATGTATAATAAATCCAAATAAATGGTACCGTTCAACCTTACTGATAAGTATTGTTCGAGTAGAGAGCATCCGATTGATTTGTAATTTAATTAGCGGTTCGTATAACAACGGAATTCCAGATCACATAATACACGAATTCTATCCTAGTGTTCCGCCAGGTTTTAAAATTGTTGAAAAACCTACCAACGTGATATATTTACCAGTAAACACATCTAGGATACATAATATTGTAGTAAGACTAGAAGATCAACAAGGAAGACTGATTAATTTTCGAAACGAAATAATTACGTTACGTTTGTATTTGAGAAAACAATAATAATGGGTCTTATTTTTTATTACGGAATCAATAAAACAACTGCAAATAAGCCAATTACAAGTAGTAAAGATATGAATATTGACCGGTTAACACCACAAAATCTGAAATTTCTACAGTCATTGGGATTAACAGTAATAAAGGATTATTTAAACAAAAAATGAACCTTAATATTCAAAACGTAAACGCTAGCATTCTAAATATTATAGAAGATGTTGTGTATCAAGATGAATCGATAGTAGGATTAGCTTATCACACTCATCTACCGTACACCTCTACTACATTCAATAATAATGACGAAATTAGAATTCCAATTAATCAACAAGATGTGTACACATTACCGTATGAAAGTTACCTTCATATAAAAATAGAATACACTAATAATAATGGTATATATGATCCAACTTTAAAATTATGTTCAAATGCTTTAGCATTTTTGTTTGATGAAATTAGATACGAAATAAGTGGATCAGAAATCGATAGAGTTAAAAATTTCGGAATAACATCAACAATTAAGAATATGTTAACGATTAAACCATACGAAATTAACACTTTAGAAAATAGTGGATGGGCCTCAGATTTAATAAGTCATATGGCACCATCATCGAAAGATATTAGCTTCTGTATCCCATTAAAAAGGTTGTTCGGATTTGCTGAAGATTTTAAAAAGATTTTGGTAAATGTAAAGCAAGAATTAGTTTTAATTAGAGCGTCCACTGATAATAATGCAGTAATTTTACTTGAATCAGTAAACACATACAAATTTAAAATAAAATATGTATCATGGAGAATTCCGTATGTTTATTTTAACGACGTAGTAAAGGTAGATTTTCTGAAGATAGTACAAATTGATCGACCTTTATTAATGCCGTTTCGAAAATGGGAACTTTACGAGTATCCGTCTGTGCCAAAAGCAAACAAACTTACTTGGACTGTTAAAACGTCATCACAATCAGATAAACCTCATTACGTTATTGTAGGTTTTCAGACTGACAGAAAAAATAATGTACGTAAAAACCCAGCACATTTTGATCTTGCCTCATTCTATAATGTAAAGTTATATTTAAATTCAGAATACTATCCGTATGATAATTTTAATGGTGAAACGTCGATTCTACATGAGTATTATTCAATATTTCAGTCCTCGTATTATTACAACAGTGAAAATTCGCCAATGATAAATCGTTCAAACTTTCTAACGTATACACCTTTTTGTGTAATTGATTGTTCAAAACAAAATGAGTCATTAAAAACTGGTTCAATAGACATTCGTCTGGATATTGAGACGTCAACAGACATACCAGAAAAAACTACTATCTACTGTCTCATTTTTTACGATACAATTATGTAATATACGCCTTTATCTGGTACTGTAAGAAAAGTATTTAAAATATAATTATGTAGATAAAAAGTGTATCAGTTCTGCTGTTGCACGCAATGGAATACGTTATCGATTTTCAAGGTTTTCGCGATGATGGAAACAATTTCATTTTTAAAGAACTTTGTATTCAGTGTATACAAGATAACAAATTTTCTGGTGCTAGTGATCAGTATTTGTTTTTACCACCATTTAATTACAAACATTTGTCAGAGAAGAAAAAAACGTTAATAAATGGATTAAAACCAATCTTGGACTTAGCTGGAAGTGCGGTCTTCAAGATTATAACGATTTAGAGTTTATATTAAATAAATATATGAACGGTAAATGTATTTATGTTAAAGGATCAGAAAAAAAAGTAGCATTAGAAAAAGAATTTAATTGTTATGTGAAAATAGTAGATATGGAAACACTCGATTGTCCATCCTTAAAAGTGTTAAAACAGCAGTCTCCATATTCTATTCACTGTCCTTTCAAACATAATTCGTATTATTGTGCTTTAAATAATGTACATCATTTAACTAAGTGGATTATCGAATACTGGAACAGTGTGTTACAAATTAAAGAAATTGAAAGTGTGGGGACTGTATGATTTGCGTAGTTGATATTTTGATCTCCGCCTTCTATCTTGTTTGGATACAGATGCATTTATGACATTTCATATAAACTTTGTATTATATATACAATGCGAAATTCGTTTATAGTTTTAACAGGGTTGTCTTTAGTGCACTCCTTATATAATTTATATAATATTCTAACTAAGTTACTGTCAACTTTATAGTCTTCTAGATCTAATTTAAATGCATTCATAACCCTTGTTAAAGTCTTTTGATTTATAACGTCTGTATCATCTTTAGGATCAGGCTATTAATCATGGTTTAAAAGTAACGAAAATTCATAGAATATTGCAATTTTCACAAAAACCATGGTTAAAGCCGTACATAAATCTAAATACCATAAAACGACAAGATGCAAAAAATGACTTTGAAAAAGACTTTTTTAAATTACTAAATAATTCCGTCTTTGGAAAGTGTATGGAAAATGTTCGGAAACGAATAAATTTAGATCTAGTATGTAATGAAAAAAAATTATTGAAACTCATATCAAAACCAACTTTCAAAGACAGAATTATTTACGATGAATCACTTTGTGCGGTATTATCAAATAAAACATCCGTTTATCTAAACAAACCCATTTATGTGGGTTTCTCTGTTTTAGAATTAAGTAAGACTCTAATGTATGATTTTCACTATAACATAATGAAAAAGAAATACGGAAACAATATTTCCCTTTTATATACAGATACAGATAGCTTGTTTTATGAATTAATCACAAATGATTTTTACAGAGATATGTTGGATCCTGATTTAAAAACGTATTTTGATACTAGTGAATTTTCATCAGATCATATGTGCTACTCATTAACAAATAAAAAAGTTTTAGGTAAATTTAAAGACGAATGTAAAAGTATTCCAATTAAAGAATTCATTGGTTTACGTTCAAAATTATATACTTTTACAACGAACGAAAACGAAATCACAAAAAAGCAAAAGGTATTAAAAAATGCGTAATTAAAAAAAAACATTGAATTTAGTGATTTAAAAAAATGTCTTTTTAATTCATTATCAGATGAACAAAAACATAGAATGATGACAATATTTAGATCAAAAAGTCACATCGTTAAAACTGTAACTATTAATAAATTTGCATTGAGTAACAGATGATAAAAGAGTAATATGTGAAAACAGTATAGACACATTGCCGTATGGTCATTACTCCTTACAATAATGAACAATGGTCTCCGTTAATTTTCAACATCTTTCATTATAATAATTATCCGGATAAAATGATCTATGACATATTTTATTTATGTGTTTTAATACAATTATAGTAATGTATGAGTTTACCTATATAACATATTTTATGTATGTATTTTTAATATAATCAGTAATGTATGAGTTTACCTATATCAATCTTTTGCTATCATTATGTAAACTGTTTGTTAAAATTATCCGAATAAAATGATCTGTGATATAGTAAAATCCACCATCTTTTAAAATCTACCGTTCCTGTATCATCTTTTAAAATATATGTTCTAGGTACTGTTTGTTTAATGTTATGAATTGTAAATATTTCATTTATCCAATTTAATGTATGAGTTTACCTATATCAATCTTTTGCTATCATTATGTAAACTGTTTGTTAAAATTATCCGAATTAAATGATCTATGACATATTTTATGTATGTGTATGTATTTTAATACCTGAACAAAAAAATGATGAATAAATCAACAAGATTCAAACAATTTCTTACACAACATTTCATTACACAAAAAATGCTCATTAAAACGCTTACTGAGAACGTGATTGAATTAATTGCAATGAAACTGTAAATAAATTCGATAAACAAGTTATTTACTCGATCTTTTGATCTCCTACTTACAACATGTACTGAAAAAACGTAATTGTATTAAACTGCAATGAAACTATCCAAATACCAACCAAAATCCTTATAGACTGGCAAGCGCTGGGTTTGTATATCAAGGAGATGGGGATACCGTACGGTGTTTATCGTGTCGGGTAAGGTATGAGGATTGGACAGCGGACGATTGCCCTGTCGCATTTACATGCGAGGGTGATGCCGAAATGTTAGTTTGTAACGATGCAGCTTGCTGATGTAATCTGTGATCATTATTAAGGTAACAATTATTTTTATTTTTTTGTTAATTTTTACTGTTTAAAAAATATAATTTCTTACTCGTTATACATATTTATTAATTACTAAAATCATATATACAAAAACATACATATATTACGATTTTTTATACACAAAAAATGTATATATACTATAGATCATGTTTTCATTCGTTATCGTAAGTCATTTAAATCGATCATCGAGAAACTTGATGATATCACCACAATGTGTACACACATAACAACAAACACAAGTATCCGGTCCATCCACAGTAGATTCATGTGCCCATGGACATTCAAGAAAATGTGTAAACGTCTCACCGCTTTGTTCTCTACGTTCCAATGTAATCTCTTTCAGTCCGTCTGAATTATAAAATTCCAACACCTTACGACACTTTTGGAGTACCAACAATGTATCTCGCATAAATTCAATCTCTGCTTTAGTTTTATTCATAATAAATCTTTCAAACATAGGATGAGATAAGACATCTTGCAATGTTAAATTCTTCATTTTGACTGAACTATCAAAGTTCATGTTTACGTTGATTACAACGTTATCACGTTGACATATTGTATGGAGGAACGTTGTACCACGTTCAACAATTCATTTTCGACTGCTATACAACACACAATTTCATCGCTAGGTGTCAATAAAGACGACGCTATCTACACTGTGAAAGGAAAAAAAACGCTGACGTGTATGTTTATGTTTTTACTAGGTCAGTGTGTTGTCGAGGTCATGTTTATGACATTATCACTGTGAAAGGAAAAACAGCAATGCTGACGTATATGTTTACATTTTTACTAGGTCAGTGTGTTGTCGAGGTCATGTTTACGACGTTATCACAAAGAACGTTTGTTTATGTTTACGTTTTTTATGGTTTGGAACACTAATAAACCAACTGCTAATGTGTATTATATATAAATGAATATATTTTTTTTTATTCAAAAAAAGTATGAATTAGCTAGGGATTGAACAATTGATACTTACCTTACATATAATCTATTATTAGAATAACATAGTTACACGTTACCGACTAAGCTAATTCATATCTTATCTGTATACCATGACAATCGTTACATTTAAATGTAATATATTAGATGAAGACGACGCTATCTACACTGTAAAAGGAAATAAACAGTTTATGTTTTACGTTTTTAAATGTGCAAAGCTGACGTGTATGTTTCTTCAATCTGTGTTGTATTATCGGCTAAAGAATTTATTAGTAATATTTGAACAATTACTATATATAATAAATTTTTAACTACCGACATGTTATTAACAAAGATGTTGGAACACTAATAAACCAACTGCTAACGTGTATTATATAAAAATGAATATATTTTTTTTATTCAAAAAAAAGTATGAATTACCTAGGGATTGAACAATTGATACTTACCTTACACGTTACCGACTAAGCTAATTCATAAATCTGTATACCATGACAATCGTTACATTTAAATGTAATATATTAGATGAAGATGACGCTATCTACACTGTAAAAGGAAATAAACAGTTTACGTGTCAACGAACTCGGAATGTTTATGTTTACATTTTTTACTAGGTCAGTGTGTTGTCGAGGTCATGTTTACGACGTTATCACAAGAACGTTTGTTTATGTTTACGTTTTTTATGGTTGTATCAACGAACTCGGAATGTTTATGTTTACATTTTTACTAGGTCAGCGTGTTGTCGAGGTCATGTTTACTACGTTATTACTAGGTCAGTGTGTTACGGTCTAGTAACTTCGAGGTCGTGTTTACATTGATTACAAAAGGTCAACGGGGTTATCTGTTGATTACAAAAGGTCAACGGGGTTATCTACTGATTAATTCGAGGTTAATTGAGGTTATCAGCGATAAGGCGGGGTTATCAAAAGGTTAATTGGATTTTAATTGGGGTCATCGCTGATAAGGCGGGGTTATCACTGAGTACGTTCAAATCATTATGTTCTTAGAAACTGAACTTTTATTCTTCTTCGTCAACATTACTATCGACTATTGTTTGATATCGATTGACCTTTCTTTTGTATTATCAATTGTAATATTAATTCTTTTAATTTATATAGTACATCATCATTTACACATTTCAATCCAAATATCGATAGATAATTTTTTCTGTTCTAACTAACTCACCCGTAAATTCATTAAAGACATACACAGTATTGTTCTTAAAAAAGTATAAATTACCATCAGAAAATCTAAATGATGAATCGATTTTAGGCGGAATTCCAGGAAATGTTTCAGATATATAACCCCATGATTTAGTAGTGAACGTACACTCATTGACTTCTCTATAATAATTATCATCATGAAATATATAAGTTTTACCTGTATAACTGTTGAATACCGCATGTAAATTATCCGGTTGTATGTTAAATAAAGACTGGATATGTTTTGGATAACCATGACTTAATTTAAGACTCATTAAATCGAACATGAATACCAAAGAATCTATAAACATATCGTGTTTTATTAATATAATATCGTGTTTTAATAATAACAATGTTTTATTATGAGCGGTTTGGTATATATCATCTCTGCCGAATTTAATATCCACTACCATTTTTCATATAATATATATAATCGTTTATCAGCAATTAAAAATAAATTAATATTTTTAAAATTACAAAGATCGATTTTATTTGTATCTATAGGATGCTCGTCTTCTATCTTTGGTACTGAAGAAGATGGTGACAACGGTATGAAAGATGATATAAAAGTGCTTCCTGCCTTACCATATAAATTTTGAATGACTAAAACATCATCATCACCTAACTCGATTTTACCGTTATAATAAGCATACATTACAGAATCTGATACATCTGAATGTGATAAACCTAAAACATGACCGATTTCATGTATTAAAGTTGCATACAAACTTGTGTGGTCAAGAGGAACAACGTTATCAATCGAATATGACCACTTTTCGTCTTCATCAATATGAATTTCTCGCCTTGAATTATTATAATCAGGAAAATATGCATGTGCTAATGTTCCACCTTTGCCGTCAAACGTTCTCGTACATTGCCACGATTCTTTTTGCATCATATTTTTCAATCGTTTATTAGAAATTAAAATATCTGTATTTACTCTATCATGTTTAAAATGTATACCAGACTTTTCCTCCCATACTGCAAAAGCTTGTTTATTCAATTCTAACACCTCTTGATTCGCTAAATAATAATGCCATGTTACTTGAGGGTTGTTCCATTTAAAACTGGATACTTGATAATCAAAAATAATATCGCTATTACCGCACCTAGGTTTTAACTTTAAATTTATAGTTTCATTATTTAACTTACCATCAGTAGGTAATTTATAGTATTCTTGAAATATAAGTAACGCATTAGTAATATCTGTTTCATTTACAGTTTGCAACGAATATTCATCATCTGTTTGAAGATAACCATATTCATATAAATATTGCTTAGCTCTATCCACTTCAATCTGTGTTGTATTATTGGCTAAAGAATTTATTAGTAATATTTGAACAATTACTATATATAATAAATTTTTAACTACCGACATGTTATTAACAAAGATGTTACTTTCAGAATTCACGTTGGAACACTAATAAACCAACTGCTAACGTGTATTATATATAAATGAATATATTTTTTTATTAAAAAAAAGTATGAATTAGCTAGGGATTGAACAATTGATACTTACCTTACATATAATCTATTATTAGAATAACATAGTTGCACGTTACCGACTAAGCTAATTCATATCTTATCTGTATACCATGACAATCGTTACATTTAAATGTAATATATTAGATGAAGACGACACACTGCACTGTAAAAGGAAATAAACAGTTTATGTGTCAACGAACTCGGAATGTTTATGTTTACGTTTTTAAATGTGCACAGCCGACGTGTATGTTTACATTTTTTACTAGGTCAGTGTGTTGTCGAGGTCATGTTTACGACGTTATCACAAGAACGTTTGTTTAGTTTGTTTATGTTTACGTTTTTACGGTTGTGTCAACGAACTCGGAAGTTTATGTTTACATTTTTACTAGGTCAGCGTGTTGTCGAGGTCATGTTTACGACGTTATCACTAGACAGTTTGTTTATGTTTACGTTTTTTACTAGGTCAGTGTGTTACGGTCTAGTGACCTCGAGGTCATGTTTACATTGATTAGAAATGGTCAACGGGGTTATCTGTTGATTACAAAAGGTCAACGGGGTTATCTGCTGATTAATTCGAGGTCAATTGGGGTTATCAGCGATAAGGTGGGGTTATCAAAAGGTTAATTGGATTTTAATTGGGGTCATCGCTGATAAGGTGACCTCTTGACATGACCTCTGACCTTGTCCTAGACCTCTGACCTGTCCCAGAAAGAACATTTATATACTACTGCCATGGTCTTATGTTACTTCGTTATTTTCATTTTCGTCACACTCACCCGTGTCGTCATTATTTTCGACACCACTACACGCACTTATTTTTTTTATTCAACTTCTATATTCTCTAGTTTATTATTTATTTCAACAAACTTCTCATTCACTCCATTAAAACTCTCACTTACACTTTTAAATTGGTTATTCATATTTATATTACTCATTTTTATTTCGCTTCTTGTATTCACCAATCCGTTATATATGTCTCCTAACTTCTCGCTTCGTTTTTTAAGTCTACTATTTATTTCCCTCATCTCTGACTTAATTTCAGTTCTAAATTCATTCAAACATGTGTTCAAATTATCTGACTTTAACTCTACGTTACTTGCATTTACCTCATGCATCATTTTTTGATTCTCTGACTTCATTTCATTTTTATTAATCATGTCCTCTAATATTGCGTTTTGTTCATCAAAATGTCTAATCATTGTATCATACAATGTTTTCAGAAGATTCATCACAGCGTCCCTTGAAAACCCCTTTTTTAGGTTTCTCTTACCTCAGCCATGTTAAACAAAATTTTTTTTATATTATACCCTTTAACAACTACAACTCTCCTAATACACATATTAACTCACAATAACCCCATATTTACGTCAAGTTATTTATGCATTCTCATATAAATTTGCATTTGTATTCTTCTCTGCCATTTCAACTAAATTGTAAATCAACTTTAATGTAAATAATAATTTACAATGTCCCTGTAAATTCGGGCACGAACTGAAGTATTATTGGTAATTAGATATTAATTTTTTATTGATTTTTATCGGTAAGGTTTAACCCAGGAATACGTTTAGTGTACTTTGGCAGAGAACAGTGGGCAAATACAAATAACAAAATGCGTATATCAAGAAAATTATAACATTATTTATTTTCTTTTGAGAACATGAAACAGATCATGAAAACATTTATTTCGCCTTAAGGCGTAAAACTGATCAACAATAACTATTACCTCAACATAGATTATGTATATTAAAATTTACGCAAACTCAACACTTCTTATTTTCATATTTTTTATTCATCCAATCACGCACAATTTTACACTTCTACATTTCTTTTTATTGAGCGCAATTTAAAAATTCAGTAGTTAATTATTACTTCCCTTGATTATGATGCGTAGAAATCCACCACATGGGACGTCTCCTTGTGGCGTGCACTGTTTTATTGTTTTCACTTTTACGTTTTTATGGCCGAAACTGTCACTCCAAATTTTTTACTGATCACTGATTATTTACATGATTTATATTTTTTACGTGCCAATACTAGTTAGAATTTCACATTGTTTGATTTATGTTTTAAGCTGTTTATGTGGGCGAAAACGGTACTCAGCCGGCGACGAACGAACTGCCCACCTTTTTAACTCGCCACGAACTGATTTTCGTCAACAACATTCCTTCGTGGTTAGTCACTGACTGCAAATAAACTCGAGATTTGCTGCATAACCATATATAGTCATGAAAACATTTACTGGCAATCGTCTCACCTTAAGGGGCCTCATATGCACATGTTATAGAATTCATAAAATTTGAAAATAATATTTATGTAAATTTAGACCCATTACAATATATATATATATTTAATAATGAACAAACAAACATAAGATTACATTATGTATTACCGACGCTATTCAATGGTACGGAACAAGTCAACTTCCGACGTACGGTATCAATACATTACATAAACATCGATACCCATATCAATGTCAATAACTAACATGCCAACTTCTGTGTAATTTTCTTAGTTTTCTAAATAAAGTTGTTTATTCTGTTTTGGTTGCAGTTCATTTAATAATGTTCCTATCTTACCTTATTATTCTTAACACAGTTATTTACATGTTTCTGTACCACAATTCAATATAGAAAAGAGTAGATTAAAAACTTCCAATGCATATAAAAACTTTTCCCAAACAATTTCTTCTGCTTTGTAATACTGCTCATTTTCCTAAAGGTAATCTTACCATGATCTTATTCAGCTGACAATTTCTGACATTCCGTATCCATTGTTTGATACTATCCTACTCAAATATTTCCCTTCTTTTACAACGTATATCAGACTCTTCCCATCAATTTTTGCTACTTTGTTGATGCAGGCCTTTAAATAGTATCACTGTCTTTTCCATATTTATTCATGGACTGACCTGGTAATTTTTATGACTGAGCTTAATTAATCACATTACTCTACATGCTGTTACATGTATTCAGGTTTTTTGGACTTTTTGTGTCGATTTCAGATTATCAACCTAGATTTTAGTTTTTGCACCTATCGTTGCAGTTCTTGTAAATAATGCTAATTATTTTCTTTTTAAAGCCATTTTTCATTTTATTGTTCCAGTTAGTTTTGTTCTAAAGTAATGTTTGGCAATATTGTTTTATTTGTGATGAGAGTTGTGCCACAGACAAGTGAAGTTTTTTTAACATTATTTCTCACAGTAAATGTGAATATTGAAAGAAGGAATCTTTGGTGTCCAGATCCAGAAATTGATGTGGGAGAGAAATTTGTAAACAACTATAACCCAAACAGAAAAAAAACACTACTCTATTTAGAGAATTTGTAATTAGTGTACTGACTGTAGTTCAGTGAGTCAGAAGAGCTATAACTTTGCAGGGAGTATAAAGCTATCATGACATATGAATATTGTAATGCAGTGTCTTTGTGTGCATGTGGAATTCTGTTTTACTGTTAGGTTGAAATGGTATGAGAGATTGATGGTACTGTTTTTTCCTTTGATCTCTCTAAAACAGCTATAGCCAGTAGTTTATAATATGACAATAGACTACTGCATTTCCATTAAAAGTCGTATGTAAATATTTGTTGATAATTTGTTTTACTTTATTTTATAGGTGAAGAAGAAGAATATGATCCAGATGATTTAATAAATAATTCTCCAGAAGAATGTACATTATTACAATGTAGGACAGTTAGGATAGGCTCTTATAAAGTAGTACCAAGAGACCAAGTTTTAATATGTCATCAAGGAATCAAGATATCAGTTCCTGCAATTGATAATTGTAAGCAGTATTTTATGTTTTAAGTAGATGTAAGCATTTATTATGATCTGGTCCAGTAAACAGGTATGTAATTAGTTAAAAGTATTACTAATGTTATACATAAGATGTAAAGTTTCTTCTGTGAAATGCTAATCCACAAATTATATGTGAATAATGCAAAATGTGAATGATCACTAGAAATTCATACAGTAATGAAGCTTATGATGTCTTATAACTTCACAGCAGTAGGGGGGTTATGAGAGTTCTAGGCCGGATGTGACGTCATCCCTCTACCCCGCCAGCACACACTTTTGGCGGGAAATTCAAATATTGAGGCGGTGGGGGTAGTGAGGGGTGTTGACTACCGGTGTGGGAGATTACAATTTTGTGGTGGGGTACCATGTGACAGTGGTGGGGGTAGTTGGGGTGTTGGCTGTGATGGTGGGGGTTGTCACGTGATGAAGGGGGGCAGTGGGTGTGGGATGTCATGGAAAAGTCGTCGCCAATGTTGTAGTCGTGGGCGATGTGTTGATTGGTCTGAATTTGAGCTGCCGCCACCCAGATGTCGTCAGTGATTGGTCGGCGTATGAATGGGGTGGTGGCGAAGAGACTGAGTATTGGTGGTCATTGTTGCCAATTTGTACATGTATGAACGGTGTTAAATTTGAACCCCATCCGCTGCCCGGCCCCCGATTGGTCGGTGTAAAAATTTGAAGGCTGTATTTGTCCAAGTGTATATTGTAAAAAAAGTGTACGGGTTTAGATTTGAACGCCGCCGGCCGCTACCCGACCGTAGATTGGTCAGCGTATGGTGGTAAATTCGAATGTATGTGTCTGTGGTAAGTATATATTGTAAAAAAAAGGGTAGTGTGTTCGGCATCACTGCGTTCTTCTTCTTTGAAACTCACGATGACTTGGTCCCTCGACGCTAAAAAGAAAAAGGGTAGTGTGTTGGGCATCGCTGCGTTCTTCTTCCACGAAACTCTTGATGACGTGTTCCCTCGACGCATAATTGAAAACCAATTCACTTGTAAAAATTGTATATCACACATCCGTGTATGGAAAATACATACATCATACACGGAAGATAAGAAGTACCATATATAATATTCTGATTGATATGTAATTTCTATTGCATGGATGTAGAAAAAAAAGGTGTAGTGTCATCTGCATCTATTGTAAGAAATTCTCATGACATGTACAGTACATAATGTCCCCACGTGTATGCACTGTATAAGTGAAAACCACTGCACTTGTAAAAATTGTCTAACACACATCATGCATGGAAAATAATTACCATTTATATTATTATGATGGGTATGTAATATCTCTCGGGCAGGTGTAGTAAAAAAAGTGTAGTGTCTTCTGCATCTCACATATGAAACTCTCTTTGATTTGATCCATCGTGTATGAATGAAAACCACTTCACTTGTAAAATTGTGTAACACGCATGATGCATGGAAAAAATAATTACCATTTATATTATTGTGTTGGTTATGTAATTTGTGAGGCAGACGTAGTAAAAAAAGTAGTGTCTTCTGCATCTGATGTAAGAAACTCTCGTTTATTTGGTCCATCGTGTATAAATGAAAACCACATCACTTGTAAAAATTGTGGGGAAAAATAATTACCATTTATATTATTGTGTACGTTCATAGTTGAAAATTATTTCTAACAAAAAAAAAGTGAGTCGAGGTAGAAAGGAATTTTAGCTCATATTTGACAGCAGTCGTCCTTGATTTCGGGCGTGGTTAACCATAGCAGCTCTGTCGCCTTTGTGTGTCGCTTTTTTTTGTCATCAGGTATGCATTACCTGATACCTTCACTTTCGCATGCATCCATGTGTGGGCTTTTCGGTATAAACGCTGGACGATTTGCTCTGTTAGAGTACAAAACATCGCAGGAATCTGCTTTAAAAGCACATCATTCATTGAAACTCAGAAGATCTCGTACAGGGTGAGTTTGTTTTAAATTATTCTTTAGTTTCTGCAGTGTATTATCATCAAGCAATTATTTTAAATAATTTTTTTTTTTAAATTGTATGTAATAACACATGAACGGTTGGCGCGCAATGCTCGTTCTAGCTTGTATATTGACTGGTGAATAGATGTACTGTTATTTAGAGTAGTGTTAATGTTCGAAGGACTTTTGAAATTAAATACAATGAAATGTTAAAGCAATAGTGTTTAATTAAAACAAATAAAATACATTTAAGCAAAATATATTACAAGTTAAAATACATAATATATAAACGCACACAGTAGTGACAGTTTACTATGTAGTGACAATTACAAAAATACATAATATGTAAACACATGCACAATGACAATTGTGTACAATTAAAACAAATTGCACACTATATTATAAGTTAAAATACATTATGTAAATGCACACACAATTGCGTATAATTAAGACAAATGAAATACATGTAAGTACACTAATTACAAATTAAAATACATAATATGTAAACACGCACATACAATGACAATTGTGTACATTTAAAACAGTTGAAATATATGTAAGCACGATATATTACAAGTTGATGAATGCATTCAAGTTAAAATACATAATATGTATACGCACACGCACGCACACACACACACACACACACACACAATGAATTGTAATGACAATTGTTTATAATCAAAACAAATGAAAATACGTCTAAGCGTTATATATTACAATGTAAATAATACATACATTATGAAATACAAATATAATTGTTAATTCATAAGATGTCCATCTGGTCTTACTCTAAAATGTCCACCACGCAAGCCCTGTCTTTTCTCCACGGTAAATGAGATGTAGTGAAAATGACGCTAAATTTTGTAACTCATCGTCAACAAAAACGCCTGCGTATCTCTTCGGCAGATAAACGCGATATTTCAAGTTAAAATACAATATGTAAACGCACACACAATTGCGTATAATTAAAACAAATGAAATACATGTAAGTACACTAATTACAAATTAAAATACATAATATATAAACACACATACATACAATGCCAATTGTGTAAAACAAATGAAATACGTCTAAGCGTTATATATTACAAGGTAAATAATACATTATGAAATACAAATATAATTGTTAATTCATAAGATGTCCATCTGGTCTTGCTCTAAAATGTCCACCACGTAAGCCCTGTATTTTTCTCCATGGTAAACGAGATGTAGTGAATATGGCACTAAATTTTTTAACTCATCGTCAATGAAAACGCCTGCGTATCTCTTTGGTATATAAACGCGATATTTCAATTTATTGTCCCTGTAATCCTGGATATTGGCGATTACGGCATTCCCGTATGTACCGTCTGTGTTTTGAAGTTCTTCTATTGGATATTTTACCCCCATTACTAGTTCTTTAATTTTCTTGTATTCTATAGCGCTAACGGCCACGAACTTAGCAACAAATGAAGCCATTTTCCAATGAAGAATCTGTATGTCGCTTGTGCGTCTGTCAAGGTCTGAATTAATAACGCTCGTTCGCACCAGTATAAGTAGTGAGGCTGTTGAGGAGGGGGAAACCGGACAGTGCAGGGGAGGGGGAACCAGTCGACGCACAGTAAGCAGTTATTATTAACCCTGTGAAACAGGATGCAAGCCGTGGGTGATGTAATCGGCTCTAGTCGGACGCAGAAGGGGGAGGAGGCGACTCTGTTATTTTTTATACGTCTAGACAGGGTGATGTCATCGACACCAGTCCAGCGTGTGGGAATGGAAGCGTAGGCGACAAGACGATGGCACTAATTTTTTTACACGTCTAGACAGGGTGATGTAATCGACTCAATGGAAGGGGGTAGGCGATGGCTGTTATTTTTATGTAAGCGAAATGATGCTAAATAAAACAACAATGTATGCAATTAGTAATTTACCAGAAACATACTGATTACTCTAAAATCCGATACAACCCACTCGCGTAATAAGTGGTTCGCGAGACAGGCTGTTCTATGCATTGAATGTAATTGTTCGAGTTTGGGACAACCGAAATCTTCTAAATTTATAATAAATGGACGATACGCTTCTCCAGAAATCTTTTTTTTTTTTAATCCTTTTACGAACACATAGTTAAAAGAAACTTATACTTTACTAGTATTAACACAAGATGTTTGTACGATGTGTCCCCGTCCGTCCACTCTAGTCCATGATAATGGTCCATAAACCATCGGTTTGTCCTCACGTGTTTGTGATTCGAAACGATCGTGTCCACTGGAGGTGCAAATATCCAATGCCTGCTGGCAAATGCGGTGACGTCCATAACGGCTAGTTCCTTAACGAGTTCGTTTCCGTCATTGTCGACAGAACAGTGAAAGTCAAGTATGACTGCTAGCTCGTCGTCGGTCATCCTTTTTTTGTTACAAACAACGTGTTCGGTGTCACTAGGAACGCTGTCGATCCGTCCGTCTCGAGGAACAGACAAGTTGTATGTTGTGAAACGTTCGTAAAGAATTTTTTCGGAACGTTTACTTTGTATCTTATCTGCTCGTCACGGATCAGTGCAACAAATTTGTATGTCAAAACGTCGTATACAAAAATTTCTATAGGGTACAGTACTGCGTGCTTTAAGTCACTGAAATGCCTGTACTCGTACGGAGTTAACAGCTCCATGCGTCCGTCCTCTACGCGTACTGTCCAAACACTGAGGTATACGAGATTGGTGGAAGGCGGTATAAACACTTCCGTCTCAGCAGCAGCATAGATTTTCAAATAATTTTTATTGGTTTATTTCGTGTATAATACGAAACGTTCTTGCCCTTTTATTAACAGCCGGTAAGCGCGAGTATGAATTTGCTGTCCGTTTTCTGTCCACGCGTTGTTTAGTCGTTCCCAGTAGTCGTGGTAGCAAAAAATAAACATTTTTATCAATGTATCCTAAATAAAAGAAACCCGCTTCGGCTAGTTCTTTGGGCAGTATCGGGCATTCTATAAAATTTATATGGTTTCCAGACGGGAACGTTGATAAGACTTTTGCTATCAAAATGTGATGTACTTCTTCGTCGAAACTCATCGTCACGTCGTATTCGATTCCGGATTAAAACTGATGAAGGAAATTCTAAGTAGTCACTCTGCGTTCAAACTGAAGCGTGAAAACGAACTAGAAATACGCTCTCATGTAAGCGGTGTATGCGGTTCTACATAAGGGACACATATTTAAGGTAATGGTTGTTGTTGTTGGAACGTAGAGAAAATTTAAGGTCTAATAGCGCTTTCTTCAGGTACGTTTCGATATCGCTGATTTCGTACACACCGGTCGGTATTTTGACGAGTTCTAACGTTTTACGCAGTCCCTTTGGTACGGGAAAGACGTTGTTTCTTCCGCTTTCCACGTTCGGTATAGAGTTGTACGTGGTAAAGTCCAGCAGTCCCGCGTACCATTCGTCGTCTGTCAGTTCGAGTGGTGGAAAAAGTCACAAACCAGTGCGCTCGGATCCGTACTCGTGACAGTGACCGTAAGCGAAGACATCTTGTCGTTTACTGATCGTTCGATGTCAAAAAGTCTAAACATAAATATCCGCAGCGATCGTGTCCGGCAGCTGTTTCCGTGCGTAATTGTAACGAACGTCGGTCACGTTCGATCTAAAGTACCGTATTAGCTCGACGGGAGTCTGCAGATTACCGAATCCGTCAAAGTACGTGACTCTGTCGCCTCGCTTCTTGTAGCATACCCAGTGCGTGCCCGGTTCGGTAGCGTCGTCCAGATTCACGATCGCGCTTTCGTTCTCCCACGGTGATGTACGAGGAAGTGCGTCGCGCATGTACACACCTCTGAAATATGGTACGCGCAATCGTTTCGCGTACTCGTACAGATCTCGACCGGACAACGGGCGCACGGGTATTTTGATTAGTTTTTTCGGTACGGACGAAGGTAGAGCCCCGAAGCCTTTTTACCACCACCACCGGTCTTCGTCGTCGTCCTGTCCCCGTCGTCGTCCTCCTCCTCCTCCTCCTGATTATCGTGCGTCGAACCGACTTGCGTCGTCCGGTGCGTCGTCGACGTTTACGCACACCACCACCGCAGCATAGCCCGCTGCCTAACGCCGATTACGCCTTCATCGCTGCCGCTACGGCCGCCGCCTACGCTCTTCTGCTGATGCCCGAATTCAAAGCTTTCACTCGTTCCCACACCGTACCGGCTAGCACGCGATCCGCTACGCGTCTTCGTTCGTTGTCCTTGTACTTGGCATAAGCGATATCGTGTTTGCGACAGGCTTCGTCCAGCTCGTTGATTCCTCGATCGCCGCGAGCCAGTCTCTCCTCTAGTTTCGTTCCGGGTCCACAGAAGCTGTAGCCGGGCAGATGTGATTCCACCGCTCGATTGATCAGTGTAGGTACTGACTTTGTGACGAATGGTACCGCGCTTTTAACTATTTTTCTGATGAGACCACGCCCCCTTTCTTTATCAACGCGACTACGTAGTTCGTACATGTCTACTGTTTCGACTGCTGTCGATAAAGGGATCTCCAACCGTGGACGCCCTTTTTGTCGACAGATTTGTCCAGATCACTAATGAAGTCGTTCGTCTCCGCCTTGCTTGTAAGTAGTAACTCTGCCTCTTCGGCACCGAGTGATGTACGCGCTGCGTGCGTGCGTATGCAATTTATAGATATACGATAGCACTTTCTCCCAACGGTGTTGGAACACTTTTGCGAGTTTGTACGTTTCGCTCTTCGCGTACCATTTCGCGTCCTCCAATCGACGCGCGTTCACAGCTTCCGTGGCCCGTGCGCCACCGTCGCCGACGTTCAGAATAGTCTTTCCTTGCGCGTTGAAATAAGCGTCGTTTACCGCGGTGATTGTGTGTCGGTTCAAAAATTCCCAAGTTCACCGCGTCCTTGTTGTTGAAGGCCGCCCCTAACTGCGTTATCCGCACGTTGCCGACCATTAGGTTAGATTTCGTATCCTTCGGTATGATCTTCGTGTCCACGTATACTTTGGTCGCAGCGTCTCTCGCACGAATCGGTTCCCTCAGAGACTGTATGCGATGATCCCGCGCGTCGACGACAGCGCCGTTCTTCTTGTTCGGTGCCAGCTTGTTCGGTGTGTGTGTGTGTAGGGGGAAAATGAGAGTTCTAACGCGGAAGTGACGTCACACGGCGGGAAATTCAAAAACTGTGGTGGTGGGGGTAACCATGCGGCAGTAGTCTGTCGGCCATGTTGTCGTCGTCGCCGCCTAAAGTGGGGTAATGTGTGCGTTGATTGGCGGAGGCGTGGCTATGTTCGCCGTTCGCCGTTGACGTCGTCGTTGACGTCGTCATCGTCGCTGGGCGGCGGCCTGGTGGTGGCTTGATGGCCGCCCGCCGCGGTGGGTCGCCGGCGGCCATGTTGGAAAAGGTGCGATGTTGTCGATTGGTGTAAGAGAGTAGTGGTTAAGGTACGGCCTGGTTGCCGATTCGTGCGTGTGTTATAGTGTATGGTTATGTATATGTAAGGGGTTTTTCCGGAAGTTCGGCCATGTTGGAAAAGCGTCGTCGGTGTTGCCAAATGTTGTCGGCTCGGTGTTATAGTGTACGGGTTGAATGTATGTTTCGCCATTGTTGCCAACTCGGTGTTAAAGTGTACTGGTTTCGTATATATTTACCCTGCCGTGCCGATATCGTCGATGTTGTGTATAAACATGGTTACTCCCACCACCACAATTTTTGAATTTCTCGCCGTGTGACGGTCCACGTTAGAACTCTCATTTTCCCTGTAAGAAATACAGATGATATTCAGTGTTCGATTCACTTATCTGAACGATTGCATTTTTGACAACTGTGTGTCTATGTGTTAAGTAAATTGTAGTATGCGAAAAGGATAGTTGAAAATAAACATAAAAATATTATACGATAAAAAAAATCCATGCTTTTCACATGTGGAGTTATTTTTTACAACAGAATGCTGACAGACCACATGTTATTACTGGTGTGTATGTAATATAATAGGGACAAGCGGTAGTTGGCTCCCACACGCTTTTTTTTTTTTTTTTTTTTTTTTTTTTTTTTTTTTTTTTTTTTTTGGAATGTAGCAGTTGACTCCCACGTGCATTTGCAGCTGTCTAGACATCTGTTTAGCGAGTCGCTAAATTAATTGCATCCGGCTGTCTGAGCGTAGAATTAATTGCCACCATCTGTTAGTTGTCGCCGTCTGTCTGAGCGTATAATTAATTGTCGCTGTCTGTCTGAACATATGTTAATGTTGGGTGTGAACGAATTTAAAGGCGTACATAAATTATTGTGTGAACAAGTCAAGATAAATATGCGTGGCAGTCGTTACTTTTTTTGTTGATGATGTAATCGGTCCGTCTGTATGGCCATCTGTTTATCGCAGCGTGTGAACGTGGTCGTACATAAAGTTTTTTTTAATAACAGAACAGGATGTGTGACACCATCTGTTATCACAGCGTGTGGGAATTAGAACGCAGACCGAGCTAAGTGTGTGGGAGCTTTTTTTGTTGTTACCATCTCTTTCGTGTACATCCTTGAAATACTATATATAAGCCTGTACGAACTGCTCTCCAAGACACATAGTTCGTCGCGAGACTCAACTGGAACTTGTATAAGGTCAGTTTGATTTTTAAATATTCTTTAATTTCTAAATTATATTATAATCATACACTTGTTGTTTAATAAAATTGATTTTTTTTTAGAATAGTGTTAATGTTCCAAGGAATTTTGAAATTAAAAAAAACAATAAAAAGGTTAAAGCAATACTGTTTAATTACAAATAATTAAAATACATGTAATCAAAATATATTACAATTTAAAATACATAATATGTAAACGCACACAGTAGTGAAAGTAATCAAAATATATTACAATTTAAAATACATAATATGTAAACGTACACAGTAGTGAAAATTACAGTGCACTATGACATGACAAATATGTACAAAAAATGAAATAAACACACACAGTAGTAACAATTAAAAAAAATACAATTGTATACAATTATATCAAATGAATTATGTGTAAGCACATTATTTTAAATATTATTGGTAAACGTGTGCAATGACAATTATGTACAAATATATTTGTTAATTCTGAAGATGTCTAAAGTGTACAACATGTAAGCCTTGTTTTATTATCTAGGCATAATCAAATGAAATATGTGTAATCACATATATTATTTATAATTAAATGAAATAGAACTAAGTACATGTTAATATATATATATATGTAATCGTACGTGACAAATGAAGATGTCCATTCGATACTACTGTACAATTTCTACTATGTAAGCTCTATCCTTTTCTCCGCGATAAATTAGTTGCAGCGAGCACGGTAATAAATTTTTTAATTCCTCATCTTCAAAAACACCTGCGTGTCTCTTTGGTAGATATACACGATATTTTAGTCTAGGGTCTTTGTAATCTTGAAGAGTGACGAGTATAGTTTTACCGTATTTTGCGTCTATATTTTGCATTTCTTCTATCGGATATTTTACACCGATTATCAATTCCTTTATTTTTTTATACTCGATCGCGCTAATAGTAGCAAACTTTTCAGTGAATGATGCCATTTTAAAATAAAGAACTTATAATAATTTGCGGCACGTCTCTCAACGAATGAACGAATAACGCTTGCGCGCAGTGGAATATATAGGGAGGTAGTTGTGGAGGTGGAAACCGGAGAGGGGGGAAACCACTCAACGCACAGTAAGCGTTTATTTTTAACCGTGTGAACAGGTCACGAGTTGATTTCTCACGGCTCGATGGGTAGGTGGGGAAGAGGGGAGTCGGTTATTTTTTTATACGTCTAGACAGCACTTGTGCTTGTTCGAACATGTCGCCGACGTTAATTTATTTTTAACTGTGTGAACAGGATGCAACTTGATTTCTCACGGTTCGATGGGTAGGTGGGGAAGAGGGGTGTCGGTTATTTTTTTTTTATACGTCTAGACAGCGGTCGCGCTTGTTTGAACACACTAATTTATTTTTAGACAGATGATGTAATCGATAGAAAGACGACGACTGTTTTTTTTTTTATTTTTAACTGTGTGAACAGGATGCAACTTGATTTCTCACGGTTCGATGGGTAGGTGGGGAAGAGGGGTGTCGGTTATTTTTTTTTATACGTCTAGACAGCGGTCGCGCTTGTTTGAACACACTAATTTATTTTTAGACAGATGATGTAATCGATAGAAAGACGACGACTGTTTTTTTTTTTATGTAAGCGCTAAACAATAATTTTAGTAATTTATCAGAAACGTATTGACTATTCTAAAATCTGACACAACCCACTCGCGTAAAGCGTGTACTCTACTATTTGTACATATTTCCGGACATAAGCGGTGCGTGAGACAGGCTGTTCCGTGTATTGATTGTAATTGATCGAGTTTAGGACATCCGAAATCTTCTAAATTTATAATATTAAAATGCACGATACGCTTCTGTAGAAATCTTTTTTTTTGCAATCCTTTTACGAACACGAAGTTAAAAGGAAACGTATACTTTTCTAATATCGGTACAAGATGTTCGTACGATGTGTCCCCGTCCGTCCACGTTAGTCCATGATAATGGTCTGTTAACCATCTGTTTGTCCTCACATGCTTGTGATTCGAAACAATCGTCTCTACTGGATGTGTAAATATCCAATGCCTGCTGGCAAATGCAGTGACGTCCATAACGGCTAGTTCCTTAACGAGTTCGTTTCCATCGTTGTCGATAAAACAGTGAAAGTCAACTATGACTGCTAGTTTATCCTCGCACATCCTTTTTTCGTTATATACAACGTGTTTGGTTTTACTAGGAACGTTGCAGATCCGTCCGTCTTACGGAACAGACACGTTGTATATTGTGAAACGCTCGTAAAGAATTTGTTCGGAACGTTTATTTTGTACTTTATATTTTCGTCACGGATCAGTGCAACAAATTTACATGTCAGAACGTTGTATACAAAAATTTCTATAGGGTACAGTACTGTATGCTTTAAGTCACTGCAGCGTATGTACTCGTACGGAGATAGCAGCTCCATGCGTCCGTCTTCAACGCGTGCTGTTCAAACACTGAGGTATGCGATATTAGCGGAGGTTGTATAAAACACTTTTGTCACAGCAGCATATATATATATTTTCAAACCGGGTGTTCAATAGACGCGTGAAAACGAACTAGAAATACGCTCTCATGTAAGCAGTGTATGCGGTTCTACATAAGGGACAATTATGTAGGGTTATGGCACAATTCACACATGTAATAAAATGTCGACAGGGAATAAGTACAACTTCCACGTTATGTGTGTAACAGACTTTGCACATCGTATCACGATTCGAGCTTTCTTCTACGTTTTTTATATTCTCCTTGATCGTGTCGGTGCGTTGTTCGTTCTTTGCTGTCACTGCTACAGCTGTTGGTGCTTGCGCCTCGGTAACAATACCCAGTGCCTTGAGGATAAAATTTTTATCTTTCATTAACATTACGTAAGAGCACGCAGGGAAATGTCGTGCGTGTTCCATCCAAGCATATTCTCCACGTTCCCATTTGTTTAATCCGCCTCCACAGCAAAAACAAATCACTCTATCGTTGCATCCGGTGTAAAAGAAACCCGCTTCTGATAATTCTTTAGGTGTTATCGTTAACGATACAGGCCATTCTTTAAAACTCTTTAAACGGTTTTCCAAGTTTCTGTAACGTGGGTACGGAGATGTGATTTTTTGAATTAAGATGACCTGTACTTCTTTATCGTCCGGTGATAAAGACTTGATTGATGTAGTCGTTGCCGCTTCACCGCATTGTGTGAA
Organism: Magicicada septendecula; assembly: GCA_034769895.1. Taxonomy (NCBI): domain Eukaryota; kingdom Metazoa; phylum Arthropoda; class Insecta; order Hemiptera; family Cicadidae; genus Magicicada; species Magicicada septendecula. The sequence goes on along the minus strand of CM068368.1, from coordinate 728,926,158 downwards.
ATAGCGGTTGTTGCTGTTGTGATTGATATCGTCAACATAGATATCGTGTGAAAGCATCTTGTACGTCCACTCGCGACTCGTGCTGATGAAACACTGAACGAAGAATAGGGAGAAGAGGAGAATCGTTTTCCCCCTCCACAAAAATAAAATACACGAAAATTGATTACATTACATTCTATTTACAATAAAATAAAAATACATGAAAATTGATTACATTTTTTTTAAATTAAAAATTACATTCTAAAAAAGCAAATTTCTATTTACAGTAAAAAAAAAACATTAATATATAGTAAGCGTTTAATTGTGTCTGCGCACCGTGTTGGATAACGGAGTGTACACATTTATTGAATCATGCAGTATCAAGCAGTAGGCCGCTGTCTGAGCGGGGAAATTGGTCGATGACTCGAATTCCAATCTGACGTCGACTGGTGATGACTTGAGCGATTCGTCCTGTCTGCTACAATCGAAGACGAATAACGGTGCTTTTGCTATGAACTCTGTAGGTGTTAGAAGTACGTTGGGTTGACTTCTGTGGTAGTACGATTTTTGAAATCGTGTATACATGTCGTACAGCAATGCGTAACGTCCGTTATCGATATCCAGGTTCAGGTTATCGTGCGGGTAGTATTTGTCGTTCAGAAAGAGTCTCGCGTTTGTCACATTGCAGTGATCGAATTCACCTGCGTGTTTTTTCAGATTGTTTTTTCTGGCGGTCTGAAAGGTGAGTATCACGTACCGTGGTTTCTCCAGTTGTGTAGTTGTTTTCACTGTCCAAGTCTGTCTGTCAGTCGTCGGTAAAGCCGGATACTCGTGCAGTTCCCAACTACGAAACGGTAAGAATAGCGGTAGGTCCTTGCGTATGATATCCAACAATCGTATCCGTACTTCGTTGTTCACGTACACGAACGGAATCATCCAAGAGATTTTGGTCAGTTCTATATCGGCGTTAGCGGGCGCATCCGTAGACGAGAACAAAGCGTTAACGTTGCTGGAAGTGCGCAACAGTATAAGTTCCTGTTTCATGTTTAAAATAACATGCGTGAAATCCTCAGCGAATCCCATCAGCATCCTCAACGGTATGCAAAAGTTGAATTCCTCGTGTTGGCCGGTCGGTGTTATCTCGTTAGCTGTAGGAGCAACCCAACCGGCGTTTTGCATCGAAACAATGTCCTGCTTGCCGGCAGATAGCATGGTTTTAATAGTGGACGTGATGCCGACGCTCTTGGTACGATCCACTTCCACACCGGCCAGTTCGTAACGGATTTCTTCGAAGAGAAACGCGATCGCGTTGTTGATCATTTTCACGTTCACACTACCGGTGCTGTCGGTCTTTTTGCTCAATTTGCCTTCAACGTACAGGAAACTTTCCATCGGTAAAGTGAAGACTTCCTGTTGCAGTATAGGTATGCGTATCTCATCGTTATTTCCGTATCGTGACGCTGACGCGTACGGTGCATGAGGATGATATTCGTAATGTGTGATGTTGTCTTCGAAGAATGGTCGACGTTCAACCGATAAGACGATACCGCTGTCCGCCATATTACTTGTTTTTCTTGACTTTGAATCCTAATGAAATCAGGTAGCGTCGGTTAGTTGCTGTTAACCGTGTCAACGACGAACGTCTACTGATACCTTTTCCAAAAGTGTTGACCTCTTTTATCTCGTGGTGCGAGCCGCCGCCGCCACCGCTCTTCATCACGGGGGTATCGGTGAAATAAATTCCCATGATTACTACACACGTTTCAAATGTATACGTGCGGTGATGACTTCGCCTTGAAAATTCACAATATCACCGTCCTGATCGTGTACGGACAGTGTAACGTTACACAAGTGTAGTACGTTAAGTGGAAAATAAATGACGTTTCTAGGCGTTTCTACTATCTTGAATCCTGGCTCAACCGTTGGATAGAACGAGTGCAGTATATGCTCGTTTCGTCCCGTCTTGTACGAGCCTTGTACAGCGTTACACCTTATCTCCAAAACGTTCACTTTGTTAATGTTTACAGGCACGTCCGACGTGTGTAATATATACGCTTCTAACTTTCTGTTCTTGGAAAAACCCAACATGGTACCGATCGTGTGTTCCGTACATCCGAAATCGATATCGTATGAACAATAAATTTCACATTTCAACGTGTTGTTGTTGGGTCGTAGAGAAAATTTCGGGTCTGCTAGTTCTTTCTTCAGGTATGTTTCGATATCACTGATTTCGTACACTCCGGTCGGTATATTGACGAGTTCTAACGTTTTACGTGCTCCCTTTAGTACGGGAAAGATGTTATTTCTTCCGCTTTCCACGTTCGGTATAGAGTTGTACGTGGTAAAGTCCAGCAGTCCCGCGTACCATTCACCGTTCGTCAGTTCAAGCGGTGAAAAAAAGTCACAAACCAGTGCGCTTGGATCCGTTCCTGTGACAGTGACCGTAAGCGAAGACATCTTGACGTTTACTGATCGTTCGATATCAAAAACTCTAAACATAAATGTCCGCAGATGACCGTGTTCGATGGCTGTTTCTGTGCGTAATTGTAATGAATGTCGGTCACGTTCGATCCAAAGTACCGTATTAGCTCGACAGGAGGGCGCAGATTGCCGAATCCATCAAAGTACCAGACTCTGTCGCCTCGCTTCTTGTAGCATACCCAGTGCGTGCCCGGTCCGGTAGCGTCGTCCAGATTCACGATTGCGCTTTCGTTCTCCCACGGTGATGTACTAGGAAGTGTGTCGCGCATGTACACGCCTCTGAAATAAGGTATACGCAATAGTTTCGTGTACTAATAAAGATCTCGATCGGACAACGGACGCACGGGTATTTTGATTAGTTTTTTCGGTACGGTCGAAGGTATAGTCCTGAAGCCTTTTTACCATCGGCCCGTCTTCGTCGACGTCCTGCCCCAGTTGTCGTTGTCCTCCTTCTCCTCCTCTTCCTGATTGTCGTGCGTCGAACCGGCTTGCGTCGTCTGGTGCGACGTTTACGCACACCGCCACCGCAGCATAGCCCGCTGCCTAACGCTGATTTCGCCTTCATCGCTGCTGCTACGGCTGCCGCGTACGCTCTTTCACTGATGCCGGAATTCAAAGCTTTCACTCGTTCCCACGCTTTACCGGCTAGCACACGATCCGCTACACGTCGTCGTTCGTTGTCCTTGTACTTGCTGTAAGCGATATCGTGATCACGACAAGCTTCGTCCAACTCGTTGATTCCTCGATCACCACGAGCCAATCTCTGCTCTAGTTTCGTTCCGGGTCCACAGAACCTGTAGCCGGGCAGATGTAGTTCCACCGGTAATACGTCCACCGCTCGATTGATCAGTGTAGGTACTGACTTCGCAACGAATGGTACCGCGCTTTTAACTATTTTTCCGATAAGACCACGCCCTCCCTTTTTTTTTCGGCTACGTAGTTCGTAAATGACTACTGTTTGGCTTGCTCTCGATAAAGGGATCTCCAATCGTGCTCGTCCTTAGATTTGTCCAGATCACTAATCAACTCGTTCGTCTCCGACTTGTTCGTAAGTAGTAAGTCCGCCTCTTCGGCACCAAGTGAAGTACGCGCTGCGTGCTTATGCAATTTATAGATATACGATACCACTTTCTCCCAACGATGTTGGAACACTTTTGCGAGTTTGTACGTTTCGCTCTTCGCGTACCGCTTCGCCTCCTCCAATTGACGTGCGTTCACCGCGTCCGTAGCCCGTGCGCCACCGTCGCCGACGTTTAGAATAGTTTTTCCTTGTGCGTTGAAATAAGCGTCGTTTACCGCGGTGATCGTGTGTCGGTTCAAAAATTCCAAATTCACCGCGTCCTTGTTGTTGACTGGTGGCGCTAACTGTGTTATCCGCACGTTGCCGACCATTAGGTTAGAGTTCGTATCCTTCGGTATGATTTTCGAGTCCACGTATACTTTGGTCGCAGCGTCTCTCGCACGAATCGGTTCCCTCAGAGACTGTATGCGATGATCCCGCGCGTCGACGACAGCTCCGTTCTTCTTGTTCGGTACCAGCTGTGTGAAACGTAAGCACGAGTAGTCTACGTACTGCTTGTTGACAGCGTCCCCGAGATCGACGGGAGCGCCGACGTTGACGAGCTTACGACCTTTCGCGTCTATTCCTTGCGTCGTCGTCGTCGACGACGGATCGTCGGCAAACAGACAGTGGTCACGCACGAAGCGCAGTGGAACGGCATCGTTACCGTCTTGCGGTTCGCCCAAGTTGTGTATTTTTTTCCCCGCTACGTCGAAGTGCCCGTCCTCGGTCATCGAGATACCAATATCCTCCCGTAGACTGCGACGCGTCTCCCTTCGCGCTCTGACAGCGCTCTGGTGTCTGCCGAACTTGTCAACACTCATCTTGTGAATGATGCGTCTCGTCCGTTGTTCACGGCATTTATACGTACTCGCGTAATAAATCGATTAGTTTTGATACGATCGTACTGTCTATGCATTTTATTCCGACAACGGAGAGTCCGTCGCTATGTTTTCCTTTTACGATCGTATTTAGAAATTCATCGTACACGTATACGCGTGCGTCTTTGAAGAAATAAATCTTTCCGTCGATGTATCGGAACGCACTGTCGACGGCTTCTGGTAAGCCGACAAAACGATCTTTAACGTATCCGTGTTTCTTGATCGTGAACGTGCACTCGTCTATTTCGCCGTAATACATATCGTTGTACAACAGAAGAGTTCGACCCGTGTACGTGTGTATCGCAGCGTTTATTTTCGTCATCGTGCGAACACCGAGCGTTGTGATCGAACGCGGATACCCGTTCAGCGGTTGCAGACTGTGTATATCGAACATGTATACGTAGTTGTCTATGAATAGCACCACTTCTTCGGTTCGCGGTCTCTGGTACATCGCTGAAACGTTGGTGAGCGTCAACGGTAAGAAAGTCAACCAATCCGTCAACAGAAGCGGCGACGACGGACTCGATCGCTTCGACTCGAGATCCAATGTCCACAAAAAGTTATCGTGCACAATATACAGATGTCTGTTGATTATTAAAAATTGATTAACGTTCTTTAGCCGACATAAATCCGTCGTCCGAACGGTGTCGTTCGTTGTCGTCGCCGTTGTCGTTGACGTCGTCGTCGTAGCTGGCGGCGGCGGCTTCCCGTACAAGCGTTGAATGGCTTTTATATCGTCGTCTCTCAGGTCGAACGGACCGTTCGAGCGTGGTACGTAGAACGGGTACATGATCGAATCCTTCTCGAGGGAATGAGACAGTCCTAACGCGTGTCCGATTTCGTGCGTTAACACCTGAAGGAAACTGGTCTGATCGTCCGGTATTTCGGTTGCGTTCGTATAATTCCACGATTCGTAGTAGTCCATGTGTATTTCGGTAGTGTTATACGGTAAATCGGGCGGGTAATAAGCGTGAGCGAGTATACCTCCTCGTCCGTCCAAATCGTACCCGCAGATCGTGCACCTGGAAGTCAGACACCTGTGTTTAAAATATTTCATAGCAATGACCATGTCGGCGTTTATGTCGTTGGGTCGATATTCGAATTCCAGGTTCGAATGTTTCTGCCATACAGCGAACGCTTGTCGCGACGCTTCTATAGCGCTGGCGCTACCGTGAAAGAACCGCCACGACAAACGTCTCTTGGCCCACGGTGTTCGTAAGGTGTACGACACGAAATCTTCGTTACCGCATCTTCGCGCACGCATCAGATTCATCGTTTCGTTGTTCAATTCTCCATTTACGGTTAAATTGTAATTCACTTGAAACGTACGAAGGTAGGCGTCCATATCGATGGTGGCGTTGTCCGTGAGTCGTAAACTATCGTCGGGTACGTAACCGTATCGCACCAAGTAATCTATAGCGAAATCAACATCGTTAGCGTTAACGCTCGATGCGACAACGGCACTTGTGCACACGATAATAAACAGTAGCACGATATCCATGTTGTCACAACCAAACGTGGAATGTCCCCGGCGCATGTACGACAGTATTATTTATACACTTTATCGGCTTTCAGAATCGAACCGCTCTTATTATACGATTATGCCTGCTTCACGTAGTTCTTCCACTATGGAGACGATTTCGTTCGTGTGCCCACTGTTTCCAACACGTTGTGATGCCATTAACAGTCGCAATCTGTCCACCAGTTCGTTCGGATCGTCCCAGTGCACGTAATCGATTTTGTCTTTTTTTCTCGTTAACGTCATATACGATGTATCAATATTATTATGCCCCTGTCCTGTACGTTTCGGCGGAAACAGTTGCGATATTATTCGTTTATACTTTACACCTCTGTTCGCGTTCACCTGTGCGTTCGCTAAGTAATACTGCTTATGCGCGTTGGTGTTACGCAGTATATCTTTGTACGCTTTCAGATCTGATTCCTTGTAAATATTTTCATTAGGATGCTTCATGAACACTAGTTCGTAGAGTCCTGGTGTACCTTTGTATCGTTTACCGTTGATAAGAATCGAATCGTCCGTATCGATTTCGAACTGTGAATCACCGATCATCCATTTTCCGTTTTCATGTCTTACACCGTACGTATAGTCCATCAGACGATCGCGTTCGGACGAAACGATCATACGCATGTACTTGTTCGCTAATGATTCACTGTCATATTTGTCCTGAAAATATCTACGCGCTTCACGTCTTCCTTCCGGTGTGTCTAGCATTTTTTCAATGTTGAGACTGGGATCGTCCTCATCATCATCATCATCATCATCGTCTAATGTTTCGGCTATCACGGGCGTTTTCAGGAAACGCGGTGGCTTCGTTCGGGAACGAGATGGTGTTCCCGCATCGATTTTACTAATTGCACCTGTCGGATCCTCTTCCTTCTCCTCTTCCTCATCCTCTTCACGTTTCATCTTTTTCACTCTTGAAGGCTTTTCATTTGTTGATTTACGTTTCTTTTCAAGCAACGCTTGCGAAATATTTTGTAACGGTTCTAGAATCGGTTTGTAACTTTTGGATAACGATGCTTCTTCTTCACGAATCCCATGTTTTAACGCACGGTATTTCTTCCGTATATCATCACTAATCGTGTCGATATCACGTGCTAGTCGTTTCTTCTTGTCGTCAATCTCGATAAACGGCAGAAGATCAACTAAAGTCGTTGACATCAGGTCATGTGTATTTAGCTGAACGTGTGACTTTTTTTTGTTTAATCGTTAGGCGCGACTACTATGAAACGGTCAAAACCGACTCTATACCTGCCAGCGTCGATAGAAGAATCCTTGTCCACAACGAGAAAGCCGTAACGATCTTTCCATGCCTCAGCGCACATATTCTTAAACGTGTCATATTTCATGTCCGTGTTGACGTGATCGTTGTACGCATGTTTCAAGTTGCGATCGTCCTGTTTGAACAACACTATTAGATTGGCGTTGTCACGAACCAACTGTTTTGGCACTTGACTGTACGTCTGACAAAGGTAAAACGCGTCCACACCGCTGTGTCGTCCCATAGAGAAATACTTGCGTATGTTGTGTTGCCTTTCGCAAGACACGTCATCGAACACCATAATAGAATTGGGATCGACCTCGTCGGGAGGTGGTACCTCTTCGTTATCGTTGTAGGCGTGATAACCCATTCCTTCGTCGGAAAGTCGTGTCATCAGGGTCTCCAGCATCTGATATTTGGGTTGAAATAGTGATTTAGGAAACACGTATAAGTTCACGAATCTCAATCCGTTTACATCGAACAACAGGTTGAACATGACGTTTGTCTTTCCGCACGCGGAAGGTCCGCAGATAATCGAACGAACGGTATCGGGCAGAAGACGTCCGTGTTTATGTTTTTTTCTGCCACTCCCACCATCGTCGCACAATTTCGAATAGTCCACGTCCTGTATTTTTAGTCTGTGCGCTTGTTGCAATATTTTCATGTTGTCGTTCTACGCACAGTCTATTTAATAGTCGCACTATATCGTAGCAGTCGGTAGATATGTAACTGCATACACATGTGTCCGGACCCGTTTCACAGTTCGGATCCGACCAAACACATTCTTTGTAGTGATCGAATCCAGTGCCGGTTGGTACTATTTCGCTGAGTCGGAACCTCGTCACGCGATTGGTAACCCGTTGCCAGTACTCGTACACCGTCAAGATCCTGCGCATGCGTTCAACGTCGTTTGCGGTCGTGTTCACGATGTACTCATCGTAACCAGGATGTGACACAATGTCTTTTACACTGTACACAGCGCGCATGTTGTCATCGTAACGCATCGACGCATACTAGTTCTATTTCCTCGAGTCGAATCGTTGTTATACCAAGTTCTTCTTGTGTATCCACGAATCGTGTTTACCATCGAATCCTAACCATCTGACTTTCACACGATCGCCTTTACGTTGTACGATCTTTTCTACCAAGTACACGTCACCAACGTTCGATTTACTGATTTCGTGTTCATAAAAACCACCTTTCAACACTTCTCCTGTATGATCCTTTAGCGAATAAGTGACGGGTACGCTGCCGGTACGCACTGTGTGAACGAAGAATATCTCGTTTGTCCAATTCGGTGTGTATCCTTTAGCGAACGTCATTTTGTGTTTGCTTATACGCACACGATCGCCTACTTTGAACTTCGGTCGTTTATAATCGATGCTCCTCGCCGTGTTCACACGAATCCTGCGTAACACTGTACGTTCGTTGGATTCGTTCACCTGTTGTGGTTTCATTCCAATCGTTCTGTGCACGGTGTTGTTATACGTGCTGACTAGTTCCGGTAACATATCCAACCAACGGTAATGACCTTGTTCGCTGAACCCACGATACATGTGCGTTTTCAACGTACGGTTGAAGCGTTCCACAATGGAAGCCTTTTTCTCACTGTACGTGGAATAGAGTGTGACACCATATCTGCTCAACAATTTTTCTACGGTACTGTTGTAGTACTCTTTCCCGTTGTCCGTCTGCAGATATTTCATTTTATTAGCACGTAGAATCGGTTCCAGAGCTCGTGCGACCTCTACACCCGTCTTCGTTTTCAATGGAACGGCGTACGCGTACTTGCTAAACGCGTTAATCATCGTCATAAGGTACTTGAATCCCTTGTTCACCTTTGCGTGCGGTATCATCTCTACCAGGTCTGCTTGGTACAAGTCGTGAAGTCCCTTCAACTCGACCGCACGTCTCGGAAAATTCCTTCTTACCGGTCTGTGCAACTCCGTCGCGATAGTCTTGCGAACGCTCTGGTGTATATTCTTCACAGCTCGTTTCATTTTCGTGTCGTCGTGCGAACCGTGATTCGCAATACGCTGGAATGTAGTAAACTGTCGGCTCGGTGCTGAAGGTAATTCTCATCGATGCCGTTCTGACACGTCCACCTTCCATCACGCGACTGTCACACCGCCACCGCTCCACACCCGCTTATATCATCTCGACCGAACGGAAGAACATCGCGTTCTTTTTCCGATTGCGCAAGTACGTTAAAACATGAGCTAAACTGATTTTCATACGCCCATTACGCACGAGGCTCATACCGATGTAGTATCTCGGGAGCGCGTGTTGTTTCGAGTCCAACGCTCTTACAGTCTTAACAGAATTCATGTCTTTGAACATGACGCTACGTATAACGTTGTCGCGGTACTCGTGCATTTCCGCGACTATGACGTTATCGTTCTCAGGTAGCCACTCGCACATGTGTTTAGCTTTGAGTTCAGCGATTGGGCGTTGACTTCTCGATTTCGTATGCAGGTGTATCAGATACGAGTTCAACAACCAAAATTCGTCCGCCATAGAGCCCGTGCAATGCTGCCACTGTTCGTACAAACGCTGGTCTTTCACCGTGTACCCTTGTTCGTGCGAATACCGCAGACCAAAGTATTCGCAATACTTACGGAGTGTAGGCAATGCCTCCTTCAGAAAGGCTACCGAAAATAATCCCTGCGCCTTGTTGTTCACCAACGCGAACTGTTTCCCTCTCGCTAGTGTCGGTAACGAGGACGGTGGGCAGTGCAGGTCAAAACTTACGTTGTAGCTAGGATCCAGTGCGCACTTTGGCACTATCATCATCACGCTTCTGTATATTTCCATCGGTGTGCGTATCGGAATAGTGCGCTCCGTAAGGACGATGCAACAAGAAGCGTGTGGTATCGAACTTCCGTAAGCGAGCATGTCCGTGTATACAGTAGTGTAGTTCATCTGTCCGTGTGAATCGTGTAAGCCGTGCACACGCTGAACAGCGTTATAGAGTTCAGGACGGAAACGTGAAAGAAAATTCCATCCGTGACGTACGGTACACTTGAACATATTCTTTTCGTAAACCACAAGTTCTATCGGTACGTTATTTTGTTCGCACTCTACGATAAATTGAAGCCACCGTGATTTGTTGTGTATACGATCGGATACTATCATCAACAGCACGATCGGTGGCAAATCACTGCGGTGTTTTTTTATGTGACGCCAACAACGTGCGTGATATTTGTCAACGCCGAATTTGTAACGTGTACAGTAGTTGCCACAAAATCGTCTTTTCTTCACAAAATACATGGAACATAAGTTGGACCGTATCGCGCTTCGTGAAGCTTTGGTTATTGTGAAATGTTTCCCATCATCATATCGATAGACGTCCATCGTCTCGATGATCTGCGATGTGAGTGATATGCTATTAATCGTGATCATGATATTTATAGTGTATACGCATATTGTTTGAGTAATTTTTTTTATGTGTCTTCACTCACACTTTTCGAGTGAATACTGTCGTTCGATAGTAGTAGTAGTAGTAGTAACACCTAGTACTACTAGTACTACCCAAACGGGCATGTTTGTACATGAGTTTATGTTGGCTCTGAAAAGAGCCGTTTTTGCGTGCGTCGACTTCTACAAGTGTTCACGAACGAAATCGCATGCGGGCATTGACGCCTTATGGACTTGGGCGGGATCATCACCCACTGCCCAATCCATAATTCGTATTTTACACTTGCAGCATCTTACAACATCACCATCGTCTTCGTAAATAAACCCAGCTTTGGCTAGGTCAAAAATTTTTACGTTCGCATTCGGAAATTTATGAACGAAAAATTTAATGTTACCACGACGACTGATGTTGTAAAAGCTTTTTAAGCGGCTTGCAAAAGAATATGTGGACACATCCATATCTGAAGCAAGAATGTTGGTTTGTCGCGTTGCATTTCACCTCCTCAGCGATAGCTGCGCGCGCATCCGTAGTGGGGATGGCTGTCGTCAATTGGTCGCTATGAAATAAAGCACGGTGGTGGGAGCAGATAGCTGCGCGCGCAGTTGGTAGTGGGGGATCATCAGCGGTAATAGTTCGGTAGTGGGAGCGGATAGCTGCGCGCGCTACTGTCATAGATAGTATAAGTAGAGCGACGATCACTGCCAGCGTTCACCTTCAAGTCTCGCGCAGTGTAACTTTCACGTGTCGCATATAAAATAGTGCTTATTTTCTAATTTCGTATCAGTATTCAATTGTTCTTCAAGCGAGCAAGTAATTGTTAAAGTTTCGTGTTTTCATTGTTGTTGATAATGCAGTCATTTGCTGTTGAATGTAAATATTCGTTACGCGGCGCGTTGGTATTGCGCGTTTACACGCCTATCACAGATGACGAAGAATGTGTCAACGATGTCATAACCTTTTTTGATGAAATGCACGATACGTTACGTACGGACATTCTAAACGAACTGACACGTTTGCTTTCTATAAAGTGGCATATTACGGTTAAAGCGAGATTTGTCAAGTACATCGTAAACGCTGACACGGACCAGGACGAAGAAGTGACGACTGAAGCTTATTTTCACGGACGATGTCATACGACACTGATCGCTGACCAAGATGTATTGCCCGATCGTTTAGAAGCTTCATACGAAAAGATCATTGAATCGATTGATAAATTCACACGCGAGGGTAGCGGTTGGGTGTTAGACCGCATAATCTCCTTAGAACTCGTTCTCTCACGATACCAACCGCTAACCGCCTCCAGTTTCATTCGTACACCTCCTGAATTGTCTCGTACTAAATCCATCATCAACGTGAACAATACAGGCGATCAAATGTGTTTCGTATGGTCAGTGTTGGCCGCTCTGTTTCCACAACACAGAGACACCAATCGCGTATCCAAATACAAGCCGCATATCTGCAGTATCAATACTTCTGGTATAACTTACCCCACCCGTCTATCTGACATTGTGAAGTTCGAACGAGACAATCCTAACGTTTCTATAAATGTTTTCGGTTACGAAGAATATGAAATTTACCCTTTAAGAATAACTCCTTCCAGCGGCAGACAACATCACGTTAATCTATTACTTTTTACCGCTGACGACCGAAAACATTACTGTTTAATCAAAAATACAAGTCGCTTATTCTCTTCACTAAGCAACCACAACGGGCGTTCTTTCTATTGCAATTACTGTCTGCATAGATTCTGCGAAGAACGACTCCTTACCGAACATATCCCCCACTGTTCACCGTATGGTGAACAGAAAATTCGTTTACCCACGACAGTGGAGGAGGAGAATGTGATGTATTTCAGAAATTATACATACTGCCATAAGGTCCCTTTTGCGATATACGCAGATTTTGAATCATTTATCGTCCCTTGCCATCGCTGCGACGCTCCTCCGCACACATCGTCCACCACAACGGAGTCGTTACATCTTCCTTCAGGTTTCTCCTACCTCATAGTCGACTACGAGCGTAACATTTTCAAACCCCAGGTCGTTTATCGCGGTGAGAACGTGGTAGACGTTTTTCTCAATAGACTGGTCGCTGAAGAGCGAGAACTTTTCAGAATCATCCGATCCATTGTCCCTATGACTATGAGTGACCGTGATTTGTTATCTTTCGCAAATGCCCTCGTATGTCATCTCTGTGAAGAACCACTGAACGAAATCGACAAAGTGCGCAACCATTGTCATCTGACAGGACGATACCTAGGCGCAGCTCACAACATCTGTAACCTTAATTTCAAGACTCCACGACACATACCTGTATTTTTTCACAACTTACGAGGTTACGATGCACATCACCTAGTACAAGGGTTGGGTAAATACGACGATCTCGCTTGTATCGCTACCACTAGCGAACGCTTCGTATCAGTCTCGTTGGGTCGTCTGCGTTTCGTAGACACGCTTCAATTTCTGAACACGTCCTTGGACACACTTGTTGGAAACTTGCACGCGAGCGGAGCGGATTTCGATTTAACGAAGCAATGTTTCGAAGAACACTTCGAGCTACTCTTACGTAAGGGCGTGTACCCTTACGATTACATGACAGGTAGCGAGAAATTCAACGAAACACGTCTGCCCGCACGCGAACACTTTTTCAACAGGTTGAGTGAATCGCCAATATCTGACGAAGATTACGCTCACGCGCACAACGTGTGGCGTTCTTTTGGAATCAGTACACTGGGCGAATATCACGATCTGTATCTTAAAACAGACGTGCTGCTACTGGCCGACGTCTTCGAGGCGTTCCGTGAGATGGCCATGCGGTACTACCAGATCGATCCGGCTCATCTTTACTCGCTTCCTGGTGTCGTTTGGCATGCGATGTTAAAGATGACCCGTATGCGACTGGAGCTGTTGACGGATATAGATCAGCATCTCTTTATAGAATCGGCTGTTCGTGGTGGCGTTAGCATGGTACCCAACCGCCACGCCAAGGCCAACAACCCACTAATTGTCGATCAGTACGATGCTTCAAAGCCAACCTCTTTCATATTGTACACGGACTGCAACAACCTTTACGGTGCAGCCATGTCACAACCGCTCCCTTACGCCGCCTTCAGATGGTTAGATCGTAACGAGATCAACTCACTGGACGTGCGTACTCTGTGCGATGACGGTGACGTGGGCTACATACTCGAGGTCGACTTACACTATCCACCTGAACTTCATGACCTCCATTCCGATTATCCATTGGCACCCGTCCGTTCCTGTGTCCATCCTGACGTACTTTCACCGTACTCTCGACGACTCCACACACGACTGCACTATACAAAAGGGTATAGCGGATCGGAAACGCCTTCGTCGTCCGTTCCCAAGTTGCTGACGACTTTGGACGACAAGCAAAATTACGTTCTTCATTTTCGAAATTTAAAATTGTATCTGAGTCTCGGTTTAGAATTGAAAGCGATACATAGGGTGGTGAGTTTTAAACAGAGAGCGTGGATGAAACCGTTTATCGATTTCAACACGCAAAAGAGAGCAGCAGCCACCAACAGTTTCGAAAAGGATTTTTTCAAACTGATGGTCAACGCCGTCTATGGCAAATCGCTGGAGAACGTGAGGAAACGAATAGACTTCCAACTAGTCTCTAACGAACAACGGCTGCAGAAAATTGTTTCCAATCCTCGGCTAAAGCGTATGATCCGCTACACCAATAACGTGGTCGGACTGGCCTTACGAAATAGGACGATATTCCTTTCCCGTCCGGTGTACGTCGGCTTCACAGTACTCGATGTCAGCAAATTGATAATGTACAATTTTCATTATCGGTACGCTGTCGCCAAGTACGGACAACGATTGACCTTACTAATGACTGACACAGACAGTTTGCTTTACAGCATTCAGACTAACGATTTGTACTCAGATATGAAAGAGGATCTCCACCTTTTTGACACATCGGACTATCCCACGGATCATCCTTGTCATTGCGACGACAACAAAAAAGTCGTGGGGAAGTTCAAGGATGAGACCAATGGAAAACCCATCAGGGAATTTGTCGGACTCAGGGCGAAGTGTTACTCGCTCTTGTTGTCCGACCGCACCGACAAAAAGGTGGCGAAAGGTGTGCCAAGGACGGCAATAAAAAAAAGGTTACGACATCAATTGTACAGCGAGTGTCTTTTTGACAGTCGTACCGTATTCACCTCTGCTGACTGTATACGAAGCAATCATCATAAGCTGTACACGCAACGTATAACAAAACTTTCCCTGTCTCCTTATGATGATAAGAGGTATGTACTGGACGACGGTGTAAGTACACTCGCGTACGGGCATTACATGATAGCAGCAATAACCAACGACGCTGCTGGTCCTAAGGCAAAAAAGAGAAAGTACACGGACCGATAACTAACGGTAAAGATGATGTTCAGCATTACACACACACACACACACACACCCACACATTAACTTTATGTTCTTTATTTACTTATTTTACAACTTTTGATACGTTTTACAGAATGAACAACAAGAAAATTGTGAAAAATAGGACAGCAGAGCAACGTCGAGTACGATGGTAAATATAACATTTTTTTTCTTTATTTATAATGCACAAAAAGAATATTCCATTCGATTGATGTGTGTTTTTTTTTTATAGTTCACAACGGTTACGTCGTGCTTTGACAGGACCCGGCTCGAGTCGGTAAGACCGTTTTCATTAATAAACTCTTGTCCTAATGCGTTTACCTCCGGTGTTCAATTATATATATATATTTTTTTTTATTTCAGTGATACAGACGAGGCACCTGTCACCGCTGATTCTCCCGTATCTCCAGAACCCGATTCGAGTCGGTAAGACAATTGTCATTTTAATAAACTTTTGTACTTTTGCGTTTTTTTTTTTTTTTTTTTTTTTTACCTCCGGTGTTCAATTTATTTTTTTTTTTCAGCAATGATGCTGCTGCTCCCGCTGTTGCTGTAATTCGTCCCCAATCTCCGCAACCTGGCACGAGTCGGTAAGACAATTTTCATTAATAAACTCCTGTGCTCTTACGTTTTACCTCCAGTGTTCATTTCATACATGTTTTTTTTTAAGTGATGCTAACGCTCCGACTGGTGCTGTTGCTGCTGCTGCAGATTGTCGTCGTCCCCTATCTCCAAACAGCCTGCAATGTTTTAAACGCGCGTTATTTCGATTACAGGCTAGTGTGTTGCGGTAAGTCAGTTTTCATTAACAACAAAGTCTTATACTATTGCGTTTACCTCATGTGTTCAATTTATACTTTTTTTTTTCAGCGATGCTCTAGCTGCAGGAGTGGCGGTATTTCACCCTCGACCCGGTACGAGTCGGTACGTTTGTTTTTAATTAACATTCATTTGTTCTCTTACGTTTAAATCTGGTATTAAAATTGTTCCTTTTTTTTTGTTTCAGTAATGTCGAGTCCACAGAAGAAGGTGAAGTTATGGAGGTGGAGGACAATCAAAGCGATGCTGATACGCTTGAATTAAATCCGAACGGTAATGATGATAGTGACAGTGATGATGACGATGTAGAAGTCCTCGACATAAATATGTAAGTCATCTTCTTATGCGTACATACTGCTTTGTTTTATTTGCGATTATACATAATTTCTGTTGTCTTTTTTTTTTTTTTTTAGTGACATTCGCCCGATACCAGCACCGCCGCCACCTCCACAACCACATCCGATTACGCCACCGCAATCACCACCACCGTCACCACCGCCACCACCGCAGATGCAACCTCAACCACGCCCACAGCCCATTTATCAGCAACAGCAGCAGCAACTATTGCGGAGAGATCCTCGTTTGTGGACCCCTCCGGAAGACGCGCTACCCGTCTTCTTTGAAGTGCTACACGCAACCGAACCGAGGACGCACGATGACCCAACAACATTGAGACTCCTTCTTAGAAGGAGTCTACCGACATGGTGTTGGCGTCGCGGTGAGCCCTGTCCTGTTCAAGGTATGATTCCTCCACACAATACATGCAGTATATGCATAGAATCATACAATGACGGGCAGAGGCTCCTCGGTTTGGTATGTGGCCATACATACCATTACCGATGCGTCCTCAACTGGTTCCAGGCGGTAGCGATGGAGGGGACACCACCCGCATGCCCACAATGCAGGATGTACGTATTCGGAAAGTCGAATCGTACGTTTTATGGGCGTATGCATATTTAAGGTATATTACAGTGTTAATAAAGGTTTTAGTAATCCATCCTACTTGTAACAACCACATGTCACTAATACTCTTACTTTTTTGTTACAGATGGAAATTAACCACCGGATGAAGACTTTTAAAAAAAAAAAAAACTGATTGTGAAATGTTTAAATTTGTATAGATTTTTTTATTGTATAATATTTTTTATGTTTATATATTTGTAAATATTAGTTGTAGGAAATTAACCACCCGGATGGAGACTTGTAAAAAAAAATACCTGATTGTGAAATGTATAAATTTGTATATATTTTTATGTTTATATATTTGTAAATATTAATTGTAAAGTAGTTATTTTTTCTTTTATGTTTATATTTGTAATAAACTTGTACATATTTTTTTCATTGTATAAGTGTTTATTTTCAACTATCCTTTTCGCATACTACAATTTACTTAACACATAGACACACAGTTGTCAACAATGCAATCGTTCAGATAAGTGAATCGAACACTGAATATCATCTGTATTTCTTACAGGGAAAATGAGAGTTCTAACGTGGACCGTCACACGGCGAGAAATTCAAAAATTGTGGTGGTGGGAGTAACCATGTTTATACACAACATCGACGATATCGGCACGGCAGGGTAAATATATACGAAACCAGTACACTTTAACACCGAGTTGGCAACAATGGCGAAACATACATTCAACCCGTACACTATAACACCGAGCCGACAACAGTTGGCAACACCGACGACGCTTTTCCAACATGGCCGAACTTCCGGAAAAACCCCTTACATATACATAACCATACACTATAACACACGCACGAATCGGCAACCAGGCCGTACCTTAACCACTACTCTCTTACACCAATCGACAACATCGCACCTTTTCCAACATGGCCGCCGGCGACCCACCGCGGCGGGCGGCCATCAAGCCACCACCAGGCCGCCGCCCAGCGACGATGACGACGTCAACGACGACGTCAACGGCGAACGGCGAACGGCGAACATAGCCACGCCTCCGCCAATCAACGCACACATTACCCCACTTTAGGCGGCGACGACGACAACATGGCCGACAGACTACTGCCGCATGGTTACCCCCACCACCACAGTTTTTGAATTTCCCGCCGTGTGACGTCACTTCCGCGTTAGAACTCTCATTTTCCCCCTACTAACGCAAGCACGTGTAGTCTACGTACTGCTTGTTGACGGCGTCCCCGAGATCGACGGGAGCGGCGACGTTGACGAGCTTACAACCTTTCACATCTATTCCTTGCGTCGTCGGATCGTCTAACAGACAGTGGTCACGCACGAACCGCAGTGGAACTGGGCATCGTTACCGTCGTGCGGTTCGCCTAAGTTGTGTATTTTTTCCCCGCTACGTCGAAGTGTCCGTCCTCGGGCATCGCGATACCGATATCCTCCCACAGACTGCGTCGCGTCTCCCTTCGCGCTCTGACAGCGCTCTGGTGTCTGCCGAACTTGTCAACGCTCATCTCGTGAATGATGCATGTCGACTGCTGTGCATGGCATTTATATGTACTCGCGTAATAAATCGATTAGTTTTGATACGATCGTACCGTCTATGCATTTTATTCCAACAACGGAGAATCCGTCGGTATGTTTTCCTTTTACGATCGTCCGTATTTGAAGAAATAAATCTTCCGTCGATGTATCGGAACGCCCTATCGACGGCTTCTGGTAAGCCGACAAAACGATCATTAACGTATCCATGTTTCTTGATCGCGAACGAGCACTCGTCTATCTCACCGTAATACATATCGTTGTACAATAGAAGGGTTCGACCTGTGTAGGTGTGTATCGCCGCGTTTATTTTCGTCATCGTGCGAACGCCGAGCGTCGTGATCGGACGCGGATACCCGTTCACCAGCTGCAGACTGTGTATATCGAACATGTATACGTAGTTGTCTATGAAGAGCACCACTTCTTCGGTACGCGGTCTCTGGTACATCGCCGAAACGTTGGTGTACGTCGGCGGTAAGAACGTCAACCAATCCGTCAACAGAAGCGGACTCCCGTCGCCTGCCGGACGCTTCGACTCGAGATCCAGTGTCCACAAAAAGTTATCGTGCACTATATACACGTGTCTGTTGATTATTAAAAATTGATTAACGTTCTTTTGTCGACATAAATCCGTCGTCGTCCGGACGGTGTCGTTCGTCGTCGGCACCGTCGTCGTCGTCGTCGTCGCAGCCGGCGGCGGCTTCCCGTATAAGCGTTGAATACCTCTTATGTCGTCGTCTCTCAGGTCGAACGGTCCGTCTGAGCGCGGTACGTGGAAAGGGTACATGATCGAATCCCTCTCGAGGGAATGAGACAGTCCTAACGCGTGTCCCATTTCGTGCGTTAGCACCTGAAGAAAACTGGTCTGATCATCCGGTATTTCGGTTGCGTTCGTATAATTCCACGATTCGTAGTAGTCCATGTGTATTTCGGTAGTGTTATACGGCAAATCGGGCGGGTAGTAAACGTGAGGGAGTATACTCCTCGTCCGTCCAAATCGTACCCGCAGATCGTACACCTGGAGGTCAGACACTTGTGTTTAAAATATTTCATAGCGATGACCATGTCAGCGTTTATGTCGTTCGGTCGATAGTCGAATTCCAGATTCGAGTGTTTCCGCCATACAGCGAACGCTTGTCGCGTCGCTTCTATAGCGCTGGTGGTACCGTGAACGAACCGCCACGACAGTCGTCTCTTGGTCCACGGTGTTCGTAAGGTGTACGACACGAAATCTTCGTTACCGCATCTCCGCGATCGCATCAGATTCATCGTTTCGTTGTTCAATTCTCCATTTACGGTTAATTGTAATTCACTTGAAACGTCCGCAGGTAGGCGTCCACATCGACGGTGGTGTTGTCCGTGAGTCGTAAACTACCGTCGGGCACGTATCCGTATCGCACCAAGTAATCGATAGCAAAATCTACATCGTTCACGTTAATGTTCTCGGTGGACGATGCGATGACGACCGCGATAATAAACACTAGGGTGGTGTACATGTTGAGAATCGTGTCTCGGCACCGACAGATGTTGTCGTATAGCGGTCTTATTTATACGATGATGTCGGCTTCACGTAGTTCTTCCACTATGGAAACGATTTCGTTCGTGTGCCCACCGTTTCCGGCGCGTTGTGACGCCATCAACAGTCGCAATCTGTCCACCAGTTCATTCGGATCGTCCCAGTGCACGTAATCGATTATGTCTTGTTCTCGATGCCACCATATACGTTCCGTCGGTATGTCCGTGTCCCGTACGTTTCGGTGGGAACAGTTGCGATATTATCCGTTTATACTTTACACCTCTGTTCGCGTTCACATGTGCGCTTGCTAAATAATAATGCTTGTGTGCGTTGGTGGTGCGTAATATATCTTTGTACGCCTTTAGATCCGCATCGTTGTAAACGATTTCGTTAGGGTGGTTCATGAACACGAGTTCGTATAGACCCGGTGTACCTTTGTATCGGTTTTTACCGTTGATGAGGATCGTATCGTCCGTTTCGATTTCAAACGGTGAATCACCGAACATCCATTTTCCGTTTGCACGTCTTACACCGTACGTATAGTCCATCAGACGATCACGTTCGGAGGATACGATCATACGCATGTACTTGTTCGCTAACGATTCGCTGTCGTATTGGGTCAGAAGATATTTACGCGCTTCGCGTATCCCTTCCGGTGTGTCTAACATTTTTTCGACGTTGAGACTAGGATCGGTCTCGTCGTCATCGTCCGATGTTTCGGCTAACGCGGACGATTTCAGGAAACGCGGTGTTCCTACGTCGATCTTACTACTCGAATCCACCTCCTCCTCCTCCTCCTCCTCCTCCTCACGTTTTATGTTTTTCAACGGATTTTCATTTGTTGTTTTACGTTTTGTTTCAACCAACGCTTGCGAAATACTATGTAGCGGTTCCAGAATCGGTTTGTAAGTTTTGGATAACGTTGCTTCCTCTTCACGGATCCCATGTTTTAACGCACGGTATTTCTTCCGTATGTCATCGCTGATCGTGTCGATATCGCGAGCTAGTCGTTTCTTCTTTTCGTCCATCTCGATAAACGGCGGTGCATCGACTAACGTCGCTGACACCGGAACATGTGTATTTACGCACAGTGAACAGCTGTTACTTGCGAACGCTCCGTGAATTATAATGGACGACTATGAAACGGTCTAAACCGGCGCTGTACCTACCGGTGTCGATAGATGAATCCTTGTCCACAACGAGAAAGCCGTAACGATCTTTACACGCTTCGGCGCACACGTTCTTAAACGTCTCGTATTTCATGTCCGTGTTGACGTGATCGTTGTACGCGTGCTTTAAGTTGAGATCGTCCTGTTTGAACAACAGTATTAGATTGGCGTTATCGCGAACCAACTGTTTCGCCACTTGACTGTACGTCTGGCACAGTTAAAACGCGTCCACCTCGCTGTGTCGTCCCATAGCGAAATACTTGCGTAATATGTTGTGTTGCCTTTCGCAAGACACATCGTCGAACACCATAATAGAATCGGGATCGACCTCGTCGGGAGGTGGTACCTCGTCGTTATCGTTGAACGCTTGATAACCCATTCCTTCGTCAGAAAGTCGCGTCATCAGCGTCTCCAGCATCCGATATTTGGGTTGAAACAATGATTTAGAAAACACGTGTAGGTTCGCGAATCTCAACCCGTTCACATCGAACAACAGGTTGAACATGACGTTAATCTTGCCGCACGCGGAAGGTCCGCAGATAATCGAACGTACGGTATCGGACAGAAGCAGTCCGTGTTTACGTTTTTTCTACCACAATCACCGCCACCACCATCGTCACACAATTTCGAATAGTCCACGTCCTTTATTTTAGTCTGTGCGCTTGTTGCAATATTTTCACGTTGTCGTTCCGTGCACAGTCTATTTAATAGTCGCACTGTGTTGGTACAATCGATGGATATGTAACTGCACACGCAAGTGTCCGGACCCGTTTCACAGTTTGGATTCGACCAAACACATTCTTTGTAGTGATCGAATGCGGTGCCACTACTAGGTACTACTTCGCTGAGTCGGAACCTCGTCACACGATTGCTAACCCGCTGCCAGTACTCGTGCACCGTTAAGATCCTGCGCATGCGTTGGACGTAGTCAGCGGGCGTGTTCACAACGTACTCGTCGTAGCCGGGATGCGACACAACGTCTTTCACACTGTACACAGCGCGCATGTTGTCATCGTAACGCACCGACGCATACTGATTCTATTTCCACGAGTCGTTTCGTTGTTATAGCAAGTTCTTCTTGTGTATCCACGAATCGTGTTTACCATCAAATCCTAACCACCTGACTTTCACGCGATCGCCTTTACGTTGCACGATCTTTTATACCAAGTACACGTCACCAACGTTCGATTTACTCATTTCGTGTTCGTAAAAACCGCCTTTCAACACTTCTCCCGTATGATCCTTTAGCGAATAAGTGACGGGTACGCTGCCGGTACGTACCGTGTGAACGAGGAATATCTCGTTTGTCCAGTTGGGGGTGTATCCTTTAGAGAACGTCATTTTGTGTTTGCTTATACGCACACGATCGCCTACTTTGAACTTTGGACGTTTTATAGTCGATGCTCCTCGCTGTGTTCTCAAGAATGCGTCGTACAACCGTACGTTCGTTGGATTCGTTCACCTGACGCGTTTTCATTCCGATCGTTCTGTGCACGCTGTCGTTGTACGCCCTGACCAGTTCCATTAACATAACCAACCAACGGTAATGACCTTCTTCGCTGAACGCACGATACATGTGCGTTTTCAACGTACGGTTGAAGCGTTCCACAATGGACGCCTTTTTCTCACTATACGTGGAATAGAGTGTGAGACCGTATCTGCTCAGCAACGTTTGTACGGCGCTGTTGTAGTACTCTTTCCCGTTGTCCGTCTGCAGATATTTCATTTTATTAGCATGCAGAATCGGTTCCAGAGCTCGTGCGACCTTACACCCATCTTCGTTTTCAACGGAACGACGTACGCCTACTTGCTAAACGCGTTAATCATCATCATGAGGTACTTGAATCCCTTGTTCACCTTCGCGTGCGGTATCATCTCTACCAGGTCCGCTTGGTACAAGTCGTGAAGTCCCTTCAACTCGACCGCACGTCTCGGAAAATTCCTTCTTACCGGTCTGTGCAACTCCGTCGCGATAGTCTTGCGAACACTCTGATGTACGTTATCGTATGTCGTTTCATTCTCACGTCGTCGTCGTGCGAACCGTGATTCATAATAATCTGGAACGTAGTAAACCGTCGGCTCAGTGCTGAACGTAACTCTCGTCGGTACCGTTCCGGTGCGACCGCCTTTCATCACGTGACTGTCGCGACGTCACCGCTCCACACCCAGTTATATCATCTCGACCGAACGGAAGAACAGCGCGTTCTTCTTGCGATTGCACAAGTACGTTAAAACATGAACTAAACTGATTTTCATACATCCATTACGCACGACGCTCATTCTGCTGTAATATCTCATGAGCGTGTGTTGTTTCGTGTCCAACGTTCTTACGGTCTTGACAGAATTCATGTCTTTGAACATGACGCTACGTATAATGTTGTTGCGGTACTCATGCATTTCCACGACTATGACGTTATCGTTCTCAGGCAGGCGCTCGCACATGTGTTTAGCTTTGAGTTCAGCGATCGGACGTTGACTTCCCGACTCCGTGTGCAGGTGTATCAGGTACGAGTTCAACAACCAATATTCGTCCGCCATAGCGTCCGTGCACTGCTGCCACTGTTCATACAAACGTCGGTCTTTCACCGTGTACCCATGTTCGTGGGAGTACCGGAGACCAAAGTATTCACAATACTCGCGGAGTGTAGGCAACGCCTCCTTCAGAAAGAGTACCGAAAACAATCCCTGCGCCTTGTTGTTCACCAATGCAAACTGTTAGCCTCTCGCTAGTGTCGGTAATGAGCACGGTGGGCAGTGCACACCAAAACTTACGTTGTAGCTAGGATCCAGTGCGCACTTTGGCGGTATCGCCGCCGCGCTTCTGTATGTTTCAATCGGTTTAGGTATCGGAATAGTGCGCTCCGTAAGGACGATGCAACAAGAAGCGTGTGGGATCGAACTTCCGTAGGCGAGCATGTCCGTGTACACCGTCGCGTAGTTCATCCGTCCGTGTGAATCGTGTAAGCCGTGCACACGCTAAACGGCGTGATACAGTTCGGTAATCGGACGGAAACGTGAAAGAAAATTCTATCCGTGACGGACGGTACACTTGAACATATTCTTTTCGTAAAACACGAGTTCTATCGGTACGTTGTTTCGTTCACACTCTTCGATAAATTCAAGCCATCGTGATTTGTTGTGTATACGATCGGAGACTATCATCAACAGCACGATCGGTGGCAGATCACCGCTACGTTTTTTTATGTGACGCCAACAACGTCCATGATATCTGTCAACACCGAACTTGTAACGTGTACAGTAATAGCCGCAAAATCGTTTTTTCTTTACAAAATACACGGAACATAAGTTGGACCTTATCGCGCTTCGTGACGGTTTTGTTATCGCGAAATGTTTCCCATTGTCGTATCGGTAGACGTCCATCGTTTCGATGATCTGCGAAGCGAGTGATACGCGCTTCGTCATGATCATGATATTTAAAGTGTATACGCATATTGTTTGAGGAATTTTTTTTTATTTTTATTTTTTATCATGGGTGTCATCACTCAGACTTTGGAGTGACTACTGTTGTTCAGTAGTAGTAGTAGTAGTTGTAGTAGTAGTAGTAGTAATAGTAGTAGTACTAACACATAGTACTACTAGTACTACCCAAACGGGTATGTAGGTGAGTTTATGCCGGCTCTGAAAAGAGCCGTTTTTTGTGTGCGTAGACTTTTACAACCGCTCGCGGACGAAATCGCGTGTGGGCATTGACGCCTTATGGACTTGGACGCGATCGTCACCCACCGCCCAATTCATAATTCTTACTTTGCATACACAACATCTTACGACATCACCGTCACCTTCGTAATGGAATCCGGCTTTAGCCAGGTCGTGCAGTTTCACGTTCATATTTGGGTTATTGGGAACGTAAAATTTAATATGACCTCGACGTCGGACGTCGTAATAGCTGTTCAGCCGGCTTCCAAAAGAATGTGTGTATGCGTCCATGTCTGAAGCAAGAATGCTCGTTTGCTACGATACATTCCACCTCCTCGGAGATAGCTGCGCGCGCAACCGGTAGTGCGAGAGGTGATCACGGGGAGGGGATCGTTGTTGGCAATAGGTCGGTATCGAATAAACCATGGTGGTGGGAGCGGATAGCTGCTCGTGCAGCTGGTAGTGTAAGCAGAGAGGGGATCACTGTCGACGGTCACTTTGTAGTTAACCTTTGAGTCTCGTGCAGACTAACTTTCTCGTGATGCATATAAAGTGCTGATTATTTTCTACCTTCGTATCAGTCTTACATTGTTCCTCAAGCGAGCAAGTAATTGTTTTGCTTTTATAGTTTCACGTTTTTTGTTGTTGTGATTAATAATTCCAAGAATGCAGTCGTTTGCTGTTGCTCGTAAACATTCGTTGCGTGGCACGTTGGTCTCGTACGTTTACACGCCTGTTACGGAGGACGAAGGATGTGTCAATGATGTCATAACCTTTTTTGATGAAATGCACGATACGTTATGTACGGACATTCTAAACGAACTGAGACGTTTGCTTAGTATAAAGTGGCATATAACGATTAAAGCGAGATTTGTCAAGTACATCGTAAACGCTGACACAGACGAGGAGGACGAAGAAGTGACGACCGAAGCATATTTTCACGGACGATGTCATACGACGCTGATCGGTGACCAAGATGTATTGCCTGATCTGAATTACACCTACTGCTATAAGGTCCCTTTTGCGATATACGCAGACTTGGAATCTTTCGTCGTCCCTTGCCATCGCTGCGACGCTCCTACGCACACATCGTCCACCACAATAGAGTCGTTACACATTCCTTCATGTTTCTCCTACCTCATAGTCGACCACGAGCGTAATATTTTCAGACCCCAGGTCGTTTATCGCGGCGAGAACGTGGTAAAGACCTTTCTCGATATACTGGTCGCCGAAGAGCGTGAACTGTTCAGGATTATGAGTTCCCTTGTGCCCATGACAATGAGTGACCGTGACGTGTTATCTTTCGAGAATGCCGTCGTATGCCATCTCTGTGAAAAACTACTGACCGACGACGACAAGGTGCGCAACCATTGTCATCTGACAGGATGATATCTGGGCGCAGCCCACAACGTCTATAACCTCAACTTCAAGACTCCCCGACACATACCCGTCTTTTTCCATAACTTACGAGGTTACGACGCACATCATTTGGTACAAGGGTTTGGTAAATTACGACAATCTCACTTGTATCACTACCACTAGCGAACGCTTCTTATCGGTCTCGTTGGGTGCCCTGCGTTTCGTAGACACGCTTCAATTTCTGAACACATCCTCGGACACACTTATTGGAAACTTGTTCGCGAGCGGTGCGGATTTCGCTTTAACGAAGCAATGTTTCGTAGAACACTTCGAGTTACTCTTACATAAGGGCGTGTACCATTACGATTACATGACGGGTAGCGAGAAGTTCGACGAAACGCGTCTGCCCGCACGCGAACACTTTCAACAGGCTGAGTGAATCGTCAGTAGACGATTACGCTCACGTGCAGAACGTGTGGGGGACTTTCGGAATCCGTACGCTGGGCGAATATCACGATCTGTATCTGAAAACAGACGTACTGCTGCTGGCCGACGTCTTCGAGGCGTTCCGTGGGATGGCCATGCGGTACTACCAGATCGATCCGGCTCATCTTTACTCGCTTCCTGGTGTTGCTTGGCACGCGATGTTAAAGATGGCCGGTGTGCGACTGGAGCTGTTGACGGATATAGATCAGCATCTCTTTATCGAATTGGCGTTTCGCGGCGGCGTTGCATGGTACCCAACCGCCATGCCAAGGCCAACAACCCGCTAATCGCCGATCAGTACGATGCTTCAAAGCCGACCTCTTTCATACTGTACACCGACTGCAACAATCTTTACGGTGCGCCCATGTCACAACCGCTCCCTTACGCCGACTTGAGATGGCTCGATCGTAACGAGATCGACGCACTGGACGTGCGTACTCTGAGTGATGACGGTGACACGGGCTATATACTTGAGGTCGACCTACACTATCCACCTCAACTTCACGACCTCCACTCTGATTATCCGCTGGCGCCCGTCCGTTCCTGCGTCAATCCCGACACACTTTCACCGTACTCTCGACGACTCCACACACGATCGCGCTATACAAAAGGTATAGCGGATCGGAAACGCCTTCGTCGTCCGTTCCCAAGTTGCTGACGACTTTGGACGACAAGCAAAAATACGTTCTCCATTTTCGAAATTTAAAGTTGTATCTGAGTCTTAACCTAGAATTGAAAGCGATCCATAGGGTGTTGAGATTTAAACAGATTCCGTTTATCGATTTCAACACGCAAAAGAGAGTAGCAGCCGCAAACAGTTTTGAAAAGGATTTTTTGAAACTGATGGTCAACGCCGTCTGTGGCAAATCGCTGGAGAACATGAGAAACGAATAGACTTCCAACTAGTCTGTAACGAACGACGGCTGCAGAAACTGGTTTCCAATCCACGGCTAAAGTGTATGATCCGCTACACCGATGACTTGGTCGGACGGGCCTTACGAATCAGGACGTTATTCCTTTCCCGTCCGGTGTACATCGGCTTCACAGTACTCGACGGCAGTAAACTGGTAATGTACGATTTTCATTATCGGTACGCTGTCGCCAAGTATGGTCGACGATTGACGTTACTGATGACCGACACGGATAGTTTGCTTTACAGCATACGGACTGACGACGTGTACGCAGATATGAAAGAGGATCTCCACCTTTTCGACACGTCGGACTATCCCGTGGGTCATCCTTGTTATTGCGACGACAACAAAAAGGTCGTGGGGAAGTTCAAGGATGAAACCAATGGGAAACCTATCAGGGAATTCGTTGGACTCGGGGCGAAATGTTACTCGCTCCTGTTGTCCGAACGCACCGAGAAAAAGGTGGCGAAAGGTGTGCCAAGGACGGCAATAAAAAATAGGTTACTTCATCAATTGTACAGCGAGTGTCTTTTCGACAGTCGTACGGTTTTCACCTCTGCCAAGTGTATACGAAGCGATCGTCATAAGCTGTACACGCAACATGTAACAAAACTTTCCCTGTCACCTTATGATGATAAGAGGTACGTACTGGACGACGGCGTAACTACACTCGCTTACGGACACATAAACGTACGCTATCCGATGAGACGATGCTGGTCCTAACGTGAAGAGGCGGAGGTACACGGACCAGTAACTCATGGTAAGAATAAACTCGTATTTCAAGTATAAAAATTATTTATTACAATTCATAGAGTGGAAATTCAATAGACCTTCACTGGCTAGTGGCGAGGTAGGCGACTAGTCGACATCAGTTAATTTGTGAAACAGGAATTATTTTTTATCCGCTTACAACAAGATGCTGACTGACCATATGTTATCGCAACGTGTGAACGTTGTGGGGGGGGGGGAGTCTTATTTATCTTATGTGTACATAAATTTGTTTAACCTTGTGAAACAGGATGTAAGCCGTGGGTGATGTAATCGACTCCCGCCGAGACCTTCACGAGGGAGGGGGAATATGCGTTTAATTTTAAACAATTAGAACAAGATGTTGTCTGACCTCTAGTCTATTCAATGAGGCGTAAAAATCGCCAAATCTAGGGAATTGTAGTAAGTCTCCATGGATTTTCGTAATTTTTTTTTTAATGTTTTCCTACAAGCTTATACAGCAAAGTTAAAAAAATTTTTTTGGCCGCTCTTACCCTTAAAGGGTTGAAAAACGCCCCTAAAGGTTAAAAAAATGTAAAAAAACGTTAGGACACTGTTTAAAGCCCTCGACATGGGTATGTGTAGGTTTTTTGGTTCTCTGATCACGATTCCGAGGTCAGACTGCACGTGTGGTGCAAAGGGGTGGTTTTAAGGGCGAAAATAGCCAAAATTAGGGGTTGATGATATAATATTTCGCTCGAAAGCTTTCGACATGGGTATATATAGGTTTTTGGGTCGCCAATCACTATTCCGAGGTCAGATTGCACGTTTTTTTGGTGCAAGGGGGGTTTAAGGGCGAAAATAACCAAAATTGGGGTTGATAACATAATATTTCGCTCAAAAGCTCTCGACATGGGTATATATAGGTTTTTTGGGTCGCTGATCATGATTCCGAGGTCAGACTGCACTTGTGGTGCAAAGGGGTGGTTTTAAGGGCGAAAATAGCCGAAATTAGGGGTTGATAACATGATATATTGCGCTCGAAAGATCTCGACAAGGGTATATATAGGGTAAAATTCAAATTCCGCGAAAAAATAAATAAAAAAATATTTTTATCTTAAAACTATAATATACAAAATCTTCATATTTATTATTTATTTTGAACTTCCACTTAGTAGCCACAGATAAAATAAGAAGTTACCGAATTTATCATCGTTGAGCGCTCACATTTTTGACCATAACTCGGTTAATTTTTAAGATAAAAAAATAAAAGAAAATGCATTTTGTAGAAAATTAAAAGAGCTACAACTTTTTTTTAGGATGGACCATAGTCAAAAAACATACTGTTTCTAAGATATTGTACTTAGAATCAACAAAATTGTATCAAAATCTTATAAACACAGCTTGTAACAGTTGTAACTTGTCGAAAAATACTTACAAAAACATGAAATAAGAATGAAAATATTCACCTTTTTATGTGCTATATTTTTGGTCAATATCAATTTTTTGATAAAACACTTTGTTTTCAAGATATTTTTTGAAAATGACAAATTGTCTCTGAAATCAAAAAAATTCAAATTTACGAAAACGGTACGTAGATTTTCTAATTTATAATATATTAAAAAAAATTTGAGGACATTCCTAATATAATAGACAATCTAAATCTACAATATCTCGCACCAATATGCAAAACTGACAAAATGGCGACCATTTTATTTTTGATTAATAAAAAAATTTTAAGAATTTGTATTATTTTGCTCTGTAACTTCGTTGTTTTTTCAAGATATGTTAAATATTGACTTACCATTTTATAGGAAATTTCAAGAGCTTTCATTTAATAATAATATCATCGCAAGTTGCGTTATTTTTCATTGATAAATATCAAGTTTAAGTTCGCTTCTTCAGTTAAAAAATTAATAGTTGACATTTTGTTTATAACATATCTCGATAACGATTCAATATATGGGGACGAAACAAAGTGCAAATTGTTCCTTATTGAATTAGCTTGTATTTTGATTCTTATAAGTTTTTTTTTGAAAAGTTGATAGTTTTCGAGTAAAGTACGAAAAACGCTCCAAAAACATAGAATTTTTCGCAAAAATATGCAATTTTAAAGTCTGAATAACTAAAAAACAACGCATTTTTTCAAAAAACTTTATTCTATATTATTTACTTAGAATTTGATTTTCTATCGATTCCTGGGGTCATTTTAATTTTTTTCTGTTTACCCTCAAAAAAGGGGTGGAAACCACCCTTAAATTCAATGGAAACCACCCTTAAATTCAAAATCGGCAAACAATTCTTTTTTAACTTTTTCCGTAAACTTTAAGGAAGACAATAAAAAAAATTACGAAAATCCATGGAGACTTTCTACAATTCCCTAGAAAAATCCCCATTGAATAGACTACTCACAGCTTGTGTGATCGTTGTGAGGATGGGGGGGACTCTGTCTGTAGCAGACTCCCGCCGAGCATATGCTTATTATAACATTATCCTTCTGTCTCCCGTGAAAGCCAGTATATTCGAACCGTAGTCGTATCCGTTCAAGTCCCAAGTTGCTGATGCCAATTTATTATCTTACTGAAGTGGTATAATTTTAATTCCCGTTTTAGGCGCCAAATTGTTTTATTTTAAAAACAATTAAAATTATTCTCCTTATTTGTTTCTCCTTCTCCCTTATTTTAGTTTAGTTCTACTCACCTTTGTCTTATAGTTTAATTTGAATTTCGTTCCTAAAAAATAGGAGTTACCAACCTCTATTTTCTGATAAAAATGTTCACCTGGGCTATATAAAAGAATAAAATGTCATTAACATTAAAATAAATCAAAGATACGATTGAAAATAGTCAATACTGTATTATTTCTGTAGTGTTTTTTATTTATTTCTTTTCTAAACAAATGAAATATTTTTATAATATAATGTTTGCTCCAGCTCTTGTTTTTTACTTGCTCAGCGGTTGGCAATAGTGACCAGGGCCTTGCTAAATAAAATACTGTGTTTTATTTTGTTATTTTAAATTAGTTGGGTTCTTGTGATTACAGAAAAATTAACAAAAGATCTTTAGAAAGTACAAAACTTAATTATATAAAACATAATTAAATAATATACAGTTTCTTAATAAATTAATTCTTAGGTTATATGATGTGTTGGATCAAAGTTGGTGAATGTAGGTTAACAGTTCGTTTAAGAGAAGATTACAATGTCCAATAATTCGATCACCATAAATTGAAAAGTGAATAAAGCTATAAACTGATTGTCACTAGTTTATTCATTAATTGAGTGTTTAAATAAAGTTTATTAGTGAGTGAAAAAGTGTCAAAGTGTAGACTAGTTTTTTTCTTGTTTAGTTTTGTATTCAATTTTATACTTAGCACATTCCTTCACATCTGAGGTTTCACTCCATGTTCATTTTTCTTTTATAATTTGTAAGACAGATTTATTCTTTCAATTTTTAAGTGATTTGGTTTTAAATATTTCTTCTTGTCATACTATTACAATACATAGTATGATTTTAGTTCATTACTATCTCATTTCTATTATTATTTATTTCTTTTATATAATTATATTGAGCTGCGTAGATTTTTTAATCTTCTCTTCTCTGAATCCAATAATAGACTAACGAATTTTTCTGTTAATGTTTGGTTGTCAAGGTAGCAAGTCTATGCCTCCCCATTGGTTAAAAAAATTGTTTACATTGTTAGACATTGCTACTGATTTTTCTACAAAATTAACAAATATTTTTAAATTAGTATAATTTTCTTATACTACTATTAATTCTCAAGATAATAACACGATTGTATTGGTCTTCCTTTATAAATTACAAGCAGAATTATCACTGTTGCACACCACTACATAAAAATATCCCAATTAGCGCTTTCAAGCTTCACAGCTCATTGTCAGATTCTTCATTAATCTTTATAAATTAATTAGAAACCAAACATGAATGGATTCTGTTCAGTATTTACCAAGTTACTAGTTTAACAATTTTGTTTTTATTATTAATTAATTTATAACTAACTCTTTTGGTATACATTATGTGTCTCTAAAGTTATATCATTAAACCTAACAGTATTACCTATATTTTGCCCTTAATTACTACTGTTATAATATCAAATTTTACAAATTTCTGTTTTTTACAATAGGCTTCTTATGCCTAGTCCATCTGGTGTTCTTTAGACATTTATTATAACAGATTCCTTTGGTTTTATGAAACTGAACTATTTTAAACACAAATACAATAAACTAACATAACATTTGATTATTCATAATCATTTTTAAGACATAATACCATTCTTTTTTAACATGCTATGCACATGCTAGTCTTTAATACATTACATACATTCTTATCCCCATTAATTATTATTCATTAAACATGATTTTTTACTCTTATATTCTCTTTTTAATACAAACAAAAAACTATAACTATTACTTAACTATTATTTCGTATTTTAAGACATAAACATTAATTCTACCTATTTCACTTGTATAGGGTTATTATGCTTTAGTTTTTTCACTGTATACATTTATCATTTTTTCATGAAGCATTATTTATTATTCACTTTACACTTTATTCCTACTACTGATTTTCAGTTAGTGTAGTTTTCTTGGTTCTTTTATGCACTTTAGGATTATATTATTCACTATTTTTCTTCCTTTTATTCACGTTGAGCTAACCACACAACTCACCTTATCATTAAAATTGTGTATTTATTATATAAGAGTTTTATTCCCTTTATATTTTAATAACAATATTACTTATCATTACTCAATCTACATTTATGTATTGATAGTTTTACATGGAACTACTTATACTTTTATCTATAGCTTTGTACTTCCATAATTATATTTACTATTTTATTATTATGGGAAAAGGGGTTGTGCTAAGGTCATTATGTTATTCATTTTTATCTTCCACTCTGCCAATCACTTGGGTTTTGTCATCGTCATAGTCCTAAGTCAGTATTGTGCTATATTCTAATAACTCTATTCACCAATTCTTTGGTACCTTGGTTTTCTTCATTCGTTCAACGTTGTAACTTATTTTTCTTTTAATTGGTAATTTCTTCTTTATAGATGGGCTACCATATGTAAGTCTTTTGTCGTGACGATTATCAAATTCAGTTTGTTTTACAACTTGCATGTAAGTACTTACTATATTCTACATTGATGTTCAGCATTACACACACACACACACACACACACACACACACACATTATTATGTTCTTTACCTAATTATTATACAACTTTCATTACGTTTTACAGAATGAACGGCAAAATCTCTAAACATTGTGTGCCTGAGGAGCAGCATCGAGTACGATGGTAAATACAACATTTTTATTTAATGAGTACAAACAGAATATACCATTCAACTGACTTACTGTTTCTTTTACAGTTCACAACAGTTACGACGTGCGCTGCAGGACATCACGAGTCCGCCATCTCCTCAACCCGACTCGAGTTGGTAAGTCCGTTTTCATTAACAATCTCTTGTTCTATTGCGTTTACATCGAATGTTATATTTGTACTTTTTTTTTTAGTGAAGCTGTCGGTCCACCTGCTGCTGCTGCAGGTCCCCCATCTCCGCAACCCGGCACGAGTCAGTATGTTCGTTTTCATTAACATTCACTTGTCCTATTGCGTTTACATCTGGTATAAAATTTGTACTTTTTTTTCAGCAATGGCGACGCCCACCGCGATATATCAACGGCAGAGTTGGATGATATGGAGTACAACAATGATGACAACACCCAGAGCGATGTATCAGCGGTGGAGTTGGATGATATGGAGTATGATGATGATGATGATGATGATGTCTCATCGCTCCCTGTTATCGAAGTAACTGTGTAAGTCTTCTTCTTATGCGTACATACTTTCTTTTTTCCACACTGTACATGATTTTATATTTGTCTTTTTTCCCCAGTGACATTCAGCCACAGCCGGTGCCTCCGCCGCCATGCCCTAGGATGCCGGTGCCTCTTACACCTCCGCAGTCGCCGCCGCCGCCGCCTCAGCCACAGCCTCAACCTAACCCACAGCAGATACACCCACAATAGTTGCCTAATCCGCAGCAGATACACCCACAACAGCCATCTAATCCTCAGCAGATACACCCACAACAGCCGCCTAATCCGCAGCAGATACATCCACAACAGCCGCCTAATCCGCAACAGATACACCCACAACAGCCGTCTAATCCTCAGCAGATACACCCACAACAGCCGCCTAATCTGCAGCAGATACACCCTCAACAGCCGCAGCAGATACACCCACAATAGCCACAGCCTCAGCCTAATCCGCAGCAGATACACCCACAGCAGCTACACCTTCACCTGCAGCAGCTATATCAGTGTCGGGATCCACGTTTGCGGTCCCCTCCAGAAGACGCACTACCACAACCAAGCGACTTCTTCGACGTTATAGATATGGTCGAACCGAGGGTGCACGACGAGCCCATGACGATGAGGCTCCTTCTGAGAAGGACCTTACCGACGTGGTGTTGGAGCCGAGGAGAGCTCTGTCCCGTCCAGAGTATGATACCGCACACCACGTGTAGTGTGTGTCTGGAGGGGTACACCAATGGACAGAGGCTCCTCGGTTTGGTATGTGGTCATATGTACCATTACCGTTGCATCCTCAACTGGTTTCAGACCGTAGCATTGGAGGGCACCACCTAGATGCCCGCAATGTCGCTTTTATGTGTTTGGCAAGCTGAATCAAACGTTCTATGCTCCAATGCATATTTGAGGTATGTTACAGTGCTTATAAAAATTATTCTAATCCATCCTACTCGTATCAACTGTGCATCACTAATACTGTTTCTTTTTTTCTGTTACAGATGGACGTGCACGATCCGATTTTGACTTTGTATATATGTATATTGTAACAATACAGCTGCATAAGTAAATATAATATAAATCTGTGATGCCCCACGTTGGAAGCGATATTTCTTATGCAACGATACGATATACATAAAAATAGGCGTGACTGGCCTCACGTTCAAGAGCGACAAATAATGTAACAATATAACATTTAATTTGGGTTTCAGGTGTATCTGTAATAAGAACTCTATGTAACTTGTAACGGTATTTCAAATTTATTTGATATTAATAAAATTGTGCACATGGCACTTACTTAGACTTAAAACATTCGTTCTTATGCCGTAAGGCTTATGCTATATACATCCTTACTGACTAAATATTCTATTCTACTAATTATTGTATTAACGAAAAATCTCATTTCCAGACTACTCAGTCAATTAGTGTGTTTCAAAATATCAATATTTAAATATTTTCTTATATATTGCAATGTAACTCAAAAATATCAATAGTTACTGAATTTATCTTTTGTTTCTCAGTACTGATTTATATTTAACGCTAATTTTTACATAAATGCTTTGTATTCTTTTCATTTCAATACTAATTTGAGCTCTTGTTTACGTTAATCTTATTTCAATAACATCTACGATTTTAATTCAAATTTTACAATAATCATTGACTCTTACTTTTAAATAGAACAAGAGTGTCCTTAATTGTCTTTACGTTAATTGTTCGATTAAGAGATAAATACGTTGTTTATCACCTTGTCGTCGTCAATCATACTCAATCATTGGATCCCTCTGTAATCATCCTCGTCTCGAACTTCAGCATCCTCTCTCTTCTCCTCTTGTCCAGCGTCGACTTCTTCTCTTGTCCAGCATCGACTCTCTCTCTCTCTCTGTCCGGCATCACCTTTCTCTTCTCCTCTTGTCCAGCATTGACTCTCTGTCTGCCTGTCCAGCATCGTATCGCTCTCTGGAACTTCTCCTCGTGCTGTTTCGGACGTCAGTTGATCTTCTGATGTGGATCTTCTTATGTAATTTTGTTACTACTTAAATATTGTTTGTTTTACAATCCAGTTACATAACTGTATGTAACTGGAAGGATGAAACTATTTACAAAAATTTAAATATTCTGTGCGGACGGGCAGAAGCTCCCGCTGCACCGTGGATGATTTAAGAAAGAGAACCACTGTAGCTTGTGTGTCCTATTTATACCCATGTCTTGGTCAACACCTGCAGTGGTACGAAATCAACATGTCTGAAATTGTTTCTGGGTTCAGTTCCCCCACTCCTTGTCAATTTTGCTATTTCTTATATTTCTGCGAATTGCAGAGTACTGTAAGTATACTCTTATACTTATCTTATAACTATTTTTACAACACATGTTCACTGTAATTTTGGACATTGCAACTTAACCCTTTCGATTTGTACACAGTTATTTCACTATTACACTCGTACGGTGTGGCACTTTCACATGGTTTTCGTACACAGTATTTAGTAAATTTTCTTACATTTTATTGTGTTTTTGGATTTTACTTCTTAATTATAGTTTATGAATAATTACGGAAAAACGGTAATTATGCAATTATCCATCTTCGGGTGGTAAACTCGCCTGCATAGACCTGCGTTCACACACACTAGCAAAATACTGGTGTTCACACTTTCAGTTACATTTGTGTGTGTGTGCACGTCGATTCAGGTCGAAACACCTGTTCATATTTTTGTCTGAGCCAAGCTTGCAATCCCTGACATGCTTATTTCTAATACATTATTAATTATTTACAGTTTATTAGGTATATTTAAATTTGTATATTCAATGCTTAGTACATCACTTATTTGTACTGTCGCATTATCCCTCTGCTTGGTAACAAAAAAATTTAATAAATTTATTTATTAAAATTTTTTTTATTATTATTACACTTGTAAAAAAAATTAACAAATAATAAAGAATAATATTCGTCATTTCACCCTTAATTGGAGTGTATACAAATGTCTTACCTCCCCTCTTTATACGTTCACTGCTCTTGACCTTGTAGTAGGGTGGCTTCAACAAACAGGTGATCTGACTGGTTTCATTGACCTTGTTGTTTTCATGTGTAGAACTTCCTAAATGACGTTGCGTGGAATTTACCAATTTGTTTCTTCTGTATCTCATCATATACGATGAAAGTGTTTTGTGCTACTCGCTGTCTTAACGTATACAGTCCATTATAAAGTCTGAAGAATTTCTTCGCCGTATTATCACTCCGTTTTCCCACTGGATTAGCTTTGAGTAGTACACTTTCTCCCACGTTGAATTGTTGTAGCTTGTGAGTTAGATTAAATCTTTCTACTCTCTTGTTACCTCTTTCTCTTATCCGTTGCTTTGCGTATTCAATTTTCACACTTATTGGTACGGGTACATTTTGGTTATTAGGTTTGTTTATATACTTAGTCCAAAATCTGTTTGGCTTCTTATCTTCTTCTAATTCCATTGGAGTATATCCTGTTGCTTCACTATAATTTTTGTTGATGGCTTTTTCAAGAAATGGTAAATATTCTGCCCATTTATTGTGTTGATCATGGCAGTATATTCGTAAATATTTACCTAATTCTTTGTTAACTCTCTCAGCAAGGTTTCCTTGAGGATGTCTTATGGATGTGAGTACTGGTTGTATTCCATTTTCCCTTAACGTCCTCTCCCATTTTTCACTCTGGAATTGCACACCTTGATCACTGAGTACCTTCTTCATTTTTCCATATGACGGAATATATTTCTGCAGTAGTATCTTTAGAACAACTTTGGTTGTGGGTCGCATAATTGGGTACAGTCGGACTGCCTTGGAAAACACATCAATAC
Organism: Magicicada septendecula; assembly: GCA_034769895.1. Taxonomy (NCBI): domain Eukaryota; kingdom Metazoa; phylum Arthropoda; class Insecta; order Hemiptera; family Cicadidae; genus Magicicada; species Magicicada septendecula. The sequence continues at coordinate 728,888,391 of CM068368.1, read as the reverse complement.
ATACCAATATGTGCTTCACACCTCGACTTGATCGTGGTAGTGGTCCCAGAAAATCCACTGCAATTAGCTCTCCCTTGTACCCCTTTTGGATGCTCTGCATTTCTACGTATGTGTGTAAATTTGGTCCTTTTGCCGTTTGACACTCATAACACTTCTTTACCTCCTTCTTTATCTTTCGATACATATTATTAATCGTAAAATCTTCTCGTAGACTCAGATAACATTTCATAGCAGCAGCAGGTGCTAAACTCTCATGTGCTGGTTGAATTAATTTTTGTAACATGTCATTCGTTAGTACTATCTTCCAGTCTTGTCTTACTAACCTGAAAAGAATTCCATTTAGTACCTTATAATGATTTGGTAGCTGTTCTTGGTCCTTCATTTCCCTTATTGTCACGTCCAAATATTGTTGTTGTGCTACATTTTTTAGCATGTGTTTTACTTCATCATTCTCTTTGAATTTAATTGATAACAATCGTACTTCTTTCTTTTCACTCTCATAAACTTCTTCACATTCTTCTTTGATGTATCGGCTTAGTGTATCAGCTATAATATTGTCTTTACTTTTACAGTATTTAATGGTGAATGAGTATTCATTAATGGCTAAAATCCATCTTAATAATCGGGCATTTGTTATTTTGCATTTCAATAGAAATGATAATGCTTGGTGGTCAGTATGTATCTCAAAATGAGTACCATAAACATAATATCTGAATTGCTTAAGAGCGTATACTATAGCAAGTATTTCTTTTTCTGATGTGGAGTAGTGTTTTTCAGCTCCTTTGAAGACTCTACTGGCGTAGGCAATAACTCAGTGCTCTCCCATAGTATCTTGTTGATACAGTACACTTCCTACTGCGTAGTCACTAGCATCGGAGTATATTACGAATTTTCCTTCTCGTTGAGGATGATGTAACATAATATTTTCGATGAACAACTCTTTCACTTGGTTAAAGGCATCTTGATGTTTCTTCTCCCACTTCCATTTTTTTTCTTTCTTCGTCAGCTCTAGAAGCGGTTGCGTATACCTTGCATATAACGGTGAGAATCTTCTGTAGTATCCTGTGAGTCCTAAGAATGCTCTTAACTCTTTGAGATTTCCGGGTGTAGGGAAATTTTTTATGCTGGAAATTTTGATAGGATCAGGTTGAATACCAGAGGATGAAATAATGTGACCTAGGAATTGGATAGAGGATTTGATAAATTCACATTTGTTTAGGTTAAGGGATCTGTTTGCTTGCCTAAACTTGTGGAATATCGTGCTTAGATGTTTTATATGTTCATCTAACGTTTTAGATACAACTAAGATATCATCTACAAATATCATGGTGTAGGGTTCCACTTCAGGTCCTAGGGCTCTTTCTAGACACTTTACGATGGCTGCTAAACTCGTGCTTAATCCGAAGGGTACTACCCTGTGTTGGTAGCATTTATTTTTATACAGGAAAGCAGTGTACTTTCTATTCTCTTCACGAATTGGAATCTGCCAGAAACTTGAGCGTAAATCTAGCTTCGTCAGATACCTTGCTCCTTCACACTTAGTAAATAATTCATCCGCAGTTGGTGCACAGTCATACTCCTTTAATACAATGCTGTTCATCTCCCTCATGTCAAGGCATAGACGTATTTCACCATTTTTCTTCTTCACTACCACTAGAGGATTCAGGAAGTTGCTGTTCAATCGCTCTATGACTCCACTTTCGATCATATGCCGAATTTCCAGTTCAACCTCTTCCTCATATCGTATTGGGATAGGGTATGTCTTCCTAATGACTTTCGTAGGGTCTGACACAACTATAGAGTGTTCGTATACTGTCGTCTGCGTCGGTACTTCACTAAATACATCACTGTATTCTTCTATTAATTCGTGCAGTTTCTCTTCTTCCTGTGTCGTCATCCATTCATCTACCACATTCACATGTCGAGTTGGACCATACTGTATTTGTGGCTTGTACAAAGTAATAGGTGTTTCACTTACCTTGCACTTTTCTTCCTCGCTGTTCATAATTAATTCATATTGAACATTTTTATAATTACACACAATTGTATTATCATTAACATTAATCTTAGCATTTATTGCATTTAGTATATCGATACCTAAAATTCCATCATAAATCAACTTATGCATAATTATCATGGGTGTTCTAATTCTAGATTTTTATATGTTGGAGTTACATATGCTTGTCGTTTAACTCTTTCTTTTTTATTGGTAGCTGTTGTAATATTTAAATTATTTACGGGCAAAATTGCAGTATTTTAAAAATATTTCTTATTGCGTTGGACCCATGCAGCGTTAAGAACTGATAGTTGGCTGCCAGTGTCAATTAGCATCCGTATTTTACACCTGTTTATACTCACTGTTACAATAGGGCATTGTGTTTGCTGCGCGTCTCGTTTTATATCCTGTTCATTGTTTAATAATTCCTCCCTAATATCGCAGGGGTATATGTTGTTTATTTTATACTTTTGCTTCCGTTTATTCAGTCATTGTGACGCCTTTGATGTAGACGGTCGGCTGTGGAATGTTACTGTCTCCATCTCATTCATTTCTCGTCCATTTCTCTTCAATTTTTTCTCATCGTACCCTCATACTGCGGCAACGTGTTTGTCAGCTGGTTTTGAAAACTTTACGATTGGACGACCTTACAACGTCTCCTTGTCGTTTAGCTGTATTATTTTGTTCAGTCTCTTTAGCTGTGCGTGTTGTAGTGTTGTACATTGGTGGCGAATAATTTATTTTATAATTATCACGGTGCGGTGTAGTGTTTTGTATTGCTTTCTTGTCATCTCTGTGATAATTATGGTGGTGATTTGCGTGTTTTTGTTCCCAGTATTGTGTGTTCTTACCTTTATTGATATTCTCTGACTGTGTTACAAGGATTAAAAATTCTTCTATGGTTTTAATTCCTTGCGTATAAACTGCTAACTGGATATCTCGCTGAAAATGGTAAGATAATTTTGAAACAATTTCGTATTCTGAGAATTTAGGTTTAAGATGCTTTACACGTTCTATTTGCGTAATTGTGTATTGTTCAATACTCTGCTGTCCTTGTACATTGAACTTTCCATATTCGAGTTGATCCCGTACTTGTCGTTGGGTATGTAGATTCCAGTATCGGTTCTCGAATGCCTCACGAAACTGCTGATATGTACTGACGTTATCTCTAATAATAGAGTACCATTGGCTGGCTGAATCTCTTAAGATATCGCGTGGCGAAGTCTATCTTCTCGTCGTCATTTATTGCACTCCCAATTTTTTCTATTTCCTTCTCTACTCTAGCTAGGAATTCCATACTGTTCTCTCCTTTACCACCTGAGAACTTAAGACTGCTCCTTTCTTCCGTTGGTGTAGGAAATATGGTCATTTGGTTCTGTCGTCTTCTTAACTCACTTCGTAGCTGGTTCATTTCCTCTTGAATTTCTTCTTTCATATGTGATACGTCTCCCGAACGGTCCTTCGTAGTTTCTTCAATTTTATTCACAATAACTACAGTACGTGTTTCTATTTCTCTAAGTTTACTGGTATTTGTTTGCGATACATTATTAATAGTTTGAATTTTATCATCATGTTCTCGTGTTATAGTATTTAAAGTATCATTCAAATTATCCTTTATTTGTTTGTGTTTCTTTTAAATCTTTTCTCCACTCAAGACGTAATTCTTTTTGTTTATTTTCAATCCGTACAACTTGCTCATGTAAGGCTTGTTTAAAATTATTCTCTAAAGTATCAATACGTATGTTGGTGTCACAAATTTTTTCGGTTAATTGTGCATTACTGTCAATTATACTTTGTTTTATTTCAAGATTATCAATTTTTAACTCTTCTAGACTTTCTGAAATTTTTATGGTGTCTTGTCTAAAATTTTCAGTTTGTTCTTCTAATTGTTTCTTATTAGATTCTTTTAATTCGTCTATTCTAGCATTTAAATTTTCTGTCTGTTTATTTAAATTTTCTGTCTGTTTTGTGCTTAATTCATCGACCCAGGCACGCATCATCGTCTGGAATGCCTCTACATCTAAATTTCCTGAAGTCGTCATGTTGAAGTATTATTAAAATATTTATTTAGTAGTAATTCTTTAACAATTATTATTGATAACTGTTCCCTACTTATTTATTTATTTCTTTATTTTTATTAATAGTTATTATTAATACTCATTACAGTTACACCTGTTACATAGGCAAACAATATTATTCATGGGCGCCAGCTGTGTGATTACACAACAATTAACATTACATTCAGTTACTGTTTAATATAAATAATTATTACATATTATACATTTTTCATTTAACACACTCTTTATATTTTAGAGCAACCATTTATCTACATAAAAAATTTTAATAGTTAAATGGTGGGGATCGGGCCATACGTTCATGGGCTACAATTTATGTAACAAAGTTTTGTACATAAATTTAGGCATGTCGTGCCCCACGTCCAGGGCAACAAATTTATGTAACGATACAACTGCATAAGTAAATATAATATAAATCTGTGATGCCCCACGCTGGAAGCGATATTTCTTATGCAACGATACGATATACATAAAAATAGGCGTGACTGGCCTCACGTTCAAGAGCGACAAATTATGTAACAATATAACATTTAATTTGGGTTTCAGGTGTATCTGTAATAAGAACTCTATGTAACTTGTAACGGTATTTCAAATTTATTTGATATTAATAAAATTGTGCACATGGCACTTACTTCGACTTAAAACATTCGTTATTATGCCGTAAGGCTTATGCTATATACATCCTTACTGACTAAATATTCTATTCTACTAATTATTGTATTAACGAAAAATCTCATTTCCAGACTACTCAGTCAATTAGTGTGTTTCAAAATTTCAATATTTAAATATTTTCTTATATATTGCAATGTAACTCAAAAATATCAATAGTTACTGAATTTATCTTTTGTTTCTCAGTACTGATTTATATTTAACGCTAATTTTTACTTAAATGCTTTGTATTCTTTTCATTTCAATACTAATTTGAGCTCTTGTTTACGTTAATCTTATTTCAATAACATCTATGATTTTAATTCAAATTTTACAATAAACATTGACTCTTACTTTTAAATAGAACAAGAATGTCCTTAATTGTCTTTACGTTAATTGTTCGATTAAGAGATAAATAAGTTGTTTATCACCTTGTCGTCGTCAATCATACTCAATCATTGGATCCCTCTGTAATCGTCCTCGTCTCGAACTTCAGCATCCTCTCTCTTCTCCTCTTGTCCAGCGTCGCCTCTCTCTTCTCCTCTCGTCCAGCGTCGACTTCCTCTCTTGTCCAGCGTCGACTCTCTCTCTCTGTCCAGCATCGCCTTTCTCTTCTCCTCTTGTCCAGCGTCGACTCTCTGTCTGTCTGTCCAGCATCGTATCGCTCTCTGGAACTTCTCCTCGTGCTGTTTCGGACGTCAGTTGTTCTTCTGATGTGGATCTTCTTATGTAATTTTGTTACTACTTAAGTATTGTTTGTTTTACAATCCAGTTACATAACTGTATGTAACTGGAAGGATGAAACTATTTACAAAAATTTAAATATTCTGTGCGGACGGGCAGGAGCTCTCGCTGCACCGTGGATGATTTAAGAAAGAGAACCACTGTAGCTTGTGTGTCCTATTTATACCCATGTCTTGGTCAACACCTGCAGTGGTACGAAATCGACATGTCTGAAATTGTTTCTGGGTTCAGTTCCCCCATTCCTTGTCAATTTTGCTATTTCTTATATTTCTGCGAATTGCAGAGTCCTGTAAGTATACTCTTATACTTATCTTATAACTATTTTTACAACTCATGTTCACTGTAATTTTGGACATTGCAACTTAACCCTTTCGATTTGTACACAGTTATTTCACTATTACACTCGTACGGTGTGGCACTTTCACATGGTTTTCGTACACAGTATTTAGTAAATTTTCTTAGATTTTATTGTTTTTGGATTTTACTTCTTAATTATAGTTTATGAATAATTACGGAAAAACAGTAATTATGCAATTATTCATCTTCGGGTGGTAAACTCGCCTGCATAGACCTGCGTTCACACACACTAGCAAAATACTGGTGTACACACTTTCAGTTACATTTGTGTGTGTGTGCACGTCGATTCAGGTCGAAACACCTGTTCATATTTTTGTCTGAGCCAAGCTTGCAATCCCTGACATGCGTATTTCTAATACATTATTAATTATTTACAGTTTATTAGGTATATTTAAATTTGTATATTCAATGCTCAGTACATCACTTATTTGTACTGTCGCAATATATTTGATGTAATATTTTGTCGTTGTGAATGTAATATTTTGATACCACATGGATTTGACTTTGTATATTGTAGCATGACAGATAATGCCCATAGTTCTGAATGGAGAGAATGATCATAAAATAAAATAAAAACATTTTAAATCCAAGAAAGCAATATAAAAAATTAATTAAGAACCACCGTAAAGCACAATCATAGATTGAAGTAAAAGTTTCATTAAAACGAATATTACAATGAGTGATGAGTAATCAAAATAAACTTCAAAACTAAAAAATAAAGTAAAGGAATACCCAGGTAGGATAGGAGTAAGTAAGGAAGAAACCCAAACAAGACAACATCCACAAGAAGAAAAGGAAATACTTTTATAAGAAACAAGGAGGATAGGAGAAATTAAAGGAGAAAACCAGAACAAGACAACATCCACAAGAAGAAGGAGTGCTCTTATAAGAAACCAAAACAACACCCCAAAAGAAAGTAATAAAAATAATAACCAATGAAGTATAACAAAATCTCAAATTTAGAAACCATGTAAATTAAATATAAGCCAAAAGTGTATAAAGTAGAATTGAAAGTGAACCAATGTGAATTAATTATATAATGCAAAAAACAAACCTTCATTATCTTCTATAAGTAGATTTCTTGATTTTAAAAAGACTATAAAACTATTTAGAAATAAAATCAAAGAATAAAAAGGGGATCAGTGCAAGTTTTTGTGTTATATTAAATAAACCTGATGTGTCAATATTGAAGTTCATAAACTAAGTAAATTGTGAAATAATACAACTTTGAAGTGTTTATATTATGTCAGTGAATAATGTTAAATAGAGTATTATCATGACAGATAATACAAGTGTTTCTAAATAATAACTGCCACTCTTTATATACAACATTCATTAGAATGACAGTAAATAAAACAAGAGCAGGCCATATAAAAAGTGAAGTGATAAAGAAACATTACCACAAAAATCAAACAAAAAACAGATATGACTGAAAATAAAACTAGGTGTAAGAAATAGTGTAGATGATGGAAGGACAGATATGTTTTGTTTGTTTAGAATAAAAATTATCTTGTTGTTGCATCCTCTTCGTTCACTTTATTAATTTAATAATATATATAAAACTTTCACTAATGAACTTACTGTTGTCACTTCCCAAACGTTTCGAGATGTTGTTTCTCTTCTTCAGTGGGTGTAATACTGACTGTCGATTACAGAATAACCGTTACGGAAAAATGGTGTGCGTGGTGGGGGTTGATGGTGGGAAGGGATTGGCGCTAGGGTTTGAAATGTTCAGAAAATCTGGAAGAAAAACAGGGGTTTATAAATTAAATTGTAATGATTGCCAACAATTCTACATCGGCCAGACGGGAAGATCTTTTTCTTCCAGATTTTCTGAACATTTAAAAGCCCTCACCACAAACTACATACATTCCACATTCGCCACACATTTACATAACGAAAACCACAGTTACACAAACATAGAACACAACATGGAAATATTACACTACTTACCCAAGAGTAGAAAACTAAACACAGCTGAACAATTTGAAATATACAGATATCACACACTACAACCAAACAACATATTAAATGAACAAATACATTATAAATCACATACACTATTCGACACACTGATCCACACACACAATTCAAACCTCAGCGCCAATCCCTTTCCCACCATCAACCCCCACCACACACACCATTTTTCCGTAACGGTTATTCTGTAATCGACAGTCAGTATTACACCCACTGAAGAAGAGAAACAACATCTCGAAACGTTTGGAAGTGACAACAGTAAGTTCATTAGTGAAAGTTATATATATATTATTTAGAATAAGTTTAAATAGCTCAAGGATAAAATGTCTGAGAGTACAATCCTTTTAGTATAAAACTTTTATTAAGAAAATGTTTATTATGTTTTAAAAATAGTTAATCAAGATTAAAATGTCTGAGTTTGAAAGACCATTGTTAATTTCAATTATGTGTTGTGAATTAAGAGTATAAATAATATACTAAATGTTCTTTTGTTAAAATAAAAAAATGTTAATTAATGTCATATTAGAATAGAAAGTCAGAGAGGGTATAAACAAAATGTATTATTTAAAAACTTTGTATGTAAAAACTGTTAAAAATCTAGGCCAAATGGTAAAACTAAACAGCATTAAAATTAAGGAATTAAGTACAGAAAAATAATTAAACTGATGGAATTTATATAAGGTAAATCAGTCATAGAGTCATATAACAGAAACTATAAGTAAGAAAGATTTTGTAAAAAGATAGTAAGAATTATTGTTAAAAATGCAAATGTAAAAACTGAAAATTCAAAGAGGGGAGTCACATATTAATGTATAATATTTCAAAAGAGAACCAATTAATCAAATTACAAGAAATTAAGGGAAGATAAACCTTTTATGTCAATCTGAGATTTAATACAATCATTAATATAACATGTAAAATGGCAAACATTTTTGAGAAGAACAGGAAGTAATATTTAAGACTTACAATTTTCAAAATGAAGTAAATATAGCATTTTAGATAAAAAACTTAGTAAAACTATCTTATTTGGTATCAAATCAAGCAGAATGAACTGAAGAAGAAGATTATGTATTTAGTAATTAGTAAATTTAAATAATAGCAAAAATATACTCAGTAGTATAATATAAAAATTTCACATGTACAGGATGTAAAATAATTTTGAAACAATGGATAATTAATATTAAATTGGCTAAGACTTTAGGAGAGACGAAGGAAGTTAGTTAGTTCATTATTAGACGTTGTGAAGTACACTTGATACGAGGACTAAATCAAATATTAACCTAATAGCTAAGACATAAATGGCGCATATTCAACAAGCCTAGTCTGCAGTGAAAAACGCGAGTTTTATAAAATTACATTTAAACCGTAAATTCAGTGAAACGAACACCTACAAACATTAAATTAACATAAAACAGAACAGAAAACCAGTGAATACACAATTTAAACGATTTAAACATTAATTCCACATCACGAAACAAACAGCGCAATTATCTACCTAATAGACGAAAGTGAAACATAACTTTAACAACACATTTTATCGAAGTGGACCACTAACACTTAACCAGAAACACTCCACAATAACCAGAAGGAAGAATCGCAGCTGCAGGAACGAGAAATCATAGGAAAAGTAGCCTTTATTGGAAGCAGAATCAGCGAGGTGCATTCGTCTGACATCTGAACTCGAAGCGGCCATATTTTTCTTCCCAGAATCCAATGCGACACTGCCTGTACAAATGAACGGTTCGAAAATTTCTTTACTCACTATTATATATTGAATGTTATATATGTATTTTAATTTTTACGCTGATATATTGTAATGTTATACTTTCCATACTCTGCCCTTTTTCTCTGACTATCTATAAAATAACTGTTTAAAGAACCCAATAATAAATAATTGTACACACTATTGATATACCCTGAGAAAGTCGATTAATCAATTGATAGAAAATCGATTATATTACCATCTGTTAATAAAATTCCTTGAAGATTATAAAATTGAATATTGTTTATTCCTACATAGTAACTAGTATAATATATTATTTTAATTGAGCAATAACTACCAGAATTTCACCACTTAGAAGGAAGATAACCTACAAATAAGGAAAGTTCACCAATCGATTGTTCTTGGAGACAATCCTATTAACTGGTGAAGGAATTTTAAATACTGAACAGGACATAATTCAATTAAAACAAATAACAAAAAGTTCAAAACACCATAGAACATTTTAACATAATTAATTTTAAATTAATAAAAAAAATAATAATAATAAACAAAACATTTTTTTTTTACAAACAAAAACAAATTAACAAAATTTATATCTTAAATTTGTTACAATATATGTATATATTTGTTGTATATATTTTATTGTATATATTGTTTGTAATATTTGTTTACAATATACGTGTACATTTTTCATTACATAAGTGTTTATTTTCAACTATCCTTTTCCATGCATGATGTGTGTTGCACAATTTTTACGAGTGAAGTGATTTTCAATTATACACACAAGACATTATGCACTGTCAACATGAGTATCTTACGACGAGCGCTGAAGAAGAACGCAGTGATGCTGTACCCTTATTTTTTTTACAATATATACTTACCACAGACACATACAACCATACGCTGACCAATCTACGGTCGGGCGGTGTTCATATCTAAAACCGTACACTTTTTTTACAATATATACTTGGACACATACAGCCTTCAAATTTTTACACCGACCAATCGGTGGCCGGGCGGCGGACAGGGTTCAAATTTAACACCGTTCATACATTTACAAGTTGGCCCGCCAATACACGTCACTCAGTCTCTTCGCCGACCAATCATCGACAACATCCGGGCGACGGCGGCTCAAATTCAGACCAATCAACACATCGCCCCCGCCTACAACATGGCCGATGACCAGTCAACACATCGCCTGCCTACAACATGGCCGACGACTTTTCCACGACATCCCACACCCCCGCCTCCACCACCAACATCACGTGACAACCCCCACCATCGTCACAGCCAACACCCCAACTGCCCGCACCAATGTCACATGGTACCCCCACCACAAAATTTTAATCTCCCACCACCTGAAGTCAACACCCCACACTACCCCCACCACCTCAATATTTGAATTTCCTGCCAAAAGTGGGTAGCGGTGGGTTGACGCACATCGGGCCTGGAACTCTCATAACCCCCCTACTGACAGAATATATTGATCTGATGCCACGGACTCAGAAGGAAGGACTGATGTTCATAATGAACGAAGGAGCAATGGCCATCTTTGATCTCTTGCAATCTTCACAAAATTGAAGGAAAGTATTTATACAGTTTACCATTTGATGATAAAAGAATTGCATGAATTGATTCCAGAAACGTCTAAGACTACACTTCATGAAGTTGTGAAAATAAAATTAGGCCATAAAAGTTGTGTCACATGTGATGTCCCAAACTGTAACAGATAATTATTAGAAGAAAAAATAGGATGGGTTGTCCATTCATGTTTCTGATGCGTTTTGCGGACGCTGTGTTCCTGGATGCTGTTTATAACTGGAGATGAAACCTGGGTTTATCACCATACTTCTGAATCTAAACAGCAGTTATTGAAGTGGTACTTCACAGAATCCTCTAATGTCAAAAAATTAAAAATCTCAACATGGGCTAGAAATATAAGTCTACTTTGATGCATAAAGGCAAAATAATTACTCTCAGTGTGTACAGCACACAAGACATGGTGGGCTGTACAAAACAGAAAGTGGGAATTCTGACATATGACACCTGCCTGCTCCATACTCCACTCATCACTTCTTCATTGCTTGCTTGACATCCACTGCATTGCTGGACCCCTCAGACCTAGCGATATTCAACCAACCAAAAAAATTCAACAATGGTGAGATGAAATATGAGGCCCTGCCATGATCAGAGGATTGGTAGTTGGTGTCTGTGACAAAAACTGATTCACAAGCTTAATGAGTGCTTAGAAGTAATGGCAGTAGTTTAAAAAATTAAGATCTATTTTTTCCTAACAATTTTAAATTGAGGCAGTGTTAGCAGGTTAAGTAAAATTTGTTACAAGTGTAGAGATTTGTGAAAACAAAAAATATGTTATTATTTCACTCCATTTAAAACTGTAAGGATAATTAAAATTAAAATTTCATTGTATAAAGTATGTTGTTATATCAAAAATTATGTTTTCAGCTGAAAGCATTGTAGAATTAAAAATATTATTCCATGAGATTGTAAAAGTACTGATCCGTTTTGGCCGAAGGATGCCAGTTTTGTTTTTCTATACTACTACATCAGCAGCAGCTAAGATACGTAGTATTCTTAAAATGACAAGTACAGATGGATTCTACTATGATCCCAGAGCAACAACAGGTACTTTATTAAATAACATGTAGAATTTACAATTTTGTACTGATAAGTGAATTGCCGTACACTTTTATTAGTGAAATACGATATAGGTGAATAATCAGTATTTTATTAGTAATTAGTGAAATATAGAAGTACCGTATGTTATAGACTTAAATGCCATGTTTTATTACAAATTAAAGTGTTCATTTGATTTAAGTGCAGTTATTAATTCAGTGAATGTTATTGTTTAGTACGTAGGCTTTCACGGCCGGTGTCACTATAATTAATTAAAACTTCCAGGCTGAAAGGCCGTGGTCGAATGCTTGATGTAAAATCACTAGACGTTTCGGCCACACCACCGGTGGCCATCTTCAGTAGCAAAGAATGTTCGTAATAGATGGTATGCCGAACAATTCGCCCAGTGAAATGGGAACAAGCAACAGTGAGAGACGGCAACGCTGTTTCTATTTATAACTTTTTGGCCGCTTTAGGTGTATAACGCGAACCAATCAGAAGCCAGTTCATCATTCTCCACTCTGATTGGTTGTGGAAAATAAACCATGCCAGACACTATTTAAGGAGATGCTTTCACCCTGGTGGTTCATAGCGACAGACGCATTCTTATGAATATGGATGGACTCCGGATGCAGGCGAGTGAAGTAACCCCGGACAGAAGACAACACCCGGGCTTCATCAAACATTACCCGGTGATCGTCGTGGGAAAGAGCGTTTTCAGCAACTGCGGACTTCTCCGGCTGGCCCAGGCGGCAGTATCTCCGATGTTCAGAGAGGCGCATTCAGACACTACGCTTCGTGGTGCCTACGTATACCTGGCCACACGTACAAGGAATACTATACACCCTGCATGACGAGAGCGGATCCCTGGCGTATTTACCGGTCGCAGGAACTGATGGATCTTTTTGGTTGGCTTAAAGATCATCCTGACGCACCATTTACTCAGCAGCTTGCCGATGCGGTCAGTCATGCCATGGATGTAGGGCAAGACAACAGAGCCAACAACCTCGGGCAACACCGACTCGTCCGGCCTACCAGATCTTCTCAACCGGGCAGCACGCCTCACCTCCGCAGCAGAGTAGCCGTTGGACTGCAGTGCTTCCTCGAGATGCCGCAACTCATCTTCGAGATACCGGGGCTGACAGATCCTTTTAGCCCGGTCAACCAGAGTCTTCAGCACCGCCCCCTTCTGCCTAGGCTGATGATTGGAGGACTTATGCAGATATCTGTCAGTATGCGTTGGCTTCCTATAAACTTTATGCCCTAATCCGCCATCAGTATTTAGGACCAACACATCCAGAAATGCCAATTGATCACCGTTCTCGCGCTGCATCGTAAACTGTATGCGCGGGTGCACAGCGTTGAGATGTCCAAGGAAGCGTCCCAGCTCTTCATCACCATGGCTCCAGACCACGAAAGTGTCGTCAACATACCACAGCCAACACTTCGGCTTCAGTGGCGCAGATGATATTGTCAATTCTTCAAATTTTTCCATGTAGAAGTTTGCAACCACAGGGCTGAGAGGACTTCCCATCATGATGCCATCCAACTGTTCGTAAAAGCCGCCATTCCACTGGAAGTAGGTCGTTGTTAGGACCTGCCGGAACAAAGCAGTGATGTCCGCTGGGAACAGTTCACCTATATACCCCAAGACCTCCTGGACAGGGACCATCGCGAAAAGAGAGACCACATTGAAACTCACAAGCACATCGCCAGGCTCCAGCACCAACTCCCGGATCCTCCGGAGGAAATGAGAAGAGTCATGGACAAACGAATCCGTATGCCCGATGTGTGGCTTGAGCAATCCAGTGAGGTGCTTAGCCAAGTTGTACGTCGGCGAGCCAATAGCACTAACGATGGGCCTCAGCGGAACGTCCTCCTTATGGATCTTTGGTAATCCATAGAGACAAGGGGGAAGGGCCTACGAACACCAGACGGCCGTTTTCATATCAGACGCTAGAGAAGATTGCTTCACCAAAGAATCTGTTTTTCTTAAAACCGTAGAAGTCGGATCTTTGTTCAGCCTCCGATAAGTGGCCGGATCTAACAAACCCTCACTCTTCCGCTGGTAGTCTTCGGTGTTCAAGACCACCGTAGCGCTCCCCTTATCCGCCGGCACGATGACAATGGAGTCATCCCTTCTCAAATCCCTCAAGGCCCGCAGTTCCACCGACAGAAGATTGCATTTTGGCGGAGCGGCCCTTTTAAGGGCCCTGGCAGCTTCCAACCGTATCTCATCTGCCTGGTCTCGGGGTAGTCCTCGGATACCTGCTTCCACGCTCGCAACTATTTCCTCCACCGGTACTGCCCTTGGGGTAACCGGAAACTTCTCCCCTTTGGCCAGCACCGAGGTCTCATGTGCTGTCAGCTGACGGTTCGAAAGATTAACGACCATCCTGTCCAACCTGTCGCAGTCTTGATCTCTTTCCCTGATGATCTGGGAACCATAACGTTCAAATTTTTCCCGCTGTCTCTGGCTGGTGCTGGTATAACACACCTCGAAAGCACTGTACGTGAGACCATCCAACACCTCCCAATCCTGTCGTTGGAGGGAACTGCTGAGTTGTAAATTTGAAGAATTGGCAATTTCATCTGCGCCACTGAAGCCGAAGTGTTGGCTGCGGTATGTTGACGACACTTTCGTGGTCTGAAGCCATGGTGATGAAGAGCTGGGACGCTTCCTTGGACATCTCAATGCTGTGTACCCATGCATACAGTTTATGATGGAGCGCGAGAGCGGTGATCAATTTGCATTTCTGGATGTGTTGGTCCTGAAAAGGACCGATGGCGGATTAGGGTATAAAGTTTATAGGAAGCCAACGCACACTGACAGATATCTGCATAAGTCCTCCAATCATCATCCTAGGCAGATAGGCAGAAGCGGGCGGTGCTGAAGACTCTGGTTGACCGGGCTAAAAGGATCTGTGAGCCCCGTTATCTCGAAGATGAGTTGCGGCATCTCGAGGAAGCACTGTAGTCCAACGGCTACTCTGCTGCGGAGGTGAGGAGAGGTGCCCGGCTGAGAAGATCTGGTAGGCCGGACGAGACGGTGTTGCCTGAGGTTGTTGGCTCTGTTGTCTTGCCCTACATCCGTGGCGTGACTGACCGCATCGGCAAGCTGCTGAGTAAACGGGGTGTCAGGATGATCTTTAAGCCAACCAAAAAGATCCATCAGTTCCTGCGACCGGTAATAGACGCCAGGGATCCGCTCTTGTCGTGCGGGGTGTATAGTATTCCTTGTACGTGTGGCCAGGTATACATAGGCACCACGAAGCATAGTGTCCGAACGCGCCTCTCTGAACATCGGAGATACTGCCGCCTGGGCCAGCCGGAGAAGTCCGCAGTTGCTGAACACGCTCTTTCCCATGACGATCACCGGGTGATGTTTGATGAAGCCCGGGTGTTGTCTTCTGTCCGGGGTTATTTCATTCGCCTGCATCTGGAGTCCATCCATATTCATAAGAATGCGTCTGTCGCTATGAACCGCCGGGGTGAAAGCATCTCCTTAAATAGTGTCTGGAATGGTTTATTTTCCACGACCAATCAGAGTGGAGAATGATGAGCTGGCTTCTGATTGGTTTGCGTTATACACCTAAAGCGGTCAAAAAGTTATAAATAGAAACAGCGTTGCCGTCTCTCACTGTTGCTTGTTCCCATTTCACTGGGCGAATTGTTCGGCATACCATCTATTACGAAAATTCTTTGCTACTGAAGATGGCCACCGGTGGTGTGGCCGAAACGTCTAGCAATTTTACATCAAGAATTCGACTACGGCCTTTCAGCCCGGAAGTTTTAGTTAATTATAATGTTATTGTTTGTTCTGAATTGTGTAATAAATATTAGTAGGAAAATTATTTTTCTATCTCTGGTGTGTCATTACGAAGGTAGTTCCAAAAGTTTGCAGCTTGCGTTAAGATAATTTTTCCAATTTATAAAAACTTTACTCTTTTTGTTACCTTCGGGTTCCGTCCAGGATTCTACAGACGAAACAGTTGCAGAGAGATTACTTGGGGTGGAGTTGCAAAATCTTAAGCTAACACATGTTATGCAAGGAATTACTCTTATTTATTTTTCTTTAGTGAACTTCCCTGTCTACTCTCTGTTGAATAATGGTTTACAAAAAAATCTCTTAATTACTTAATACATGAAAGTGATATTAAAAATTTACTACAGTTATTTTTGCGTCATACCCTTATAACATCGAGACTATTCAAAGTTTTACAATTAATTGATTGCCACAAACTATAACTCCGTAATTAATGTTCTGAAACCAGTACTTCGGTTTGTACGTACGTACTCAAACTTATGCTCTCACTCTCTCTCTCTCTCTCTCTCTCTCACGCTTCTATTTCATTTAGTTAATTTTGTGAGGTATTCTACACGTTATAACTATAAAATTTAAGAGTTTTGGCCAATTAATTAATTCTGGTACTTAACTGTTCTGAGTGTGTCTCTGGGAGTTGCACAATCACTGTCTGTTCAACCTTCCGGTTCACTCCGCGTTTAGTTTTTCTTTTGTACACTAATTAATTTTCTGCATTGTTGTCACTGTCCATCACCACTGTTTAAATTATACTGATACTAGTTATTTAGTCGGCCGACTATAATTGCTCGAGCACTTGTTTGATTTTTCTGACCACGCGGTCTGAACAATACGAGTTGACTGCCGCTTAATCTGGCATTAGGGCACAATGCTCGGGGCGAGAGGCCGGTCACGTGATCACCAATTCAAGCCCTGATTGGTGGTTTTAAAAAGTTCTAGAAGCTAGGCCAGCGAATTCTGCAATATTTTGCCGCCTGGTGAAATCTGCACATTGGCGTCATTTTTTCCGTGATTCACGGATGCCACGAACTGTATGTCGTTACGTAATATGTCTGGCCTGTCTGAGTCCAGCGACAAACACAGACGTGGTGTTGTGTAATAACAATGTAGGTATAGTTGGTTAAAATGAGGCACACTAAAGGTGAACCCTGACTGCTTTCAGAATTGTTTGCAATTATTAAAATTAATTCCCGTCCCTGATATGTCCCGTTACAATACCCCCCCCAATGAGAGGTTTATGCCGAAGCATAAAAACTCACTGCCTAAAACCTAAGAGGATCAGCGAGGATATAGCACTGCAACCCCCCTTAAATCTTTACTAAAATCATGGGTACTTATCCCCCTAGTCGGGTGGCTGTGGCTGCACCTATCCGACCTTACTGGACTTCTCAGCTCGAGATCCCAACACCATAAAATCAGACAGGCATGTCACCACAGTATCACCTGACTCTGAAACATTCAATAAAATATCACTAAACGGCCTTCCATTATTCCATATCCCCAACTGATTCGTTTCCTCTTAGTCGTACTGGTATGTTGTTAACAAAGTACTGGTTTGATTTTTTTTCAAAGTACTGGATTGTTATCTAATTTGTTAATATACAAATACCTCTGTTCTACATTTATCACTCCTAAATAGAATGCAACATAATAAACATTCCCATGGCTACATTAACACAAATATTCCCCTTTGAGTATACCTAATTACCTCAACTTGGTTTAAGTACATTAATTACCAAGATTTAAACATTTTACCTTGATTTCAAATAAACCGGTAGCTTGACTATAGAAAATACAATGGCTACATAGCAATATAAACTTATTATCTACTTACATTCAATACATAAAAAATCCCATACAAGTTATATACATTGGTAATTTTCTCCCCTAACAAAACACTGTTCCCCGCCAAAAGTACAAATTGATTACATAAAATGCAAATAAATCATAATAACCTTACTATAAAATATAAGTTACACACATAAGAATACTTTATCATCCACTCACAACTCCATCTTATGCAAACATTTTTTTTTCACAACCCCCCAAATCCCTTAACCCCTGATACCCGTTACAACTTGCTGTGTTCTGCACTAGGCGTCTTGGCCATCGCCGGCCTCATTCTAGCCGTAAACCACATCTCCCTCGTGGCCTGTAACTTGGTCACCCCCCCATCCACACTCACTATGACCCCCCTGGACTGTAGCGTCTAGTTGCTTCCACAAGGACTGGTGCGGAAAGGGGTGGACATTTTTTCTTTTATTTCACCCCCATCCTTGCTTCCGCGTTACAAAAAAATTCAGTATACATACCTACTAATCATGATTAATACACCCCTAATGGACTACCACCCCTATATGGGTGAAAATAGCCCTGTTCCAAAAATTGGTAGATTCCCCTAAAAATAACCCCCCCATTAAATTTAACAAACCACCGGGTTAACAAAACAAAAACAAACCATAAGCCGGTTATAACAATTAAAATTTATGATTTGCTATAATTAACTACTTTCACGGTCGTGATCCGGTGAGGTCATGACCGCACTTAGGTGGGGAATCTACTGTTACACATTTACCACGGGTTTATTATTTATACCAGGTTACATCATCAGTTGTATACACAACTTGTTTTACAAACACTGACTCAGCATAAACCTTCCTAATCACATCAACCCAAACATTTCCTTCAATTTTGAATTTAAGTAAATATTTTAATCAGTTACCAGTTATTTTATAATTCTAATCAAAATTCAAATCAAAGCATTTAAATTCAGTACTAAAATTCACATTTTCAATTAATTTAATTACTCCAATCAAAACAATTTACATTACTTTTAATTACATTATTTAAAACAAATCAACTCCATTCAGTTACATCTTGTAGTTATTTTATTTCATACTAAAATTCATCTATGGCAATTATTCATCAACATAAAACATTATTGTTGTTGTCAACTCCAGCATGACTGTAAACTTTAGTCACACAAAATACAATGTTCATATCAACAATAGAACCTAATATACAATATATCTAACACCCATACAAATTTATTTACACATTTTCGTCAAATCCTGTTATTATTTACCACACTTTATTACATAAATCAGCCAAGTCATTATACCATTGACTCAAATAATTAAATGTTCATTCACTGTTTATCTAACCACCATCATCGAAAATTACTCTTATGTTGAATATACACAATTCATTTTTATTTAAATTCCTTATATTACTATTGTTAATATAATAACCATAAGAATTTGTTTTTTCCATTCTACCATAATAAAAAATCCCAGGAGTCTCCCCCATTATTATTTTATCATAAGCAATTTCTACATCAATATTTTTGGTTAAGTCTCCGTTAGTATTTTCTGTCACATTTAAATAGTTTATACTTTCATTACTATAGTCATCAGCTACTAGTGCACTAATTCTCACAACAGGTAAGTGTTTATTATTATTAACCTCAATATAATCGTTTGCTACTAGACCAGGTAAGTTGTGATGATTTAATTGGTAATAAATTATTTAATAAAAAAAAAATTGAGAAAGCATTTAAGTATTTTTAAATCGCACAATTAAACCTAATACCCCTGTACTAACTCAGAATAAGTACGAGATTTAAATGGAAAAAGATCTAACTAAACAAGTAATAAAAAAATCGTATTGTAAATAGTTAATAATATTACAGTTAACCCTTTAGTAAATCATCATGCGTTGACCTGTTTAATTCCGGACACAACGTGCTTAGCGAACCGTCTGTAACTTAGAAATATTTGAAAATCGTAATGTAAGTAATTAATAATGTGAAGGCACAAATAGTAGTTAAAATAATTCCTGTAAACTAATTAAGTCTAAATAATTTGTTTCATCTTGCTATAAGAATGTCTATTTAAATAAAAGTTGGAACTATATTATGGCGGAGTACTCGCTCCGCTTCGTTGTTATGTACCAGTCGTATCAAGTTAAGAGTTATGATGCGGCGTTCAGACAATACACACCTCCAAGCGAGGGCTCTGCAGATATGTTTTATTTTAAACTTTAAAATAATGGTTAGCTACCTCTAAAAAACGTGGTGAGCTAGTGGTAGTTATATGTATATGATGTAAAAGGTTTGTTAACAAAATGTAATAGTAAAATAAGAAAAATTATCAACACGTAAACAAGGTGACGTCTCTACTTAAGATGTAAACTCCAGTACAACTCTACATGTGAATATGTGACCTGCCAAATTGCACATACGGACGTCTACAACCCATACGACGCTGACCAGGACCGGCGTGGATCAACCCAACTTCATGCAGCATTACATCAATCTACTCACTAATACAGCTACAAGATATTCACCAGAGACACGACCCAGATGACTACCCCGACTACCAGAGTTCCAAAGAGTCACTCCCCAGGACGAGGACTGCAAAAGCTTATTTTAGAGGTGACTCGATAGCTTGCCTATCGAGAATTAAGTACACTTAAAACATAACTTTTATAGATGAAAGACACTTTTCAAAAGACTATAACATTCTCTAAGCAATAAATAAAACAAAAGAAATGTAAACTGTAGTATCGATAATCATACGTTGTAACGTTAATCTTGAAATGTAAGTTATAATCACTTAATTAAATAACACCGTTCTTCAAATGGTTAATGTAATCTTGCAAGCTCTTAGATGAGCATAGTATAATTCAGATGTCTTTACTATATTTAAAGCAGACTAGGATCCGAGGTAAATTACATGATTAATATGATCCCTTGTTTAACAGAAAACTTTTTAAATATTGCAGTATAAATTTTTATGTTATGGGATCTAGTTATATGACTTGTTAATAAAGAGATGTCATCTTATTACAGATTGAAGTGAGTGCATAAATCAGTGAAATACCTTCCCCTTGTGTCCTAATAAATTGCGTAAATATTATTGTTCTATGTGTTAAGTTTAATTTCAGTTTGTTACAACGTAGGCAGCCTGTATAATTGGCTAGAGTCAATTATAATGGGTTCCCTGGATTTGTAACGTAGCCCGGAATGTTACAAAGTCTCTATTATTTATAATAATTCTCTCATTATTTATCTCCTCAGCTAACCCTTTATAACCTATATTCAACTTAAATATCTCTATCACTCTATTTCTCTCATTATGATCACTTTCCCAGCCCAATTTCACATTCTCACTGCACACAGAGGGCAATGCCACATTGTTATAACACCATCTGACCTTACCAGATACACCCCAAAAACTTATTTGACCATTTGCTGTCCCATTGTCACCCAAATGTCCTAGTGAGGATCTCTTATCCTCATAAACCACTTGTAAAGTCTTCGCTCCACATTTAACCCCTGTTCACCCTCTTCATTTAAACTATCTCTATACTCCCTATCTAACTCATAAACACTAACTAACAATCCTCTAACCTCAACTAACTTTCTACTCTCATTATCACCACCACTGTTACTCAGTATATCACCATTATTTTTATTCAATAATATTTCCTCATTACTTATTTTAAAACCACCACTTACCTTGTAATTCATCACCTGATTATTATTCATTATTATCTCACCATTATAATTATCACTTGTTTTAACCACATTACTCACCTTGTTCTTCATTACTTCATTATTTATTTTCTCACTACACTTACCTGTCTCTTCATTATGATTAACCCTTATATTTTCACTATCTTCACTTACTTCGTCATGTATAATTTCATCTGTACTTAAACTAACGCTATTGTCTATAAAAGTATCGTCATCATTATTACCTCCACTATCAGAACCACTTACCTGGTTTGGTTTGCTTTCTTTATTTTCTTTCAATTTACATCTATCTCTTCCCACTTTTTATTTTGTTTTTTCATTTTATTATTTAATCCCTTGATATCGTTTCTTAGTTCATCAAATCTACTTTCTAGTTTCACCTCATTCATATCAAAACGTTCATGTAATTCGTTAAAATTGTTTTCGCATTTAATTTTCTGTTCATTTAGCTTAATGTTTACTTCATTGATGCAACTGCTTAATTCTTTAAATTTTGCATTTTGTGCATCAAACGTTTTGCTAACTTCATCAAATTTAACCTCATTATCACTTTTAATTTTATCAAATTTATTATTCAGATTATTTTCTACTTCTTTATTTTGTTCTTTCAACTCATTAAATTGTTTTAGTAAAAAACTCAATACATCATTATCCAATTTACTACTACATTTTGTTGAGGTTGGGGTTGACTGCACACTTGAATCGTCTACAATAGCTGATTCAGTTAGACTGGGGTCTTCGGACCGGTTCACCGGAGTCGAATGAACCCCCGGTTCCCCCACACCCGCCGACTCGCTCATTACAACCTCAGTCTCTTTGGTATCCATCTTTATGAATATGACTGATTCAAGTAAACAATTATGTGAACTGCCTACACAGTTATAAACATCTTAAAATTTACTCTTCGTAACCTTTAATTACACATTTATTTTTAATTTACAAAAACGCCCTCACTCGCAAATAATCCTTCTCTGCATCTCAATTAGGTCTGATTTGTATAATTAATAAATTATATTCACCGTCCTAGTTCGGGGGCCATTGAAACTTTTGAGTCCCTAATTCGTGGGCCACTGAAACTTTATGTATTCTTTTCGTTAAGATAATTTTTCCAATTTATAAAAAATTTACTCTTTTTCTTACCTTTGGGTTCCGTCCAGGATTCTACAGACGAAACAGTTGCAGAGGGATTACTTGGGGTGGAGTTACGAAATCATTAAGGTAACACATGTTATGCTAGGAATTACTCTTATTTATTTTTCTTTAGTTAACTTCCCTGTCTACTCTCTGTTGAACAATGGTTTACAAAAAATTCTCTTAATTACTTAATACATGAAAGTGATATTAAAAATTTACTACAGTTATTTTTGCGTCATACCCTTATAACATCAAGAGTATTCAAAGTTTTACAATTAATTGATTGCCACAAACTATAACTCCGTAATTAATGTTCTGAAACCAGTACTTTGCTTTGTACAAATGTACGTACTCAAACTTACGCTCTCACTCGCTCTCTCTCTCACACTTCTATTTCATTTAGTTAATTTTGTGAGGTATTCTACCCGTTATAACTATAAAATTTAAGAGTTTTGGCCAGTTAATTAATTCTGGTACTTAACCGTTCCGAGTGCGTCTCTGGGAGTTGCACAATCACTGTCTGTTCAACCTTCCGGTTCACTCCGCATTTAGTTTTTCTTTTGTACACTAGTTAATTTGCTGCATTGTTGTGACCGTCCATCACCACTGTTTAAATTATACTGATACTATAGTTAACTGCATGGAAGTAGTATCTTCAAGGTCACACCGCTTACTTACAGCGTTGCCACTAAGCAACAGTTTCCCTTTCTTCCGAAAAATGCTACACTAGGAAGTAAGCCTACTTAATGTAAAGAATATAACAAAGTGAGAAAGTTTCTAATACATGCATTAGAGTACATTGTCAATAATTCTTAATAATAATTACATCACAATTAATATATTGTTAATAATTAATTAACAATTAATTTCCGTATCTTATACATAACATTCAATTCGACGCGTCAGCTATAGTTTGTTTGTACAATTTTTTATACGCATCCTGTGTCTTAAGCTTGCCCCATTTAATTATTGAAGAGACACCGCACTATTCGTGACTCAGAAAAATATTCTATTTTTATTTCCTGCACTGGTTATTAATAATTAAGTAAAAAATTAGAACTATACTATAAGACGTTACATGCACAAGTAGCATAAAAATAATGGTATGTATAAACGTGAAACGAATTGGATTTCTTAAGAAAATAAGGATAATTTTATAAACAACAAATACAAATGCCTCATGAAATAAATTTAAAATTCCTTATTTATATATTAATATATTATAAATCTTTAAATATAGAATTTAAATTTATAATTCTATATTTTATGGATTGTCCTTACTAATTTTATAATTAAAATTTTCCTTATTTTATGAACTATAGAATTCCTTATGACTATTATACATAAGCAGTATGTTGAAAAACTCACCTTAAATAGGGTTAGTCACACAATTATCACTTTGCAAAGTGATAGCACATTCATAACACTCCTGAAGAAAACACGCACACACGGTTTTTTATGTTTCAATAAAAATAGAAAATACTACGCTTCGCTATAGACACGTTTATCACCAGTATACACTTTTTAACACTCCTGCAGTAATTCATCTTCGGATTCACTGGACTCAGGTTCGCTGTCACTACTCACACGTAAGTGTATGATGAAGGGCTCCACTGTGGTGTCTCTCGTGCACTGCTTTGAGTAATCGGCTTCTTGTAGTGCCTCCGCATGTCTTACGCACTTCTTCCAGTCTTCCTGAGTTATCCTGTCCAAAGCTTCGTGTGCAAGTTGTTCGATATCGGCCAATCTGAAAGTCGTATTCTTGTTTGCAACATACCGTTTAACTTGGGCCCATATCAGCTCGATCGGATTATACTGACAATGATATGGTGGCAGGCGCACTACTGTATGTCCCATTTCATTTGCCAGTTGATCCAATTCATACATCTTCTTGGCCGTTCGGATCTCTTCTTTAAAAAGAAGTTCATCCCTGGTTTCAGCTGTGGAAAATGAAATTCTCTTCTTACGCAGCCACTCCATGATATCCGCTTTACACCAGTTTGAACATGGTGGTTTATCTATTTGTACAGAATGATAGCTGGCATTATCCATCACGATGACAGAGCCTTCTTCCAAGGAGTGCAACATACCAACAAACCAGGTCTTAAAAACTTCAGCATTCATTTCTGTGTGGTAGTCAGATGCAGCTGAATGCTTACTGCCACGAAAGACAAGTTTGGCACCTGCTATGAAACCTGTACTTGCGGATCCAGCATGTGCAATAATCAGCCGGCCACCTCTACCAGTAGGTACTTTCAGCCCACCGTTCCCTCTGGAGTCTTGCCAGATGTATTTATTCGTATGATTCTGTGATATCCAGGTTTCATCCAAATAAATTATAGGCCTGTTGTCCTCCGTACGTGTATATGCATGGTTCTCAAAAACTTCGCTCTCAAGGCAGCAATGTCTCTGCGCTCCATTAAAAATTTTCGTCCATCGTTGCACTTCTTAAATTTAAAACCAAGCACTTTCAGAAGGTGAAGTACGGAGGCTTCTGAACCAGAATAATTGATTTTCTGACAGAGATCAGCTCAAATTTTGCTTACAGTGGGGTATTCCCCTCGGTCGTAATATTCTAGTACGGTCCTGCGGACTATTTGTTTATTAAAATCGTCCAGTTCAGTGTTTTTGTGTTCCCATTTATACCCTTTCCTTGGAGAACTGAACACAACACTCACGCCTTGATCATCTGCCGAAGCAACGGTATTGCTAATACGTTGCACCGACTGTTCAGAAATGCCACAAGCTTCCACTGTCAATTTTCGAACTTGTGCAAAGTTTATGTTCCTCCTGGCTTCTTCATTATAAGCAAGATTTTTAAAAAACTTGTAAACGTTTGCTATGATGACTTTACTTTGTTTTCTAATGTCCTCTCGGCCCGCACGTACACCACCGCTGCTTGTACTCAAACTAAATGTAGGATACTGTTCCTCAATATCACTCATAATAAATACAAATTATTGAAATAAACTAATACACACACTGTCTACAATAAAGACGTCAACCGTTCACATGAAACGCACAAAATGTCTGTCAACAATACTAAGGACGATAAATATTTTGGATGTTTGTTGCTAATTCGTCTCTTCCTCACCTCGTTCACCCAACCTACTTGGAATGGGGTACCGTAACTGAAATGGGATTGGCTTTTGCCACAACAGCGACAATTTTGTTTACAGAAATTGCTCAGTCCTATTTATCTTTGTGCAACGGAAGAAAGGTAGTAGCGTGGGCAGTAAACATACACATTTTTGAGGGGATTGTAAAATGACAAAGGCATTCATAAAAGTGTCAGACAGCAATATTTACCGAAAAGACATGCCGACAGGGTATACGCAATTTACATACCAAATGTGTACATATACCTAACAGAACTTCCGAACCATATGGCTTAGGAACGACCGTGTAGAGAACAAAAACAGATTCATTTACAAAAGGGAAAAGACCGTGAGTATGAAAAAATTAAAGCGACAACAGCAGGCAAGGTCAGCGTTCTCAGACAACTGTCAGTCTGTAGGATAACCGCCCATGAAGAAAACAGTAAAACTTTAAATAAGTAAGTTCACTGTACGGAAATCACAAAATAACTGACCTAATGTTAATGTAAAATAAATGTAACCCCTCTTTAGATGTTTTATGCTTTATACAAAAAATTGTTTTTTGAATTTTTTTTTTTTTTGATGAGGGGCCACTAGTTATTTAAAACTAGGCCAAAGCCTAGAGAAGCCAAAATGCGCTGGGTCCAGTGAGACGGGACTTGCAATTAAACTCTCTGTTATAACCAACAATATCATTTATTGAGTGTATAGCATATAGTGTAACAATTGGTTTCCTTTGTTTTATATAAATGTAATTTTGTATAAATCTTCCCCATACATACCCCACAAAAGTAACACAAACATAAATCACATAAATAGCGTATATATATATATGTAACAATTGTTTTCTTTTTGTTTTTTATAAATGCAAAATTTGCTTTGTATAAATCTCCCTGTATATAACCCACAAAAGTAACACCTACATAAATCACATAAATAGTATATATATTTGTAACAATTGCTTTCTTTTTGTTTTTATAAATGCAAATATTTTTGTATAAATAAATCTTCCCCACACGTAACCCACAAAAGTAACACATACATAATTGACATAAATACACATATAAAGATAAATATTGTATCGTTCCCTCGTAGTTACAAAATAATAATGTTATAATTTGTTAAAATTTGAAATAAAAAAAAAAATTTATTTTAAAATAAAAATTTTGTTTTTTCTGAAAAAATATTTGTTTCAGGTTTTTTTGTTATCTGTATTTAGCAAATAATTTTTGTTATTGTCTGGTGTAAAAATTTTAATTATATTATGGTTGATAGTGTTGTGGTGTCACTTTCTATGAATAACTTCTAAGTTAATATGGTTAACTCCGGTACTGGTCGATAGACGGCTCTTCTTCTTCTTCAATATGCTCCTTAATTTCGTAAATACCACCTTTCGGTTAGTCCGTGTTCTTGAATTAACTTATTCTTTAATTATATTTAAAGTAAAATTCAACCAATTTGCAGAATTAGAGTGTTTATTAACAATTTATTAAAAATATCGATAGTAATCGATTGTTGACAACAGTATCGACTCGTTACTCAGGACCGATCGACAAAAACTTTACATTAATAGTGTATATAAAATATTGTTCTTTTAACGGTTATGTTAGAATAGCCAGAGAAGGGTAGGGCCAAGAAAGTATAACATTTACAATAAAAATGTCTTAAAACTAACAATTACAGTGTTATTAATTAATATAGAAAGTTTATATAGTATAATATTCGAACCAATGCAGACTAGACGTTCATTTGTTCCACTTCGAATAGAATGCTGGGAAAATCAAAACGGCTGACAGAAGTATGCGTAGTTGAATGTCAATCACCTCGACGAATATTTCTTACAATAAAGATGTCTTTTCACTGTTTCTTCGTCTCATCAATTGTGGATATTAGTTCTGGAGTTAAATGAGTGTTCCTGGTGTAGTGTTTATTAGTTCACTTGGTGTAAATGTGTGTTATTATGTCTATTTCACTTTGGTTAAATGTGTCGTATATAACCCTTTTTGTTTTGTCCGTAAAATTTATTTGTAGTGGTGTTAGTTCAATTATTTAGGCGTATGTGGTTCTGTTTATCTGTAGTTCACTGTTTATCGTTTGTTTTCACTGCTTCTCAAGTTAAAATTCAAAATTAAAAAATTTACAAAATTTGCACTGAACTCGATTTAAGTATCGCATGCCATTAATATAGATTATACGGGGCAAAACCTCGTTTAAGTGTTCGTTTCAACAGATAATAATTAACTGTTCTCATTTCCTTCATCTCCTGAACATCTTAGCCAATTTAATATAGATCATACATTGTTTCAAATTATCTTAGCTTCCGATACATTTTATTTGAATACATTATACACGGAAAATATTTTCGTTATTATTTAACTGTATGAAATACTAAATACATATTCGGTTTCTTTAATTTATTTTGCTTATTTTGATACTAATTAATATAGTTTTACAAAGTTTTTATTTAAAAAAGTTATATTTCTTTCATGTTGGAAAAGTAGGCTTAAATTTGTGTTTCCTGTCCTTTTCTAGATAATAGCCATTTTCTCTGATATAATTATTATTATACTGAATCTAAGATTGATATAATTGTTTATCTTTCCGTAATTTCTTGCAATTTTGTTCATTAGTTATTGTTTTTAAATATAATTCGTTTATCTATGACTCCTCCTCTGAAATTTTAGTTAATACATTTCATTTTTATTTATAATTTTACTTATCTTCTGACAATAACTTTATAAAGTATAAGTTACATTGTATTACTATATAGTGGGTTTATCTTACATAAATTTCATCAGTTTAGTTGGTTTATAGGACTAGATTTGTCCATTATAATATAGTCTAAATTTACTATCTGGCCTAGATTTTATCTGTTGTTACTTACAAAGTTTTTAATAATACAGTTAGTTCAAACCCTTTTCTGACCTTCTATTCTAATATAATATTCATTAATAATTTCTTCTTTTACTACTATAACCTTTAGTATTGATTTTAAACAATTAAAACATAACAATTATTTAACATTAAATCTGGTATTTAGAATCATAGCCTTTTTTGTACTGATTACTTACAGTAACTTCTAAAAAACATTTTACTATATAGGAATGATATACACATTCAGATATGGCATTCCTAATTCAAACTACTAAACAAAATAACATTTTATAAATACAAGGATTAATCTCTATTTCTAAATTTTATTTATAGAGTTCGTATATGGAAATTGGAACCTAACATTTTGTTCCATTAAATTTTTAACATTCCCTTAAAACTATTTGGTTACAGTCTTATCTGTTTTTCTTAATTTTAGGGATGTATTCCCCATCACTTTATGTACTAACTCCAAGCTATCTATTTATATTATTTATTCCATTGAATGTTCTCATTATAAACAGTGGCATTTTATTAGAAAGAGTATTCATTGCTTCTTCACCATATTATTTGATTAAATATCATTCATGATACTATTTTAAAAACACTTAAAGTTATTTAAATGTACAGTAATTCATGTACCTTCTCAAAGTTTATTTATGATAATCTAATAACTTGCACTTGTCCCTTGTTATTTCTTGATACTATCACTAGTCCTTTCATAGTTTTATAATATCAAATTGTTTAATCATGGGGGAACCGTTAAGATCTGTCTATTTAAATTATACAATAACTTTCTTGGGTGCACTTCTACTTAGCACTTTAAACACTTTTTGTTTTTATTTGTTTTACATGAGTTTATGGTTTGTTGGGGTGTTATACTTTCTATTGTGACATTTACTTTCTTTTGGGGTTTTTGTTTTCTCCCTATTGGGTTTCTATTGGGTATTGGTCGTGTTCTACTTCCTCTGTTCTATGTGATCTTCACTTGTCTCTGTACATTAGGTATATTTGTTTGATTTGGATATCTTCCTTCTTCATTCTTGGTTTCTTCAGTACCATTTCGTTATTATTTACTTTTGTTTATACTGGTCTGTTTACTTGGTCTGGGTAGCTTCCTTACCTACTCCTATCCTACCTGGGTATTATTGTTATTTTAATTTTAGTTTTCTGGGGTTTTACTTTGTTGTACATTCATATTAGTTGCAGATTTTTTCCTTTATGTTTACTTTTTCTTGTTATAATGGTAATTTATTGTGCTTTTTATTTGGTTCTCATTTGGATTTTTCTGGATATTCCATATACTTGATTTTTACTAATGATCATCTGGTAATTGATTTAAGTGTATTATCTGTCATGCTACAGATTGCTCTCCTCCATAAGTGATTAGTTCAGATCATACTTGGTTTGTCTGAAATAATTGCTTATGATATTTATTATAACTTACATTTCTTTACTTCCTTCCCATTTCTAAATTTTTTCTTCTTTATTTTTGAGCTTATCTATATTTAATTATTAACTGGATTTTTCTTGATAGTAATAGTCATCTGAGGTTCATTATTTTTTATTTTTTCATTTTTTTCTTAACTTGGTTCTTTATCCTTGGGATATTTATTCCCTAATATTCCCTAACATGTGAGCTGGGGCAGTTCAGAGGGGCACTGTAGGCTTCACTACTCTGCTGGCCATACTACGTCATTTATTGAGTACAGAGGCAAATCATCTCTGCTCAAATTATAATAATACTGCTGGACTTATCTACAGACAGTTATTAATAAAAATTACTTAAGAATAGTCCACCTTATGACTATAAAAAAAATTAAATATCTTTGGATACTTCACTTCGTATTTGCTCAGATCTGTTAATATTTCTATTTTAGTTCATTTTTATCTCAGTTACTTTTCTCAATGGTTAGCTCTGCTGGCATTTTATTTCTTCTTATGGTTGGAAGCTGGTTTAATATAATTATCACTTGTTATTCAGTGTAAAGTTTCTATTTATTTTAATTCTCTGTTATACCTTGACTGCTATTACAATCTTCTTCTGGTCATTGGTAGCATATATTTTGTATTATATTTTTGTTTTTTCTTAATTCTTATGAATCGTTCCACTAGTTTTATGTTCTTGCAATTACTCTTTTAATTGTCCGTCTTATAATTGACATATATTTTATGATCATATTTTTCTTATGGATTTATTTATACATAGTTATTTCTTCCTTTTTCAAAATTTTATTCCGCTCTTGCTTTTTATCCAAACGCACTCTTTAATTATTAATTCTATGTGGTCATTGTCTCTGCTTATTTTGCTTAAAAGTCTTATTATTTTACTTCACAATAAGTTTATTCATTTTAATTGTATCAGTGGTTTTTACTGCCATTTCTTTATTCTCAAAAATTTTTTCATAATTGGCTCCATATATAATTGTTTGTAATGTGAACTTACTCTTCCTTTTGAATGTTGTGGTTATTTTTCAAAATTCTTTTTCTTTTCTTTTATATTCCATGATTTGAGTTTCATAGGTGTTTGGTAGTAAGTTGTACTTATTTGGTTTTTTGAATTTGTTTTATTCAATTCATTTTCTTTTTACTTCCAGAAAGTTTTTTCATAACTTGTTGTTTGTAAATTGATTTTACAGTATATTTGAATTTTGTTGATTTTATTCTAAATTCCTTTTCTTTTTCTCTCTTACTTAATTTCATAAATCATAGGTAGTAAGTTGTGCTTACTTATTTTTTAAATTTATTTGTATTTTACTAAATTCTTTTTCTTTTAGTTTTTTCACAAATAGTTTCATAAATCATAGGTAGTAAGTTGTGCTTACTTATTTTTTAATTTATTTGTTTTGGATATCTTCTATTTATTTTTATTCCCAAAAGTCGTTTCATAAATATTAGGTAGTAAGTTGTGCTTACATTGTTTTTGAATTTATATGTTTAAATCTCTTCTTTTTATTTTTATTCCAAAAGTCGTTTCATAAATATTAGGTAGTAAGTTGTGCTTACATTGTTTTTGAATTTATATGTTTACATCTCTTCTTTTTATTTTTATTCCAAAAGTCGTTTCATAAATATTAGGTAGTAAGTTGTGCTTACATTGCTTTAAAATTATATGTTGTAGCGCGACAGAAAATCCACTACTTATTAAGTCATATAAAATCATAAAAATTAATTACACCACATATGTTAAAATAATATTGAATGAGATTTAATGAAATCAAAGGAATGAACCACAATAAAATAAAAATCCTCATTACATTATATAAAAACCACTGTTTAAATATCAAAGAAATTATTAAAAGCAACTCATATTATAAGATCAGGAATTTACCCAGGAAGTTAGGAGCAGTAAACAAATTATATAACACCATATCAAGAAGAAAGAGAATCAGTTTAAGAGTGGTGAACACCAAAATACCCCAAAGACAAGAAGAAGGAAGAATAAAGTTTGTGATCAGGAAGAAAACAATACCCTGAAACCTTTAGAGAAGAGCAAGGTCCGTGTCAGTAAATAAATTAGATACTCCAAACTAAACATCAGTCGAGATAACACGAAGTACCTTGGTTTACCCAAGAGTGAAGAATGAAGACAAGAAGACCAGAAGAATGAAGACTAGAAGAAGGACAAGAATGAAGACAAGAAAGAAGATAAGAAGAAAGACAAGAAAGAAGACAGGAGGAGAGGAAGAAATAGTATGAAAGAAACACCGTTGTAAAACCTATTATTATTATTAACTACCATCAACCCCAAACCCACAAAAACGATTAAAAAGAAAGTATAACATACCAAAATCCTATAAAAATGTAATTATTTAGAAACCTAAAGTGTTGTATAGTATTATAAGAAGTGAACCGACTAAAGCTATTGTGTGATAAAGAAAATAAACAAGTCTTAACAGTCCATGATTACTAAAGGTCTGGTCTGAGATAGTGAGACTCAAAATATCAGAACCACCAGTGAAAGTGAATTTGTGTAAGTGTTTTTTGGAAATGCAATAAACTTAAAGTTAGTGATACTATGACTTATCAATATGCTATATAACAACTTTTATATCCAATAGTACACAGCATCATAAAATAATAAAATGGGAGATTTCCAGTATTTTATTATTTTAATGTAACTCTTTGTTTACAAGACATTTGTAAAAAAATGCTAATAACTAGAGTATGGGTGGTCATGTTTACTGATGAAGGGGATCATAAATGATAATGGTTTAGACGAGAAAGGACTGGCATTAATTTAGTATTCACAGGTTTAAAATTTTTAAATAGACTGTTTGTTCACAGCCATAAAATCAATGTATTTGTAAGAATTATTAGAAAATAAGATTTATATGTGTTAAAAATAAGTTATGTTTGCTAAATAACAGCATACATACCATTAATAATGTTTCAGTAGGTATGCTGTGTTAATTCAAAAGGAGTTAAATGTATATGTTCAAACCATGTCAGCAATATGTTCAATTGTACAGATTGCTAAATAATGTTCATAATTATTTTTTTTTTACAATAGTGTTAATTAAATACTACACCTCACAATAAGTTATAAACCATTTTATTTTCATGTAATAATAACTATGTAAAGTCAGAGGAGTGGTAGGATTAAATTTATTTGAGGAAGACAGAAATGTAAAATTCTAAACTCTAGGCCATTTGGTGAATTCACAGAAACCATATAAACCAGTATAATTCACTTATAAATCCTGTAAACTAGCAAGATTTAGATAAGGTAAATCAGTTAACCACTACTGGGAATGATCCTATGAGTTAAAATGATAATAAGGAAATATACCTTAAAATATTGTAAATTTTCAAAATATATAAATTAATTAATTTTAAAGAGCAATGTCAAATTCAGAGACTAACACAAAAAACCAGATCAAAGGTTTAATTTATATGTATTTAAGGAAAGGAAGAGAAATATGACTAATTAAAATTTATTATAATAGTGTTAATAACAATTAAAATGGAAGAAAAATTGTATAAAGGCGGAAATCAATGTTTGAGCCTAAATTTCCAAAAAGGAAAGAAATTTGGTAATTTCCACAAAATGTCTACAGATATGGACTATAATATATCAATTTAAAAGGAATGAGATGATTAAACCAATGATAAGGTTCATAATTCAGGAAAGTGATGAATAAAATAAATAAATTCCATATATAATGTAATTTTGTATCATGTATATGGGTAATCGAAATATGTTAACAATACTTTTTCAAAGATTAACTGGGCCAGATTTTGACCAAGTTAAAATAGTCTTTTGTTGAATATCAAGCTGAATAGTTGTGTGATAAAACGTTCCTTAAAATCGAGTAGAAAATGGTACTACGTTTAGCCATTAATATAAGTGAATCGAGAGTTAGATGAATTAAACACTTTTTTAACTAAATCTACCAAAACGTTAGCGACAATAGTGAAAACTAACTTCGTTATACGAGTGATCTAAAACAGTAAAACAATATATTTGATATAATTCACGCTACAATTCATAACCACTGTTTGAGCAAATTAACCCACAGAAGGGAACACATACCAAATAACTTAATTAACACCAGTATACACGGAACACTTCTTCAGAACACACCAAACAACCTAATAGACAGATTACACCAGTGCGGGGACATTTCAAACATTCATGAAGGTAATTTTGCTGTGAGTTTCTGACACGACGACATCGCAGTAACTTCGCCATATCTAGTAGCGGCCATCTTTGAATTTACTAAGCCCTGCCTTCCACATCAAGTGACGTCAGTCTACATATGGTTCGACTTCAACTTTCTTAAACATTATATATCAGAATTATTTAAATATTGATAAATAATAATTAATGAAACTATTTTATTTGTTAATGTTATACTTTCTCGTTACCCTTCTCTGACTATTAATATAATCGCTCAAAGAACCTGTCCTTTTTATAATACTTATAATAATTTTTCTACTGTATGCACGAATCGATAATTCCCTGAGACGGAGTCGATAATTGTTCTCAATCGATAAAAAATCGATTATTTATTAAATTGTTTAATAAATCCATTTATTTCAATTGTATTTATCTGTTATTATTTCACAGGCTAATTTAAGGTTATTTATTAAGGCAAAGAGACTTCAAGAAGAAGAAAATATTTTTTTTTAGTAAGATATTGGACCAGCAAGAAAAATCGTCAATCGATTGCTGACTGGAGTTAATCTGGTTAACTCCAGACTTGGTTCATATCTTCCAGAAGTGCTCAATAGTTATTTACCTTCCTGATTCTTAAAATTTTTACAGAACATTTAAAACAGCATTATTTCTTAATTACAAAAATCTATTAAAACATAAATTTTATTTTTTTTTGAAATAAAATTTTTTCTATTATTTTTTTTTTGAAAGACCAGCATACAGGGTCTTATTACAAAGTGGCGTCCAACTTAGAGGGCTTGATAAGATAAGCCTGGCAGCGGTTAATTAATAGAAGAGAGAAAAATGCAAAGACGAGCTACTTCGAAAAAGAGGGTGGCAGAGGCCGAAAAAGAAGTTGACATGGGGGATAAGGAGGCAACACCCGTTGAAGATCCAGAAGTGTTAGTGGCCCAGGTGGAACCGAAACAACCAGCACCACCAGAGGAACAACCGGAAATAACCACGCAGACCGGAGACGTAAATGTCCCAGACAAGGAGATAGAAAAATCTAAAACCACAGATGATAATAAATTAGACAAATTAATGGAAATGTTCCTACAAATGAAGAGAAGATGGAGGAAAACAACCGGTCCACAAAGGAAGAACTGGGCCGTAAGATAGAGAATACCAACAAGAGGATTGAGGAAACCAGTAAGAAGATGGAAAAGAAAATGGAGGAAACAAGTAGAAAAATGGAAAGCGACAATCAACAACTGAGGGAAAAGTTGGAGGAAAATAATCAGAAAATGGACGAGAATAATCAAAGGTTGAGAGAAGAACTAAGGGAAGTCAACCAGGAGAGCATGAATAAGGTAGACGAGAGAATAGAGTTGGCAAAAGAAGAGTTAAATAAAAGGATAACAGAGACGAAGAAATCCATTGTAAAGAAGTTAGAACAGGAAGTCGTAGTTGTGAACCAGCAGATCAGGGAAGTAGACTAAAGATGTCGTCAGACCGAAAACGAAGTGATGGAAGTCCGGGAAGTAATACATAAAGAGATTACACATGTCAAAGAACAACAGGAAACGAAACTGGAAGAAAACAAGAAATTTGCCTTGGAGGAAGTGAATAAAGTGCGGACACAGGTAACCGAAAGATGCGACGGCGTGGAAGCCGCTATGACAAACATCACGGGACAGGTGCGTCAGAGCCAGGAGGAGATAGAATTGATAAGGAACAGACCATCTGGATATCATAATTTCCCCATGTCAGAAAACAGAGAATGGCTCAATTTCCGGCAATATAAACGGAAGCCCATGGAATTCTTGGCACGCATAGAGGAATACCTAGAAAAACACAGAGGGAACCGATGGGTCCAGAACAGGGAAATCCTTGACGAGTCATTTTGGGAGGTGAATGACCATTGGTGGATGGCCAACCGGAGCGACATCGACAATTATCAGCAATTTAAGAGCCTATTCAAGGCCAAGTACTGGTCGGAGACAACTCAAAATTTGATAAGAGACAATATATGCCACGGCCACTACAAGCCACAAGTCGGTAGTTCGATGACAGCTTATTTCCTCGGCAAGGTATGTATGGCCAAGCATTTAGAACCAGCCATACCTGAGGAGTGCCTAATAAATAAGTTGTCATATCATTATGATGAAGAAGTAATTCGTGCGAGGAGGGGCAACCAAATAAAAAACCATCCAGGCAATGACCGAACTCCTCGAAAACTATGAAAATGAATACTACTACCGACAGAGTCGTAGAAGAAGTGATGGGCCTGAACCAAGGACGTATCAGAACCACAACCAGGGTACGAACAACATAAACACTGGGTACCAAGGAGGCCGGGCATACCCGCAAAATAACAGTTTCAATAATAATAATAATAATGTTAACAATTCTAGTTACAATAATAATAATAATACGGGTCCAAACCATCCAAACCCGAGTCGACCCTCTAATGGTTATCAGGGTAACCGCAATCCTTACCCTAATAACACAAATAGTCAGAGAAGCCCCAATTATGGTAATGATCGTTACCATAATAATAATAATTGTGCGGGTCCAAATAATGGTAATCCCGTTAATAATAGGTTTCCTCGCCCTCGAGTGAATTTCATACGAGCCAGAGATGGACGACAGCGAAATTACAACAACAGTCGAAGAAATAGCTACCGCGGATATGAAGAAAGGCGGTGGAGCCTAGAACGGGACCAACCAAGGTACTATCCGGCAAGGAGGAGTAATAGTTTAGACGATGCTGAACGGAGGTCTAACCACGAACGACCGGAAGACCACAGGACAGATCGACAGGGGCCCACTCTAAGCATCCCAAATGAGGCATCAACTAGTATGGTACAAAGGAACAATGATGCCGAGCCTTTAAACGGGCACAGGCAGTAATAAATCACCAGAACCCGTTACTGCTCCTAAATACTGGGTATAATCATAATAATGAGTGTAATCATATGTGTAATAATAATCGTATCACAGTCATAGGGTGCAACTACCTAAAGGACATACGACATGAGTTATTGGAAGAGGACAACAGTAATCCCAGCAATAACTTCAATAACGAAATAATACATGTCAACGCCGAGGTAGAAGGCATCCCAGCCAAGTTGATGATCGATACTGGTTCGAACGTGTCAATCATAAGTACGACGGAGTTGGAGAGGATACAGCAAGAGTGCGGGAGAACTTTACCAACATTGCCATTGAATAATATTATTTTGTTGGGAGCAACCGGCCGACAAAATAAAACAATACGTAGGCAAGTCTCCGCCAGTGTGATGAGCTGTGGTATAGCAATTGATATGGAATTCTTGGTGGCGAGCGGTCTGCCGTTTAATATACTGGTCGGGTGTGATGTGCTCAGGAGGAATTCCGCCATCATTGATCTGAGAACTGAAACATTGTCGCTGTTTACTAACGGACATAATTGGACGGCGAACTTGGTGGGTAGTGACCAAGTCGTTCCCGATAGTATCCACCAGCAAATCCGCAAAATTAACTACATCCATCCAACATCTATAATTGAACAAAGGATAGACGACACCTCCAATGAAGGTTTATGTTCACAAAAAATCCAGATCAGGGATTTCCGGAGCGGTATAACTGGCGAAAAGTTAACAATAAACCAAGCGAACAAATTAATCAACATCTATAACAAATATAAATCAGTCTTTTCTGATGAGCCTGGTAAAGTGAAAAACTTCCAGTGTACTCTACAGTTCCGAGACACAGTGGACTTTAACCGGAAGTCTTACCCCATTGCGCAATCACGAAAGCAAGCAGTAAGAGCTGAAATAGAGCAAATGATTAACCGTGACATTATAGAGAGTAGCCATTCCCCATATACAAGTCCTATCGTGGCTATTCCTAAGAAAGATGGACAAGTGCGTTTGTGTTTAGATGCGTGCGAAATAAATAAAATGATCATTAATGACAGGACTTCGCCCGGTGAGATTGAGGAGATTTTAAAACGGTTCCACGGCACCAAGTACTTTAGTACCTGGGATATGGTGTGCGGGTACTGGCAGGTCGAATTACATCCACAGAGTCGCCAGTATCTGGCCTTTATATTCGAAGGGCGGAACTTACATACTATTTATGAAAGAAATCTTGTGGCAATAATATAAGAGAAGAATTTTAAAACCCCTAAATTCTAAAACAAAAGTAAGTTCTCCTTACGAACATATTATTTGAAGAAAAAACTATTTGGAAAGAATAGTATAAAAAGAATTTTTAATTATCAACAAAATTTCAAAAATAATGTAATACCAAATTACATACAATTATTTGAAAACTTTATGGAAATATAAGAAGAGTGAATTTTGAATTGTGTATAAGTCAAGTTTCCAAACCAAGAGTAAGTACAACTTACCAACCAATTATTAATAAAACACTTTGGTGAGATAAACAGAAGAGGTTTAATACCATATTTATGGTAAGCATCAAATATACTTACCATGTTTATAAAGGATCATAATGGGATGAATAAAGGAAACAGACTTTAGAATTAAAACAAATAATTCTGGAAAGTATGATCATGTCTAATTTCAATATAAAGAGTAAAAACCTTTCCATAAAATGATGCCAAAGGAAATAAAAAAAATGCGATACAATTTGAGTTGATACGATTTGAGTGATTGAATATAATAAAATACAAAAACTTATGTGGAATTATGAGATAATAAAACTTTGAAGTGGTATGAGGAGAAATTATGACCTCATTATAAAATTAATAAAAAACATTCATTCGAAAGGATAATAACCATGACAGGAATAATGTGAGAATAATATCAAAGATATATGTAATTAAACGAATTAATATAAAATGATGTATGACTTAAATGTCAATTATAATAACGACAGTTATAAAAAAAGTTCTAGAACATAGAACAAGTGGAAATAATAAAAACAGAGCAATAAAATAAAAATGTCATAAAGATATGCCACTATAAACAATGCAGATTATAATAAAAAAACCAGAAGGTAATAAAGAATTTATAACCAAAAGCTTTATATGATAAGAAAAGTTGAAAAATGTAATAATAGAAGAGCTTCCTATCATAATATCAAATGAATGAAACATCCAGTTAACGAGTCAGAAGAACAACTGAGATAGGAATATTAAAATCTCTGAGAAATATAATAAGTAATAAGTGAAGTATCCCAAAGATATTTTTTATATAGTAACAAATGTGTACTATTCTGAATAATTTTTTAATCTGTCTGTAGATAATTCCAGCAGTATTAATATGTTTTTTGAGCAGAGATGATTTGCCTCTGTACTCAAATAAGTGTGAAGTATTGGACAGCAGAGGAAGTAGCGTACAGTGCCTCTCTGAACTGAACCAGCTCACAAAGTAGGGAACGATAGGGAGCAAATATCCCAAGGAGAAAATACTAAGAATAAATATGAAAATGAAATAATAAATATGAAACTCAGATGACTATTACTATCAAGGAAGATCAAGTGAGAATGAGAAGGATATAAACTCAAATATAAATAAGAAAATTTTTAAAATGGAAGGAAGTCCAGAATAATAACAAACCTAGAATAATTATCATAAGCAATTGTTTCAGACAAAGCAAGTATAGTCTGAAAAAATTACTTCTGGAGAAGGGCATTCTGTAGCGCGACAGAAAATCCACTACTTATTAAGTCATATAAAATCATAAAAATTGATTACACCACATATGTTAAAATAATATTGAATGAGATTTAATGAAATCAAAGGAATGAACCACAATAAAATAAAAATCCTCATTACATTATATAAAAACCACTGTTTAAATATCAAAGAAATTATTAAAAGCAACTCATATTATAAGATCAGGAATTTACCCAGGAAGTTAGGAGCAGTAAACAAATTATATAACACCATATCAAGAAGAAAGAGAATCAGTTTAAGAGTGGTGAACACCAAAATACCCCAAAGACAAGAAGAAGGAAAAATAAAGTTTGTGATCAGGAAGAAAACAATACCCTGAAACCTTTAGAGAAGAGCAAGGTCCGTGTCAGTAAATAAATTAGATACTCCAAACTAAACATCAGTCGAGATAACACGAAGTACCTTGGTTTACCCAAGAGTGAAGAATGAAGACAAGAAGACCAGAAGAATGAAGACTAGAAGAAGGACAAGAATGAAGACAAGAAAGAAGATAAGAAGAAAGACAAGAAAGAAGACAGGAGGAGAGGAAGAAATAGTATGAAAGAAACACCGTTGTAAAACCTATTATTATTATTATTAACTACCATCAACCCCAAACCCACAAAAACGATTAAAAAGAAAGTATAACATACCAAAATCCTATAAAAATGTAATTATTTAGAAACCTCAAGTGTTGTATAGTATTATAAGAAGTGAACCGACTAAAGCTATTGTGTGATAAAGAAAATAAACAAGTCTTAACAGTCCATGATTACTAAAGGTCTGGTCTGAGATAGTGAGACTCAAAATATCAGAACCACCAGTGAAAGTGAATTTGTGTAAGTGTTTTTTGGAAATGCAATAAACTTAAAGTTAGTGATACTATGACTTATCAATATGCTATATAACAACTTTTATATCCAATAGTACACAGCATCATAAAATAATAAAATGGGAGATTTCCAGTATTTTATTATTTTAATGTAACTCTTTATTTACAAGACATTTGTAAAAAAATGCTAATAACTAGAGTATGGGTGGTCATGTTTACTGATGAAGGGGATCATAAATAATAATGGTTTAGACCAGAAAGGACTGGCATTAATTTAGTATTCACAGGTTTAAAATTTTTAAATAGACTGTTTGTTCACAGCCATAAAATCAATGTATTTGTAAGAATTATTAGAAAATAAGATTTATATGTGTTAAAAATAAGTTATGTTTGCTAAATAACAGCATACATACCATTAATAATGTTTCAGTAGGTATGCTGTGTTAATTCAAAAGGAGTTAAATGTATATGTTCAAACCATGTCAGCAATATGTTCAATTGTACAGATTGCTAAATAATGTTCATAATTATTTTTTTTTTACAATAGTGTTAATTAAATACTACACCTCACAATAAGTTATAAACCATTTTATTTTCATGTAATAATAACTATGTAAAGTCAGAGGAGTGGTAGGATTAAATTTATTTGAGGAAGACAGAAATGTAAAATTCTAAACTCTAGGCCATTTGGTGAATTCACAGAAACCATATAAACCAGTATAATTCACTTATAAATCCTGTAAACTAGCAAGATTTAGATAAGGTAAATCAGTTAACCACTACTGGGAATGATCCTATGAGTTAAAATGATAATAAGGAAATATACCTTAAAATATAGTAAATTTTCAAAATATATAAATTAATTAATTTTAAAGAGCAATGTCAAATTCAGAGACTAACACAAAAAACCAGTTCAAAGTTTTAATTTATATGTATTTAAGGAAAGGAAGAGAAATATGACTAATTAAAATTTATTATAATAGTGTTAATAACAATTAAAATGGAAGAAAAATTGTATAAAGGCGGAAATCAATGTTTGAGCCTAAATTTCCAAAAAGGAAAGAAATTTGGTAATTTCCACAAAATGTCTACAGATATGGACTATAATATATCAATTTAAAAGGAATGAGATGATTAAACCAATGATAAGGTTCATAATTCAGGAAAGTGATGAATAAAATAAATAAATTCCATATATAATGTAATTTTGTATCATGTATATGGGTAATCGAAATATGTTAACAATACTTTTTCAAAGATTAACTGGGCCAGATTTTGACCAAGTTAAAATAGTCTTTTGTTGAATATCAAGCTGAATAGTTGTGTGATAAAACGTTCCTTAAAATCGAGTAGAAAATGGTACTACGTTTAGCCATTAATATAAGTGAATCGAGAGTTAGATGAATTAAACACTTTTTTAACTAAATCTACCAAAACGTTAGCGACAATAGTGAAAACTAACTTCGTTATACGAGTGATCTAAAACAGTAAAACAATATATTTGATATAATTCACGCTACAATTCATAACCACTGTTTGAGCAAATTAACCCACAGAAGGGAACACATACCAAATAACTTAATTAACACCAGTATACACGGAACACTTCTTCAGAACACACCAAACAACCTAATAGACAGATTACACCAGTGCGGGGACATTTCAAACATTCATAAAGGTAATTTTGCTGTGAGTTTCTGACACGACGACATCGCAGTAACTTCGCCATATCTAGTAGCGGCCATCTTTGAATTTACTAAGCCCTGCCTTCCACATCAAGTGACGTCAGTCTACATATGGTTCGACTTCAACTTTCTTAAACATTATATATCAGAATTATTTAAATATTGATAAATAATAATTAATGAAACTATTTTATTTGTTAATGTTATACTTTCTCGTTACCCTTCTCTGACTATTAATATAATCGCTCAAAGAACCTGTCCTTTTTATAATACTTATAATAATTTTTCTACTGTATGCACGAATCGATAATTCCCTGAGACGGAGTCGATAATTGTTCTCAATCGATAAAAAATCGATTATTTATTAAATTGTTTAATAAATCCATTTATTTCAATTGTATTTATCTGTTATTATTTCACAGGCTAATTTAAGGTTATTTATTAAGGCAAAGAGACTTCAAGAAGAAGAAAATATATTTTTTTTTTAGTGAGATATTGGACCAGCAAGAAAAATCATCAATCGATTGCTGACTGGAGTTAATCTGGTTAACTCCAGACTTGGTTCAGATCTTCCAGAAGTGCTCAATAGTTAATAAATACCTTCCTGATTCTTAAAATTTTTACAGAACATTTAAAACAGCATTATTTCTTAATTACAAAAATCTATTAAAACATAAATTTTATTTTTTTTTGAAATAAAATTTTTTCTATTATTTTTTTTTTGTAAAGACCGGCATACAGGGTCTTATTACAATGTTTAAATCTCTACTTTTTATTTTTATTCCAAAAGTCGTTTCATAAATATTAGGTAGTAAGTTGTGCTTACATTGTTTTTAAATTTATTTGTTTTACGAATAAATTCTTTTATATACATCCAATTACTCATAATATTTTTTCATGGACGCCTGGTTATATACACCTTTGATCCTTTCTGAATCCATTTCCTTTACTTCATAAGTATTATTATTTTTTATATTGGAGATTAAATATGGTCTGGTGTATAACAGCAATAACTTCTTCGTTATTCCTTCCAGTGTGCTGGGTAGTTCACGATTTTTTAATAAGATTTATCTCCCTTTTCATAAGTTATTAATTTACCACTAGCCTTTCGATACTTACTTTGCCGTTTTTCCTGGTCTTCTGCCACCTTGTTGTAGAATTTTACTTTGTCAAATTTGTAAATATTGTTTATGGGGAACTCTAGGATTTCTGCGATCTCTCGTGGGGGTGGTTTTTCGTACTTGGCGGATATGGGGTTATTCCTATAGCTGGATGGTATGCCAAGTTGAGGAATTCCTCCGTGGCTTCTAGATAGTCTTGCCACCTTTTTCGTTGATGGTGACAATAAGTTCTTAGGATCCTCCCCACTTCTCGTAACACCCGCTCTGCCGGATTACTGCTCGGGTGGTAGACCGAGGTTTTGTATGTACGAATGCCCATTGATAATAAGGTATCACGCCATTTTCTACCCTTAAACTGGGTTCCATGATCAGTGATGATCGAAGATGGTTTCCCCATGTTTGGGATATACTGCTCCGTTAATATCCCCAGAATTTTCCGGGTAGTTGCTCGATTAGTAGGGTATAGCTTAACAAACTTTGTGAAGTGGTCCATTATGATTGTTAGGTATCGATATTGGTGTCGACCGCCACTACGGGGAAATGGTCCGCAGATGTCTAGGAATACCTTCTCCAATTTTGCTTGGGAGGTTATAGGAATCATAACACCTTCCTTCTTCCCGTTATTTGTTTTTACGAGCTGGCAGATTTTACAGCTTTTAATATACATTCGGACCTTCCTGTTTATGTTTTTTATCTGGCAGCTCTCCTCCAGAGCTTTTATCACCTTTAAGGCGCCCATATGCCCATATCGTTTGTGGTAGTTTACTATTAATTCTTTTTCGATTTGGGTTGGAACAACCACCTTCCAGTTCTCCTCCTTCAGTGATGTTTTAACGAACAAGATTTGTTTGTTTATTTGGTAATATCGAGCAATGGTTTCATCTCCTTCTTCTAATCGAGTTTTAAGGTTTCTCAATTTCGGGTCTGCTTGTTGGTGGGTGCTCATATTTGTTAATATTGTTGTTAAGTCGGCTCTGGTGCTAAGAAGATGGTATATTTTTAGTACGCTTTCCTTCTCCCCTTCGAAAGTTTGCTCTTCCACATTGACACGGGATAACAAATCGGCTACGATATTCTTTTTACCTGGGATGTATTCCCATTTTAGATGGTATTCTTGAAGGGCAGGTATCCACCTTGTTAGTCTGCCATGATTCAACTTGCAGCTTTTTAGGA
Organism: Magicicada septendecula; assembly: GCA_034769895.1. NCBI lineage: Eukaryota > Metazoa > Arthropoda > Insecta > Hemiptera > Cicadidae > Magicicada > Magicicada septendecula. Next base: position 728,843,684 of record CM068368.1, on the reverse strand, counting down.
ACGAAATAGATTTATGGTCTGTTCGGACTGTAACAGGGTAACCCAAGATGTAAGTACGGAACTTACCGCAAGCAAATACTACGCTCAGTAATTCTTTTTCAGTTACAGTGTAGTTTTTCTCGCACTGGTTCAAAGATCTGCTAGCGAAGCCAATTACTTGGTGTTGACCCTTCTCGTCTTCTTGATATAATGTCGTTCCCAGACTGATGTTGCTGGCATCGCAATTCATAAAAAATGGTAGTTTAAAATTTGGGTGGCGAAGTATTATTGTTGCCAGAAATTTGTCCTTAATAAGTTGGAAAATCACATCCTGCTCTTGACACCATATCCATTTATTTTTTGATGACAATTGAGTTTGAAATTTTGCGGTTAATTCCGAATATTGTTCCTGGAACTTGCGATAGTAATTACAGAGTCCCAGAATGACTGTAATTGCTTTCTGTTTTTGGGTGCCGGGAATTTCTGGATTGCCTCCACCTTTTCTGCCGACGGTGAGATTCCTTGATCGTCCAAGTTAAAACCCAAAAATTGCACTTCTCTAGCAATAAACTTGGACTTTTCTAACTTCAGCATGACATTACTGACAGATAACTTCTCAAGCACGTGTTCCACATGGTAGCAGTGTTCCTCCCACGTTTCTGATGTTATTAGTAGATCGTCTACCTACACGGTGGTAAACTGAAGTGCTTCCTGTCCCAATATCTGGTCCATGCAGGTCACAAAGATGGCAACTGAGTTTACAAGTCCGAAGGGCAGTCTTTTGAATTGGTAATTGCGCCCCTCGAATATGTAAGCCAGATACTGGCGACTCCGTGGGTGTAACTCCACCTGCCAGTAACCGCACACCGTGTCCCAGGTACTGATGTACTTGGTACCGTGGAATCGTTTCAGGATTTCTTCAATCTCACCGGGCGATGTTCTATCATTTATTATCTTTTTGTTTATTCCGTGCATCCAAGCAAAGCCGGACTTGGCCGTTTTTCTTGGGAATAGCCACAATAGGGCTGGTGTATGGGGATTGGCTATTTTCTATTATATCGCTATTAATCATCTGGTTTATTTCCGCTCTTACAGCCTCCTTTCGTGAATGCGCAATAGGGTAGGATTTTCTATTAAACTCCACCGTATCTCTGAACTTAAGGGTACATTGGTAATTTTTTACCTTGCCTGGCTCGTTCGAAAATACTGAGCGGTACCTTTCATAAATTCTAATCAATTGATTTGCTTGATTAATGGGCAATTTCTCCCTAGTAATTCCGCTCCAGAAATCCCTTATCTCTTGTATCTTTTGGGACCATAAATCTTCGTCCATGTTGTCGTATATTATGGGGTTAATTATTGTGTTATTTTTCATATAGTTGATGTTACGAATTTGCTGGTGGATACTGCTGGGAAGTGCTATCTCGCTACTGACTAAATCGGCCGTCCAGGTCAGAACTCCGGTAAACAGCGATACTTTCTCTGATCGTAAATCAATGATAGCAGAGTTTTTTCTCAGCACATCGCATCCCACTAATATATTGAAAGGTAATCCAGCCGCAATTAGGAAGATCATGTTTATTGCTATACCCTTACTAATCACGTTTAACGATACTTGCTTTCTTATAGTCTTGTTTTGGCGACCAGTGGCACCGATTAATACGATATTATTGATAGGTAAAGTCGGCAATAATTGACCACATTTCTCTTGGATTCTCTCCAATTCTATTGAGTTGATAATAGATACATTCGCACCTGTATCAATCATTAGCTGTGCGAAGGTTCCTCCTATTTCGGCATTAACATAAATTATTTCATTATTTATACTATGGAGGCGAGTGTCGTCCTCCTCCAGTAGTTCGTTTCGTATGTTTTTTAAGTAATTACAACTAATAATTATAATATTGTTATTATTATTTGCTCTTGGCAATTCTCTTTTATACCCAGGCGATAGGAGCAGCAAAAGGTCCTGATTATTTATTACTGCCTCCTCCCGTTTAAATTCTCATTATCCTGGTTATTAATATTTGGACCAACGGAGGCGTCAGTCGGGAAACCTTGAGTGGGTTCCAGCCGTTCCGTTCGCTGTTAGTATATTTGTTCTCTAGTTGGTTGCCGCTCTGGGTCATCTAGACTGGTACTTCACCTAGGCGGATTATACCTTGAATTATCCCGTTCTCGGCTTCTGCGTCGGTCTTTGTACTCATGGAAACTGTTCCGCCGTGGATGGTTGTATCTGCGTTGACTGTTTCCTTCGGCGCGTATAAAATTTACCCGGGGTCGAGAGAACCTGTTGTTGTTATTAGTATTGTTATTTGGGTAACCCCTATTGTTATTATAATACCGTTCGGTATTATTAGTTTGGTTTGGGTTTCTCTGGCTATTTACATTTGGATTTGGATAATAATTGTTTCTATTACCAGGGTACCCATTATTATTTCTGTTAATATTTTGATTCACATTACCGTTATTATTATTATTACTACCGTTGGCATTATTCTGATTATTATAATTGGGATTATATCGGTTCCCTTGGTACCCACTGCTGTTCTGATGATTATTGTTATTCGGGTACGGATTACTTCGGAATTCTGGCCGCTCATTCCTTCTTCTGCTTTGCCTATAGTATTCCTCATTCTCATAGTTTTCTAAGAGTTCCGTCATCGCCTGGATGGTCTTTATTTGGCTACCCCTTCTTGCTCGTATGACCTCTTCATCATAATGGTAGGAGAGCTTATTTACAAGGCATTCTTCTGGTATGGCCGGTTCCAGGTGCTTCGCCAGGCATACCTTCCCAAGGAAGTACGCGGTCATCGTATTACCAAATTGTGTCTTGTATCGGCCGTGGCAGATGTTGTCTCTTATTAGATTTTGGGTGGTCTCCGACCAATACTTGGCCTTAAACAAATTCTTAAATTGCTGGTAATCCTCTATCTCACTCTGGTTTGCCATCCACCAGTTGTCCGTCATTTTACGGAATGATTCGTCCAATAGCTCTCGATTATTTAACCATCTATTGCCTCTATGTTTGGCCATGTATTCCTCGATTCGGGCCAAGAACTCCATTGGCTTCCTTTTATGTTGGCGGAAGTTCAGCCATTCCCTGTTTTCGTTGATGGGGATATTTGTGAAGTTGTTGGTCGGTTCCGAATTGCTTCCATTTCCTCCTGGCTCTGCCGCACTTGACCAGTGATGTTCGTCATTACTACCTCCATTCTGTCACACCTTTCAGTAATTTGGGTACGTACTTTACTTAGTTCTTCCTGACTTTCCCTTCGGTTCTCTTCTGCCTTCTTGCGACTATATTCTTCGATATTTGTGACCTTGGTGTTTACCACTTCCTTGAATTCTTGTACTTCCCCTTCAGTTAGCCGACATCTTTCATCAACTTCTCTGATCTGTTGATTTATAATTATTGTTTCTTCTTCCAACTTTTTATTGATAGATTTCTTATTATCCTTGAGTTCTTTGTTCATTTCTTTTCTTAATAGTTCCATTCGTTTGTCTAACTTGTCTAGATTCTCCTGGTTAACTTCCCTTAATTCTTCCCTTAATAGTTGGTTATCCTCTCTTAATTCTTCCAACCTCTCCCCCATCTTATCTTCCATTTTCTTGTGTTATTCTCCTCCATTTTCTCTTCCATCTTCTTGCTATTCTCCCTCAACTCTTCCTTCAATCGTTGGTTGTCGTTTTCTATCTTCTTCCTAGTTTCATCAATTTTTTGATTGGTGTTTTCAATTTTATTACTCAATTCTTCTTTTGTTGCTCGGTTGTCCTTCTTCAATTCTTCTTTTGTTGCCTCTATGTTCTTCCTTAATCCTTCTTTCGTGGATTCTATGTTCTTATTTATTTCACTTAAATCTTCCTTCAAGGATTGGTTGTCTTCCTTTGTGGCATCCATCTTCTTACTGGTCTCTCCTATGTCCTTCCTTAATTCTTCCTTTGTAGCATCCATCTTCTTACTGGTCTCTCCTATGTCCTTCCTTAATTCTTCCTTTGTGGCATCCATTTTCGCCATTATTAATCGGAACATTTCTTGCATGTCCTCTTTCTCTGTTCGTGTGGATTTTTCTCCTTGTTGCTTCCGGACATTCCCCTGTTTGTGTGGGCATTTCCGGTTGTTCCTTTGGTTGTGCTGGTGGTTTTGGTTCCATTGGGGGTAATAACGTTTCTACGTCCTCCACTGGGGTCGCCTCCTTATCCTCCATATTAATTTCTTTTTCGGCCTCTGCCGCCCTTTTCTTGGATGTGGCACGACGTTGTAATTTTCCTTTTTCTCTGGCTGGATAACCGCTGCCAAGCTTGAATTAGAAATTGGGCGAGATATATTAGTCCTTCAATCCCTAATTAAAGTTCTTTAGTTGGACGCCAATTTTGTAACGTTAATCCGTGGGTTACAAAATAATAATGTTATAGTTGTAATTTGTTAAACTTGAAAATAAAAAAAAATTTTGTATTTAAAACAAAAAAAAATTTGTTTTCTGAAAAAATATTTGTTTCAGGTTTTCTGTTATCTGTATTTAGGAAATAATTTTTGTTATTGTCTGGTGTAAAAATTTTAATTATATTATGGTTGATAGTGTTGTGGTGTCACTTTCTATGAATAACTTCTAAGTTAATATGGTTAACTCCGGTACTGGTCGATAGACGGCTCTTCTTCTTCTTCAGTATGCTCCATAATTTTGTAAATACCGCCTTTCGGTTAGTCCGTGTTCTTGAATTAACTTATTCTTTAATTATATTTAAAGTAAAATTCAACCAATTTCCAGAATTAGAGTGTTTATTAACAATTTATTAAAAATATCGATAGTAATCGATTGTTGACAACAGTATCGACTCGTTACTCAGGGCCGGTCGACAAAAACTTTACATTAATAGTGTATATAAAATATTGTTCTTTTAACGGTTATGTTAGAATAGCCAGAGAAGGGTAGGGCCAAGAAAGTATAACATTTACAATAAAAATGTCTTAAAACTAACAATTACAGTGTTATTAATTAATATAGAAAGTTTATATAGTATAATATTCGAACCAATGCAGACTAGACGTTCATTTGTTCCACCTCGAATAGAATGCTGGGAAAATCAAAATGGCCGACAGAAGTATGCGTAGTTGAATGTCAATCACCTCGACGAATATTTCTTACAATAAAGATGTCTTTTCGCTGTTTCTTCGTCTCATCAATTGTGGATATTAGTTCTGGAGTTAAATGAGTGTTCCTGGTGTAGTGTTTATTAGTTCACTTGGTGTAAATGTGTGTTATTATGTCTATTTCACTTTGGTTAAATGTGTCGTATATAACCCTTTTTGTTTCGTCCATAAAATATATTTGTAGTGGTGTTAGTTCAATTATTTAGGCGTATGTGGTTCTGTTTATCTGTAGTTCACTGTTTATTGTTTGTTTTCACTGCTTCTCAAGTTAAAATTCAAAATTAGAAAATTTACAAAATTTGCACTGAACTCGATTTAAGTATCACACGCCATTAATATAGGTTATACGGGGCAAAACCTCGTTTAAGTGTTCGCTTCAACGGATAATAATTAACTGTTCTCATTTCCTTCGTCTCCTGAAAATCTTAGCCAATTTAATATAGATCATACATTGTTTCAAATTATCTTAGCTTCCGATACATTTTATTTGAATACATTATACACGGAAAATATTTTCGTTATTATTTAACTGTATGAAATACTAAATACATATTCGGTTTCTTTAATTTATTGTGCTTATTTTGATACTAATTAATATAGTTTTACAAAGTTTTTATTTAAAAAAGTTATATTTCTTTCATGTTGGAAAAGTAGGCTTAAATTTGTGTTTCCTGTCCTTTTCTAGATAATAGCCATTTTCTCTGATATAATTATTATTATACTGAATCTAAGATTGATATAATTGTTTATCTTTCCGTAATTTCTTGCAATTTTGTTCATTAGTTATTGTTTTTAAATATAATTCATTTATCTATGACTCCTCCTCTGAAATTTTAGTTAATACATTTTATTTTTATTTATAATTTTACTTATCTTCTGACAATAACTTTATAAAGTATAAGTTACATTGTATTACTATATGGTGGGTTTATCTTACATAAATTTCATCAGTTTAGTTGGTTTATAGGACTAGATTTGTCCATTATAATATAGTCTAAATTTACTATCTGGCCTAGATTTTATCTGTTGTTACTTACAAAGTTTTTAATAATACAGTTAGTTCATACCCTTTTCTGACCTTCTATTCTAATATAATATTCATTAATAATTTCTTCTTTTACTACTATAACCTTTAGTATTGATTTTAAACAATTAAAACATAACAATTATTTAACATTAAATCTGGTATTTAGAATCATAGCCTTTTTTGTACTGATTACTTACAGTAACTTCTAAAAAACATTTTACTATATAGGAATGATATACACATTCAGATATGGCATTCCTAATTCAAACTACTAAACAAAATAACATTTTATAAATACAAGGATTAATCTCTATTTCTAAATCTTATTTATAGAGTTCATATATGGAAATTGGAACATAACATTTTGTTCCATTAAATTTTTAACATTCCCTTAAAACTATTTGGTTACAGTCTTATCTGTTTTTCTTAATTTTAGGGATGTATTCCCCGTCACTTTATGTACTAACTCCAAGCTATCTATTTATATTATTTATTCCATTGAATGTTCTCATGTAAACAGTGGCATTTTATTAGAAAGAGTATTCATTGCTTCTTCACCATATTATTTGATTAAATATCATTCATGATACTATTTTAAAAACACTTAAAGTTATTTAATTGTACAGTAATTCATGTACCTTCTCAAAGTTTATTTATGATAATCTAATAACTTGCACTTGTCCCTTGTTATTTCTTGATACTATCACTAGTCCTTTCATAGTTTTATAATATCAAATTGTTTAATCATGGGGGAACCGTTAAGATCTGTCTATTTAAATTATACAATAACTTTCTTGGGTGCACTTCTACTTAGCACTTTAAACACTTTTTGTTTTTATTTGTTTTACATGAGTTTATGGTTTGTTGGGGTGTTATACTTTCTATTGTGACATTTACTTTCTTTTGGGGTTTTTGTTTTCTCCCTATTGGGTTTCTATTGGGTATTGGTCATGTTCTACTTCCTCTATTCTATGTGATCTTCACTTGTCTCTGTTCATTAGGTATGTTTGTTTGTTTTGGATATCTTCCTTCTTCATTCTTGGTTTCTTCAGTACCATTTCGTTATTATTTACTTTTGTTTATACTGGTCTGTTTACTTGGTCTGGGTAGCTTCCTTACCTACTCCTATCCTACCTGGGTATTATTGTTATTTTAATTTTAGTTTTCTGGGGTTTTACTTTGTTGTACATTCATATTAGTTGCAGATTTTTTCCTTTATGTTTACTTTTTCTTGTTATAATGGTAATTTATTGTGCTTTTTATTTGGTTCTCATTTGGATTTTTCTGGATATTCCATATACTTGATTTTTACTAATGATCATCTGGTAATTGATTTAAGTGGATTATCTGTCATGCTACAATATATATATATATATATCTCCATCACATCCACATTATAAGTCTCACTATATCAATAACCAACACCCTTATAATTTTGAAAACATAGCCACTCGCCTATATACCCCCTTTTTTTTTTTCTTTTTTGACATTTCTCTACAGACATCCGAAAGTATAAAGATATCACTAGTGCTCCCACGAGATGTTCATCCTGTGCCAGCGTCCATGTCTAAGACCAGGAGGCCGCAGTTTTGTGTGAGTTTATCTACCCATGCTGGGTGATAGAATCCTTACAAAAATAGACGCCGCTCTGTCAAAGAGGTAAGTGATGTTGACTATGTGAGTGATGAAACGAGACAGAACAAGACGGTTGGTACAACGCAGTACCGAAATCAGCTTCAAGGCGAACACCAGAATGCGGTGGCATGTCCCACGGCTAACTAAATTTCTCCGTTTCGTTAAACGTTAAACACAGAAACAGCTAAACAATTGCGCGTTATGAAATATTATTTATATAATATAATAAATATACAGTATTACGGTTTATTTTTCGTATTTGATCGCCGGTTCGTAAAACGACCGGCACAGTACTTCGTAAAGTTAGGGTGTGTATTGCTAAAAGGTTTAGATTCTAACATAAGAAAAACCAGCGCAGTATAAATAGTAGTTTCAGAGAACTGCAAATCATAACAAAAAAAAAGCCAAAGAAAGAGACGAAACACAAAGATAGAAATTCTGTAGATATTTACGTGACAACAAAAAATATGTTGCCGACTCACACAAATTTTTATAGCTCAAATACTGGCGCCCAGAATTTAACTGAGTAGTATTACCCACAACTAATTATTCCTGATAAAACAAATTCATTTACGCGATACGCATAAATAAATTTGAAATGAGGAATATAATGTGGATGTATGAAATTTATTTTCGTAACACTGCTAAAACGCTACACACTGTACTAGCCGGCAACAACGCTGGGCGAGGGGCGTGGAGGTGACAGGGAGAAGCAGTGAAAGTTAGTGACCTTGATGGTACTACTTCCATGCAGTTAACTCTAGTTATTTAGTCGGCCGACTATAATTGCTCGAGCACTTGTTTGATTTTTCTGACCGCGCGGTCTGAACAATACGAGTTGACTGCCGCTTAATCTGGTGTTAGGGCACAATGCTCGGGGCTAGAGGCCGGTCACGTGATCACCAATTCAAGCCCTGATTGGTGGTTTTAAAAAGTTCTAGAAACTAGGCCAGCGAATTCTGCAATATTTTGCTGCCTGGTGAAATCTGCACATTGGCTTCATTTTTTCCGTGATTCACGGATGCCACGAACTGTATGTCGTTACGTAATATGTCTGGCCTGTCTGAGTCCAGTGACAAACACAGACGTGGTGTTTTGTAATAACATTGTAGGTATAGTTGGTTAAAATGAGGCACACTAAAGGTGAACCCTGACTGCTTTCAGAATTATTTGCAATTATTAAAATTGATTCCTGTCCCTGATATGTCCCGTAACAATACCCCCCACCAATGAGAGGTTTTATGCCGAAGCATAAAAACTCTCATTGCGTAAAACCTAAGAGGATCAGCGAGGATATAGCACTGCAACCCCCCTTGAATCTTTACTAAAATCATGGGTACTTATCCCCCTAGTCCGGTGGCTGTGGCTGCACCTATCCGACCTTACTGGACTTCTCGGCTTGAGATCCCAACACCATTACTGTGGCATGTCACCACAGTATCACCTGACTCTGAAACATTCAATAAAATATTACTAAACGGCCTTCCATTATTCTATATCCCCAACTGATTCATTCCTCTTAGTCATACTGGTATGTTGTTACAAAGTTCTGGTTTGATTTTTTTTCAAAGTACTGGATTCTCATCTAATTTGTTAATATACAAATACCTCTGTTCTACATTTATCACTCCTAAATAGAATGCAACATAATAAACATTCCCATGGCCACATTAACACAAATATTCCACATTTGAGTGTACCTAATTACCTCAACTTGGTTTAAGTACATTAATTACCAAGATTTAAACATTTTACCTTGATTTCAAATAAACCGTTAGCTTGACTATAGAAAATACAATGGCTACATAGCAATATAAACTTATTATCTACTTACATTCAATACATAAAAAATCCATTACATGTTATATACATTGGTAATTTTCTCCCATAACAAAACGCTGTTCCCCGCCAAAAGTACAAATTGATTACATAAAATGCAAATAAATCATAATAACCTTACTATAAAATACAAGTTACACACATAAGAATACTTTATCATCCACTCACAACTCCATCTTATGCAAACATTTTTTTTTCACAACCCCCCCAAATCCTTTAACCCCTGATACCCGTTACAATTTGCTGTGTTCTGCACTAGGCATCTTGGCCATCGCCGGCCTCATCCTAGCCATAAACCACATCTCCCTCGTGGCCTGTAACTTGGTCACCCCCCCATCCACACTCCCTATGACCCCCCCTGGACTGTCGCGTCTAGTTGCTTCCACAAGGACTGATGCGGAAAGGGGTGGACATTTTTTTCTTTTATTTCACCCCATCCTTGCTTCCGCGTTACAATAAAAATTCAGTATACATACCTACTAATCATGATTAATACACCCCTAATGGACTACCACCCCTATATGGGTGAAAATAGCCCTGTTCCAAAAATTGGTAGATACCCCTAAAAATAACCCCCTAACTAAATTTAACAAACCACCGGGTTAACAAAACAAAAACAAACCATAAGCCGGTTATAACAATTAAAATTTATGATTTGCTATAATTAACTACTTTCATGGTCATGATCCGGTGAGGTCATGACCGCACTTAGGTGTGGAATCTACTGTTACACATTTACCATGGGTTTATTATTTGTACCAGGTCACATCATCAGTTGTATACACAACTTGTTTTACAAACACTGAATCAGCATAAACCTTCCTAATCACATCAACCCAAACATTTCCTTCAATTTTGAATTTAAGTAAATATGTTAATCAGTTACCAGTTATTTTATAATTCTAATCAAAATTCAAATCAAAAGCATTTAAATTCAGTACTAAAATTCACATTTTCAATTAATTTAATTACTCCAATCAAAACAATTTACATTACTTTTAATTACATTATTTAAAACAACTCAACTCCATTCAATTACATCTTGTAGTTATTTTATTTCATACTAAAATTCATCTATGGCAATTATTCATCAACATAAAACATTATTGTTGTTGTCAACTCCAGCATGACTGTAAACTTTAGTCACACAAAATACAATGTTCGTATCAACAATAGAACCTAATAAACAATCCATCTAACACCCATGCAAATTTATTTACACATTTTCGTCATATCCTGTTATTATTTACCACACTTTATTACACAAATCACCCAAGTCATTATACCATTGACTCAAATAATTAATTGTTCATTCACTGTTTATCTAACCACCATCATCGAAAATTAGTCTTATGTTGAATATACACAATTCGTTTTTATTTAAATTCCTTATATTACTATTGTTAATATAATAACCATAAGAATTTGTTTTTTCCATTCTACCATAATAATAATTCCCAGGATTCTCCCCCATTTGATTTTATCATAAGCCATGTCCACATCAATATTTTTGGTTAAGTCTCCGTTAGTATTTTCTGTCATATTTAAATAGTTTATACTTTCATTACTATAGTCATCAGCTACTAGTGCGGTAATTCCCACAACAGGTAAGTGTTTATTATTATTAACCTCAATATAATCGTTTGCTACTACACCAGGTAAGTCTCTATTATTTATAATAATTCTCTCATTATTTATCTCCTCAGCTAACCCTTTATACCTATATTCAACTTAAATATCTCTATCACTCTATTTCTCTCGTTATGATCACTTTCCCAGCCCAATTTCACATTCTCACTCCACACAGAGGGCAATGCCACATTGTTGTAACACCATCTGGCCTTACCAGATACACCCCAAAAACTTATTCCACCATTTGCTGACCCATTGTCACCCAAATGTCCTAGTGAGGATCTCTTATCCTCATGAACCACTTGTAAAGTCTTTGCTCAACATTTAACCCCTGTTCACCCTCTTCATTTAAACTATCTCTATACTCCCTATCTAACTCATAAACACTAACTAACAATCCTCTAACCTCAACTAACCTTCTACTCTCATTATCACCACCACTGTTACTCAATATATCACCATTATTTTTATTCAATAATATTTCCTCATTACTGATTTTAACAGTGCCACTTGCCTTGTAATTCATCACCTGATTATTATTCATTATTATCTCACCATTATAATTATCACTTGTTTTAACCACATTACTCACCTTGTTCTTCATTACTTCATTATTTATGTTCTCACTACACTTACCTGTCTCTTCATTATGATTAACCCTTATATTTTCACTATCTTCACTTACTTTGTCATCTATTATTTCATCTGTACTTAAACTAACGCTATTGTCTATAAAAGTATCGTCATCATTATTACCTCCACTATCAGAACCACTTACCTGGTTTGGTTTGCTTTCTTTATTTTCTTTCAATTTACATCTATCTCTTCCCACTTTTTATTTTGTTTTTTCATTTTATTATTTAATCCCTTGATATCGTTTCTTAGTTCATCAAATCTACTTTCTAGTTTCACCTCATTCATATCAAAACTTTTATTTAATTCGTTAAAATTGTTTTCGCATTTAATTCTCTGTTCATTTAGCTTAATGTTTACTTCATTGACGCAACTGCTTAATTCATTAAATTTTGCATTTTGTGCATCAAACATTTTGCTAACTTCATCAAAATTAACCTCATTATCACTTTTAATTTCATCAAATTTAGTATTCAAATTATTTTCTACTTCTTTATTTTGTTCTTTCAACTCATTAAATTCTTTTGGTAAAAAACTCAATACATCATTATCCAATTTACTACTACATTTTGTTGAGGTTGGGGTTGACTGCACGCTTGAATCGTCTACAATAGCTGATTCAGTTAGACTGCGGTCTTCGGACCGGTTCACCGGAGTCGAATGAACCCCCGGTTCCCCCACACCCGCCGACTCGCTCATTACAACCTCAGTCTCTTTGGTATCCATCTTTATCAATATGACTGATTCAAGTAAACAATTATGTGAACTGCCTACACAGTTATAAACATCTTAAAATTTACTCTTCGTAACCTTTAATTACACATTTATTTTTAATTTACAAAAACGCCCTCGCTCCCAAATAATCTTTCTCTGCAACTCAATTAGGTCTGGTTTGTATAATTAATAAATTATACTCACCGTCCTAGTTCGGGGGCCATTGAAACTTTCGAGTACCTAATTTGTGGGCCACTGAAATTTTATGTATTCTTTGCGTTAAGATAATTTTTCCAATTTATAAAAAATTTACTCTTTTTCTTACCTTTGGGTTCTGTCCAGGATTCTACAGACGAAACAGTTGCAGAGCGATTACTTAGGTTGGAGTTGCGAAATCATTAAGCTAACACATGTTATGCTAGGAAGTACTCTTATTAATTTTTCTTTAGTTAACTTCCCTGTCTACTCTCTGTTGAACAATGGTTTACAAAAAATCTCTTAATTACTTAATACATGAAAGTGATATTAAAAATTTACTACAGTTATATTTGTGTCATACCCTTATAACATCAAGAGTATTCAAAGTTTTACAATTAATTGATTGCCACAAACTATAACTCCGTAATTAATGTTCTGAAACCAGTATTTTGCTTTGTACGAATGTACGTACTCAAACTTACGCTCTCACTCGCTCTCTCTCTCTCACACTTCTATTTCATTTAGTTAATTTTGTGAGGTATTCTACCCGTTATAACTATAAAATTTAAGAGTTTTGGCCAATTAATTAATTCTAGTACTTAACCGTTCCAAGTGTGTCTCTGGGAGTTGCACAATCACTGTCTGTTCAACCTTCCGGTTCACTCCGCGTTTAGTTTTTCTTTTGTACACTAGTTAATTTGCTGCATTGTTGTGACCGCCTATCACCACTGTTTAAATTATACTGATACTAGTTATTTAGTCGGCCGACTATAATTGCTCGAGCACTTGTTTGATTTTTCTGACCGCGCGGTCTGAACAATACGAGTTGACTGCCGCTTAATCTGGCGTTAGGGCACAATGCTCGGGGCTAGAGGCTGATCACGTGATCACCAATTCAAGCCCTGATTGGTGGTTTTAAAAAGTTCTAGAAGCTAGGCCAGCGAATTCTGCAATATTTTGCTGCCTGGTGAAATCTGCACATTGGCTTCATTTGTTCCGTGATTCACGGATGCCACAAACTGTATGTCGTTATGTAATATGTCTGGCCTGTCTGAGTCCAGCGACAAACACAGACGTGGTGTTTTGTAATAACATTGTAGGTATAGTTGGTTAAAATGAGGCACACTAAAGGTGAACCCTGACTGCTTTCAGAATTATTTGCAATTATTAAAATTGATTCCTGTCCCTGATATGTCCTGTTACAATACCCCCCTCAATGAGAGGTTTTATGCCGAAGCATAAAAACTCTCATTGCCTAAAACCTAAGAGGATCAGCGAGGATATAGCGCTGCAACCCCCGTTAAATCTTTACTAAAATCATGGGTACTTACCCCCCTAGTCCGGTGGCTGTGGCTGCACCTATCCGACCTTTCTGGACTTTTCGGCTCAAGATCCCAACACCATTCTGTGGCATGTCACCACAGTATCATCTGACTCTGAAACATTCAATAAAATATCACTAAACAGCCTTCCATTATTCCATATCCCCAACTGATTCGTTTCCTCTTAGTCGTACTGGTATGTTGTTAACAAAGTACTGGTTTGATTTTTTTTAAAGTACTGTATTCTTATCTAATTTGTTAATATACAAATACCTCTGTTCTACATTTATCACTCCTAAATAGAATGCAACATAATAAACATTCCCATGGCTACATTAACACAAATATTCCCCTTTGAGTGTACCTAATTACCTCAACTTGGTTTAAGTACATTAATTACCAAGATTTAAACATTTTACCTTGATTTCAAATAAACCGGTAGCTTGACTATAGAAAATACATTGGCTACATAGCAATATAAACTTATTATCTACTTACATTCAATACATAAAAAATCCCATACAAGTTATATACATTGGTAATTTTCTCCCCTAACAAAACACTGTTCCCCGCCAAAAGTACAAATTGATTACATAAAATGCAAATAAATCATAATAACCTTACTATAAAATACAAGTTACACACATAAGAATACTTTATCATCCACTCACAACTCCATCTTATTCAAACATTTTTTTTTCACAACCCCCCCAAATCCCTTAACCCCTGATACCCATTACAATTTGCTGTGTTCTGCACTAGGCGTCTTGGCCATCGCCGGCCTCATCCTAGCCGTAAACCACATCACCCTCGTGGCCTGTAACTTGGTCACCCCCCATCCACACTCCCTATGACCCCCCTGGACTGTCGTGTCTAGTTACTTCCACAAGGACTGATGGGGAAAGGGGTGGACATTTTTTCTTTTATTTCACCCCCATCCTTGCTTCCGCGTTACAATAAAAATTCAGTATACATACCTACTAATCATGATTAATACACCCCTAATGGACTATCACCCCTATATGGGTGAAAATAGCCCTGTTCCAAAAATTGGTAGATTCCCCTAAAAATAACCCCCCCTACTAAATTTAACAAACCACCGGGTTAACAAAACAAAAACAAACCATAAGGCGGTTATAACAATTAAAATTCATGATTTGCTATAATAAACTATTTTCATGGTCATGATCCGGTGAGGTCATGACCGCACTTAGGTGGGGAATTACAGTTACACATTTACCATGGGTTTATTATTTATACCAGGTTACATCATCAGTTGTATACACAACTTGTTTTACAAACACTGACTCACCATAAACCTTCCTCACCACATCAACCCAAACATTTCCTTCAGATTTCAATTTAAGTAAATATTTTAATCAGTTACCAGTTATTTTATAATTCTAATCAAAATTCAAATCAAAAGCATTTAAATTCAGTACTAAAATTCACATTTTCAATTAATTTAATTACTCCAATCAAAACAATTTACATTACTTTTAATTACATTATTTAAAACAAATCAACTCCATTCAATTACATCTTGTAGTTATTTTATTTCATACTAAAATTCATCTATGGCAATTATTCATCAGCATAAAACATTATTGTTGTTGTCAACTCCAGCATGACTGTAAACTTTAGTCACACAAAATACAATGTTCATATCAACAATAGAACCTAATATACAATCCATCTAACACCCATACAAATTTATTTACACATTTTCGTCATATCCTGTTATTATTTACCACACTTTATTACATAAATCAGCCAAGTCATTATACCATTGACTCAAATAATTAAATGTTCATTCACTGTTAATCTAACCGCCATCATCGAAAATTAGTCTTATGTTGAATGTACACAATTCTTTTTTATTTAAATTTCTTATATTACTATTGTTAATATTATAAGACGGTCTACTCGATCGTTGTAGGTACAATGGAAACAAAATAAGTACAAGACACCAATTAAGTCACTAATCACACCTTTAATTGTTACAGTAAGACAGTTCATTATTAACAACACAGTTTCTACAGCAAATCAAATGAAAATTCTTCACTAATATTAAAACTCAATTTATTACAATTATACCGTCTGATTATAAAACGCAACACTTCAATACTAACTACTTGAACGTACACAGTAATAACTCGAACCGCTCTGTAAATATATCGCACTAATACTCTCGAACCGCACTATCCAATATCTCGCATGGAACTGAAAACTAAGGCCGCTACCCGATGTATTTATAGTCACGCTCACACACCAGAAGCTTCCAAACTGCGTCTTATCTCTCGTGAACTACGTAATTACTACGGCCTTGACACAGTCCGAGTGAAGCCCGGCACAGTCAAGAAGATTCTCGCAAAATGCGTCTAGTAGCGCGTACACCACACGCTTACATTGAGATCTTTCTGGCACATTCGATAAACGCGTAGATTGTTCAGTGCTGTCGTAGCAATATAATAACCATAAGAATTTGTTTTTTCCATTCTACCATAATAATAATTCCCAGGATTCTCCCCCATTATTATTTTATCATAAGCCATGTCTACATCAATATTTTTGGTTAAGTCTCCGTTAGTATTTTCTGTCACATTTAAATAGTTTAAACTTTCATTACTATAGTCATCAGCTACTAGTGCGGTAATTCTCACAACAGGTAAGTGTTTATTATTATTAACCTCAATATAATCGTTTGCTACTAAACCAGGTAAGTCTCTATTATTTATAAAATTCTCTCATTATTTATCTCCTCAGCTAACCCTTTATACCTATATTCAACTTAAATATCTCTATCACTCTATTTCTCTAGTTATGATCACTTTCCCAGCCCAATTTCACATTCTCACTCCACACAGAGGGCAATGCCACATTGTTATAACACCATCTGGCCTTACCAGATACACCCCAAAAACTTATTTGACCATTTGCCGACCCATTGTCGCCCAAATGTCCTAGTGAGGATCTCTTATCCTCATGAACCACTTGTAAAGTCTTTGCTCAACATTTAACCCCTGTTCATCCTCTTCATTTAAACTATCTCTATACTCGCTATCTAACTCATAAACACTAACTAACAATCCTCTAACCTCAACTAACCTTCTACTCTCATTATCACCACCACTGTTACTCAATATGTCACCATTATTTTTATTCAATAATATTTCCTCATTACTTATTTTAACACCGCCACTTACCTTGTAATTCATCACCTGATTATTATTCATTATTATCTCACCATTATAATTATCACTTGTTTTAACCACATTACTCACCTTGTTCTTCATTACTTCATTATTTATGTTCTCACTACACTTACCTGTCTCTTCATTATGATTAACCCTTATATTTTCACTATCTTCACTTACTTTGTCATCTATTATTTCATCCGTACTTAAACTAACGCTATTGTCTATAAAAGTATCGTCATCATTATTACCTCCACTATCAGAACCACTTACCTGGTTTGGTTTGCTTTCTTTATTTTCTTTCAATTTACATCTATCTCTTCCCACTTTTTATTTTGTTTTTTCATTTTATTATTTAATCCCTTGATATCGTTTCTTAGTTCATCAAATCTACTTTCTAGTTTCACCTCATTCATATCAAAACGTTTATTTAATTCGTTAAAATTGTTTTCGCATTTAATTTTCTGTTCATTTAGCTTAATGTTTACTTCATTGACGCTACTGCTTAGTTCATTAAATTTTGCATTTTGTGCATCAAATGTTTTGCTAACTTCATCAAATTTAACCTCATTATCACTTTTAATTTCATCAAATTTATTATTCAAATTATTTTCTACTTCTTTATTTTGTTCTTTCAACTCATTAAATTGTTTTGGTAAAAAACTCAATACATCATTATCCAATTTACTACTACATTTTGTTGAGGTTGGGGTTGACTGCACGCTTGAATCGTCTACAATAGCTGATTCAGTTAGACTGGGGTCTTCGGACCAGTTCACCGGAGTCGAATGAACCCCCGGTTCCCCCACACCCGCCGACTCGCTCATTACAACCTCAGTCTCTTTGGTATCCATCTTTATCAATATGACTGATTCAAGTAAACAATTATGTGAACTGCCTACACAGTTATAAACATCTTAAAATTTACTCTTCGTAACCTTTAATTACACATGTATTTTTAATTTACAAAAACGCCCTCGCTCCCAAATAATCCTTCTCTGCAACTCAATTAGGTCTGGTTTGTATAATTAATAAATTATACTCACCGTCCCAGTTCGGGGGCCATTGAAACTTTACGTCTTTTTTTTTCAATTACTACAATTGAGTCCCTACTTCGGGGGCCACTGAAACTTTATGTATTCTTTGCGTTAAAATAATGTTTCCAGTTTATAAAAAATTTACTCTTTTTCTTACCTTTGGGTTCCGTCCAGGATTCTACAGACGAAACAGTTGCAGAGGGATTACTTGGGTTGGAGTCGCGAAATCATTAAGCTAACACATGTTATGCTAGGAATTACTCTTATTAATTTTTCTTTAGTTAACTTCCCTGTCTACTCTCTGTTGAACAATGGTTTACAAAAAAATCTCTTAATTACTTAATACATGAAAGTGATATTAAAAATTTACTACAGTTATTTTTGCGTCATACCCTTATAACATCAAGAGTATTCAAAGTTTTACAATTAATTGATTGCCACAAACTATAACTCCGTAATTAATGTTCTGAAACCAGTACTTTGCTTTGTACATATGTACGATTCAATCTTACGCTCTCTCTCTCACACTTCCATTTCATTTAGTTAATTTTGTGAGGTATTCTACCCGTTATAACTATAAATTTTAAGAGTTTTGGCCAATTAATTAATTCTGGTACTTAACCATTCCGAGTGTGTCTCTGGGCGTTGCACAGTCACTGTCTGTTCAACCTTCCGGTTCACTCCTTGTTTAGTTTTTCTTTTGTACACTAGTTAATTTGCTGCATTGTTGTGACCGTCCATCACCACTGTTTAAATTATACTGATACTAGTTATTTAGTCGGCCGACTATAATTGCTCGAGCACTTGTTTGATTTTTCTGACCGCGCGGTCTGAACAATACGAGTTGACTGCCGCTTAATCTGGCGTTAGGGCACAATGCTCGGGGCTAGAGGCCGGTCACGTGATCACCAATTCAAGCCCTGATTGGTGGTTTTAAAAAGGTCTAGAAGCTAGGCCAGCAAATTCTGCAATATTTTGCTGCCTGGTGAAATCTGCACATTGGCTTCATTTTTTCCTTGATTCACGGATGCCACGAACTGTATGTCGTTACGTAATATGTCTGGCCTGTCTGAATCCAGCGACTAACACAGACGTGGTGTTTTGTAATAACATTGTAGGTATAGTTGGTTAAAATGAGGCACACTAAAGGTGAACCCTGACTGCTTTCAGAATTATTTGCAATTATTAAAATTGATTCCTGTCCCTGATATGTCCCGTAACAATACCCACCCCCCCCCAATGAGAGGTTTTATGCCGATGCATAAAAACTCTCATTGCCTAAATCCTAAGAGGATTAGCGAGGATATAGCACTGCAACCCGCCTTAAATCTTTACTAAAATCATGGGTACTTATCCCCCTAGTCCGGTGGCTGTGGCTGCACCTATCCGACCTTACTGGACTTCTCAGCTCGAGATCCCAACACCATACTGTGGCATGTCACCACAGTATCACCTGACTCTGAAACATTCAATAAATATCACTAAACGGCCTTCCGTTATTCCATATCCCCAACTGATTCGTTTCCTCTTAGTCGTACTGGTATGTTGTTAACGAAGTACTGGTTTGATTTTTTTTCAAAGTACTGGATTCTTATCTAATTTGTTAATATACAAATACCTCTGTTCTACATTTATCACTCCTAAATAGAATGCAACATAATAAACATTCCCATGGCTACATTAACACAAATATTCCCCTTTGAGTGTACCTAATTACCTCAACTTGGTTTAAGTACATTAATTACCAAGATTTAAACATTTTACCTTGATTTCAAATAAACCGGTAGCTTGACTATAGAAAATACAATGGCTACATAGCAATATAAACTTATTATCTACTTACATTCAATACATAAAAAATCCCATACAAGTTATATAGATTGGTAATTTTCTCCCCTAACAAAACACTGTTTCCTGCCAAAAGTACAAATTGATACATAAAATGCAAATAAATCATAATAACCTTACTATAAAATACAAGTTACACACATAAGAATACTTTATCATCCACTCACAACTCCATCTTATGCAAACATTTTTTTTTTCACAACCCCCCCAAATCCCTTAACCCCTGATACCCGCTACAATTTGCTGTGTTCTGCACTAGGCGTCTTGGCCATCGCCGGCCTCATCCTAGCCATAAACCACATCTCCCCCGTGGCCTGTAACTTGGTCACCCCCCATCCACACTCACTATGACCCCCCTGGACTGTCGCGTCTAGTTGCTTCCACAAGGACTGATGCGGAAAGGGGTGGACATTTTTTTCTTTTATTTCACCCCGTCCTTGCTTCCGCGTTACAATAAAAATTCAGTATACATAACTACTAATCATGATTAATACACCCCTAATGGACTATCACCCCTATATGGGTGAAAATAGCCCTGTTTCAAAAATTGGTAGATTCCCCTAAAAATACCCCCCCCCCCCAACTAAATTGAACAAACCACCGGGTTAACAAAACAAAAACAAACCATAAGTCGGTTATAACAACGAAAATTTATGATTTGCTATAATTATCTACTTTCACGGTCATGATCCGGTGAGGTCATGACCGCACTTAGGTGGGGAATCTACTGTTACACATTTACCATGGGTTTATTATTTATACCAGGTTACATCATCAGTTGTATACACAACTTGTTTTACAAAGACTGACTCAGCATAAACCTTCCTAATCACATCAACCCAGACATTTCCTTCAATTTTCAATTTAAGTAAATATTTTAATCAGTTACCAGTTATTTTACAATTCTAATCAAAATTCAAATCAAAAGCATTTAAATTCAGTACTAAAATTCACATTTTCAATTAATTTAATTACTCCAATCAAAACAATTTACATTACTTTTAATTACATTATTTAAAACAATTCAACTCCATTCAATTACATCTTGTAGTTATTTTATTTCATACTAAAATTCATCTATGGCAATTATTCATCAACATAAAACATTATTGTTGTGTCAACTCCAGCATGACTGTAAACTTTAGTCACACAAAATACAATGTTCATATCAACCATAGAACCTAATATACAATCCATCTAACACCCATACAAATTTATTTACACATTTTTGTCATATCCTGTTATTGTTTACTACACTTTATTACATAAATCAGCCAAGTCATTATACCATTGACTCAAATAATTAAATGTTCATTCACTGTTTATCTAACCACCATCATCGAAAATTCGTCTTATGCTGAATATACACAATTCGTTTTTATTTAAATTCCTTATATTACTATTGTTAATATAATAACCATAAGAATTTGTTTTTTCCATTCTACCATAATAATAATTCCCAGGATTCTCCCCCATTATTATTTTATCATAAGCCATGTCTACATCAATATTTTTGGTTAAGTCTCCGTTAGTATTTTCTGTCACATTTAAATAGTTTATACTTTCATTACTATAGTCATCAGCTACTAGTGCGGTAATTCTCACAACAGGTAAGTATTAACCTCAATATAATCGTTTGCTACTACACCAGGTAAGTCTTTATTATTAATAATAATTCTCTCATTATTTATCTCCTCAGCTAACCCTTTATACCTATATTCAACTTAAATATCTCTATCACTCTATTTCTCTCGTTATGATCACTTTCCCAGCCCAATTTCACATTCTCACTCCACACAGAGGGCAATGCCACATTGTTATAACACCATCTGGCCTTACCAGATACACCCCAAAAACTTATTTGACCATTTGCTGACCCATTGTCGCCCAAATGTCCTAGTGAGGATCTCTTATCCTCATGAACCACTTGTAAAGTCTTTGCTCAACATTTAACCCCTGTTCACCCTCTTCATTTAAACTATCTCTATACTCCCTATCTAACTCATAAACACTAACTAACAATCCTCTAACCTCAACTAACCTTCTACTCTCATTATCACCACCACTGTTACTCAATATGTCAACATTATTTTTTTCAATAATATTTCCTCATTACTTATTTTAACACCGCCACTTACCTTGTAATTCATCACCTGATTATTATTCATTATTATCTCACCATTATAATTATCACTTGTTTTAACCACATTACTCACCTTGTTCTTCATTACTTCATTATTTATGATCTCACTACACTTACCTGTCTCTTCATTATGATTAACCCTTATATTTTTACTATCTTCACTTACTTTGTCATCTATTATTTCATCTGTACTTAAACTAACGCTATTGTCTAGAAAAGTATCGTCATCATTATTACCTCCACTATCAGAACCACTTACCTGGTTCGGTTTGCTTTCTTTATTTTCTTTCAATTTACATCTATCTCTTCCCACTTTTTATTTTGTTTTTTCATTTTATTATTTAATCCCTTGATATCGTTTCTTAGTTCATCAAATCTACTTTCTAGTCTCACCTCATTCATATCAAAACGTTTATTTAATTCGTTAAAATTGTTTTCGCATTTAATTTTCTGTTCCTTTAGCTTAATGTTTACTTCATTGACGCTACTGCTTAGTTCATTAAATTTTGCATTTTGTGCATCAAATGTTTTGCTAACTTCATCAAATTTAACCTCATTATCACTTTTAATTTCATTAAATTTATTATTCAAATTATTTTCTACTTCTTTATTTTGTTCTTTCAACTCACTAATTGTTTTGGTAAAAAACTCAATACATCATTATCCAATTTACTACAACATTTTGTTGAGGTTGGAGTTGACTGCACACTTGAATCGTCTACAATAGCTGATTCAGTTAGACTGGGGTCTTCGGACCAGTTCACTGGAGTCGAATGAACCCCCGGTTCCCCCACACCTGCCGACTCGCTCATTACAACCTCAGTCTCTTTGGTATCCATCTTTATCAATATGGCTGATTCAAGTAAACAATTATGTGAACTGCCTACACAGTTATAAACATCTTAAAATTTACTCTTCGTAACCTTTAATTACACATTTATGTTTAATTTACAAAAACGCCCTCGCTCCCAAATAATCCTTCTCTGCAACTCAATTAGGTCTGGTTTGTATAATTAATAAATTATACTCACCGTCCCAGTTCGGGGGCCATTGAAACTTTACATCTTTTTTTTTTCAATTACTACAATTGAGTCCCTACTTCGGGGGCCACTGAAACTTTATGTATTCTTTGCGTTAAAATAATGTTTCCAATTTATAAAAAATTTACTCTTTTTCTTACCTTTGGGTTCCGTCCAGGATTCTACAGACGAAACTGTTGCAGAGGGATTACTTGGGTTGGAGTTGAGAAATCATTAAGCTAACACATGTTATGCTAGGAATTACTCTTATTAATTTTTCTTTAGTTAACTTCCCTGTCTACTCTCTGTTGAACAATGGTTTACAAAAAAATCTCTTAATTACTTAATACATTAAAGTGATATTAAAAATTTACTACAGTTATTTTTGCATCATACCCTTATAACATCAAGAGTATTCAAAGTTTTACAATTAATTGATTGCCACAAACTATAACTCCGTAATTAATGTTCTGAAACCAGTACTTTGCTTCGTACATATGTACTATTCAATCTTACGCTCTCTCTCTCACACTTCTATTTCATTTAGTTAATTTTGTGAGATATTCTACCTGTTATAACTATAAAATTTAAGAGTTTTGGCCAATTAATTAATTCTGGTACATAACCGTTCCAAGTGTGTCTCTGGGCGTTGCACAATCACTGTCTGTTCAACCTTCCGGTTCACTCCTTGTTTAGTTTTTCTTTTGTACACTAGTTAATTAGCTGCATTGTTGTGACCGTCCATCACCACTGTTTAAATTATACTGATACTAGTTATTTAGTCAGCCGACTATAATTGCTCGAGCACTTGTTTGATTATTCTGACCGCACGGTCTGAACAATACGAGTTGACTGCCGCTTAATCTGGCGTTAGGGCACAATGCTCGGGGCTAGAGGCCGGTCACGTGATCACCAATTCAAACCCTGATTGGTGGTTTTAAAAAGGTCTAGAAGCTAGGCCAGCAAATTCTGCAATATTTTGCTGCCTGGTGAAATCTGCACATTGGCTTCACTTTTTCCGTGATTCACGGATGCCACGAACTGTATGTCGTTACGTAATATGTCTGGCCTGTCTGAATCCAGCGACTAACACAGACGTGGTGTTTTGTAATAACATTGTAGGTATAGTTGGTTAAAATGAGGCACACTAAAGGTGAACCCTGACTGCTTTCAGAATTATTTGCAATTATTAAAATTGATTCCTGTCCCTGATATGTCCCGTAACAATACCCACCCCCCCAATGAGAGGTTTTATGCCGATGCGTAAAAACTCTCATTGCCTTAAACCTAAGAGGATTAGCGAGGATATAGCACTGCAACCCGCCTTAAATCTTTACTAAAATCATGGGTACTTATCCCCCTAGTCCGGTGGCTGTGGCTGCACCTATCCGACCTTACTGGACTTCTCAGCTCGAGATCCCAACACCATAATGTGGCATGTCACCACAGTATCACCTGACTCTGAAACATTCAATAAATATCACTAAACGGCCTTCCGTTATTCCATATCCCCAACTGATTCGTTTCCTCTTAGTCGTACTGGTATGTTGTTAACGAAGTACTGGTTTGATTTTTTATCAAAGTACTGGATTCTTATCTAATTTGTTAATATACAAATACCTCTGTTCTACATTTATCACTCCTAAATAGAATGCAACATAATAAATATTCCCATGGCTACATTAACACAAATATTCCCCTTTGAGTGTACCTAATTACCTCAACTTGGTTGAAGTACATTAATTACCAAGATTTAAACATTTTACCTTGATTTCAAATAAACCGGTAGCTTGACTATAGAAAATACAATGGCTACATAGCAATATAAACTTATTATCTACTTACATTCAATACATAAAAAATCCCATACAAGTTATATACATTGGTAATTTTCTCCCTTAACAAAACACTGTTTCCCGCCAAAAGTACAAATTGATACATAAATTGCAAATAAATCATAATAACCTTACTATAAAATACAAGTTACACACATAAGAATACTTTATCATCCACTCACAACTCCATCTTATGCAAACTTTTTTTTTTCACAACCCCCCCAAATCCCTTAACCCCTGTACCCGTTACAATTTGCTGTGTTCTGCACTAGGCGTCTTGGCCATCGCCGGCCTCATCCTAGCCATAAACCACATCTCCCCCGTGGCCTGTAACTTGGTCACGCCCCATCCACACTCACTATGACCCCCCTGGACTGTCGCGTCTAGTTGCTTCCACAAGGACTGATGCGGAAAGGGGTGGACATTTTTTCTTTTATTTCACCCCGTCCTTGCATCCGCATTACAATAAAAATTCAGTATACATACCTACTAATCATGATTAATACACCCCTAATGGACTATCACCCCTATATGGGTGAAAATAGCCCTGTTTCAAAAATTGGTAGATTCCCCTAAAAATAACCCCCCCCCAACTAAATTTAACAAACCACCGGGTTAACAAAACAAAAACAAACCATAAGCCGGTTATAACAACGAAAATTTATGATTTGCTATAATTAACTACTTTCACGGTCATGATCCGGTGATGTCATGACCGCACTTAGGTGGGGAATCTACTGTTACACATTTACCATGGGTTTATTATTTATACCAGGTTACATCATCAGTTGTATACACAACTTGTTTTACAAAGACTGACTCAGCATAAACCTTCCTAATCACATCTACCCAGACATTTCCTTCAATTTTCAATTTAAGTAAATATTTTAATCAGTTACCAGTTATTTTACAATTCTAATCAAAATTCAAATCAAAAGCATTTAAATTCAGTACTAAAATTCACATTTTCAATTAATTTAATTACTCCAATCAAAACAATTTACATTACTTTTAATTACATTATTTAAAACAATTCAACTCCATTCAATTACATCTTGTAGTTATTTTATTTCATACTAAAATTCATCTATGGCAATTATTCATCAACATAAAACATTATTGTTGTGTCAACTCCAGCATGACTGTAAACTTTAGTCACACAAAATACAATGTTCATATGAACAATAGAACCTAATATACAATACATCTAACACCCATACAAATTTATTTACACATTTTTGTCATATCCTGTTATTGTTTACCACACTTTAATACATAATTCAGCCAAGTCATTATACCATTGACTCAAATAATTAAATGTTCATTCACTGTTTATCTAACCACCATCATCGAAAATTCGTCTTATGCTGAATATACACAATTCGTTTTTATTTAAATTCCTTATATTACTATTGTTAATATAATAACCATAAGAATTTGTTTTTTCCATTCTACCATAATAATAATTCCCAGGATTCTCCCCCATTATTATTTTATCATAAGCCATGTCTACATCAATATTTTTGGTTAAGTCTCCGTTAGTATTTTCTGTCACATTTAAATAGTTTATACTTTCATTACTATAGTCATCAGCTACTAGTGCGGTAATTCTCACAACAGGTAAGTGTTTATTATTATTAACCTCAATATAATCGTTTGC
Source organism: Magicicada septendecula (assembly GCA_034769895.1). Taxonomy (NCBI): domain Eukaryota; kingdom Metazoa; phylum Arthropoda; class Insecta; order Hemiptera; family Cicadidae; genus Magicicada; species Magicicada septendecula. The sequence continues at coordinate 728,816,814 of CM068368.1, read as the reverse complement.
TACTACACCAGGTAAGTCTCTATTATTTATAATAATTCTCTCATTATTTATCTCCTCATCTATCCCTTTATACCTATATTCAACTTAAATATCTCTATCACTCTATTTCTCTCGTTATGATCACTTTCCCAGCCCAATTTCACATTCTCACTCCACACAGAGGGCAATGCCACATTGTTATAACACCATCTGACCTTACCAGATACACCCCAAAAACTTATTTGACCATTTGCTGACCCATTGTCGCCCAAATGTCCTAGTGAGGATCTCTTATCCTCATGAACCACTTGTAAAGTCTTTGCTCCACATTTAACCCCTGTTCACCCTCTTCATTTAAACTATCTCTATACTCGCTATCTAACTCATAAACACTAACTAACAATCCTCTAACCTCAACTAACCTTCTACTCTCATTATCACCACCACTGTTACTCAATATGTCACCATTATTTTTATTCAATAATATTTCCTCATTACTTATTTTAACACCGCCACTTACCTTGTAATTCATCACCTGATTATTATTCATTATTATCTCACCATTATAATTATCACTTGTTTTAACCACATTACTCACCTTGTTCTTCATTACTTCATTATTTATGTTCTCACTACACTTACCTGTCTCTTCATTATGATTAACACTTATATTTTCACTATCTTCACTTACTTTGTCATCTATTATTTCATCTGTACTTAGACTAACGCTATTGTCTATAAAAGTATCGTCATCATTATTACCTCCACTATCAGAACCACTTACCTGGTTTGGTTTGCTTTCTTTATTTTCTTTCAATTTACATCTATCTCTTCCCACTTTTTATTTTGTTTTTTCATTTTATTATTTAATCCCTTGATATCGTTTCTTAGTTCATCAAATCTACTTTCTAGTTTCACCTCATTCATATCAAAACGTTTATTTAATTCGTTAAAATTGTTTTCGCATTTAATTTTCTGTTCATTTAGCTTAATGTTTACTTCATTGACGCTACTGCTTAGTTCATTAAATTTTGCATTTTGTGCATCAAATGTTTTGCTAACTTCATCAAATTTAACCTCATTATCACTTTTAATTTCATCAAATTTATTATTCAAATTATTTTCTACTTCTTTATTTTGTTCTTTCAACTCATTAAGTTGTTTTGGTAAAAAACTCAATACATCATTATCCAATTTACTACTACATTTTGTTGAGGTTGGGGTTGACTGCACACTTGAATCGTCTACAATAGCTGATTCAGTTAGACTGGGGTCTTCGGACCAGTTCACCGGAGTCGAATGAACCCCCGGTTCCCCCACACCCGCCGACTCGCTCATTACAACCTCAGTCTCTTTGGTATCCATCTTTATCAATATGACTGATTCAAGTAAACAATTATGTGAACTGCCTACACAGTTATAAACATCTTAAAATTTACTCTTCGTAACCTTTAATTACACATTTATTTTTAATTTACAAAAACGCCCTCGCTCCCAAATAATCCTTCTCTGCAACTCAATTAGGTCTGGTTTGTATAATTAATAAATTATACTCACCGTCCCAGTTCGGGGGCCATTGAAACTTTACGTCTTTTTTTTTTCAATTACTACAATCGAGTCCCTAATTCGGGGGCCACTGAAACTTTATGTATTCTTTGCGTTAAAATAATTTTTCCAATTTATAAAAAATTTACTCTTTTTCGTACCTTTGGGTTCCGTCCAGGATTCTACTGACGAAACAGTTGCAGAGGGATTACTTGGGTTGGAGTCGCGAAATCATTAAGCTAACACATGTTATGCTAGGAATTACTCTTATTTATTTTTCTTTAGTTAACTTCCCTGTCTACTCTCTGTTGAACAATGATTTACAAAAAAATCTCTTAATTACTTAATACATGAAAGTGATATTAAAAATTTACTACAGTTATTTTTGTGTCATACCCTTATAACATCAAGAGTATTCAAAGTTTTACAATTAATTGATTGCCACAAACTATAACTCCGTAATTAATGTCCTGAAACCAGTACTTTGCTTTGTACATATGTACGATTCAAACTTACGCTCTCTCTCTCTCACACACTTCTATTTCATTTAGTTAATTTTGTGAGGTATTCTACCCGTTATAACTATAAAATTTAAGAGTTTTTGCCAATTAATTAATTCTGGTACTTAACCGTTCCGAGTGTGTCTCTGGGCTTTGCACAATCACTGTCTGTTCAACCTTCCGGTTCACTCCTTGTTTAGTTTTTCTTTTGTACACTAGTTAATTTGCTGCATTGTTGTGACCGTCCATCACCACTTTTTCAATTATGCTGATACTAGTTATTTAGTCGGCCGACTATAATTGCTCGAGCATTTGTTTGATTTTTCTGACCGCGTGGTCTGAACAATACGAGTTGACTGCCGCTTAATCTGGCGTTAGGGCACAATGCTCGGGGCTAGAGGCCGGTCACGTGATCACCAATTCAAGCCCTGATTGGTGGTTTTAAAAAGTTCTAGAAGCTAGGCCAGCGAATTCTGCAATATTTTGCTGCCTGGTGAAATCTGCACATTGGCTTCATTTTTTCCGTGATTCACGGATGCCACGAACTGTATGTCGTTACGTAATATGTCTGGCCTGTCTGAATCCAGCGACTAACACAGACGTGGTATTTTGTAATAACATTGTAGGTATAGTTGGTTAAAATGAGGCACACTAAAGGTGAACCCTGACTGCTTTCAGAATTATTTGCAATTATTAAAATTGATTCCTGTCCCTGATATGTCCCATAACAATCATGATCAGCGAGGATATAGCACTGCAACCCCCCTTAAATCTTTACTAAAATCATGGGTATTTATCCCCCTAGTCCGGTGGCTGTGGCTGCACCTATCCGACCTTACTGGACTTCTCCGCTCGAGATCCCAACACCATACTGTGGCATGTCACCACAGTATCACCTGACTCTGAAACATTCAATAAATATCACTAAACGGCCTTCCGTTATTCCATATCCCCAACTGATTCATTTCCTATTAATCATACTGGTATGTTGTTAACAAAGTACTGGTTTGATTTTTTTTTCAAAGTACTGGATTCTTATCTAATTTGTTGATATACAAATACCTCTGTTCTACATTTATCACTCCTAAATAGAATGCAACATAATAAACATTCCCAAGGCTACATTAACACAAATATTCCCCTTTGAGTGTACCTAATTACCTCAACTTGGTTTAAGTACATTAATTACCAAGATTTAAACATTTTACCTTGATATCAAATAAACCGGTAGCTTGACTATAGAAAATACAATGGCTACATAGCAATATAAACTTATTATCTACTTACATTCAATACATAAAAAATCCCATACAAGTTATATACATTGGTAATTTTCTCCCCTAACAAAACACTGTTCCCCGCCAAAAGTACAAATTGATTACATAAAATGCAAATAAATCATAATAACGTTACTATAAAATACAAGTTACACACATAAGAATACTGTATCATCCACTCACAACTCCATCTTATGCAACCATTTTTTTTTTCACAACCCCCCCAAATCCCTTAACCCCTGATACCCGTTACAATTTTCTGTGTTCTGCACTAGGCGTCTTGGCCGTCGCCGGCCTCATCCTAGCCGCAAACCACATCTCCCTCGTGGCCTGTAACTTGGTCACCCCCCATCCACACTCCCTATGACCCCCCTGGACTGTCGCGTCTAGTTGCTTCCACAAGGACTGATGCGGAAAGTGGTGGACATTTTTTCTTTTATGTCACCCCCACCCTTGCTTCCGCGTTACAATAAAAATTCAGTATACATACCTACTAATCATGATTAATACACCCCTAATGGACTATCACCCCTATATGGGTGAAAATAGCCCTGTTCCAAAAATTGGTAGATTCCCCTAAAAATAACCCCCCAACTAAATTTAACAAACCACCGGGTTAACAAAACAAAAACAAACCATAAGCCGGTTATAACAACGAAAATTTATGATTTGCTATAATTAACTACTTTCACGGTCATGATCCGGTGAGGTCATGACCGCACTTAGGTGGGGAATCTACTGTTACACATTTACCATGGGTTTATTATGTAACAGTACAGACTGACTCAGTACCAGAATTATGGGGATTTTCAATGTTATATTATGTATTTTTTTTAAACATACAGAATGGTTAGGTACATTGTCCCTCTGGAAAAAGGAACAACGCAATTTCGGCCAGAGTAAAACACCAAGGTCTCCGGTGGACGTGAAAACATCAAAATATACCATGGCGGTGTTTATGACGAAGTACAACAATATGCATTATGATTGGGCTATAACACGGCTCCGTCATCGCTAATAACAATGACGCACTGAGTACAATGTGTGTAACGAGGCGTTGTCCAGTAAGACAAAGCAGAATGACGTAAGAACTACACACACACAAGCGTAATTTTACATTTGCCTCGCTCTCATTTCAACGCCATCCTTCATAGCAGCCACAGCGATGTATCGCTGGGTGCACAAAATTTTATAATAATTTAAATACAACTGGCAAAATGTTGGCCATTATAGTGGAGTAATAAAGGCTCATATAACTTGTTCACTTACAGTTACTTCAAATGTAAATTCAGTGCAATATCAACCTAATTAAGCGGCAGACTAAAAAGGCGAACACCGGCCATCACCATGGGCAGTAAGCACAATCAACGGATGGACATCAGCACCGATTAAACCAGAGAAGTTCCTTTCATTATTTTTCTATTTATGAGCTCATTAATATTCAATTGTTAATTAAAAAATGTATGTGTCGGAAACTGAGTGTGCAAATGAGAGAGTGGATGTATGGCCATAAAAAACATGCCGAGGGCATTGGTTTGTGTAATAAATTTAAAACTCTATTCATTCATAAATTTGAAGCTGCAGTAGTAATGTTAAACTGATATTAATCCAACTAAAGCAATTAAAGAATACCACGAGATATAATAAGGGCAACCGCCATTTTGTTTAAGTCAGGCCACCTGACGTCATTATAGTAAACACATGGTTTGTATGTAAGAACGTATAGTGAAATTAAATTTAATGGTTAACCTCAAGAATATTGTATTATCAATTGTGTCGTCCACTGTGTTTCGAAATCTTCCTGTACCCGAAACCCTGGAACCCTTAGGTATAAAGCAGTGTATAAAAGCAGAAGATGAGCCCGGCAAATAATGAATTTTGGTGAGTACCAGCAATACCGAATTATGGTATTGGTCATATATATCTTACTAAATATATGTACTAATAATATTGAGAAAGGGAGGGCAAGGCACAATTGCCGCCCTCACAGTGACTTATTAGTTTGTTTATTTACAATTGGTCGCCCTCACAGTGGACTCTATATAAAATTAATTTATATAAAACAGATAGATGGAGAAACACAGAAGACGATATATAATGAATGAGAGGTTATGTTGTTAAAGGTAAATAGTTAAATACGAGTTGAGTATATTGCGTAGTCAAATACAAATAGAGATAAATAACTATTTAAAATACTAAAATACAAAATGGCAGAAAATAACAATAGCATAGAAATAGAAAATTCAGAGACAGAATCCATTTTATTGGAAAGACACATTAGCTCAACGCCCAAAATAGTCGAAAATAAAATTTCATTAGAAAATTTATTTACATTAATCAATGACAAATTCGAACAACAAAACAATAAGTTCGAAGACAAAATAAATCAGTTGAACAGTACACTTAATGTAAAAGTAGATAGTTTTGAAAGTGAGTTAAAAAAGCAAAATACTTTACAGAATGTCAAATTAAACCAAGTAGAAGAGAAATTAGAAAAATTTAAAAAGAAAATACAGAGACAAAATTGTAGTATTGACAAAGTAGACAAGTTAGAGATAGACAAAGACAAGGTAAGTGGTGAGAATTATGATAGAATTACAAATATGGTGTTAGAAAATAATTGTGTGAGTATTGAGAGTGGTGATAAAAGTATAATGGGAGTAGAATTTGATAATGAAGTGATAAAAAGTGTTGATGAATTAGAGAGAAAATATAGAGAGAATTTACAGATAAAGGGGTTGCAGGGGGTAAATTTTTCCCGTAATGTTGTAGTAGGGGTGAAGTAAAGACTTCACGTGTGTTTAGGAAGGACGAGAGTGCCTTCAATGCGTATTTGGAAGACAAAAGGTCTACAAATAAAGTGGTCCCTGGTTTTTTTTGTGCACTTCACAGGTGGTGCAGTGATAAAGTACTAGAGTCCCCTGCATATATGGAGAAAGAGTGTGTAGCTTGGTATGATGGTGAGAAATGTTTTGAGAGAGAGAGAAAGAGAGAAATTGAGATATATAAAGTAAAGAAAAATTATGAAGAGTTTATGAAAAGGTTAGGTGTAGAGATGATATATAATAAAAATAATAAGTACTTACCTTGTAATGAAGCGGATATAGCAGTAGTAGGAGATGATAATGAAAATAATGACTTAGTAACTTATCTGATTGTGACGAATTATACTGAAGGTGACAGGACAATAACCAATCGTGACAGGTTATATGATGAATTGATAGGTAATAACCCTATTAATTATGGTTTTATAAAATATAAGAATTTAAATGTGTATTATATTAATGATGTTAATATAATGTATTTAATAAAAAATAAATTGTACAGACCGAAGATAAGACTATTGTTTGACGATGGAGGGTAGACCTTCTATTGTGTTATGAACATTTAATTGTGTGGACAGTGTTTTTAAAAATGGACTGATTAGGACTGATTATGGTGAATGATTTCATGATTATGTGAATTGTATATTTTGTGTATTGATGTCTATGTATTTGTGTATTTTACTGTTGTGTATTTTATGTATATTTTAGGTAAGCATGTATTGTACGATTTTAAATAACTGAAGAAAGCTAAATGATATTATGGAATTTAGATTTTAAAGGGTTAGTAAATGATTAAGCAGGTAATAGATTTGGATATGAAAGGTGTTGTTAGCAGATAAGTGATGAATTTGTAATAGTATATTAAGTTGAAATGTTATAAAAGAGTTTGGGAATAAGGATAAAATCAGGGCATTGGAGTTAGTTAGATAGAGTTAATGGGAGTTAGGGAAAATAAAGTGTTGAGATGTTGATAGTATATAAAGAGGTGTTAGATATTTTAGGGACACAGTGGGTAGTAATTATATGTAGAGTTGAGTAATGTGCATGGTAATTATATTTGTTGTTGTTGGTGATATTTTGTAATAAGGGTATTGGTGTAGGAGTCCAACGAGAGATGTTGAGACAGGAGTGGATCGTTGTGTGCCGGAAAGGGTTATCTGAAAGGGTCAGAAACCGATAAGGGAATGAGCATAGTGAGGGAATACACACATACTAGTACAAAAAGGCGCGGTGCCAGAGGTTTTAAATGGGATTTGTGAAGGGGGTTTATTATAGAGATATTGGTGTCAAAATATATTAATGGTTAGAAGCGGTTGTTAGTAGTTAAAAAGAGGTGAGGAAGGTTAGGTTGACAGATGCCAAAATAAGACAGAGAAAATAATGAATAAGAGAGTCACCCAAACGAGTAAGGATAAAAGGGTTAGAAAAGGAGAATTCATGGTAGGAAGGTGAGGTAACAAAGGAAGGTAATTGTAACAGAAAGGTAAGGATAAAATTGAAATTGTTGTATAGAATCTAAACAAATGTCAAATAATTAAAAGTTAATTGAAGTAGTAATGTGATAAAGTTTGGTACAAATCATGTAAATTTAAATTGTTTAATGTAAGGTAAATGTAACAATGTTAATATGTAATGTACAATGTTTTATGATGTTTTATTATGTTGGGGGGCAATAGAGTGTGTGGCTAGGAGGTCGTTACAGGGGTAAGGACGATAATAAGTGTTAAGAGATAGTATATTTTAAAGTGAGAAGTTTAAAGTTAAAAATGAAGTTAAATAAAATATTCTAGTAAGCTGCCATTTACAAAATAAATAACTGATTATAAGTTGAGCAACAAAGTTTAAAGAAAAAATGTCTGCCATGATAATTGTAATCTGAATTTGTAGAATTAATTAGGTGAAGGTATTTTGGGGGTATATTAAAGAATTATTGATATATTGTGTTATGTGTGTAGTTATAGATATGTTGTTATTTTCATACAAATAAGAAATTGATTTAGGTGGTGGTAAAAAATCAAGGTATTCTAAGTCTTGTAGTTGTGAGGTTGAACCTGTTGATTTTAAAACCAAACCAATGCCCCAAACACAAACCAATGCGTCTAAAGGGGAACATATCAGTTGTAGATATGTAAGTGTATTATACCACTATTTTGAATTTTTGTATTGGATGTTTCAGAGTTTTGTGGTGTTGTGACCGCAGTCCTGGGCTGGCTGGAGCGTCAGAACAGGAGTGTAGAGTGCCTCATGGCCTTATGGTGTAGGGATCTCTCAGGAGAAGTCCAGTAAGGTCAGAGGGTGCGACCAACATCATGGGACCAAGGGTAAGTGATGATAAAATTTTTTTTGGTAACATTACAGGGGGTTGTGGTGACATATCTAGACTGATCCTTTTAGGAAAGTGTGAGTGAGTCAAGGAAATTTTTTGTGTTTCGACACAAAAAATTTTCTTTGAGGGGGTTTGTAACAGTACAGACTGACTCAGTACCAGAATTATGGGAATTATGGGGATTTTCAATGTTATATTATGTATTTTTTTTAAACATACAGAATGGTTAGGTACATTGTCCCTCTGGAAAAAGGAACAACGCAATTTCGGCCAGAGTAAAACACCAAGGTCTCCGGTGGACGTGAAAACATCAAAATATACCATGGCGGTGTTTATGACGAAGTACAACAATATGCATTATGATTGGGCTATAACACGGCTCCGTCATCGCTAATAACAATGACGCACTGAGTACAATGTGTGTAACGAGGCGTTGTCCAGTAAGACAAAGCAGAATGACGTAAGAACTACACACACACAAGCGTAATTTTACATTTGCCTCGCTCTTATTTCAACGCCATCCTTCATAGCAGCCACAGCGATGTATCGCTGGGTGCACAAAATTTTATAATAATTTAAATACAACTGGCAAAATGTTGGCCATTATAGTGGAGCAATAAAGGCTCATATAACTTGTTCACTTACAGTTACTTCAAATGTAAATTCAGTGCAATATCAACCTAATTAAGCGGCAGACTAAAAAGGCGAACACCGGCCATCACCATGGGCAGTAAGCACAATCAACGGATGGACATCAGCACCGATTAAACCAGAGAAGTTCCTTTCATTATTTTTCTATTTATGAGCTCATTAATATTCAATTGTTAATTAAAAAATGTATGTGTCGGAAACTGAGTGTGCAAATGAGAGAGTGGATGTATGGCCATAAAAAACATGCCGAGGGCATTGGTTTGTGTAATAAATTTAAAACTCTATTCATTCATAAATTTGAAGCTGCAGTAGTAATGTTAAACTGATATTAATCCAACTAAAGCAATTAAAGAATACCACGAGATATAATAAGGGCAACCGCCATTTTGTTTAAGTCAGGCCACCTGACATTATAGTAAACACATGGTTTGTATGTAAGAACGTATAGTGAAATTAAATTTAATGGTTAACCTCAAGAATATTGTATTATCAATTGTGTCGTCCACTGTGTTTCGAAATCTTCCTGTACCCGAAACCCTGGAACCCTTAGGTATAAAGCAGTGTATAAAAGCAGAAGATGAGCCCGGCAAATAATGAATTTTGGTGAGTACCAGCAATACCGAATTATGGTATTGGTCATATATATCTTACTAAATATATGTACTAATAATATTGAAAGTAGTTTGTTAAGTTACAATTATTTATACCAGGTTACATCGTCAGTTGTATACACAACTTGTTTTACAAACACTGACTCAGCATAAACCTTCCTAATCACATCAACCCAAACATTTCCTTCAATTTTCAATTTAAGTAAATATTTTAATCAGTTACCAGTTATTTTATAATTCTAATCAAAATTCAAATCAAAAGCATTTAAATTCAGTACTAAAATTCACATTTTCAATTAATTTAATTACTCCAATCAAAACAATTTACATTACTTTTAATTACATTATTTAAAACAATTCAACTCCATTCAATTACATCTTGTAGTTATTTTATTTCATACTAAAATTCATCTATGGCAATTATTCATCAACATAAAACATTATTGTTGTGTCAACTCCAGCATGACTGTAAATTTAGTCACACAAAATACAATGTTCATATCAACAATAGAACCTAATATACAATACATCTAACACCCATAAAAATTTATTTACACATTTTTGTCATATCCTGTTATTGTTTACCACACTTTATTACATAAATCAGCCAAGTCATTATACCATTGACTCAAATAATTAAATGTTCATTCACTGTTTATCTAACCACCATCATCGAAAATTCGTCTTATGCTGAATATACACAATTCGTTTTTATTTAAATTCCTTATATTACTATTGTTAATATAATAACCATAAGAATTTGTTTTTTCCATTCTACCATAATAATAATTCCCAGGATTCTCCCCCATTATTATTTTATCATAAGCCATGTCTACATCAATATTTTTGGTTAAGTCTCCGTTAGTATTTTCTGTCACATTTAAATAGTTTATACTTTCATTACTATAGTCATCAGCTACTAGTGCGGTAATTCTCACAACAGGTAAGTATTAACCTCAATATAACCGTTTGCTACTACACCAGGTAAGTCTCTATTATTTATAATAATTCTCTCATTATTTATCTCCTCAACTAACCCTTTATACCTATATTCAACTTAAATATCTCTATCACTCTATTTCTCTCGTTATGATCACTTTCCCAGCCCAATTTCACATTCTCACTCAACACAGAAGGCAATGCCACATTGTTATAACACCATCTGGCCTTACCAGATACACCCCAAAAACTTATTTGACCATTTGCTGACCCATTGTCACCCAAATGTCCTAGTGAGGATCTCTTATCCTCATGAACCACTTGTAAAGTCTTTGCTCTACATTTAACCCCTGTTCACCCTCTTCATTTAAACTATCTCTATACTCCCTATCTGACTCATAAACACTAACTAACAATCCTCTAACCTCAACTAACCTTCTACTCTCATTATCACCACCACTGTTACTCAATATGTCACCATTATTTTTATTCAATAATATTTCCTCATTACTTATTTTAACACCGCCACTTACCTTGTAATTCATCACCTGATTATTATTCATTATTACATCACCATTATAATTATCACTTTTTTCAACCACATTACTCACCTTGTTCTTCATTACTTCATTATTTATGTTCTCACTACACTTACCTGTCTCTTCATTATGATTAACCCTTATATTTTCACTATCTTCACTTACTTTGTCATCTATTATTTCATCTGTACTTAAACTAACGCTATTGTCTATAAAAGTATCGTCATCATTATTACCTCCACTATCAGAACCACTTACCTGGTTTGGTTTGCTTTCTTTATTTTCTTTCAATTTATATCTATCTCTTCCCACTTTTTATTTTTTTTTTTCATTTTATTATTTAATCCCCCTTGATATCGTTTCTTAGTTCATCAAATCTACTTTCTAGTTTCACCTCATTCATATCAAAACGTTTATTTAATTCGTTAAAATTGTTTTCGCATTTAATTTTCTGTTCATTTAGCTTAATGTTTACTTCATTGACGCTACTGCTTAGTTCATTAAATTTTGCATTTTGTGCATCAAATGTTTTGCTAACTTCATCAAATATAACCTCATTATCACTTTTAATTTCATCAAATTTATTATTCAAATTATTTTCTACTTCTTTATTTTGTTCTTTCAACTCATTAAGTTGTTTTGGTAAAAAACTCAATACATCATTATCCAATTTGCTACTACATTTTGTTGAGGTTGGGGTTGACTGCACGCTTGAATCGTCTACAATAGCTGATTCAGTTAGACTGGGGTCTTCGGACCAGTTCACCGGAGTCGAATGAACCCCCGGTTCCCCCACACCCGCCGACTCGCTCATTACAACCTCAGTCTCTTTGGTATCCATCTTTATCAATATGACTGATTCAAGTAAACAATTATGTGAACTGCCTACACAGTTATAAACATCTTAAAATTTACTCTTCGTAACCTTTAATTACACATTTATTTTTTATTTACAAAAACGCCCTCGCTCCCAAATAATCCTTCTCTGCAACTCAATTAGGTCTGGTTTGTATAATTAATAAATTATACTCACCGTCCCAGTTCGGGGGCCATTGAAACTTAACGTCTTTTTTTTTTCAATTACTACAATCGAGTCCCTAATTCGGGGGCCACTGAAACTTTATGTATTCTTTGCAACAAAATAATTTTTCCAATTTATAAAAAATTTACTCTTTTTCTTACCTTTGGGTTCCGTCCAGGATTCTACTGACGAAACAGTTGCAGAGGGATTACTTGGGTTGGAGTTGCGAAATCATTAAGCTAACACATGTTATGCTAGGAATTACTCTTATTTATTTTTCTTTAGTTAACTTCTTTAGTTCTTTCTTTAGTTTCTTAATTACTTAATACATGAAAGTGATAGTAAATATTTACTACAGTTATTTTTGCGTCATACCCTTATAACATCAAGAGTATTCAAAGTTTTACAATTAATTGATTGCCACAAACTATAACTCCGTAATTAATGTTCTGAAACCAGTACGTTGCTTTGTACATATGTACGATTCAAACTTACGCTCGCTCTCTCACACTTCTATTTCATTTAGTTAATTTTGTGAGGTATTCTACCCGTTATAACTATAAAATTTAAGAGTTTTTGCCAATTAATTAATTCTGGTACTTAACCGTTCCGAGTGTGTCTCTGGGAGTTGCACAATCACTGTCTGTTCAACCTTCCGGTTCACTCCTTGTTTAGTTTTTCTTTTGTACACTAGTTAATTTGCTGCATTGTTGTGACCGTCCATCACCACTGTTTAAATTATACTGATACTAGTTATTTAGTTGGCCGACTATAATTGCTCGAGCACTTGTTTGATTTTTCTGACCGCGCGGTCTGAACAATACGAGTTGACTGCCGCTTAATCTGGCGTCAGGGCACAATGCTCGGGGCTAGAGGCCGGTCATGTGATCACCAATTCAAGCCCTGATTGGTGGTTTTAAAAAGTTCTAGAAGCTAGGCCAGTGAATTCTGCAATATTTTGCTGCCTGGTGAAATCTGCACATTGGCTTCATTTTTTCCGTGATTCACGGATGCCACGAACTGTATGTCGTTACGTAATATGTCTGGCCTGTCCGAGTTCAGCGACTAACACAGACGTGGTGTTTTGTAATAACATTGTAGGTATAGTTGGTTAAAATGAGGCACACTAAAGGTGAACTCTGACTGCTTTCAGAATTATTTGCAATTATTAAAATTCATTCCCATCCCTGATATGTCCCGTTACATTTGCTTGTTTGATTGTTATGATTGTATAAACATTGAAGGTAGCTCTGTCAGAAGAATTTTAATATCTGTATCAGAAAACCATTTGTAAACAATAAGTACTAATATACGTATCAGTTACAGTAATTTTTGTTTGTTTTTAATAATAACATAACATCAATTGCATATATTAAACCAAAATATGATATAATACAACTTGCATGTAATTAAGCATTAAATAATGCAATATTAAAGAAGTATAATTCACTTGAAATGATAAAATGGGCTATAGGTTATCATGTGTTGTACCTGGATTGGGCTTGGATATGTTACTGAATTAAGTATTCTAAATACAAAAATTTAAGAATGAAAAAAATGGCCTAAACCTGAAGCAGAAATTTTGTGAACATGTTTCATAACAAATTCATAAAATATTAATTTCTTAGTTTATAAAATATTTTCATAAAAAATTAATTTTCTGCTAAATTGGCCCAACTTTTGGTTTTGTTATTGTGGTGCCTTGTTCAGAAAACACTACAGGATAAAACAAAGATAAATATACAGTTTCAATAAGCTTGATCTAGTAGTAGGAATATGGTAAACGGGCTTTTTTATCATGGATGAGAGATTTGTTAGTGTACAGATGCAGAAGTAAATGAGACTTAATGTGTGAATTATTCTTTTTTTCTAGAACGAGTGTTAACCAGGCTCTTAGGCTGTCATCTCATGGTAATAAAACCAATGAGACCACGGCCTACAGCAAGGCTAACACTCATTCTGATAACTTTGATGCTAGCCGTGAAAGCCTTAGAGCAAAAATTATTCTCTTTACCTTTGCGGTTTAAAGCCTGCTATATAAAGGGTTACAATATTGAAACTATTGAAGAATATATCGAAACATTTTGTGTAACAAAAACAGTACAATAAATTCAGTTTTTCGAATTCATCTCTGATAGCAAATGCTTCTGTATGACTGACTTCATTGCACATTACTGTACTAAGTCGATAAATATAGGTGGTTGGAGATTGCTTGATATTTTGATTTTTCCCCACCTTGTCCTCCTTACCAATTTAGTATGCCTTCAACTTTGAATCCAGTGTTTAATACCATTAGTGGACTGCTTATAATACTGTGTGACTCTACAAAACTTTATATATACCACCTGTGAAGCTACAAACTTGTGTCACATAAAATTAACTAATTTACTAATAAACATTGAATAATTAACGGGCGCCATGTTGCCAGATTGTGCAACAACATAGATATTAGGCTTACCTTTCGGTCCAGTATTCGTGTTAAACGAACCAGTAATTGCGAAATATACCTGAAACAACTCACTCGTACTTGTATTTTTTACCAAACACATTACCTTTTATTATCAAAAAGACTCTAAGTACATATGAAATGATTCTATTGAACTATGTGCCAAACACGCACGTTACTATGCCTCGGGCCGTAGTCCATTTATTTTCTAAACATTAATAAGAAATAAACATTGTAAACATAATAAACATAGTATAATATAGTATAATACCTGCACAACCCAGCACTTAAAAGATTTAGGTCTCTCTCTCTCTCTCTCTCTCTCTCTCTCTCTCTCTCTCTCTCTCTCTCTCTCTCTCTCTCTCTCTCTCTCTCTCTCTCTCTCTCTCTCATTCATTCTCTGGTACAATTTATTTTATTCTGAGCTCATTTAAATTTTGAATTGGTTTAAAATTGGTCATTATAATAATACTGAATGAATTTTAAATTGGTCATTATTACACAATGATGTTGATTTACTTGAAATAATAAAAAGAATATTGGAACGTTCTCACCAAATTATATTGGACAGGTCTCACCGCACTGCTAAGATTCGTCGATCGTGCACAATCTTTACATCGATTTCGGGCCCACACCGTCATGTCTACCCACGAAAACACTTTGGGCAGATTCTATACGCACGCAGTTTTCGACGATCCATCGGCCGATGACACCTGTTCAGTTGCTTACCGCCCCAACATTTCTGATATTTTAAATAGTTATTTAACCACTTTTGGTGGTGTAAAAGTTAAATTTCACACTTGGTGAACCTCTTGCCAGCCGGCTGCGTTTACAATCCAGAAGGAAATGACACAGAGTCTTTGTTAAGCATTGCGTAGGTGGGGCAAAAACTATGTCACCAAGCTTTTGTTCGTTGTTTACATACTCGAGTTGTTTACAGAAATTGTGCATTCCTTCCACTGACGTCATCAGGGCTCGTCTCGTTATCGCTATTTGTTACATACGATTTTTTGCTGTGTTTGTCGTTTTGCAATGAAAATGATCGAAATCCTGTCAATTCACATCTGCGTTTTATAAAATAATTATATAGTCCACTCACCAAAACTTTACAGGGATTATGAAATATTTAAATAATTATTACCAAATAATTGATAAAAATAAATGAATACAATAATTATGGTCTTTTGTACCATGTTTTTATAAATTTAGTATTGTACCAGAATTGTACCATCACAATTGCTTTGTACCTACGTACTTTGCTTTGTACGTATGTACGATTCAAACTTACGCTCGCTCTCTCACACTTCTATTTCATTTAGTTAATTTTGTGAGGTATTCTACCCGTTATAACTATAAAATAGAGTTTTGGCCAATTAATTAATTCTGGTACTTAACCGTTCCGAGTGTGTCTCTGGGAGTTGCACAATCACTGTCTGTTCAACCTTCCGGTTCACTCCTTGTTTAGTTTTTCTTTTGTACACTAGTTAATTTGCTGCATTGTTGTGACCGTCCATCACCACTGTTTAAATTATACTGATACTAGTTATTTAGTCGGCCGACTATAATTGCTCGAGCACTTGTTTGATTTTTCTGACCACGCGGTCTGAACAATACGAGTTGACTGCCGCTTAATCTGGCGTTAGGGCACAATGCTCGGGGCTAGAGGCCGGTCATGTGATCACCAATTCAAGCCCTGATTGGTGGTTTTAAAAAGTTCTAGAAGCTAGGCCAGCGAATTCTGCAAATTTTGCTGCCTGGTGAAATCTGCACATTGGGTTCATTTTTTCCGTGATTCACGGATGCCACGAACTGTATGTCGTTACGTAATATGTCTAGCCTGTCCGAGTTCAGCGAAAAACACAGACGTGGTGTTTTGTAATAACATCGTAGGTATAGTTGGTTAAAATGAGGCACACTAAAGGTGAACTCTGACTGCTTTCAGAATTATTTGCAATTATTAAAATTCATTCCCATCCCTGATATGTCCCGTTACATTTGCTTGTTTGATTGTTATGATTGTATAAACATTGAATGTAGCTCTGTCAGAAGAATTTTAATATCTGTATCAGAAAACCATTTGTAAACAATAAGTACTAATATACGTATCAGTTACAGTAATTTTTGTTTGTTTTTAATAATAACATAATATCAATTGCATATATTAAGCCAAAATATGATATAATACAACTTGCATGTAATTAAGCATTAATTAATGCAATATTAAAGAAGTATAATTCACTTGAAATGATAAAATGGGCTATAGGTTATCATGTGTTGTACCTGGATTGGGCTTGGATATGTTACTGAATTAAGTATTTCAAATACAAAAATTTAAGAATGAAAATTTTATAATATAGTATAATACCTGCACAACCCAGCACTTAAAAGATTTAGGTCTCTCTCTCTCTCTCTCTCTCTCTCTCTCTCTCTCTCTCTCTCTCTCTCTCTCTCTCTCTCTCTCTCTCTCATTCATTCTCTGGTACAATTTATTTTATTCTGAGCTCATTTAAATTTTGAATTGGTTTAAAATTGGTCATTATAATAATATTGAATGAATTTTAAATTGGTCATTATTACACAATGATGTTGATTTACTTGAAATAATAAAAAGAATATTGGAACGTTCTCACCAAATTATATTGGACAGGTCTCACCGCACTGCTAAGATTCGTCGATCGTGCACAATCTTTACATCGATTTCGGGCCCACACCGTCATGTCTACCCACGAAAACACTTTGGGCAGATTCTATACGCACGCAGTTTTCGACGATCCATCGGCCGATGACACCTGTTCAGTTGCTTACCGCCCCAACATTTCTGATATTTTAAATAGTTATTTAACCACTTTTGGTGGTGTAAAAGTTAAATTTCACACTTGGTGAACCTCTTGCCGGCCGGCTGCGTTCACAATCCAGAAGGAAATGACACAGAGTCTTTGTTAAGCATTGCGTAGGTGGGGCAAAAACTACGTCACCAGGCTTTTGTTCGTTGTTTACAGACTCGAGTTGTTTACAGAAATTGTGCATTCCTTCCACTGACGTCATCAGGGCTCGTCTCGTTATCGCTATTTGTTACATACGATTTTTTGCTGTGTTTGTCGTTTTGCAATGAAAATGATCGAAATCCTGTCAATTCACATCTGCGTTTTATAAAATAATTATATAGTCCACTCACCAAAACTTTACAGGGATTATGAAATATTTAAATAATTATTACCAAATAATTGATAAAAATAAATGAATACAATAATTATGGTCTTTTGTACCATGTTTTTATAAATTTAGTATTGTACCAGAATTGTACCATCACAATTGCTTTGTACCTACGTACTTTGCTTTGTACGTATGTACGATTCAAACTTACGCTCGCTCTCTCACACTTCTATTTCATTTAGTTAATTTTGTGAGGTATTCTACCCGTTATAACTATAAAATAGAGTTTTGGCCAATTAATTAATTCTGGTACTTAACCGTTCCGAGTGTGTCTCTGGGAGTTGCACAATCACTGTCTGTTCAACCTTCCGGTTCACTCCTTGTTTAGTTTTTCTTTTGTACACTAGTTAATTTGCTGCATTGTTGTGACCGTCCATCACCACTGTTTAAATTATACTGATACTAGTTATTTAGTCGGCCGACTATAATTGCTCGAGCACTTGTTTGATTTTTCTGACCACGCGGTCTGAACAATACGAGTTGACTGCCGCTTAATCTGGCGTTAGGGCACAATGCTCGGGGCTAGAGGCCGGTCATGTGATCACCAATTCAAGCCCTGATTGGTGGTTTTAAAAAGTTCTAGAAGCTAGGCCAGCGAATTCTGCAAATTTTGCTGCCTGGTGAAATCTGCACATTGGGTTCATTTTTTCCGTGATTCACGGATGCCACGAACTGTATGTCGTTACGTAATATGTCTAGCCTGTCCGAGTTCAGCGAAAAACACAGACGTGGTGTTTTGTAATAACATCGTAGGTATAGTTGGTTAAAATGAGGCACACTAAAGGTGAACTCTGACTGCTTTCAGAATTATTTGCAATTATTAAAATTCATTCCCATCCCTGATATGTCCCGTTACATTTGCTTGTTTGATTGTTATGATTGTATAAACATTGAATGTAGCTCTGTCAGAAGAATTTTAATATCTGTATCAGAAAACCATTTGTAAACAATAAGTACTAATATACGTATCAGTTACAGTAATTTTTGTTTGTTTTTAATAATAACATAATATCAATTGCATATATTAAGCCAAAATATGATATAATACAACTTGCATGTAATTAAGCATTAATTAATGCAATATTAAAGAAGTATAATTCACTTGAAATGATAAAATGGGCTATAGGTTATCATGTGTTGTACCTGGATTGGGCTTGGATATGTTACTGAATTAAGTATTTCAAATACAAAAATTTAAGAATGAAAATTTTATAATATAGTATAATACCTGCACAACCCAGCACTTAAAAGATTTAGGTCTCTCTCTCTCTCTCTCTCTCTCTCTCTCTCTCTCTCTCTCTCTCTCTCTCTCTCTCTCTCTCTCTCTCTCTCTCTCATTCATTCTCTGGTACAATTTATTTTATTCTGAGCTCATTTAAATTTTGAATTGGTTTAAAATTGGTCATTATAATAATATTGAATGAATTTTAAATTGGTCATTATTACACAATGATGTTGATTTACTTGAAATAATAAAAAGAATATTGGAACGTTCTCACCAAATTATATTGGACAGGTCTCACCGCACTGCTAAGATTCGTCGATCGTGCACAATCTTTACATCGATTTCGGGCCCACACCGTCATGTCTACCCACGAAAACACTTTGGGCAGATTCTATACGCACTCAGTTTTCGACGATCCATCGGCCGATGACACCTGTTCAGTTGCTTACCGCCCCAACATTTCTGATATTTTAAATAGTTATTTAACCACTTTTGGTGGTGTAAAAGTTAAATTTCACACTTGGTGAACCTCTTGCCGGCCGGCTGCGTTCACAATCCAGAAGGAAATGACACAGAGTCTTTGTTAAGCATTGCGTAGGTGGGGCAAAAACTACGTCACCAGGCTTTTGTTCGTTGTTTACAGACTCGAGTTGTTTACAGAAATTGTGCATTCCTTCCACTGACGTCATCAGGGCTCGTCTCGTTATCGCTATTTGTTACATACGATTTTTTGCTGTGTTTGTTGTTTTGCAATGAAAACGATCGAAATCCTGTCAATTCACATCTGCGTTTTATAAAATAATTATATAGTCCACTCACCAAAACTTTACAGGGATTATGAAATATTTAAATAATTATTACCAAATAATTGTTAAAATAAATAAATACAATAATTATGGTCTTTTGTACCATGTTTTTATAAATTTAGTATTGTACCAGAATTGTACCATCACAAAACCCCCTCAATGAAAGATTTTGTGCCGAAGCATAAAAACTTTCATTGACACATTCATACTTTCTAAAGGGATCAGCCAGGGTATGTCGCCACAACCCCCTTACAATTTATATTAAAAGAAAATCAATAACTCACCCGTGGTCTGATGACGATCACAGAACCTGCCTGACCTTACTGGACTTCTCCTTCGAGATCCCAACACCATAAGGCCAATCAGGCGCGTAACGCTCCTGCTCTGACGCACTGGCCAGCTCAGGATCGCCGTCATAACATCACCAAACACTGAAACAATAAATTAAAATATCAAAATAGTGGCTTGGTAAATTACTCTATCCTTAACTGATCTGGTTCCCCTTAGCTATGTGCTGGTTTGTGTTAATAAGCACTGGGTTTGCTTGAACTACTAGAAATACAAATATAAAAAAAATATAAAATACAAGAATTACATAGAATTGCCATTCTCTTCATGGACTACCCTGAATTGTAAAAATTGTTTCGATTCCCATCGATAATAATTAACTCTTTCTGTTTCATAATTAATGTAATTATAAAAGAAACAAATATTTAAATAAAACATGGAAATCCCCATATAAATCTCCCAATATTCAAACATAGATAAAACATTTTATAGAAAAAAGAATAATTAATAAAATCTTATTGAAATTAAAATTATTATTATTATTATTATCAACAGGTAATAATTGGCACTGTTAACAATATTTACCCCTCTTTCTCCTCCACACACACCATTTCCCCCCCTGAACTGTTGCGTTCAGTTGCCTCCACAAGGACTGAGGCAGAAGGAGTGAGCACTTTTTTCTTTTCTCTCTCTCCCATCCTTGCTTCAGCTTTATAAAACCTTCAGGGTATGTACCCCTACTTTTACTCTTATAATATGCCCCTAAGGTCTACCACCCCAACCGAGGTGAAGTAGCCTATGCAAACAAAGAATCTTAGATTCCCCTGAACCTCCCAATAAATTTCAAAATTTTAACCAATTTTATAGGCAACCAACCATGGTCAGGGTTACAATTGCTGGCCACAGCTGGTTGTCGTCCAGAACCACGATTAGTGTTGGTAAGACAGTAATCGCCCGAAATATGGGGAATCGCATTAATATGACACATTGTGTCTTATGTAGTCCCACTGGAACTACCCTACAACTAACAGGTTATACACATAAATCCATTATAAGACTACCACATATTACAAACATAATAATCATATTATCACTGTTCATAAAGCAGTCTCAATATATCACCATAGTATCACTATGTCCTTTTAACCCCGTAAGGTTGTTACTTCAATATAAATTTTAAACATGATTTTCAAAATTCGAATATCATCTAAAAAATGTTAATTCTTTCTTTAGTTACATAATTAATTTTGTAGTCACTTTCCAAGTCCCAATTTTCACTTTTCTAACACTAAGACCTTCTCACTATAGGATAACAATGGATCATCTTATATACCTAGGTTATATATATAAAAAAATATAACTCCGTAATGAGTTAAAATATTAAGTTACAAAATTTTCTAAGTTCTATTCTATAATTTCTAGAATAAAATCAGAGTTCGTGGAAAAAATGCCAAACAGTTTTTTTTTTTTTTTTTTTATATCCCACGAATTAGGGGTCCCCCTCCCCGTTCAACAATAAGATTAAATTTCTACTTGCAACCAATGTCATTGGTAAAAAATACAAGTCCCTGTTCGGACACCAAATGTGAAGCTACAAACTTGTGTCACATAAAATTAACTAATTTACTAATAAACATTGAATAATTAACGGGCGCCATGTTGCCAGATTGTGCAACAACATAGATATTAGGCTTACCTTTCGGTCCAGTATTCGTGTTAAACGAACCAGTAATTGCGAAATATACCTGAAATAACTCACTCGTACTTGTATTTTTTACCAATGACATTACCTTTTATTATCAAAAAGACTCTAAGTACATATGAAATGATTCTATTGAACTATGTGCTAAACACGCATGTTACTATGCCTCGGGGCGTAGTCCATTTATTTTGTAAACATTAATAAGAAATAAACATTGTAAACATAGTATAATATAGTATAATACCTGCACAACCCAGCACTTAAAAGATTTAGGTCACTCTCTCTCTCTCTCTCTCTCTCTCTCTCTCTCTCTCTCTCTCTCTCTCTCTCTCTCTCTCTCTCTCTCTCTCTCTCTCTCTCATTCATTCTCTGGTACAATTTATTTTATTCTGAGCTCATTTAAATTTTGAATTGGTTTAAAATTGGTCATTATAATAATATTGAATGAATTTTAAATTGGTCATTATTACACAATGATGTTGATTTACTTGAAATAATAAAAAGAATATTGGAACGTTCTCACCAAATTATATTGGACAGGTCTCACCGCACTGCTAAGATTCGTCGATCGTGCACAATCTTTACATCGATTTCGGGCCCACACCGTCATGTCTACCCACGAAAACACTTTGGGCAGATTCTATACGCACTCAGTTTTCGACGATCCATCGGCCGATGACACCTGTTCAGTTGCTTACCGCCCCAACATTTCTGATATTTTAAATAGTTATTTAACCACTTTTGGTGGTGTAAAAGTTAAATTTCACACTTGGTGAACCTCTTGCCGGCCGGCTGCGTTCACAATCCAGAAGGAAATGACACAGAGGCTTTGTTAAGCATTGCGTAGGTGGGGCAAAAACTACGTCACCAGGCTTTTGTTCGTTGTTTACAGACTTGAGTTGTTTACAGAAAATGTGCATTCCTTCCACTGACGTCATCAGGGCTCGTCTCGTTATCGCTATTTGTTACATACGATTTTTTGCTGTGTTTGTCGTTTTGCAATGAAAACGATCGAAATCCTGTCAATTCACATCTGCGTTTTATAAAATAATTATATAGTCCACTCACCAAAACTTTACAGGGATTATGAAATATTTAAGTAATTATTACCAAATAATTGTTAAAATAAATAAATACAATAATTATGGTCTTTTGTACCATGTTTTTATAAATTTAGTATTGTACCAGAATTGTACCATCACAAAACCCCCTCAATGAAAGATTTTGTGCTGAAGCATAAAAACTTTCATTGACACATTCATACTTTCTAAAGGGATCAGCCAGGACATGTCGCCACAACCCCTTACAATTTATATAAAAGAAAATCAATAACTCACCCGTGGTCTGATGACGATGACAGTACCTGCATGACCTTACTGGACTTCTCCTTCGAGATCCCAACACCATAAGGCCAATCAGGCGCGTAACTCTCCTGCTCTGACGCGCTGGGCAGCTCAGGATCGCTGTCATAACATCACCAAACACTGAAACAATAAATTAAAATATCAAAATAGTGGCTTGGTAAATTACTCTATCCTTAACTGATCTGGTTCCCCTTAGCTATGTGCTGGTTTGTGTTAATAAGCACTGGGTTTGCTTGAACTACTAGAAATACAAATATAAAAAAAATATAAAATACAAGAATTACATAGAATTGCCATTCTCTTAATGGGCTACCCTGAATTGTAAAAATTGTTTCGATTCCCATCGATAATAATTAACTCTTTCTGTTTCATAATTAATGTAATTATAAAAGAAACAAATATTTAAATAAAACATGGAAATCACCATATAAATCTCCCAATATTCAAACATGGATAAAACATTTTATAGAAAAAAGAATAATTAATAAAATCTTATTGAAATTAAAATTATTATTATTATTATTATCAACAGGTAATAATTGGCGCTGTTAACAATATTTACCCCTCTTTCTCCTCCACACACACTATTTCCCCCCCTGAACTGTTGCGTTCAGTTGCCTCCACAAGGACTGAGGCAGAAGGAGTGAGCACTTTTTTCTTTTCTCTCTCTCCCATCCTTGCTTCAGCTTTATAAAACCTTCAGGGTATGTACCCCTACTTTTACTCTTATAATATGCCCCTAAGGTCTACCACCCCAACCGAGGTGAAGTAGCCTATGCAAACAAAGAATCTTAGATTCCCCTGAACCTCCCAATAAATTTCAAAATTTTAACCAATTTTAGAGGCAACCAACCATGGTCAGGGTTACAATTGCTGGCCACAGCTGGTTGTCGTCCAGAACCACGATTAGTGTTGGTAAGACAGTAATCGCCCGAAATATGGGGAATCGCAATGATATGACACATTGTGTCTTATGGTCCCACTGGAACTGCCCTACAACTAACAGGTTATACACATAAATCCATTATAAGACTACCACATATTACAAACATAATAATCATA
This sequence comes from Magicicada septendecula, assembly GCA_034769895.1. NCBI lineage: Eukaryota > Metazoa > Arthropoda > Insecta > Hemiptera > Cicadidae > Magicicada > Magicicada septendecula. The sequence continues at coordinate 728,792,495 of CM068368.1, read as the reverse complement.
TTATCACTGTTCATAAAGCAGTCTCAATATATCACCATAGTATCACTATGTCCTTTTAACCCCGTAAGGTTGTTACTTCAATATAAAACTTGATTTCAAAATTCAAAATCATCTCAAAAAATTTTAATTCTTTCTTTAGTTTACATAATTAAATTTGTAGACACTTTCCAAGTCCCAATTTTCACTTTTCAAAAACTAAGACCTTCTCACTATAGGATAACAATGGTTAATCTTATATACCTAGGTTATATATATAAACAAATATAACTCTGTAATGAGTTAAAATATTAAGTTACAAAATTTTCTAAGTTCTATTCTATTATTTCTAGAATAAAATCAGAGTTCGTGGAAAAAATGCCAAACTGTTTTTTTTTTTTTTTTAAATCCCACGAATTAGGGGTCCCCCTCCCCGTTCAACAATAAGATTAAATTTCTACTTGCAACCAATTTTGTGGAGGAAGACCATTGTTGCTTTCACCTCCATATGTCAGTTCCGCCAACCATGGTCCGCCTCCAGAATTCCAAAATCCATGATCAGAGGTGGTGAGTCTGTGATCGCCCGAAAATGGGGGAGAGTCCCTTCTGAAAAACAATAATATACCAAATTAATACTCATACACTCGCTAAATAAAACAACAATATTTATAAGAGATACCTAAGATGACCAGTACAATTTTGAATTTGTAGCACTGTGTGTTCCTACTATCTCTCCAGTTACGTTGTTCTGCAACACATAAGAATTTTGCATTTTAATCTCTACTACCTCATACGGTCCTTCATATAGGAGAAAGAACTTCTTAATTTCTTTGTCTTGCGCACTCGATAAGTCATGCCTTTTTACTAATACCATTTGTCCTATATTATACTTAACCCACTTACCTCTTGCGTCGTGTCTACGTTTTCTTTGTTCACCTTTGCTGATTAAATTTTCGTTAGCCAACCGGATTATAATGTTCACATCTGGTGTCCTACTCTCAGGTGGATAGTCGAACAGTTGTTCCAAAATTCTTGGGGGGCGTGTTCCTCTTACCAACTCATGGGGTGTATAGCCGGTGGACTCATGGGTGGTACTGTTTAGCCAAGTTTCTACCTTTCTTACATACAATGGCCAGTCGCTGTGTTTAGCATGACAATAGGCTCTGAAGATCCTGCCTATTTCTCTCATTACACACTCAGCCTGGTTGGACTGGGGATGATACACAGCCGTATGCTTCGTGAGGATGCCTTCCCATCCTAAGGTCTGGCGCCATCTTCCACTGATGAACTGCGGCGCATGGTCTGATAAAATTACCTTTGGCTTACCCACGTTAATCATATAGTCTTTCGTCACCTTTTCACTCAATACCTTACTGGTAGCTCTTTTCACGCTATACAATTGTACATATTTTGAGAAGGTGTCAAGCAATACAAATATATAAACTACTCCACCTCTACCCTTCGGCAATGGTCCAAACAAATCCACAGCAACTAAATCAAAAGGTCTTTCTACATGGCATTACCTTTTATTATCAAAAAGACTCTAAGTACATATGAAATGATTCTATTGAACTATGTGCCAAACACGCACGTTACTATGTCTCGGGGCGTAGTACATTTATTTTGTAAACATGAGTAAGAAATAAACATTGTAAACATAATAAACATAGTATAATATAGTATAATACCTGCACAACCCAGCACTTAAAAGATTTAGGTCTCTCTCTCTCTCTCTCTCTCTCTCTCTCTCTCTCTCTCTCTCTCTCTCTCTCTCTCTCATTCATTCTCTGGTACAATTTATTTTATTCTGAGCTCATTTAAATTTTGAATTGGTTTAAAATTGGTCATTATAATAATATTGAATGAATTTTAAATTGGTCATTATTATACAATGATTTACTTGAAATAATAAAAAGAATATTGGAACGTTCTCACCAAATTATATTGGACAGGTCTCACCGCACTGCTAAGATTCGTCGATCGTGCACAATCTTTACATCGATTTCGGGCCCACACCGTCATGTCTACCCACGAAAACACTTTGGGCAGATTCTATACGCACGCAGTTTTCGACGATCCATCGGCCGATGACACCTGTTCAGTTGCTTACCGCCCCAACATTTCTGATATTTTAAATAGTTATTTAACCACTTTTGGTGGTGTAAAAGTTAAATTTCACACTTGGTGAACCTCTTGCCGGCCGGCTGCGTTCACAATCCAGAAGGAAATGACACAGAGTCTTTGTTAAGCATTGCGTAGGTGGGGCAAAAACTACGTCACCAGGCTTTTGTTCGTTGTTTACAGACTCGAGTTGTTTACAGAAATTGTGCATTCCTTCCACTGACGTCATCAGGGCTCGTCTCGTTATCGCTATTTGTTACATACGATTTTTTGCTGTGTTTGTCGTTTTGCAATGAAAACGATCGAAATCCTGTCAATTCACATCTGCGTTTTATAAAATAATTATATAGTCCACTCACCAAAACTTTACAGGGATTATGAAATATTTAAATAATTATTACCAAATAATTGTTAAAATAAATAAATACAATAATTATGGTCTTTTGTACCATGTTTTTATAAATTTAGTATTGTACCAGAATTGTACCATCACAAAACCCCCTCAATGAAAGATTTTGTGCCGAAGCATAAAAACTTTCATTGACACATTCATACTTTCTAAAGGGATCAGCCAGGGTATGTCGCCACAACCCCCTTACAATTTATATTAAAAGAAAATCAATAATTCACCCGTGGTCTGATGACGATCACAGAACCTGCCTGACCTTACTGGACTTCTCCTTCGAGATCCCAACACCATAAGGCCAATCAGGCGCGTAACGCTCCTGCTCTGACGCACTGGCCAGCTCAGGATCGCCGTCATAACATCACCAAACACTGAAACAATAAATTAAAATATCAAAATAGTGGCTTGGTAAATTACTCTATCCTTAACTGATCTGGTTCCCCTTAGCTATGTGCTGGTTTGTGTTAATAAGCACTGGGTTTGCTTGAACTACTAGAAATACAAATATAAAAAAAATATAAAATACAAGAATTACATAGAATTGCCATTCTCTTCATGGACTACCCTGAATTGTAAAAATTGTTTCGATTCCCATCGATAATAATTAACTCTTTCTGTTTCATAATTAATGTAATTATAAAAGAAACAAATATTTAAATAAAACATGGAAATCCCCATATAAATCTCCCAATATTCAAACATAGATAAAACATTTTATAGAAAAAAGAATAATTAATAAAATCTTATTGAAATTAAAATTATTATTATTATTATTATCAACAGGTAATAATTGGCACTGTTAACAATATTTACCCCTCTTTCTCCTCCACACACACCATTTCCCCCCCTGAACTGTTGCGTTCAGTTGCCTCCACAAGGACTGAGGCAGAAGGAGTGAGCACTTTTTTCTTTTCTCTCTCTCCCATCCTTGCTTCAGCTTTATAAAACCTTCAGGGTATGTACCCCTACTTTTACTCTTATAATATGCCCCTAAGGTCTACCACCCCAACCGAGGTGAAGTAGCCTATGCAAACAAAGAATCTTAGATTCCCCTGAACCTCCCAATAAATTTCAAAATTTTAACCAATTTTATAGGCAACCAACCATGGTCAGGGTTACAATTGCTGGCCACAGCTGGTTGTCGTCCAGAACCACGATTAGTGTTGGTAAGACAGTAATCGCCCGAAATATGGGGAATCGCATTAATATGACACATTGTGTCTTATGTAGTCCCACTGGAACTACCCTACAACTAACAGGTTATACACATAAATCCATTATAAGACTACCACATATTACAAACATAATAATCATATTATCACTGTTCATAAAGCAGTCTCAATATATCACCATAGTATCACTATGTCCTTTTAACCCCGTAAGGTTGTTACTTCAATATAAATTTTAAACATGATTTTCAAAATTCGAATATCATCTAAAAAATGTTAATTCTTTCTTTAGTTACATAATTAATTTTGTAGTCACTTTCCAAGTCCCAATTTTCACTTTTCTAACACTAAGACCTTCTCACTATAGGATAACAATGGATCATCTTATATACCTAGGTTATATATATAAAAAAATATAACTCCGTAATGAGTTAAAATATTAAGTTACAAAATTTTCTAAGTTCTATTCTATAATTTCTAGAATAAAATCAGAGTTCGTGGAAAAAATGCCAAACAGTTTTTTTTTTTTTTTTTTATATCCCACGAATTAGGGGTCCCCCTCCCCGTTCAACAATAAGATTAAATTTCTACTTGCAACCAATGTCATTGGTAAAAAATACAAGTCCCTGTTCGGACACCAAATGTGAAGCTACAAACTTGTGTCACATAAAATTAACTAATTTACTAATAAACATTGAATAATTAACGGGCGCCATGTTGCCAGATTGTGCAACAACATAGATATTAGGCTTACCTTTCGGTCCAGTATTCGTGTTAAACGAACCAGTAATTGCGAAATATACCTGAAATAACTCACTCGTACTTGTATTTTTTACCAATGACATTACCTTTTATTATCAAAAAGACTCTAAGTACATATGAAATGATTCTATTGAACTATGTGCTAAACACGCATGTTACTATGCCTCGGGGCGTAGTCCATTTATTTTGTAAACATTAATAAGAAATAAACATTGTAAACATAGTATAATATAGTATAATACCTGCACTTAAAAGATTTAGGTCACTCTCTCTCTCTCTCTCTCTCTCTCTCTCTCTCTCTCTCTCTCTCTCTCTCTCTCTCTCTCTCTCATTCATTCTCTGGTACAATTTATTTTATTCTGAGCTCATTTAAATTTTGAATTGGTTTAAAATTGGTCATTATAATAATATTGAATGAATTTTAAATTGGCCATTATTACACAATGATGTTGATTTGCTTGAAATAATAAAAAGAATATTGGAACGTTCTCACCAAATTATATTGGACAGGTCTCACCGCACTGCTAAGATTCGTTGATCGTGCACAATCTTTACATCGATTTTGGGCCCACACCGTCATGTCTACCCACAAAAACACTTTGGGCAGATTCTATACGCACGCAGTTTTCGACGATCCATCGGCCGATGACACCTGTTCAGTTGCTTACCGCCCCAACATTTCTGATATTTTAAATAGTTATTTAACCACTTTTGGTGGTGTAAAAGTTAAATTTCACACTTGGTGAACCTCTTGCCGGCCGGCTGCGTTCACAATCCAGAAGGAAATGACACAGAGGCTTTGTTAAGCATTGCGTAGGTGGGGCAAAAACTACGTCACCAGGCTTTTGTTCGTTGTTTACAGACTTGAGTTGTTTACAGAAAATGTGCATTCCTTCCACTGACGTCATCAGGGCTCGTCTCGTTATCGCTATTTGTTACATACGATTTTTTGCTGTGTTTGTCGTTTTGCAATGAAAACGATCGAAATCCTGTCAATTCACATCTGCGTTTTATAAAATAATTATATAGTCCACTCACCAAAACTTTACAGGGATTATGAAATATTTAAGTAATTATTACCAAATAATTGTTAAAATAAATAAATACAATAATTATGGTCTTTTGTACCATGTTTTTATAAATTTAGTATTGTACCAGAATTGTACCATCACAAAACCCCCTCAATGAAAGATTTTGTGCTGAAGCATAAAAACTTTCATTGACACATTCATACTTTCTAAAGGGATCAGCCAGGACATGTCGCCACAACCCCTTACAATTTATATAAAAGAAAATCAATAACTCACCCGTGGTCTGATGACGATGACAGTACCTGCATGACCTTACTGGACTTCTCCTTCGAGATCCCAACACCATAAGGCCAATCAGGCGTGTAACGCTCCTGCTCTGACGCGCTGGGCAGCTCAGGATCGCTGTCATAACATCACCAAACACTGAAACAATAAATTAAAATATCAAAATAGTGGCTTGGTAAATTACTCTATCCTTAACTGATCTGGTTCCCCTTAGCTATGTGCTGGTTTGTGTTAATAAGCACTGGGTTTGCTTGAACTACTAGAAATACAAATATAAAAAAAATATAAAATACAAGAATTACATAGAATTGCCATTCTCTTAATGGGCTACCCTGAATTGTAAAAATTGTTTCGATTCCCATCGATAATAATTAACTCTTTCTGTTTCATAATTAATGTAATTATAAAAGAAACAAATATTTAAATAAAACATGGAAATCACCATATAAATCTCCCAATATTCAAACATGGATAAAACATTTTATAGAAAAAAGAATAATTAATAAAATCTTATTGAAATTAAAATTATTATTATTATTATTATCAACAGGTAATAATTGGCGCTGTTAACAATATTTACCCCTCTTTCTCCTCCACACACACTATTTCCCCCCCTGAACTGTTGCGTTCAGTTGCCTCCACAAGGACTGAGGCAGAAGGAGTGAGCACTTTTTTCTTTTCTCTCTCTCCCATCCTTGCTTCAGCTTTATAAAACCTTCAGGGTATGTACCCCTACTTTTACTCTTATAATATGCCCCTAAGTTCTACCACCCCAACCGAGGTGAAGTAGCCTATGCAAACAAAGAATCTTAGATTCCCCTGAACCTCCCAATAAATTTCAAAATTTTAACCAATTTTATAGGCAACCAACCATGGTCAGGGTTACAATTACTGGCCACAGCTGGTTGTCGTCCAGAACCACGATTAGTGTTGGTAAGACAGTAATCGCCCGAAATATGGGGAATCGCAATGATATGACACATTGTGTCTTATGGTCCCACTGGAACTACCCTACAACTAACAGGTTATACACATAAATCCATTATAAGACTACCACATATTACAAACATAATAATCATATTATCACTGTTCATAAAGCAGTCTCAATATATTACCATAGTATCACTATGTCCTTTTAACCCCGTAAGGTTGTTACTTCAATATAAAACTTGATTTCAAAATTCAAAATCATCTCAAAAAATTTTAATTCTTTCTTTAGTTTACATAATTAAATTTGTAGACACTTTCCAAGTCCCAATTTTCACTTTTCAAAAACTAAGACCTTCTCACTATAGGATAACAATGGTTGATCTTATATACCTAGGTTATATATATAAAAAAATATAACTCCGTAATGAGTTAAAATATTAAGTTACAAAATTTTCTAAGTTCTATTCTATAATTTCTAGAATAAAATCAGAGTTCGTGGAAAAAATGACAAACTGTTTTTTTTTTTTTTTTAAATCCCACGAATTAGGGGTCCCCCTCCCCGTTCAACAATAAGATTAAATTTCTACTTGCAACCAATTTTGTGGAGGAAGACCATTGTTGCTTTCACCTCCATATGTCAGTTCCGCCAACCATGGTCCGCCTCCAGAATTCCAAAATCCATGATCAGAGGTGGTGAGTCTGTGATCGCCCGAAAATGGGGGAGAGTCCCTTCTGAAAAACAATAATATACCAAATTAATACTCATACACTCGCTAAATAAAACAACAATATTTATAAGAGATACCTAAGATGACCAGTACAATTTTAAATTTGTAGCATTGTGTGTTCCTACTATCTCTCCAGTTACGTTGTTCTGCAACACATAAGAATTTTGGATTTTAATCTCTACTACCTCATACGGTCCTTCATATAGGAGAAAGAACTTCTTAATTTCTTTGTCTTGCGCACTCGATAAGTCATGCCTTTTTACTAATACCATTTGTCCTATATTATACTTAACCCACTTACCTCTTGCGTCGTGTCTACGTTTTCTTTGTTCACCTTTGCTGATTAAATTTTTGTTAGCCAACCGGATTATAATGTTCACATCTGGTGTCCTACTCTCAGGTGGATAGTCGAACAGTTGTTCCAAAATTCTTGGGGGGCGTGTTCCTCTTACCAACTCATGGGGTGTATAGCCGGTGGACTCATGGGTGGTACTGTTTAGCCAAGTTTCTACCTTTCTTACATACAATGGCCATTCGCTGTGTTTAGCATGACAATAGGCTCTGAAGATCCTGCCTATTTCTCTCATTACACACTCAGCCTGGTTGGACTGGGGATGATACACAGCCGTATGCTTCGTGAGGATGCCTTCCCATCCTAAGGTCTGGCGCCATCTTCCACTGATGAACTGCAGCGCATGGTCTGATAAAATTACCTTTGGCTTACCCACGTTAATCATATAGTCTTTCGTCACCTTTTCACTCAATACCTTACTGGTAGCTCTTTTCACGCTATACAATTGTACATATTTTGAGAAGGTGTCAAGCAATACAAATATATAAACTACTCCACCTCTACCCTTCGGCAATGGTCCAAACAAATCCACAGCAACTAAATCAAAAGGTCTTTCTACATGGCATTACCTTTTATTATCAAAAAGACTCTAAGTACATATGAAATGATTCTATTGAACTATGTGCCAAACACGCACGTTACTATGTCTCGGGGCGTAGTACATTTATTTTGTAAACATGAATAAGAAATAAACATTGTAAACATAATAAACATAGTATAATATAGTATAATACCTGCACAACCCAGCACTTAAAAGATTTAGGTCACTCTCTCTCTCTCTCTCTCTCTCTCTCTCTCTCTCTCTCTCTCTCTCTCTCTCTCTCTCATTCATTCTCTGGTACAATTTATTTTATTCTGAGCTCATTTAAATTTTGAATTGGTTTAAAATTGGTCATTATAATAATATTGAATGAATTTTAAATTGGTCATTATTATACAATGATTTACTTGAAATAATAAAAAGAATATTGGAACGTTCTCACCAAATTATATTGGACAGGTCTCACCGCACTGCTAAGATTCGTTGATCGTGCACAATCTTTACATCGATTTCGGGCCCACACCGTCGTGTCTACCCACAAAAACACTTTGGGCAGATTCTATACGCACGCAGTTTTCGACGATCCATCGGCCGATGACACCTGTTCAGTTGCTTACCGCCCCAACATTTCTGATATTTTAAATAGTTATTTAACCACTTTTGGTGGTGTAAAAGTTAAATTTCACACTTGGTGAACCTCTTGCCGGCCGGCTGCGTTCACAATCCAGAAGGAAATGACACAGAGTCTTTGTTAAGCATTGCGTAGGTGGGGCAAAAACTACGTCACCAGGCTTTTGTTCGTTGTTTACAGACTCGAGTTGTTTACAGAAATTGTGCATTCCTTCCACTGACGTCATCAGGGCTCGTCTCGTTATCGCTATTTGTTACATACGATTTTTTGCTGTGTTTGTCGTTTTGCAATGAAAACGATCGAAATCCTGTCAATTCACATCTGCGTTTTATAAAATAATTATATAGTCCACTCACCAAAACTTTACAGGGATTATGAAATATTTAAATAATTATTACCAAATAATTGTTAAAATAAATAAATACAATAATTATGGTCTTTTGTACCATGTTTTTATAAATTTAGTATTGTACCAGAATTGTACCATCACACACCTTTGACTTTCCAACTCTTACCTGTACCGTGGCGATTTTGAGGGTTATTTTATTTTATTAAATTTTGGGGTTTTGTTAAAAATATTTATAAATTTAATTTCCATCTGGGATCAGGCCACATGTTGAATTGAAACAGTGTTATAACAAAGGAACGATACGTCTCAACAGTTGTGCAATCAGTACGGAAGAATGCACCCAGCATCAGTTCCTAGAACTTTGCGAGTGTGTGGCAGTACGCCCGATCGCACCCGACAAGCAGGTGCGCAGACCGACGCCAGTTTTGTGAAACGCAAAGATGGCTAAGAGACAAAATTTCCGAGCACATGTACAAAGTTGACGGATGTGAGTCCTAAGTCCAACCCTTCTCGTGACGTCAGCCAGTGCTGAACGAATATCGTCCATGAACCAGCACACAATCAACTGCATAAGTTAAATAGGACATAGCTGTGGCGACGAAACACAAGGCTTTGTGTTCCACCAAAAACGAAGTAATCTAGTTGGCCGTGCAAGAGAGACGCTTCTCCCCAGTTCGCTTACAGACGCTGATAGTGTTGTATGGGCCCGGTCGGCCGAATTTCATAAAATGTGAATAATAACATATACTAACGTTTTAATACCGACCGGGACCCGAGGAATTAACGGACTTAACAATTTTATAACTGGTGACGTGGAGTGAATTGACAACAAAGTGAAATAACGGGCAGTTGAATCGATGAACAAAGCACGTGTCCGGCCGGAATCGCGATTGTGAACAGTTTAAACAATAAAGGAATTTGTAAAGTATAATAAACAAGGGGTAAAGTATTAAATTGTGTGAGTGTGTGTGTGAGCAGAATGGGCTGTCTTGGATAAGATTTAAATATGATACATAAATGTATATTTTAAAATATGTTTTTTGGTGTTCCTGTTCTAATGATTAAAACGATCTTATATTAATTAAAATTATTTAGTTTACTGTAAAACAATGTGTTAGTCTAGTTATTTCGTCATTACCACTTTCTCATTTCTGTGCTGCAAGATTCGTCTAAACGGTCCCGGATTTCTTCTGAATTAATAGTGGGGGGTAGTCAGATTGCGAAATTGTCCCGTTTTTATTTAAGGTAAAGTGTGAAGGTTTCGATATTATAACCTATAAAAATATCGTGGCGACTCTGGGCTTCTGATCAAAATTTTAACCAAGAAGGTAAGTGAGAAAGACCGCAGGTAAGTTCCTGGCAGTATTTTTATTTATTTATTTATTTCGATTTATAATGTTTAGTTACAGTATCCCGAAACCCCAGCATCCGTTAAGCGAGGGTTGAACGACGCAAACAGAGTGAGGTGGCGACTGAATAATTTTATACTCACATGTGGTCTTTCTATTTGAACGTAGTATTTTATTTGCAATTAAGACATTAACAGGGTTTGCCCCATATCTCTGATCATTCACAGACCACATTAATGAACATACATAATTAATAACAGATAGAATTACATTGACTTATTTTTAGTAAGGTGCATCAGTACTTCACACTCACGCTCGCTCTCATTCTTTAAAAACCCCCCTATTACGTTTGAGATCTCATTATTTGAATGTTTTTGTAGTTTGCGTAGGTCTTTTGTACTTATCTTGAGCGGTTATCCAGTATGTGGCGCCATTGCTCGTTCCACTGATTTTTGCTGTAGTATTCACGAATACTTTCCAGAACTGTTTTAAACTGTTTAATTTAGTTGTCACTTGCTGCCGACACTTGTTAATATTTCCTGTACAGTGGTTTAATTACATTTTAACTGGTTTAAATTGCCAAAATTGATTGGTCCGCGGACTTTGATTAAAACACCCCGGCCGGGTCTGATGTTGATCGAAACAGATCGATTTCTCTAGGCGTATGTAGTATATAAACGTCGGTCACGTGGTACTCTCTCCACGCTGGCGACGTCATACCGTATGCCTCTGGACATTTTAGAGATATTTTTTATTACGTTCGAGAGGTTTAAAACGTTGATTTTATGTCATTATTGTTGTGACGTCAGTCAATAATTACTATATCGGTGCCACTTTGGCTAGACCTGCTAAAAATAGATTTTGACTCACATACTTGTTTACAATTCCCGTCGAGATTTCTAACGTCGCATTTTGCCACTGTTTTCCACAACTGATTTTATTTCTTAATTTTGGACATGATTAAAACTCTGAATCCCTTTATATCTGTGACCCGGTATGTACCGTCACAACTGTACAATGTATAAGGAGAATACTGTTAAGGATGTGGAAGGGAAACAACCACAAGTCCTCAGCCAGTCTGTTGATTTTATCCACACTATAGCTTTAATAAATACTTTCATCTCAACTATGCCAATTTTAAAGTCAATATATAAAAGCACCGAAAAAAATTAATATGTAAATCAAATTGTTTGTGATTGTAAGGTTACAACACCATATTGTGTGACTCCAAGACCCATTTTTGTTTTTTAGTAAGTAATTTGTAGTACAGGAATTAACAAATTGTTGATTGGTATTAGCAGAAGAAACACACAAGCACATCACATTGCTTCCTGAAAGAATAGAAGACGATGACAAAGTTAATCTAAAAACTATATTTAGTGGTGTAAATTATCAAGGCGAAGCACTCCTTGAAGAACTGAATTCAAAAGAGGCAAATGACATTCTTGTGAGAGCATCACCAAAAGAAGTAAGACATTTATTTATCAGATACTTCTTCAGTTTTACTATTTTTTACTAAATATATTTCACTGTTAGTAATATTTATACAGAACTTAATTTAAAAAACAAAGTTCTCTGTACAAAATAATCTTCTCCTGTCAGTTGAACTTGAAATGTTTTGAGTTCTAAATAACTAAAAGTGAAATTACAATTCCAGGACAAATATCAGCTATTAACTAATATTTTTATTCTCAGGCTATATGATATATAATCCATTTTTCGACTGTTTTGTAGAGGCATTAGAAATAAATATCTTAATTTTTATTCTTTGGTGGGCCAACCAAGAAGTTCTTCCATCAGTAAAAATATGTAATCTGTATGTAAAATCAACATAACATTTCCCTTACACCACTTTCTCTGTGACCCCATGTACCAGTATATGATAACATCAAGTTGTTTAACTGAAATGCTGATAATTTTATTTTGGAATATGTACACTTGGGGGAGAAAACCATTAAAACTCAGAAAATCAGCACTTTATGCTATGCAATCAAAGCATTGTGAAAATGCGTCTTCTGCTTTTTCTCTCTCAATATAGAATCATTGTCATGTAGGTATCTGTTGCTTTTTGATTGTATATTTCATCTAGAACAAGGTTATCCAACCTCCGAGGAAGCACTGTAGTGGCCAGCTCTAATCTTTGCCTATTTGAGACCGGAACAAACCATCCTTGGTTTAATCCGTGAAGATGATGATGATGATGATGAAGGTTATTGTTGTATCTTAACAAAGGGCAATCAATTCCCCTGATGTTACATGGATGTTCATTCACCTCCCGCTTCTGGTTATGTTTCCACTCAAGTTGATTAATATTCTTGATAACCTCATGTTTGCATCTATGTGGCTCTTTTACTATTATAATGCATTTAAATTTGTTCATTGTGTAACAAACATTAAAATTAAGGATGAATGCTACGTGAAATTATAATTATTTCTGCAAACTGTTTCAGAGAGAGAAAGAGTGTAAGTGTTAAATACAGTTTTTCACTATAAATAGTGATACATCTTAATAAATAAATCATTCTGATGATGACAGTGTATTATAAAACTGTTGAAAGATTGTAAAAAAAAATATATATTCTTATTTAAAAATATTAAGTATTATTATTTTTTATAAATTAGAAGAACAAGATAATGTGATTAAATATGAACACACACACATATATTGTAATACCTAATCTCTGTGTATATAGGTTTTTCTTTTAACGCCTCATGTTGTAAGCATCAATTATGTAATGTCAAATAGGTAAATCAAAACAAATAAATAAATAAATATAAAATAATTATTGAATAGGCTGGGTGTAATGGATGTGCCTCTAATTATGAATGCCTATTAGCTAAAACCCAAAATTGTTTCCTGTATTAATTAATTAACTCCCTTGTTTGTATTAAAATCGAGTCCCTAGACCTCGTTGTTAAGTCAAATTATGTAAATAAATACTTTAAAATAAATTATCAGTTAGTTTCTTTATTATTCTTAAGGTATGTCAGTTCTTCGTTAACGCTTTACTAGGCGCTCAGTTTTGAATGCACTGTTTCTGTTTTTTAATATCACTGGTAATACTTGCAGATTTTTATCTTTATTGTACAAATAATTAATTCGGTTTTTGTTTCTTTTATATAGAATTAAAATAAAATTTGTTGAAAAATGAACAATAATTAAAATCAAAATATTATCATTGCTCACCTGGAAATACAAATTTTCTCTTCAATTCTCATGAACGCCAGCACTCATAATTTGAGAAATTATTAATTATTAGAAATAATTACACTTGCTTAAATCAATTCTTTTCAATATTTTTATTGACATTTGATATCGTTTCTTTTTTTAAATTAAAATAAATAAATAATTCTTAACATGAATTACCCTGGCTTGGTATATTAATGCTCAGCGGTTGGCACTATTGAAAGTTTTTGATCTGAGAATGGTTATCTGTTTACACTATGTAAATATAACCATGTGTGTTCTTTTGACTACAATAATTATTGAGAAAAAGTCATTAGTGAAGTACAAAACATCACAGTTTAAAATTATAATATGATACAACAAAAGAATAACTTATAACTATAGTACTGAACAGTTCGTGAGTGCTGAACAGTGTCATTTTAGGTTAAGGAATACTACATTTCTTTAAAATTAAACACAGAAAAATAATTACTTAACCACTAAAAAATACAACAGTGTTAGTGTTTGATAGTTCAGTGTTTGTGAAAAAATAGTTCACTAGTGTATATACAAGTGTCACAGGTTGGTTTATAATAACTGTTAAAACGTTTTTGTTTAAACTTGAATTAATACCAATACTTTCCTTCTTATGTTCACACTTTCTTATTCCTTTTTGGTTGTTTTCACTATATAATTCATTTATTATGATTTTAACAATTCACTATATAGATTTATCACTCGATTATAATTTAACTCAGGTTCACTGTACACCTGGCTGGTAATGTTTTTGACTTGGGGGGGGGGGCAAAATTTTGTTGTACCCATTTGTAACAAAAGTCACCAGTAGAAACTAAATTATTGCTATTATCATGAAATAATTGTAAAATTGAACCTTTTGCTTACTACTAAAAGTATTGTTAATATCAAAAACCTACCTTGCAAACTACCAATATTTAAACAGTGTTTGAAACTGAAATTATTTATAACCCTAAGCAGTTCACGTTCCTAAACTTAAATATTTAATAAATTATATTATTAAATGCATGCATTACTAAATAAAATATATTTGTTCCCTACCTTGGATTAGTTTATTTGCTTGAACATGAAATCCATTTCCTCTCCTTTTGTTTGGCAAAATGGTCAATAACTAATTCATTGAAGTTAGGAGTTATTTCTAACATTTTTTTCCTATTGAACACATTCCCAGAGCACTTAGTCTGTCCTCTTTCATTGTATTACGTGTAAATGTTTTAATGCGTTTGAGAGTTGAGAAACATCGTTCACTTTCTGCTGTAGTCATAGGGATTGTACAAATAATTTTTAATAGTTTTACCAGTTCGGGAAAAACAGTAACTAGATTGTTTTCATATACAAAATTGAGTAGAACCAATGCGCCAGTTGCCTTTGTGAAGTCAGGCCTGCTGTATAGAACTACCAGTTCATGTCTTAATGCAGTTTCATTTAAATTAAATTGTTTAGCAGCAATTTGTAACTGTGTTTCTGGAAAGATAAGCTGATGTTTAGAAAACAGGGTTGGTTGCAACAAAACTGCTATTGCTAAAAGGTCTGAAAATGAAAATCTGTCATCTATGTTGGTAACTATTATGTCACAAACTTCTTTAGCTGGAGTCTTCGTGCTTTCATCAAAACGTGACCTTTTTGGATTTTGTGATGATTCTCCAAAATCATTTGTTGCAGACAGACTGGCATCAAAATCAATATAATCTCTGACGTTTTGAATGTGTGACTTGAATGAGGCAACGTACTGGTGTTTTAATACTGTCAATTTCTACTTGCTGTAATTGATTAAACAAAATGTCACAGGCTGGCATAGTTTTGTTGAAAAATGTCAACCAAAAATTAAAATCATCATTATTTAATGTTTTTCAGTCCTAGTGGTTTCTGAACAGTGGACTTGTCACTCGTCATCATCTATGATTTTTTCAAGAACAGCGGAAATGTCATTTTTATGAATAAATACTGTTGTGTCACAATGGGATTTAAAATTCTACCTGGTATTAGAAGATTTTGGGAGACGTTTCTTTACTACTTCATCAAGTACGGCAGTTCGCTTGGAAGATCTTGAAAAAAATGTTGTAAAGCCATCTAAATTATAGAAAAATATTTTTACTTGCTTGTTTTGTGATGCAGCATGCTCAATAATTAAGTTTAGTTGATGGGCATAGCAGTGTATATACTGGGCATTCTTGTACACAGCTTTAACTTTTGCTTGAACACCGTTATGTTTTCCATTCATTACTGCAACTTTCCATACTGGTACTCATTCCATCGTAACTTTGTGCAATAATTTTACTAGGCATCTTATCAAGTTCTAATTTTGCTAATTCTTCAAAAATAGTATTACTAATACCTTCAGCAGAATGATCTTGTGGACTGACAAAACTGATAAATCTCTCATGTAATTTTCCGTTCAATTCATACCTCACAACTAACAAAATTTGTGACAGAGTGACACAATCCGTGGTTTCATCTGCTTCAATTGAAATGTAGTCAGTTTCATTTATTTCTTTTTTTATTAGTCCAATGCACACTGCATAAATAGAATCCAAAATTTTATTTTGAATTGTTTTAGAAAGACCAACGAAAACCCTATTGTTTGTTTTTTCAATATGCTCTCACGGAATCCCTATGTTCCCTAATGTTAACGTAAGGAACATTTTATCAGAAACTACTTAACCAATATTATTGAAATTTTTACAGTTATTTTATTGCACCTTTGTATATAAGCTGAAGTTTTCCTGTTGTAATATGTGTAACAGAAAATGAGAAAATAACAAATTTATCAACCACTAAATTTTTTTAATTGAATTGTACCATTTTTATTTTTTTTTAATAACTAATTATGTAGATATTATCTACCAAAAACTTCAGTATATGTCTACCCATGTGTTAAATAATGTGTAAAAATTTCAGAAAGATTGGCCCAATAATTGATGAGAAAATGTTCCTTATGTACTAAAAAACTGTAATTTCAGAAAACGTCAAAAAACGAAGCAGTATAATAAATACATGCACTTACTTCAATACATTCCCGGGTCATATGCAGGTAATGGTTCAAATTCTTCCTCCAACTTCCTTTTCCTTGATCTTTTTTGTCTCCTAGCTTCTCGTTCAAATTCGCTGATGGAATTTTCTGCACCTCGTATCCGCTCCTTGTCAAAATTTTTCATGGCCTCAAGCATCCTTTCTCCCGGTTGAATACCCAATGAGTAAAGGACATCACACTTTATTATGTACCCATTATTAAAGAAGCTACTGCTTCTAACACTCCAAATTCCAAGGTACTTTTTGAAACAAAAGTGTTTTTCGGAACCCGGGTCCAAATGACATTATTTACACTTTCATTAGCATTTTGGGTTTTACCGTGTAAACACTTCTTTAGCAAATCTGGGCTACTGAGATCTCTAAAAACTGGTTTTATTAGATCCATTATTGCCTCTGGTATAGATGTTTTATGCTTGTAAGTTCCTCCAATAGCAGCTGTTTTATTATAACGGCACCAGGAATCACTACCAGTTGGACACAAGCCATGAATCGGTTTTTCATCTGTGGAGCGTTTGTGAAAATAAATGGCCCACACAGCTCTCTTCATAGCTTGGAGATTACTGGTATTTTTTCTAATAGCAAGACCATAATAAGTCTGTAATTGGTCGATTACTTGATCTGTAAGCCTGTTCCTACCACCAACAGGGAGACCATCTGACAGCTTTTTACCTTTCATTTCTAATTTTACTTTTCTTAGACGAGCCCCCATCCGCTTTTGAACATGCCCTAGGCATTCTAATTTCTTTATCTTAACATCTCCATAGGGTTTCTCTTCAATTACTGAAAGGTAACCTTTTGTGTCTCCATCACCCAAGTAATTGATGTAACGCACATTATATTTCTCTAGAGATCTTTTGAATATCTCCTTGACGCCAACTACTTCCATGCCACCACTTGGGCCCTGGTAATTACTTTGACAATCTATAAGGTGGTTATCTTTATCATCACATATACAATATTTAGACAATACATGTATGTCTAAAACTTTCCCACTGTCAATACTAGTGCACGTCACAACCCCATTTAGCGATTTGAAGCCTCGCTTCTGCCATGTACCATCGAAAGCAGCAGATAAATCCCTTGGGTTTACATTCTCCATTATGTTTTTATTTTCAATAACTGCTTCTTCAACAGCTTTTGTCATGGACCTCTGAGCTACAATGCCAGTAGATTTGCACAAAACATCAATATAACTTTTGAATTTGGAAGGAGGTTGAGGAAGATTTAAAATACCACATAGCACTTGGCCTGCTTTCTGCCCTTTCCCAATGCACCTTAGACCATATACTAACCTAACATTTACATCGTAAAACAAATTAGATTCTGTAGCTTCAATTTTTCTTGAATTATAAAATTTTTCTGTAAAATTACAGAAAGAGCAATATATTTCTAATTGTGAAGCTACACCAACATGAACATTAGTATTCCTAACTTGTAGGCCATTTGTTTTGCAATTTCGGCATAAAGAAACACTAACTAATATTTCAGATAATATATTTATATTAATAAGTTCATTTACATCACCACTGTCATTGAAACTATATTTCTCATAATTCGAATAGGACAGTTTTTTAGTTGAACTTGAAGGTGTACTGGATGTAGAAGTTGTGTTGGAAGATGTAGATGGTCGTGTATTTTGTTCACTACTTTTGGGCCTACCACCTTGCCCGATACGTTTCTTTGTTAATTTATTTCTAAACCGTGGCATGTTTTTTATATAAAATTAATAACCTATGAGTAAATAAATCAACACTGAGCACTTTGACAGAAATCACAGTTCAAAAGCACAAAACTAAACACCAACCGAATAAAAAACTCACACACGATTATCACCACGGTTATGTTGTTTTCATTGTTATGTAAAATACCAGATGATCAGCTGTTTCTATTTTACAGGTTAGAGAATTCAACAATAAGAACTAAAAATAAAAATATCGTACTAAACTAAAAGGAAAACGCAAAAATGTAACAAATGCGCTAAGAATTCACAAAAGCGCTCTCACAACACAAGAAATTCGCATGCAGTGTATTAAACAAAAATTTTTTTCATGTCGAAAAAATGTTACAAACACCACAAAATACACATCATTGTATTCAGAAAACCCCATATTTTCATTAAAAAAATAAAACTAAAATTGTGAAAAAAAAATTTTTTCACTTTCCGTGTCCCCTTAAAGTGCTATCTAGGCCTGCCATTAAATTTACTAAGCCCCTAAAAATACCTGGATTCTCAGATGTGTTTGTTTCATCATGTACTCTTAAATATGTATCTGTTCTTAGATACTTCTTCATTATGCTGTTTAATTTTTAATCTATATGCACTGTCTAACTGGCAGCTAATATTGACTTTTCCTAACAATGAATATTTAATACAATTGTTCGTATGAGTTTCACTAATTTTATGTTTTTTAATTTTTTCTCCCAAATGTTTCAAGTCCTTAATTCCATTTTCAGTCCAGACTGAATCACTGTTTAGGTTCATCACCAAACATACATAACAAAAAAAGGAATTCATCACCTCACGTCCACATATCCAATCAGCATGTAAGTAACAGTTTCTATTAAATTTTCTTATATAGTTTTTTTTTACTTGATGCTGGTCTGTCCGTTTTATAATTTTGTTGTTTAATATCTAAATTCGGTTTTGGTGGCCCTAATTTTTAGTTCTATTTCCTTTTTGTAAGTAAGTGAATTTGAAATAATCAAACGAAATAAGCCATTTTAATCATTTCTAACAAATACGCACAGAACACACAGCCTCAGGCCTACACAGAATAAGTTACACGTTTATGTACGCAAGGTTCGACAAAAACACTATCGTACACAGAATACACTGCCTAATAAAGAATAAATTATTAGAACTTTACGTTTACACAAAAAGTACAACAAGAACACAGTCAAAACTATATAAAACACAAGAGAAAATATATGCACTTTAAACAGCAACAGAGAAGTTTTGAACAATGCTCCGGTTCTCTATGAAAAGAGCTGCGAAATCAGACAGCGGGCAGAGCCCCTCCTGTAATGGCTGATGCTGATTTAAAAGCATAGACATGTGTACACGTCCTCTTTCCCCGCTCCCCGCAAGACCCGCCTATGCAGGGAGGACGACAGTGAAAACGTCCGGCTGCGGTACCATGCCGAAAACATCGGGTGATCGCTATTAGTCGCCCCAAAAATATCTTTCACATAAGGATACTACACATTATAGTTGTATTATTGACAAGTTTAATTTGCAAATTTAGTGGGAGGGCTGCACCCTTTTGCCCTCCCTGTACGAGCCGCCACTGCTGTACACCTAACCTGTCTGATGTTCGAGCCCGATTGCAATTTCCTGTCCAAAAGTGTTGTGGAGGTGCCGATCTTTACCACTTGAGGTTTAACAATCAACTAACTAGCTTGGGTTAAATTTTAGGGCTTTCTGGTGCAAAATATGCAAAATTCCCATTGGCTGAAACTCCAAGCATTGTCATCTCATGGTATCGGTTTTTTGTGTCAAAATTACATCAAAATATTAATTTTAACATACCTATCTTATGCTAGATACAATAGTAATAAAATTATTACCAATGAAATCCTCTTTCTCTACTGATCATTTTGAGATCTCACAATATAGGTTTTTGTTCAGTATTTCTCAAAGTGACATTTTTTTAATTTTGGCCTAATATAATATTTCATATTTAAAAGTATTCTTTTTGGTACACACCCATTTCCCTTTACTTTACATATGATCTTAACTGTTAACAGAATTGATTTTAATACTAATTATAACAAATATGAACATTAATTTCTTATAAAACATATTGATTGTACCATAGACATAATATTGTCTAGTGTACCCTTGAACATTATCTATTTCTTAATGTACAAATGCTTATTTACAACACATAATAATATTAAGTATCTATTCTTTATCCTTTATACAGTTCTTTTTTACCTTCCCTGAAGTAAATGCAAGTTCTGTAAAAATAACATTGAATCAAACAATTCTAACTCATCTACTACCAATAATCATTATGACCTATTACCTAATATAACTACACATTCTAGAAAATGTCATCTTACTGAACAAATTCTCAGTTAGTTTATTAAAAATAATTATTATTACCTATTCCCTAATATAATGGTCAGTTCATGTTTCATATTCCTGTTACTACAAATATTATATAACACTATTAATTACATCTTGGTACTTCTTCAACATATAATAATGGTCATTCTGACAAACTGGATTACAATAATTATGTTAACAAAAATTACAGAACATTATTAACTAAATCTTGTTAGTCCTTTAAAACATAATAATTGTCATTTTGACAACTCAATACTACAATAATTAGTCCAGCAAATATAACATAGCATAATTTGTTACCAGATATATCAATTAATCAGCATACTATGTTTCTAACACCAACAAATGAATCAGAAGTTTACCAAACTATTCGTGAACTCAAAAATAAACCTGGTGGGTGTGATGAAATTCATGCCTATACAGTTAAGCTAGCTGCTCCGTTCATAACTCCTGCTTTGACTCACATTATTAATACTGCTATGATACAAGGTACATGTCCATATCAATTTAAGAAAGCTGTAATTTGTCCTATATATAAGGAAGGTGTAAAAAGTTTGGTTAACAATTATCGACTGATCGCACTGATATCAAATCTAGCTAAGATTTTTGAAAAAATTATTTTTACCAGATTATTTAAATTTGTAAAGAACCATAACCTGTTAAGTGCTAAACAATTTGGCTTTCTCAAGAAGAAAGGTACAGATGATGCTATAGCCCTACTTAGCAAATTTATTTATGAAAATCTAAGTATTAGCATACCAACTGTTGTAACTTTTTTGGACTACTCCAAAGCTTTTGACACTGTCGATCATGGCATACTTATATCCAAATTACAGAATATGGGAATAAGAGGTGTAAGCTTATCCCTGATAGCCAGTTATTTACATGATAGGACACAAGTTGTAAAGGTGAATGGGACTAGAAGTCAGCCTATTAAAACAAATGTTGGAGTGCCCCAGGGCTCTATATTAGGACCTTAGGACCTTTATTGTTTATTTTATATATCAATGACTTACTAGTGTTACAAGATGTATTAATAGCATATGCTGATGATACAGCAGTACCAATGAAAGCAAAGACATGGCCTGAACTTGCTACAGATATGTCAACTAAATTAGATATTATATACTCTTGGCTCTATCACAATAATCTAGTACTCAACATAAGCAAGTCTGTTTTTATCACCTTTGGAAATTATAGAGACTCTGTTCCGCATGACTTTGAAATTAAGATAAATGGTCAAAAATTGAAAAGAGTTAAATCTAGTAAATATCTAGGAATAACATATGACTTTAACATGAAGTGGGATGTACATGTGGCTAACATTGTAAAAAAACCAAATACTTAGTCTACGTTTTTTACAGACTTAAACAAATTTTATCAAAAAAGCAACTAATACAAATATACTATGGACTATTCCATAGTGTGGCAGGGTATGCTATCATAGGCTGGGGGGGTCTATATAAATCATCTCTAGACGCATTGGATCGGCTGCAAAAGTGTATTCTTAAAATTATAGGAGTCAATGAACAAGATTCGAATAAACCATTAAATATTAAACAGGTGTTTGTAGTGAATTCTATAGTTTATCAATACAATGATCTAAAAAGTGAGTTTTTACAAAATCGAATCAACACACGGTATAAAAATATTATATTGCCGCGACACCTATTAAGTATTGGGCAAAGAAGCTATGTGTATTATGCCATAAAATATTTTAATGAATTACCTAATGAACTGAAAAATCTAAGTGTAAATATAAAAGTGCTTAAAAAAAAAATCAAAGAAAAAGTTAGGAACATTGTTATTGAATAATCAAAAAAACAGTCTATTATGATATGGACCTTTTTTCTCTTTTTTTTTCATTTATTTATTGAATTGTGTTATAGTACAAACTAAAATTTTGTTAAAATTGAAAAATAATTTATTTTTAATATTTACTATGATTGGTGAGGTAAAACTCACAATTAGTATTAAGTATATAAATATTAATTCTAAGGACCAACCTATGTACGGGCATTTATGCCCCCTATAGGTCCTTTATTGTATAATTTTTATTATATGTAAAGGAAAATTGGTAATAAATATTATTATTATTATTATAATTAACTATGCATCTTGGTAATTCTTTAAAACATAATAATTGTCCTTTTGCTAACTCTATATTATAATAGTTTTAATGTAATAAAACTTTATTTACTCATTTAGGTAATACCATTTTTCCTCTCTAAATTGTCTATATGTTCATTTATCATAGGTAGATACAACTACCTAATCCAGTCATACTGTTTTTGTTACATTTTATACCTACTACTAAACAATCATTATTTAAGATAACTGATTGATGGATGTACACACCTTCACTTCACAGTCCAATGTTAATCAGCAATATGATATTATAGGACTTTTACCTATTCTTAATATAATTTACTATGAAGTCTTTACTGGAACTAGTGGTTACAAGGTTTTAACTAGACATGTTTAGTATTCTTTTATTGTATTCTATCGTTATTTAGTGTTGACTACACCTATTAGTACATATAATTTACTATATATGTTTATTACTTCTCTATTGTTCTGTACTTCAATATAAATGGGTTTCAAATCTTTATTTTATGGGAACCGTCACGTTACATAATGCCCCCCCCCTTTAGGTCTGGTTATTTCAGTAATATCTTTAATATTTACTGAAATAAACGGCTCTTAATTTAGTTGTCAACTTTCATAAAACTTTTTTATTTCCGATTGGTTGTAAATACCCGTTATTTTATTGGTTCCAGGTATAGTTAACTCATATGTATTATTCCCTTTATCTTGGGTAATTACAAATGGTCCATAATACAGCAATAACAGCTTCCTGGCTATCCCTTCAATAGAACTTGACAGTTGCCGATTCTTGATCAATACCTTGTCTCCCAGATTGTACTCTTTTTTAGGTATAGCTACAATTGGGCTGGTATATGGCGAATTGCTTCTTTCAATGATGTCTTCTTCAATCATTCTTTGAATTTCTTGTCTAACGGCTTCTTTTAGTGACTGGGCAATTGGATATGATTTTTTATTAAAGTTTACTGAATTATGAAATCTTAACTCACATACAAAATTCTTGGCTTTCCCTGGTGACTTTGAGAATACATTTCTATACTTATTAAAAATGTTTATTAATTCTTGCCTCTGTTCCATACTTACTTCTTCCGTTGAATTCTTTACTTAAAATGACAGTATTTCTTGCAACTTATCCTTCCATAAATCTGTTTCACATGTTACAATTTCATTATTTCCTATGGGTGTCCTAATATTCTCCCTAACAAGGTATGAACGTCGGTACTGAGGGGCACTTGTGCTTCCTATTATCTCAGTTGACCATTCATCACTTTCTGATTTTGGTGTCACTATTCCACTGTTCAAATTAATTATTGCAGAGTGGCGCCGTAGCATATCACACCCTAATAAAACCTTAAAAGGTAGCCCCTGGGCTACTAAAAACACCATAGGAATTCCTATTCCATTACTTGTAACATTTATAATTACCTGTTGCTTAATCGTTTTATTCTGTTTGCCTGTTGCTCCTATTATTGTTACATTGTGGATTGGCAAAGTTGGTATTCTCTCAGTACATGTTTTCTGTATTCTATTCAATTCAGTTCGATCTATTAGCGATATATTTGCTCCAGTATCTATCATCATTTCAGTACGTACACCTTGCAATTCTGCCTTGACATATACGATCTCATTATTTTGTTTTGCCTCTTCAGGCGTTCTTTCTTCCATTAATTCTGACTGAATGTTTTTTAGATAGTTGTTTTTGATGATAATTATTGATTCTTCTTTATTATTGGTAAATTTTATTTGCCCTATTTTTGCTTGCAGTGACGGGCTGTCCTGGGTTTTCACTGTGGACTCTCGTTTCCCCTATTACCGTCAGATGTTGTTGGTCGATTTTGTTCGTCTCTGGGCTGGTTTTCGGATGGGACTTCTCTTCTCCCTTCCCAGCTCCTTGATCTTCTACTCTCTGCACTCCTACTTCTTTGTGGATGTCTGTTATCTTCGTTCTGTCTGTACTGATTTTGATAGGATTGTTCATTGTTGAAGCTTCTTCTTCTGTCCCTAAACGTATGGTTTTGTGGACTCCGGTTATTGCCGTTGGCTCGTACATGATTCACCCTCTGTCTGTTGTCTCTATTATTTTCATTTCTCATTTCATTTGGTGGTTCTGTCCTCCGATGATTTCTCCTATAGTAATCTTCTTGTTCGTAGCTCTCTAGTAGAGCCTCCATTGCTCCAATGGTTTTTACCTGTCCGCACAATCGAGCACATGTTATTCCTTCTTCAAAATGGTATACAACTTGGTCACCAAACACTCTTCTGGTATTCTAGGTTCCAGATGAAGACATAGATAGGAGTACATCTCAGGATAGTCCAGTAAAAGCACCCAGTCACGCCGAACTATTTCCTAGTGATCCAAATGTATCTGTGTGTGCTATGGGCAAAGAACCAGTGATCACAGAAGAAATGGAGACTGAATATCAAGAAATAACTAAAGGTAATTTTTTTGTAACATTCTGTATTGCAACGTTACAAGTATTATAAAAAATTACACAAATACAATACCATGTACTCAACGCAACTATGAAGTGTATCACACCGGCCAGTTGGCAGGATTTCTTTTATTCTCGTTGCATCAAGTATATGTAGTTGCACAATAATTTAATAATTTTCAAAGAGGAGTGAGATGTTGATGACATGAAATAAGTAATTAAAACCGTTTCAAAATAATCATTCTATGATTTATTAATATTAATAGAAAGTATGCAAATATTAAAATTTCGAATTATAAAAAATAAAAAAAATATTCTCTTTTATAAGTTTACAAAAATATAATATAACCTTCCATGCTGTTCATGACATATAAACATAAACAACCATATAATCTTACTAGCCTAAACCATATAAATCTTACAGACATGTTAAACAAATTATCTAAACGCTTTTTATTTCAGCGTGTCTGACTTTGACTCAAATTTTAAATGATAATAGCAACTCATTTACAAACAAAAATAATATTAAATCTCCAGAATAAAACTATTTGTTGCTATAAAAAAAATTAAAAAAATACATTTACTTCCAACCTATTATTTATTTCTACTGACACACCCAAATTTTAACATTCAACAGAAGATTAGTATTTTTAAATTTTCTTGTTAAATTAAATTATTTTCTTTAACTACCATTTAAATGTATGTACAGTGATTATATTTAAAACTTTAAGTCTTTACTGTTCATATATAAGTTTCTTTTTAAGAGTTCTTTTCACAAACAAAAAATATAATTGTTTATTCATTACCTGCGTACTGCTGACGTTACCGTTGCGTGCGTGTGTGTGTGTCCTGAATCCTGAGAATTTGATGATGATGATTATGCTGATGCTGTGTTCTCTGTCTCTACGGTTTGTTGTTTGTGATGGTCCAGAGTTCCTCCATAAGTCTTGGTGTGTGTGGTAAAGATGATTGATCGGTCGGCAGACCAGCAGCGTGATGTTGTGTGAAGATATCTTGAGTCTGAGATCGCCCCAAAATTCCCGGTGGTATTTATACTGGACAGCGATCTGACAAGTCCAGGACTGTTTTCGACCTGTTAGATATTGTCACTTCGTGCAAAGCGTCCTTTTAACCCATTCACTATTTTTTTAAGAAATTTATTTTCAAAAAATGACTATTTTTTTATTGCAGATTAATACTTACACATATGTTACAATGTAAAAAAAATTATTAAAAAAATTTTACTTACAGTTTGTATGTGTTTTTACAATTTTTTTAATTTTCAATCGTTTGTACCAAAGCACTGTTCAAGAGTCCCTTTTGAATGTAAAGTTTACAAAACATATATTGGAATACACAATTACTTACAATTAAGAAAATATTTAAATAATAAGCAGTTCCACTACAGGCTTACTAGTCCAAAAATTTTAATTTTGAATGATAATCGTGAAAGCATTTTGGTACATGTAGTAGGATCTCTCACTTTTCACACTGCCACACTGTTTCACTTCTAATTTTTTTTTTTTTGAAACACAAATAACATCTATTAGTAGGATTTACTTTTGAAGAAATTGGTGGTATCTTTACTACAAAATGTCCCCACTGTTTGCCCTGAAGTCGCAGAGGAGTAGGTCCAACTGATGGTCTTCCACAGGTTGGATAATGAGGTAATGTAACATTTTCTAAGACCTGGTGTACAAAATTCAATCGAAAATCTAGGAATGACTCTTTCTTTCCTGTCATAATTTTCCATATCACAAAGGAATTATATAGAGCCATGACAAACATATAAAAAAAAAGTTTTTAATAACTTTTAGAATACCTTCTCATAACTGGAAAGCATGAAAGGACCTGATCTTGGTGGTCTACACCACCCATAGCACTGTTATAGTCTATAACAGTGGTTCCCAAACTGTGCTCCGCGAAACATCTCCTAGTGCTCCTTGAAGAAATTGGAAGGATAAAGAAATTACCAGATCTTAAAATTGTGAATTTTGTGCGGCCATGAGTCGTGTGTTGGTAAAAATCGAGTAGAAATAATTGAGGTGCATACTTGACCTTCCGCAGGTAACAATGGAAGTCGGACTTTGCCGCAAGACGATAAGCCGTTTGGCGTCTTCTTTTGTTGTGAACCTTTGCCCGCCAACAACTTCTCAGAACCACGTGGCGGCAGCCGGAAGCACCAAGCATACAGACAGCATGCGGAGAAACCAGATACAAAGACAGAAATGGCACGCCTGAAGTTTCTATTACATTTTAAAACTTCTTGTTACTTCGCCCCTCCAGTCAGTTGCAATTCAGTAAGCATTCAGTTGAGAATCGAAACAGATCAGTGTTGTTTATTTACGAGTGCTTTTAGTGCGTCATTTTCAATTTAATATCATCGAGTGTCGTACAATGGACCAGTGGCTGAAGACTGGGTCCTTAAAAAAGATCCTCAAAACTTCCATCACAGTACCTCCAATAGCTGTGGAAGAAGTTAGAAGGTATGTTCAAATACTTTATTTTTATTATTTTATAATGTTAGATGCATTTTTATTAGTTTTGTGGCACGATCGCAACCTTGTAGAGCGCTTATTAGTGTCGCTTTGTCCTTCTGCTCCTACACATGAAACAACAACTCATGAATCGTCATACATATGGAGTTTAAATTAATACAAAGGGTTTCGAAGAAAATTTGTTAATACTTGTCAAATACAGTAGACTCTCGGCTATCCGACTCCCGCCTATTCGACCTCCGGCCTATCCGACCCGCCCGACCCGCTACTCAAAAAAAAAAAAAAAAAAAAAAAAGTATTTTGAGTACAGTACATATGCAGTATTTCCAATCCGATTACTAGCACCTTCAAATGTCATGTGAGCAATCCCGCCACGCGGGTGAAGGCGCTTACGCGTGAATCACCAGTTACCAATACAGTACGCCAATTGATTCATGTTGTGACAGGAAAGTTTCGTGTTCCTACTTGAGTGTGTAACAGGTGCATCAGTCAGTCTGTATCCAGAAGTCAGTCCGTGCGGTTCAGTCGTTCGTGGATTGTTAATTTGTTATAAAGTGTGTATACAGTATTGTTGGTGGCTTTTATTTTTAAGTGAAATATGGGTGACAAACGAAAGAAAGTGGTAGTAACTTTGGAAGAAAAACTGCAAGCAATAAAAAGAATGGATTCTGGTGAGTCGGTAAACAAAATTGCACTGGAGTTAGGAGTTGGAAAAACTACTGTGGGTGATTGGCGAAGAAATCGTGCAGAGATTGAAAAATGGTGTTCTAAGCAAGCAAGTGGCAGTGGCGTGAAAGTTAGAAAAACTATGCAAAAAGGAAAACATGTGGAAGTTGAAGAGGCTTTATATCTGTGGTATGAAAATGTGAGGGGGAAAGGATTGACGGTTTCAGGCCCCTTGCTCCAAGAAAAAGCGATTCAGTTTAAAAAATAGATCGAAGGAGACGATGGTGAGTTTACTGCCAGTGACGGGTGGCTTGATCGCTGGAAGAAACGTTTTGGTGTTTGTCAGATGACGATTAGTGGTGAAGCATTGTCTGCTAATAAGGACGCTGTCCCTGACTTTAAAAAACACTTTTTTGACCTGCTTGATAAGGAAGGTATTTCCGGAGAACAAGTGTACAACTGTGATGAGACGGGTTTGAATTACCGTATATTGCCGTCTAAAACACTAGCGTCTAAACAGGAAAAGGCCACACCAGGGTTCAAGAAGAGCAAGGACCGCATTACAGTTTTAGCTTGTAGTAACGCAACCGGAAACCACAAGTTGAGACTGACCTTGATTGGAAAATCTCGCAAGCCTAGGGCTTTTAAAAATCTTAAAGATTTAAGTTCTTTGCCCCTGCATTATACCCATCAAAAAAAGGCGTGGATGAATGGAGAAATTTTCAAAAATTGGTTTGAACAGGAATTTGTGCCACAAGTTGAAAAACATTTAGCTGAAAACATTTTAACAAGGAAAGCAATCCTAGTTTTGGATAACGCTCCTTCACATCCAGCAAATGACCAATTAAAAGATGGAGACATAAAAGCTTTGTTCTTGCCTGCAAATGTTACATCTATATGTCAGCCAATGGATCAGGGAGTGCTCCAAGCTTTGAAAAAGAAATATCGACGTAGGCTACTAAGCTATATCATCGCAACAATTGATAATACAGAAGTTGCGATGGCACTACAGTCAGTAGACATGCTTGACATCATCAGATGGGTGTCCGAGGCATGGGATGAAATTCCATCTTTAACACTTGTGCGATCGTGGAAAATTTTGCTGGATCACAGAGCCAGTGATAAGTGGGAAGAGGTAGAACAGCAATGTGATGTGGAAAATGCAACTGATAACACTGCGCTTGTATCGCTGTTAGAAAAAGTTCCTGGATGTGAGGAAGCTTCATTGGAAGACATCACAGAATGGTTGGCAAAGGACGAAATCGAAGAAATTGCAGACGAAGATATTGTAGCGATGGTACTAAATGAACAGCCGATTGAAGAGGAACAAGGTGATGAACCCTCCGATCGTATAACCCACTCCGAAGGCCTGAAGGCGATCGAGACGGCAGTGGAATACATTGGCCAGCAAGAAGAAGCAACACCAGCAGACATCATATTGTTACGACGGTCTACTCAATCGTCGTAGGTACAGTAGAAACAAAATAGGTACAAGACACCAATTAAGTCACTAATCACACCTTTAATTGTTACAGTAAAACAGTTCGTAATTAACAACATAGTCTACAGTAAATCAAATGAAAATTGTACACACGCAATAAAATGTCCACAAATATTAAAACTCAATTTTATTACAATTATACCATCTAATTATAAAACGCAACTCTTCAATAATAACTACTTGAACGTACACAGTAATAACTCGAACTGCTCTGGAAATATATCGCACTAATACTCTCGAACCGCACTATCAAATATCTCGCATTGAACTGAAAAACTAAGGCCGCTACCCGATGTATTTATAGTCACGCTCACGCACCAGAAGCTTCCAAACTGCGTCTTATCTCTCGTGAACTATGTAATTACTACGCCCTTGACACAGTCCGAGCGCCCAAGCGAAGCCCGGCACAGTCGAGAAAATTCTCGCAAAATGCGTCTAGTAGCACGTACACCACACGCTTACATCGAGATCCTTCTGGCATATTCGATAAACGCGTACATTGTTCTGTGCTGTCGTAGCAATATGTTTATGTAAGTGGAAGGATATAGCGGTGAGGAAATTAATGCGAGGAAAGAAGCAGGTCTCAATTACAGACTTTTTCAAACCTTAGACAATGTAAGTTTCACTTGTTCTTTCAATATACAGTACGTAGTTTTAGGTTATTATAATTTGATTTATATTAACAACTAATTTGGTTGAAAGCTTTCGTATAAATTAAAACTCATAGTAAAACTCATTCAACTTATTGTTATCTACACATTTTGTTTCGTCCTTCAAATAAAGGTTTTGTGAAAGATACTGTAGTTGCGAATTCTTATTTCATTTCTTTCTAATTCATTTATTACTGTACGTCATTTACAAGGACAAACTGATATGACGTACGCATCCAAATAGCAACAAGTACAGTACATTCAACGCAATAGGGTGGCGGTCATTGACCTTACAGAGGCTGGTATGCCTACGGCTCCGGTGTATCCGACTTTTTTGCTATCCGACCCGGCCGACCGCCACATTAGGTCGGATAGCTGAGAGTCTACTGTATAGTCGAAATTGAAAAAAAATTTAAATTGGAAAAAATTTACTGTTTTTGCCTATTATTTCCCAAGACATCTACGAAGTTGTACAGAATTAAAAAATAAATTACCTTTTTTCTTGCTATTTTTCAATATTTATTGCAAAAAAGTTTGTGATTGGCCGACCAAGTTAATTACGAACGAACGCAACTGAATTTCAGCACTAGCGTACATTTCCCATGTTGTTCATTATATGCACAACCATTATTATTAGGTATTATTATTACGTATATTTCCGAATGTAAGGCCCACCTTTAGGCCAATTATTGTTTTGAATGATCATCACTTCTTTCACAGCACTTTAACAATTAATAATTAAATGCACTTTCACTTGTGAAAAAACTTACTTTTTGTTATATCCTCATACGCACGTTTCGGAGTAGTTTGCTCCTTCATGAGTGAGGTATAAATACAGAAAGCGTCAAAAAAAATCAACAAAACAAACAATACGCACACATACAAAATCTACAGAAAACCAACCACAACCGACATGGTTATACACAACACATCAAATCATCCAACACAACATAACATGCAGCCTTCAATCATATGCTACATAGACTCACAAAAATACCACTAAATAAACAAGACTATAATGAAGAACTTAACACAATAAAATACATAGCAATAAAAAACGGATACAATCCTGAATTAATAAACAAATTACATAGAAAAATCATATACAAAAACAACAAAACAACACAAAATACAAATAACACACAACAAAACAAATACTTCACACTCACATACTACAGCTCTAACACACACAAAATTGCCAACACATTCAGAAAACACAATTACAAAATAGCATACAGAACTAACAATACCATCAAGAGACACATTAATGACACAAACAAAGACATAGACATATACAACAAAACAGGTGTATATAAATTAAACTGCAACAATTGTAATAAATTCTATATAGGCCAGACAGGAAGATCTTTTTACTCCAGATTTTCTGAACACACAAAAGCTTTATCCAATAACAACTTACAATCCACATTTGCCACACACATCCAAACAGAAAACCACAGTTACACCAACATAAAAAAGAATCTTGAAATTTTACACTACATGCCCAAAAGTCACAAACTCAACACCGCAGAACAATACGAAATATACAAACACAACAAAACACAACCAAACAACATACTCAATGAACAATTACAATTTAAATACAACACACTATTCAACACAATAATACACAACGGACATGGACACAATTCAGAATCTCGCGCCAACCCCCTTCCATCTACACATACCCCCACACACAACCAGTCCCCAAAAAATCGTTACAGACTACCAACGCCTTGACACTTTCTGCATTTATACCTCACTCATGAAGGAGCAAACTACTCCAAAACGTGCGTATGAGGATATAACAAAAAGTAAGTTTTTCACAAGTGAAAGCGCATTTAATTATTAATTGCTAATTATTGGCTGCTCAAAATCGGGGTGCGCCTTATATTCGCATACAAATGATAAAATTTTAGGTTATGGAAATGATACAATTTTAGGTTATGAAAAGGAAACATATCACCGATACCACAAACCGATATTTTTATTAAACTATTCAAGCTACCGGTATATTTATACAACAACGTCACCTCAAAATTAACAAGTTCAAAGGTAACCAATGCAAAAATATTATGGCACTGCACCAGGTATCACTGTCATTCATCCTCATCACTGGTCTCTGTATCGTCACTTGATTTGCCACTGGAGTCTGTCTGAATCGCTGTCAGTAACAAGGCATCACGCTTAAGTCTCCATCGTCGAACATTTGTTTCTGCAACACCGAACGTATGACTAGCATGCCGGTTTCCATATTCTTCGGCGTGTAAGATAACTTTTCTTTTAAAACATGCATGGAATGACATTCGCTTGGTTAGTACCATATTTCTCTCCATTACAAGCAACCTTAATCTACAAACTCACTCACTTCTAGCTTCTTGCTAATTTCTCTTTTCAATTAAACATGATAATTCTCATTGTTGTTCTCAGAAACTTACCGGTACTTTCAACAATGCACGCTTGGTAGAGACAGTTTAAAAAACATGATAGCAAACAGAAGACGGAACATTAAATTTGTTACGGTATACTTAAATATTTTTGTGATCAGCTCGTAACTTTTCGCTTTTATATCGTACATCTTTGATTTTGGGTTGCACCTTATATGCGGAAATATACACCATACGGTATTATTATTACTATTAATATATTTTACCCAGCTGATACGAATATTATTTTTCGATTGTAGTGTGGAAGAAGAATATTATTTTTCGATTGTAGTGTGGAAGAAGATGGAGCAGTTGCTGGTGTCAGAATTTCTGGAGAAGATGAAAGTTTTTTGGACGATTCAGCGATAGTGGATGCGACAGCACCTCCTGAAGCTAAGAACCAAATGCTGAGTTCTTCGGAGATCAGTGGCACAGGGAAAAGAACAGTAAAAAGGAAGTACCACGATTCCTACTTAGACATTGGGTTTGTTGAGACCAGCGACAACAAACCGCAGTGCGTAATTTGTGGCAAAGTGTTGCCAAACAGTGCGATGTTCCCAGCGAAAATGCGCCGTCATTTTGAGGGGGTCCATCCAGAATGCAAGGCCAAACCAATTGATTTTTTCAGAAGGAAGGGCAGTGAACTTGCAGAAGCCCAGGAAATTATATCGTATCACTCAAAAACAATTAATGAAAAGGCTTTGATGTCATCATACTTAGTAAGTTACCGAGTTGCTCAAGCTGGCGAAGCCCATACCATCACTGAAAACCTTATCAAGCCTTGTGCAAAGGACATAGTTGAATATATGCTGGATGGAAAAGCCACGAAATTAATAGACACAATTCCTTTGTAAAATAACACTATTTCATGACGCATGAGGGACTTAGCAGATGACGTGAAAGCTACTTTACTTTCACGAATAAAATTCACTAGATTTTCGCTTCAAATGGATGAATCAACAGATGTAGCTGGGTTGGCAGTTTTAATAGTTTTTGTGCGCTACCAGTACTTGGAGTCTTTTCAAGAGGAACTGCTTCTCTGCAAATCGTTACCGACTACCACAACTAGCGGTGAAATTTTTAAATTAATAGATGAATTTTTCACAGTGAATGGCATCCCATGAGATAATTGTGTCGATGTGTGCACAGACGGCACGAAGGTCATGACTGGAACGACGTCTGGTGTTATCTCAAAAATTAAACAAAAAGCGAAGGAGTGCAGCAGTAGCCACTGCATCCTCCACCGCCAAGCCCTTGCTGTGAAGAAGATGCCACCTTCCCTAAAAGGAATCCTGGACGAAAGCGTGAAAGTAATTAATTTTATTAAATCACGACCTAAGAATACCAGGCTATTCAAAGTGTTGTGTGATGACATGGGGAGTTTACATACATCTTTACTTCTTCACACAGAAATAAGGTGGCTCTCTCGAGGCAAACGTTTGACTCGGCTCTTTGAAATGAGGGCTGAAGTCAGAACCTTCCTGACTGCAATGACTTCGCTTTGGGAGACAGGTTATGTGACGAACGCTGGCTAATAAAATTGGCATATTTAGGTGATATTTTTCAGAAAGTTAATAATTTAAGCCTGTCACTTCAAGGAAAAGCAACAACAGTGTTTGACGCCAGCGATAAAGTGCAAGGGTTCAAAAAGAAAATCAAGTTTTGGGCAGAATCAGTGAACAATGGCAATCTTGAAAGCTACCCAATGGTAAAAGAATTTATAGAAGAACTAGATTCAGACATACCTGGGAATATCTTATATACGTTTCAAGTTCACCTACTAAGTTTGCTTGATAGTTTCAACAGTTATTTTCCGGAAGAACTCCATGAAAAAATGAAAGAAAACTTTTGGGTTGTAAACCCATTCTCTGCTGTGTCAGAAAAGCCAGCCTCTCTGACAACGCAGCAATATGAATGCTTGATTGATTTGACATCAGATTCTATGATAAAAGATAATTTTTCAAATAAGAAGTCACTATCTGAATTCTGGTGTCAGTTTAAAGACGAATTTAAAGTTTTGTCTGATAAAGCTAAAACCATCCTTTTGCCCTTTGCAACCACTTATTTATGTGAATCAGGATTCTCTGCTTATGCAGGTACTAAAACAAAACACAGATCTTGTCCCGATGCAGAGCCAGATATTCGGCTCCAGCTGTCCCAAATTCAACCAGATATAGCTAAGTTATGTAAATCAATTCAGTCTCATCCCTCTCATTAGAATAGTTCTTTTACGGTCCTAAGTAGCATTTTTGGTTTTGCAACATTCAAAATGGTTTTATGTGCCAGATCTATGAGGATATATTATGGATTTACAATGCTTCCTTTTAGTTCATTTTAAATGTGTTGCCTTAATATTGATTTTGTTTGTTTGTTTTGTAATGTATTGTATGTAGTGAAATTAGAATTGAAAATATTTTTTTGTAATGAAATAAACTAATAAAGCATGTTTCATATGTCTAAAGTCCTAAATTCTGAATGTGAGTAGCCTAGTTTCAAAGACGGCCAACTCCAATTTTTTCAAAATTGGGTTTATGATTGATTCTTATGTAGAATTGTACGAGCTATCTGAATATGAAGTCAGTTTGTGACAAAAATGGCCAGAACTGTGTTAAAATTACATCTGAAAAATGAGCTTAGTTACATATACGGCCAACTCCTTAACAGCTTGGTTACAATATCGGCCAACTCCATTTAGAACCAATCAGAGCTTTAGATCCTGTCACGTGACAGCTGCAGGGCTGATGGGATTGTTATTATTATTGTCTGTTGTACACTGTGCTGTTTGGGTTATTTAGATAGATTGTGATATTTATTTTGTGAACTTTACTCTTGCGAGTGTGATTTTATTACATTTAATAAAGTAATCAAAAGTTTTGATTGTTATGGAGAAAAACGGAAGAAACTCCTCCAAGTAAAAGCAGGAAGAGAGTAGCAAATCTGACAAAATGGAAGCGTGCAAAAGCAAAGGAAGTGAGGTTAGTTTTACTTTACGGTACATTTTTTACTACATTAGTTGAGATATTTTTGTGAAAAATTTTTTTTTTTTTCACATAATGTTAAATTTTAATGAACACTTTTAATGTCTTCAATAATCATGATGATTGTGTAGTGTTGCAATGCCAAAACCTAAATAATACCAGTAGAATTTCAATTACAAATAATGCAATATCAAACTGTAAACAAGATAGTAAATGTTGTTTTGAGCAACTTTAGCACAATTACTATTTAATTTACCAATGTGTCAACAAAATACTGGTTTAGTGTGTTGTGTTTAAATGTGAATATTGCGTATTGCACTCACTTATGTTCTCATCATACTAATTACAGATTAATCAGTTAATTTAAAAAAGAAAAACTAATTTTCGTGTACTTTTGTCTGTTCCAGATATGGACCAAAAAGCATGCCCATTTTTCCTACTTGTGGTCACAGAGGTAAACGCAAAAACTGCAGTCTTTTGCGGATGGAGGACTTAAAGAGATTTCATGCAGCATTTTATGCGGTCAGATCAAAATTTGCTCAAGATATGTTTTTGTTAAAATATTGCTCTGCAGATGCTCCAGAGTGACATAGGCCAGAGAATGGACAAAGGGGTAAGAAAACCGTCACTTTTTCTTATTTCATTGAAAATACGGCTGGAAACAAAGTGGAAGATTGTAGAGACACTTTTTTAAATGTCCTGGAAATTACAAAACACAGGGTTCAAGGAGTGTACAAGCGTTTCAAAGCTGATGGATCTCTAGTTCCAGTAGAGACCCGTGGAAGGTACAGAAAAGCTGCTATGTATGAGCACAAAATAGAGTCAAACAAATCATTTATTAAAAAAATTTAAAGGGTGTGAATCACATTATTCTAGAGCTAAAACTGCCCATATCTATTTACATTCCACCCTTAACACAGCAAAAATGTGGAGGATGTATCAGGAATCAGTTTCTGATGAACTGAAAGTTAAAGAGTCACTGTTTTGTAAAATATTTGTTACTAATTTCAATATTAGTTTTAAAAGTCCAACCACCGATGTATGCTCAATATGTTTACAGTTGAATGAGAAAATTAAGCAAGAGAAAAGTGAAAACCTTAAACAAAAGCTAAACACCGATCTAACAGTGCATAAAACTCAAGCCAAAAGTTTTTATGATTTCTTAAAAAAAGATGAAGCTGGGGTTTTTATTATGTCTTTTGATATGCAGAAGAATATGCCAATTCCACAACTGCCAGATCAAATTACATACTATTCTAGACAGTTGTACTGCTATAATTTGACCATCGTTTCTGGAAAGTCCATTGGTAAATCAGCTCTAGATAAAGAAAATGTTTCAGTGTATTCGTGGGCTGATCATGAAATGAAAAAGTCCTCAAATGAAATTGCTTCCGCAGTTTTCAATGAACTTCAGGGAAAAGTAAATAACGGGGCCTTAAACGAAGTTCATACTGTTCGATTGGTGGCTGATGGGTGCCCAGGGCAGAACAAAAATACAACAATTTTATCAATGTGCCTTGCCTGGTTGGCTCGTGCCCCATCACATATAAAAAAAATGGAAATGGTTTTCCCTGTTACTGGGCACTCATACATGCCCAGTGATAGAGTGTTTGGATTGATTGAAAGAGATGTACAAAAAATGGAAACTGTTATTCAGCTGGAGGAGTACCATCAGGTTTTCCAAAACCATGGTACCCTCAAAATTTTGGGAACTGACTGGACTAACTGTGATTGGAAAGCTGAAGCAAAACAAAATGTCAAAGATCCGGCTGGACTTCACTTCCAAATTTCAAAAGTTCGAAAACTTGTTTTAACTAAAATGAAATGCTCCATATCTGTAAGTGGAGAAAACAACTATAACATGAATATAGCACAGTCTTTATCAATAACAAAGAAAGGCAAAAAGCCTATGGATATTAATCCAACAGAGTTAGTTATAGGTGTCAAAGTGGAGCCCTCTAAAATAATTGACGTTGAAAAATTGCTTGTTAAGCATTATGGTGAAAACTGGAAGGAACTGCAAAAATTGCAATGGCTTAAGAAAATAATAGAAGAAAATGACACAAAACCTGAACTTCCTAAAGAAGCTTTTCATTGTGACTGTGAAAATACACCTGCTGATGAATGCAATGATGTTATTGAGATTATTTTGCAAGATAATGACATCCAATAAAGTTTTGTTTTGACATTTGTGTTCTTTCAGTATTGGTAATATTGCTGTTTAATTGAATTTGTTTCATTTTTAACAAAAGTATTATTGAATCTGTGTATTGTTTTTTGATAATAAATGACTTTTTGTTGTACTGTTTATCAACAAACTTTTATTTTATACTCCTGATAACTAAATTACTGCAACAGTCACCAGTACCAGTCCTATCTTTGTTACAAAAACAGCCAACTCCCAATCTTGGTTACAAACATGGCCAACTCCATAATTCAACTGCAAATTTCTGCTTATTTTCTAACTCAAAAAAGCAGATATTAGTGCTTTTTCAATTTTTAGACTACCATGAATCTACAGAAAAAAATTCAAGTTGTTACTGTTAATAATTATATGGAAACCAGTTTTTCTGCTCTCCTGTAAAATTTTGCTAAACAGAGATAGCCATCTTTGTAACCAGGCTACTCATGTTTACCTTCTATCCTCAAATAGTATGGTCATATAAGTGCTAGGTGAAAATTAGTGCTCCGTGATGAACTTTTCTACTGAAAAGTGCTCCATGACCTAAAAAGTTTGGGAACCACTGGTCTATAACAACATTAGGTTTTGTTACAGTTATTTCTTGTACATGTGTGTGGCCCCTAATCTTTTGCTTCACCTTTCTAGTTTTTCCAGTGTCAGTCATGACGGGTGATTCATGAAATGATGATAACATCAAAACGTCTTTCTTGTCTTGCCATTTGAGACACAGGATGTTATTGGAACTTTGGTATGTTACTTCTCCTTTAGACAATTTATTTGTAACAACAACTGGAGGCATGTTTTTCCTATGTCCACGAACAGTTCCAATGGCATATGTTTTATTTTGCAACAGTGACCTGAGTAATGAAGGAGAACTGTACCAGTTGTCTAAATAGATAACATAACCCTGGTTCAAAGTGGCTCACTCATATTCATAACAACAGCTTCACTGACCAACATATTATTATGAATATCCTGACCACAATAAACTGAAAACTTCCAACAGTATCCTGATTTGGACTCATTCAATTTGTAAAACTTTACTCCAAACCGAGAACGCTTTGATGGATCGAACTGAATGTAAGATAGTCGCCCTCTATACTTTACCAAACTTTCATCAACAACTACATTTCTGTCAGGAGTATATGCATGTTGAAATTTTATATTCATATATTCTATCATAGGCCTAATTTTTTTCAGCCTATCATCATCACCTTCAAAGTCATTTGCAGAATGCAGATATTTACATAAAAGTAAAAAAAGTTTATAAAGCCTCAGAAAAAATAGGTGTACAAAGGATTTTCCTCTTCGTCCAGTACATTTCCAGCCGTTGTTTGGGGTTCTGTGACATCAGCACTATAATTGCAAAAAGCGTTTTTAGTTCGTCAACTGTAGTTGGAAACCATTTCTGCCGATTCTGAACATCAACCGTGTCCAACTTTACTTGAGCATACCGATTGGTTTCAAGAACAATCATTTGGTAAAAATCGTCACTCAATATTTCATTGAAAATATTGATTTCTTTCGTCACAGAATTCTCACTAAGATTTTGTATTATATCACTGTTTACCCCAGAATCACCAGTAAAAGTAATTGGAATACCAATATTATTTATGTTTTGCCAGTCCCAGTCATAAACATAACCTCTCTGTTCTTCACTTTCATCACTTTCACTGTCACTACTGCTTTCTGAACTGTCATTTAGCTCCAAATTTGTAGGAAGTACAAAATCTTCTTCATCTGTAATTTCACTGTCACTTTCACATAATAATCTTTCAATTTCTTCCGGTGTTAAATATTTATCACACACATAATTCATCTTGCAGGATGAAGACAGTATCAAACAAACGGTCTGTTTACAATGCTCACAGAAAGCAACGCTACATAGCAGTAAATAAAAACACATGTGGAAAGCATTTACATCTGCCCGACATCTGTTGGAGATTCATAAAACTACTACAAAGCAGTTCTTACATTGAAACAACATTGGCGAGTGGTTGCCGTCAAAGTCAGTGAACTGAACAAGTGGCGTGAGCTACACTCGTCAAAGTCTCCACAGTAATGATAAAATGATGCGAGCTACACTCGTCAAAGACAGCGAATGGGTTAATAACAAATTTCTTTTTTGGTTCATTTTTGTGATTTCATAAACATACTCGTAGCTCGAGCAATATCATCGTTTGCGTAATTTTTTTCTGGTCACTCACATATAACACTTATTAATTACTCTTTAATTACACTAGTAATTAACATTAAATTACATAGCGTCTTTATTATTGCACATTCTGCAATAATTTTTTCATCGCCATATTCGTTAAAAATTCCTTAATGTAATGGTGTCTTTATAATTGGGGTAAGTCTTTGTTCTCTCTCTCTCTCTCTCTCTCTCTCTCTCTCTCTCTCTCTCTCTCTCTCTCTCTCTCTCTCTCTCGTCTTTGACCACAATTGGCACTCTAAAACACTCGCCATTTTTATTACACTATCATCCTCATATAAAATAGAGAATTATGCACACGATAACAGAAATGATTTACCAACTTGCATTAAAGGGTTACAAACTTTATAACACAACATTATAGATAACAGATCTATTATATGAAAATGGTTATTACTTAATATTTACATTTTATACAATGTTATTTACCTGGAACTTGGTCTATACAGAGTACCATAGTCAATGTAGTTCATATATATGTCGGTCATAATCTCTCTCACTATGCTCTCTCTCTCTCTCTCTCTCTCGTCTCTTTCTAGACTCATACAACACCTTCTCACTCACGTTAACCACTCGGACGCTGTGTCTCTCTCTCTCACTCTAATCTAAACAGATATATACCACAAATCTAACACGTAGACGTGTACATACACACACGCTAGCACTACATACGCGCGCGCGCGCACACACACACACACACACACACACACACACACACACACACACACACACACACACACACACACACACACACACACACAACAAAACAACCTAACAAGCCAACTACACATTAGAGAATCCATACATAAATATAACACTATTTTATTCTCTTCTTTTTATCATCTAAGTGTAAATTATGCACAATGGAGATGCCCACTGTACTGAGTTTAAAACTAATCAACTATGTGTCTATAAGAATTGTTATAAGTTCCTTAGCTAATACTAAATAATATGATCAGTGAGACACGTACAATTGTTGCTGATGCCAAACACACAACTGTAAATTTTCCCGGACCAACACCTTATTATAAACCAGAACAGACGACCCTTGTATGTTTGTAGGAAATGAAGTAACATGTGTTAGGAAGGCAATTAGAGAAGATTTGCACTAGGGGGGAGTGTGACACTAATTAATATCTGACAACAAGCTGGCCATTATAATGACCAATACATCCTGTAGGGAGACTACTGATTATTTCTTCAAATTCCTGTTTTGACGGTGGGTATAAGTTGAGCATAACTGGACGAGAGGTTTTGAGTATCAGTGCGAAAATTAATGGAGTGAGGGTCACTTTTTATTTGAATCATTTCCAGTACGCATCTTTTGAAATAATTATTTTTGTAATCTACAACTTATGTTAAAGGGCTGTCTGAAAAACTTAATAAATGCCTATTAAAAATTCAAAAACCAAGATACTGTTCGATCTCTCTTCTCAAGGCTCAAAGACCCGGCATCCAAAGACAAACGATCTAATGTCGTATACACTACCCAATGCAATGACTGTCCAGCCACATACACTGGTATTACGTCCCAATATTTACATAAGAGAATTTATCAACATAGGTATGATTGCCATTAAAAACCCATAATGATAACCCCAACGCTTTAGTATCTCACCATTTAAACACTGGCCATGAATTTGACTTCACAAACACCCAAATTAAATATTACAAAAATAATTATTTCAAAAGATGCGTACTGGAAATGATTCAAATAAAAAGTGACCCTCACTCCATTAATTTTCGCACTGATACTCAAAACCTCTCGTCCAGTTATGCTCAACTTATACACACCGTCAAAACAGGAATTTGAAGAAATAATCAGTAGTCTCCCTACAGGATGTATTGGTCATTATAATGGCCAGCTTGTTGTCAGATATTAATTAGTGTCACACTCCCCCCTAGTGCAAATCTTCTCTAATTGCCTTCCTAACACATGTTACTTCATTTCCTACAAATGTACAAGGGTTGTCTGTTCTGGTTTATAATAAGGTGTTGGTCCGGGAAAATTTACAGTTGTGTGTTTGGCGTCAGCAACAATTATAAGTGCCTCACTGATCATATTATTTAGTATTAGCTAAGAAACTTATAACAATTCTTATAGACACATAGTTGATTAGTTTTAAACTCAGTACAGTGGGCACCTCCATTGTGCATAATTTACACTTAGATGATAAAAAGAAGAGAATAAAATAGTGTTATATTTATGTATGGATTCTCTAATGTGTAGTTGGCTTGTTAGGTTGTTTTGTTGTGTGTGTGTGTGTGTGTGTGTGTGTGTGTGCGTGTGTAGTGCTAGCGTGTGTGTATGTACACGTCTACGTGTTAGATTTGTGGTATATATCTGTTTAGATTAGAGTGAGAGACAGACACAGCGTCCGAGTGGTTAACGTGAGTGAGAAGGTGTTGTATGAGTCTAGAAAGAGACGAGAGAGAGAGAGAGAGAGAGAGAGAGAGAGAGAGAGAGAGAGAGAGAGAGAGAGAGAGAGAGAGAGAGAGCATAGTGAGAGAGATTATGACTGACATATATATGAACTACATTGACTATGGTACTCTGTATAGACCAAGTTCCAGGTATATACCATTGTATAAAATGTAAATATTAAGTAATAACCATTTTCATATAATAGATCTGTTATCTATAATGTTATGTTATAAAAGTTTGTAACCCTTTAATGCAAGTTGGTAAATCATTTCTGTTATCGTGTGCATAATTCTCTATTTTATATGAGGATGATAGTGTAATAAAAATGGTGAGTGTTTTAGAGTGCCAATTGTGGTCAAAGACGAGAGAGAGATAGAAAGAGAGAGAGAGAGAGAGAGAGAGAGAGAGAGAGAGAGAGAGAGAGAGAGAGAGAGAGAGAGAGAGAGAGAGAAGGGTTGAAGGTGGAAGAGTGAGAGAGGGAAGAAGTGAGACAGTGAGTGAGATGTAGTAAGAGAGAGAGCGAGTGGGAGTGATAGTGAGTGATAGGGTGATTTCAGGTTAGAGTGAGAGGCTGTCAAAAGGACTGGCAGGGGGAGAATGGGTGTGAGAGAAGGTGTGATTGTGGACACATACATAAATTACATTGTATAGTAATTTACAATTTACTATTCCATAGTACTCTTGACTATATTTTACAATTGATTACAATATTATTATCCAAGTTTACCTGTTAGTAAAATTTACCAGAAACTTTT
Source organism: Magicicada septendecula (assembly GCA_034769895.1). NCBI lineage: Eukaryota > Metazoa > Arthropoda > Insecta > Hemiptera > Cicadidae > Magicicada > Magicicada septendecula. The sequence continues at coordinate 728,748,727 of CM068368.1, read as the reverse complement.
GTTTGTAACCTTTGTCAACTATCTGATGTAAGTCGTAATGCTCTACAGTTATTGTGTAAATTGTATGTTTTTAAATTATGATTGTTTTGTTAATACCAGTAGGAGTGAAACATGGTAAAAATATAAAATCCATGATATTCGTATCTAAGTCACACTTTGAATAAATTAATATATAAAACTTTACCTTATTATCCGTCTTGTGACTTTCCTTTTTTAAAACAACACTACGCGTTTCGGAACATTTGTTCCATCATCAGGTGTTATTACTCTTGCGAGGTCGTCGAAACATTAAGATATATCACAAACACATAAAACACTAAACATAAGTTCGAATTCAGTATCTACCGCGTGCGATACGTTTTCGGTGCGCACCTTCAGTATTAATTTATTCATAGTTAAAACAATTTAACAACAGCTAACCAGAATTTTGAGAATTGTCAGTTGACATGATTAATTATCAGAAGATAACTGAGAAAATAATTTATGCCTAGATTTAAGAAAGATTCTAACAGTATTACAATATTTTATGGTTTCACTATTAAAAGAATTAATACCAAGCTAACTACGATTGCAAGAATTAACCGATTACCTGTTTAAAGTAATCCAGTATAACCGATCAGATGATTCTTCCGGGAACACTGAATTAATTTATAACTTTATTGTGTTTATATTGTATGAGTTGTAAAAGAATTATTATTTCATTTAAAGTTCATTGGTGGCAGTTACAATACACCAAATTAACCTATAATGTCGACACCAGACGTGTCTATGAACCTTTCTGTTATTCATTAAGATGTATTTAATTTTGTAATCACTCTCCGACTACCCAATTATGGTAGTATAATTCTTCTGTTTGTTTTATTTTTATTTCTGCAGTCTAAAAGGACCTACATTTCAGATAAACGTTTTAACAAAAAATAAGTTTAATAATTCTGATAATTGAAAATCAGAACAACTATCTCTGAGACAAGAGATTTTCTTAAAACTAAATTTTATTGTAAACCAAAATGAACGAGTAACAATTTATTATTTTTAAAGTAATTCAATGAATATTATCAACAAATAAACCACAGTTTTATACGACAAAAATAGAGTCAGACGATTTATTTCAGTAGACTAGACTATTACAGATCAGGTGGATATCTCGCAATGGATGGCAGCACTGACAGCGGCAATTGAGTTTATTTGAATAATTCTAAACTTAGGTTGTCATGTCAACGCTACGCGGGGAGCCAACTTCACTTCAAGTAAGCAATTTTTTAATGAAATAAAAAATGTACTTTCAGTGGGAGATCAACTTCGTAGATTTGTCTAGTCAACCAAAGAAACTTCGCACCATAAATGAATTCTGAATTACCAATACAATTGAACATTTTAAATTTTGAACAAAAAATAATAATAGCCGAATTTTAATTAATAAAAATAATTAAACAAACTTAAATAATAAACTTAAATAATTAAGAGATAGGGTACTCTTTATGTATTCAAGTGGCAATCCCAACTCGAGGCTTAACGGGTACGACTCACTTTACTTATTAAGTGGCACCGCAACTTGGGGCATAATAGATCGGAACACGAGACCCCAGATCAGACGTATACGTTACTTATAAAGTTACGCAACCAACGTGTGGCTTTTAACCCATATGTATTTATTTTTTATAATATTTACCATATTCTAATTGGTCTCGTATTTGTTTTTGCATGTGAATATTTCAATAGCGACCTGCAAATGAGTTTTTAAATTGTTTGTAAGTAGTTAAATTATCTTGAACAATAGTATACCATCGTGCAGCGGAATCTTGGAAATGTTTACTAACAAAATCAATTTTCTCTTTTTCAGTTAAAGCATTACCTATTAACTCCATTTCTTGTTCACAGTTCAGTAAGAATTCAATTGGATTGTCTCCCTTTAATACTTTGAAGACTAACAATTTTGTCGTTTCATCAATCTGTGTTGGATACACTAGTAATTAACATTAAATTACTTAGCGTCTTTATTATTGCACATTTCTGCAATAATCTTTTCATCACTATATTCGTTAAAAATTCCTTAATGTAATGGTGTCTTTATAATTGGGGTAAGTCTTTGTTTACAGGTTTAAAACGTATTAATTAGTTTATTTTTATCTGGTTAAAACCTGATTACAGACAAACCACTAATTCGTACACATCACCCCATATTTGCATGTCCGAGCTGGCTTCACTCACACAAACACACAAGCGCTGTATTCATTCGCGGGGCAGGTGTACGCTTTCTGAAATTAGCCTGCATAATATTGTTAAAAACTGTTCATCATATATTTTCTATGCTGAATATTTACAAACATGCCGCCCTGGGCAAATATGCAAATATATGTATTGTAGCAGTATATTTGTGGTATGAAAAGTAAGCATAAGTGATTCAAGTAAATTATTGTTTCTGTATTGGTTCTCTGAGTGCACACTTGCACTCAAATGCATCAGCATGTATGTACATTATAACGTCGTATTTTTTCTCTTGTTGTGATTTATCTAATTTAATTAATAATTTTCAACTAGAAGCCTCACTTTGGTTTGCCAATTTTATAACGTTATCATTTAGTGATGATATATATATATATATATATTTTTTTTTATCTGATTTGATTTACCAAATATATAAGGTAATTTATTTTATAATATAATTGGAGTATAGTTGGTTGTTGAGGCTGGTAAAGCCTCACGAGTGGAATGAGTTTAATTTAATGTATTGTCTTATTGAGTAACACCTCCCGTGGTATGCCTCAATTAATGTATTGTTAAAATAATTAAGTACTTCGAATTGTTTGATGAACTATTTGTAACATCACGGTTAATCAAGTTATAATTCTTTGAGAAATAATTGAATCTTCTAATTAACAACAGTTTATCAAATGCAACTTGATTGGGTCATACTCAACTTGAATAGCATTTAGTTCATATCTTGACTTGAAGGTTGGTATTGATAGTATTTCAGACTGAAGCTAATTATCCTACGTTAATAATTAATTAGACTATATGATCTAATTGCACTTGACCTCTTCTTAACATTGATCTTATTACTTACCTAAATTTAATTCAAAACACATCAGTTCTACGGGCAATGGGTGCTACCAATTGACTACGTATGTAAACATAGTATTAACTCAAACCCCAAAATCTTGTTGATTAAATAAAGTAATTCCATACTCCATTAATGTTTCTTAAGTTCTCTTTATTCATGGTATTGTCTCATTCTTTATCCTTTTCAAAATGAATAACGTGATTATAGTTACTTTAAAACAAAAGCTTATGTTTGTTAAAATTCATTGCTCAGGGCTGGCAATACGGTTTCATACTTGCGTAGTGAACAAATTATTTAAGTTATTTAAATATAATACGAGTTCTTTTAACTGCAGAAATACGTAACGAAAATGTCTATTACTAATATAAAAACCTCGTAATAGGAGAGTGATTACATAAAAACATAACAATATCTTAACCTAGTATAACAAAGTTCGTATGACGACTGACGTCGACTTTAGAGGCTAGCCTATGGCTATTACTAGGTTATACAATTTTAACCTCAACCTACAAATAAATTCCGTTTAACAAATGAAAGGTTACAATACTGATAGTATTTTGTTGATTTGTAGTGTAAGAAATAGTACAAATATGTTCAATAGGTTATTATTATAGTATAGGATGATAATTCGATTATGTATATTATAATAGTCACTATACTTTCCTCATTTCATTGTGTACATTTTAATATTCACTGTTAACCATTAATGTACTTTCATTTCTTTAATAGTCACAACACTCGTTGCTCGCGGTTGAGTCACTTTGCATTGTTAGGTTAGAACGCTTTGTTTACTTTATGAAACCGCACTGGGTTAGAGATTAAAATCGACTTTCATGACAAGATTAAATGTATATGGGGTCGAAATTACAGGTAAATTATCTTGTCACGGAGCGGGTGTCCTGTACTGTACGAAAACTGATGACCAACTGAACTAGTTTGAGCGTCACTCTTGCCATTCTCGCTTGGGCCTTTTGGGGGGGATTTCAATACAAGAGTTTTAATTGGTTGGAATGCGAAGAATTCCTTTATTAAATCATCATATTAAATCATATTATGTCGGTCATATATTTGAACTACATTGACTATGGTACTCTGTATAGACCAAGTTCCAGGTAAATAACATTGACCAAAATGTAAATATTAAGTAATAACCATTTTCATATAATAGATCTGTTATCTATAATGTTGTGTTATAAAGTCTGTAACCCTTTAATACAAGTTGGTAAATCATTTCTGTTATCGTGTGTATAATTCTCTATTTATATGAGGATGATAGTGTAATAAAAATGGTGAGTGTTTTAGAGTGCCAATCGTGGACAATGACAAATGAGAGGTAGAGAGAGAGAGACAGAGAGAGGGAGAGAGAGTGTGAGAGAGGGGGAGAGAGAGTGAATGAAGAGATATAATGAGAGAGAGAGAGTGAAAGAGAGAGAGTGAATGAAGAGAGATAATGAGAGGGAGAGAGAGAGAGTGTGAGAGCGAAGGGTGGAAGAGTGAGAGAGGGAAGAAGGGAGACAGTGAGTGAGATGTAGAAGAGAGAGAGAGGGAGAGAGAGAGAGTGAGGGAGTGAGTGGGGTGATAGTGAGTGATAGATCGATTTCAGGTTAGAGTGAGAGGCTGGGTGGACTGGCAGGGGGAGCATGGGTGAAAGAGAAGGGTGATTGTGGACACATACATAAATTACATTATTCTATAGTACTCTTGACTATATTTTACAATATGATTACAATTACCGTATTATCCAAGTTTACCTGTTAGTAAAATTTACCAGAAACTTTTGTGTGTAACCTTTGTCAACTATCTGATTTAAGTCGTAATGTTTTACAATATTGTGTAAATTGTATGTTTCTAAATTATGATTGTTTGCGAACACCAGTAGGGAGTGAAACATGGTAAAAATAACTTTTAATAATTACGTAGTGAACATCCCCTAATCTGTTTTAGTTATAGGTAATATATTACTTTGCTATATGTTGACTGTTGTAGGTATAAACAATTTTTGTACCAATCTAATATCCAATTGTTGGTTACTGTTTGTTTAATTAATTAAAATAACATTATATTTAGTAATTTAAATTGTAATACTGTATAAATTAAGTTCTCTCATACTATAATTTGCTCGCTTTCTTAAAGATAATTTGAAGATGTAAACAAACTATCATAAGTCTTCACATAAAAAATGATACATACATACACACGCACACACTCACATCACCAACACGTTCACCCAAATATTTAATTGTTTCGTTATGTTTGATATTTCTATTGTATTTCATACACAGGTCCTGAAGATGACAATACATATTGTCGAAACGTCGACGCAAAATAACTAAAAGTTGTATTATTGACCGATCCTCACTAACTATCCACTAAAACATTTGTCTTTATCATTTATTCTGATTACTTATTCCTATTTATTAACTCTACTCTTTACTACATATAATTATGATTACAATTATTTAGTTCCTATTAAAATTCTAAGTACATGTTAATTACAAAACAGTCTTGGTTCTGACATTCAGTTTGGCTGTTAGTTTTGTTACATGAATGGTATTGTCTTAATGCAAAATACAACTTTGAATCCTATATTACACATTATTATATCTCTCATTATAATAATAAATATCCCGTTACTCTCCTAATCTGTTGGGTAACTTTTTTTAGTTTATGTCAAAACTATAGTATAGTCATGTCTTTTGGTATGTCTTGTCTGTCACTTTATTGCTTATATTTCTTACAAGGTAACAGTAGCGGCTCGTACAGGGAGGGCAAAAGGGGGCAGCCCTCCCACTAAATTTGCAAATTAAACTTGTCAATAATATAACTATAATGTGATAATGTGTAGTATCCTTATTGAAAGATATTTTTGGGGCGACTAATAGCGATCACCCGATGTTTTCGGCATGGTCCCGCAGGCAGGACGGTTTCGCTATCGTCCTCCCTGTATAGGCCAGTCTTTCGGGGAGCGGGGCAAGAGACGTGTACACATGTCTGTGCATTTACATGAGCATCCGCCATTACAGGTAGGGCTTTGCCCACTTTCTGATTTCGCAGCTAAATTCATAGAGGGAGCGTTGTTCAAAACTTCTCTGTTGCTGTTATAGCATATATTTTCATATTCATATATATAAGTGCATATATTTTCTCTTGTGTTTTATGTAGTTTTGATTGTGTTCTTGTACTTTTTGTGTAAACGTAATGTTCTAATAATTTATTCTTTATTAGGCAGTGTATTCTGTGTATGATAGTGTTTTTGTCGAACCTTGCGTAGGCCTGCATAAACGTGTAACTTATTCTGTGTAGGCTTGAGCCCGTGTCTTCTGTGCGTATTTGTTAGAAACGATTAAAATGGCTATGAATTTGGTAAGTAATATTAAACGATTGATTATTTCAAATTCACTTACTTACGAAAAGAAAATACAATTAAAAAAATTAGTTAGGGCCACCAAAACCGAATTTAGATATTACACAACAAAATTATAAAACGGGGTTATAAATAATTTTAGTTTCAAACACTGTTTAAATATTGATAGTTTGCAAGGTAGGTTTTTGATATTAACAATAATTTTAGTAGTGAAGCAAAAGGTTCAATTTTACAATTATTTGATGATAATAGCAATAATTTAGTTTCTACTGGTTTTTTTTTACATAATATATGGGTACAACTAAATTTTGCCCCCCCCCCCAGTCAAAAACATTAACAGCCGCCACTGCAAGGTAAAATTCTATATTTTAATCTATTCATTCTTTAGAGATACTTATTCTTTATTTATGGGTGGTTGAGTTAGTTTAAACCCTTTACTTTATAACATTAATTGTTTTTATTGTTTATATGATATCACCTATACCTAGTTGTAGTACTCCCTTTAATAGTTATTTTGGGTTGATCTGATTCAGTTCCCTGCACATTTTGATCTATCAGTTGGAGCTTTTGGTACTGTATCATTTGGTGATGCTACAACATTGATACATACATGTTTTGTTACATTCTAAAGCTCATATTTTTTGCTGTTATATTATTCTATGCATTAACTTAATTGTTTGTTGTTGTAAGTATTACATTTAAATTTCATGAGGAATGTTTCATTTGTGCTTCCCCTCTTGTATCTTCATAGGATTAAATGTATTAACAAATAAACCCTAGCTCAGAACATTTTATTAAAAATCCGTTATCCATTAAAACACTACACTATGAAGGTATGGAGAGAATGTTGTGAAGGACATATCAAGCAGAAATCATTACTCAAAACGGTGTACCTTTAAAGAACTTGAAAGTTGAAATTATAAAATTCAAGTCATTACCAAGTTGTTTTATGTGTATGTTGAACATGTTTTACAAACAGTTTCTTGCATACAAGCAAATTCTCTAAATCATAGTGATCCTGCAATCAATTGGTGTTCATTTGCTTCAACAGCATGCTTTAATCTTATTACCTCATTGACAGTGTCCTGCCAACTTCTGTCTAATTTTCTTAGTTCTCTAAATAATGTTGTATATTCTGTTTTGGTTGCAGTTCATTAATAATGTTCCTATCTTACCTTATTATTCTTAACACAGTTATTTACAAGTTTCTGTACCACAATTCAATATAGAAAAGAGTAGATTAAAAACTTTCAATGTATATAAAAACTTTCCCCACACAATTTCTTCTGCTTTGTAATATTGCTCTTACTATGTTGACAATTTATGACATTCCGTATCCATTGTTTGATACTATCCTACTCAAATATTTCACTTCTTTTACTATGTATATCAGACTCTTCCCATCAATTTTTGCTACTTTGTTGAAGCAGCCTTTAAATAGTATCATTGTCTTTTCCATATTTATTCATGGACTGACCTGGTAATTTTTATGACTGAGCTTAATTAATCACATTACTCTACATGCTGTTACATGTATTCAGGAGTTTTGGACTTTTTGTGTCGATTTCAGATTATCAACCTAGATTTTAGTTTTTGCACCTATCGTTGCTGTTCTTGTAAGTAATGCTAATTATTTTCTTTTTAAAGCCATTTTTCATTTAGTTGTTCCAGTTAGTTTTGTTCTAAAGTAATGTTTGGCAATATTGTTTTATTTGTGATGAGAGTTGTGCCACAGAAGACAAGTGAAGTTGTCTTTTTTAACATTATTTCTCACAGTAAATGTGAATGTTGAAAGAAGGAATCTTTGGTGTCCAGATCCAGAAATTGATGTGGGAGAGAAATTTGTAAACAACCATAACCCAAACAGAAAAAAAACACTATACTCTATAATTATCGAAAACTTCCGGGCTGAAACACTATACTCTATTCAGAGAATTTGTAATTAATGGTACTGACTGTAGTTCAATGAGTCAGAAGAGCTATAACTTTGGAGGGGGTATAAAGCTATCATGACATATGAATACTGTAATGTAGTGTCTTTGTGTGCACATGGAATTCTATTTTACTGTTGTTAGGTTGAAATGGTATGAGAGATTGATGGTACTGTTTTTTTCCTTTGATCTCTCTAAAACAGCTATAGCCAGTAGTTTATAATATGACAATAGGCTACTGCATTTCCATTAAAAGTCGTGTAAATATTTGTTGATAATTTGTTTTACTTTATTTTCTAGGTGAAGAAGGAGAATATGATTTAGATGATTTAATAAATAATTCTCCAGAAGAATGTACATTATTACAATGTAGGACAGTTAGGATAGGCTGTTATAAAGTAGTACCAAGAAACCAAGTTTTAATATCTCATCAAGGAATCAAGATATCAGTTCCTGCAATTGATAATTGTAAGCAGTATTTTATGTTTTAAGTAGATGTAAGCATTTATTATGATCTGGTCCAGTAAACAGGTATGTAATTAGTTAAAAGTATTACTAATGTTATACATAAGATGTAAAGATTCTTCTGTGAAATGCTAATCCACAAATTATAATTATCAGTACATCTTTTGAGTCATGTTTTATGTTATTTTAATGTATTTCTGTGGAACAAATCCTTTTCCACAAATCAAGTTTTTCTACTTGAATGTAACTAAGCTTAACTATACCAAAATCAAAACAAGATTAAAATGGTAAGTAGTGTGTGGTGATAGTTTTATTACAAGGTGTGTCAGGAAAGTAAAGATTCATCGCATCTAAGCCAAGAAGGAATTATCACTACTTCTCTTACTGTTGATGCCGAATCCTCATGTTTAGTAACAGAATATACTTTGCCGAAGTAGACGTTAAAATTGCAGAATCAATCTAGAATTTGCTAGACACGAATTTTATTCTGTATTACGGTTTCTAAAAGCAAAATGTGAATGATCACTAGAAATTCGTACACTAATGAAGCTTATGATGTCTTATAACTTGACAGAATATATTGATCTGGTGCCATGAACTCTCAGAAGGAAGAACTGATGTTCATAATGAACGAAGGAGCAATGGCCATCTTTGATCTCTTGCAATCTTCACAAAATTGAAGGAAAGTATTTATACAGTTTACCATTTGATGATAAAAGAATTGCATGAATTGATTCCAGAAAGGTCTAAGACTACACTTCATGAAGTTGTGAAGATAAAATTAGGCCATAAAAGTTGTGTCACATGTGATGTCCAAAACTGTAACAGATGATCATTAGAAGAAAAAATAGGATGGGTTGTCCATTCCTGTTTCTTGTGTGTCTTGCGGACGACGTGTTCCTGGATGCTGTTGTAACTGGAGATAAAACATGGGTTTATCACCATACTTCTGAATCAAAACAGCAGTTATTGAAGTGGTACTTCACAGAATCCTCTAATGGCAAAAAATTCAATATCTCAACATGGCCTAGAAATATAAGTCTACTTTGATGCATAAAGGCAAAATAATTACTCTCAGTGTGTACAGCCCACAAGACATGGTGGGCTGTACAAAACAGAAAGTGGGAATTCTGACAAATGACACCTGCCTGCTCCATGACAGTGCTCAGCTCCATACTCTACTCATCATTTCTTCATTGCTTGCTTGACATCCACTGCATTACTAGACCCTTCAGACCCTGTTATATTCAACCAACCAAAAAAATTCAACAATGGTGAGATGAAATATGTGGCCATGGATTGGTAGATTGTATATGGTCAGAGGATTGGTAGTTGGTGTCTGTGACAAAAACTGATTCACAAGCTTAATGAGTGCTTATAAATAATGGCAATAGTTTAAAAAATTAAGATCTAGTTTTTCCTAACAATAATTTTAAATTGAGGCAGGGTTAGCAGGTTAAGAAAAAACATTTTTTACAAGTGTGTAGATTTGTGAAAACATAAAAAATATGTTATTATTTCACTCCATTTAAAACTGTAAGGTTAATTAAAATTAAAATTTCATTGTATAAAGTATGTTGTTATATCAAAAATTATGTTTTCAGCTGAAAGCATTGTAGAAGTAAAAATATTATTCCATGAGATTGTAAAAGTACTGATCTGTTTTGGCCGAAGGATGCCAGTTTTGTTTTTCTATACTACTCCATCAGCAGCAGCTAAGATACGTAGTATTCTTAAAATGACTAGTACAGATGGATTCTACTATGATCCCAGAGCAACAACAGGTACTTTATTAAATAACATGTAGAATTTACAATTTTGTACTGATAAGTGAATTGTAGTACACTTTTATTAGTGCAATACGATATAGGTGAATATTCAGTATTTTATTAGTAATTAGTGAAATATAGAAGTACCGTACGTTATAGACTTAAATGCCATGTTTTATTACAAATTAAAAGTGTTCATTTGATTTAAGTGCAGTCTATTAATTAAGTGAATGTTATTGTTTGTTCTGAATTGTGTAATAAATATTTGTAGGAAAATTATTTTTCTATCTCTGGTATGTCATTACGAAGGTAGTTCCAAAAGTTTGCAGCTTGACACAGGTATTGAGTGATAAAATGTTGACTATGATTGTTCGCAAGTTCTATCCATCAGAAGACATATTATAACGTTTAAAAGAGGTGTATTTACTAGTTTGATTATTGTGATTTTGTAAACATTGAAGGTAGCTCTGTCAGAAGAATTTTAATATCTGTATCAGAAAACCATTCGTAAACAATATGTACTAATATACATATCAGTTTCAGTAACTTTATTTGTTATTAATAATAACATAACAACAATTGCATATATTAAACCAAAATATGATATAATACAACTTGCATATAATTAAGCATTAATTAATGCAATATTAAAGAAGTATAATTCACTTGAAATGATAAAATGGGCTATAGGTCATCATGTGTTGTACCTGGATTGGGCTTGGATATGTTACTGAATTAACTATTCCAAATATAAAAATTTAAGAATGAAAAAAATGGCCAAAAGTAGAAGCAGAAATTTTGTGAACGTGTTTCATAACAAATTCATAAAATATTAATTTCATATTTTATAAAATATTTTCATAAAAAATGAATTTTCTGCTAAATTGGCCCAGCTTTTTGTTTTGTTATTTTGGTGCCTTGTTCAGAAAACACTACAGGATAAAACAAAGATAAATATACAGTTGCAATAAGCTTGATCTAGTAATAGGGATATGGTTAACAGGCTTTTTTATCATGGATGAGAGATTTGTTAGTGTACAGATGGAGAAGTAAATGAGACTTAATGTGTGAATTATTCTTTTTTTCTAGAACGAGTGTTAACCAGGCTCTTAGGATGTTGTCTCATGGCAATAAAACCAATGAGACCACGGCCTACAGCAAGGCTAACACTCATTCTAATAACTTTGATGCTAGCCGTGAAAGCCTTAGAGCAAAAATTATTTTCTTTACCTTTGCGGTTTAAAGACTGCTATATAAATGGTTACAATATTGAAACTATTGAAGAATATATCGAAACATTTTCTGTAACAAAAACAGTACAGTAAGTTCAGTATTTCGAATTCATCTCTGCTAGCGAATGCGGTTCTGTATGACTGACTTCATTACACATTACTGTACTAAGTCGATAAATATAGGTGGGTGGAGATTGCTTGTATTTTGATTTTCCCCACCTTGTCCACTTTACTAATTTAGTATGCCTTCGACTTTGAATCTAGTGTTTAATACCATTAGTGGACTGCTTATAATACTGTACAATGTATAAGTGGAATACTGTTAAGGATGTGGAAGGGAAACAAGCACAAGACCTCAGCCGGCCTGTTGATTTTATCCACACTATAGCTTTAATAAATACTTTTATCTCAACTATGCCAATTTTAAAGTCAATATATAAAAGCACTGAAAAAATTAATTTGTAAATCAAATTGTTTATGATTGTAAGGTTACAACACCATATTGTGTGACTCCAAGACCCATTTTTGTTTTTTAGTAAGTAATTTGTAGTACAGGAATTAACAAAATGTTGATTGGAATTGCAGAAGAAACACACAAGCGCATCACATTGCTTCCTGAAAGAATACAAGACGATGACAAAGTTAATCTAAAAACTATATTTAGTGGTGTAAATTATCAAGGCGAAGCACTCCTTGAAGAACTGAATTCAAAAGTGGCAAATGACATTCTTGTGAGAGCATCACCAAAAGAAGTAAGACATTTATTTTATATAATATTGAAAACTTTCTCATGTGAAACTTACTTGTCTTTTTTGTAGAATGCGTTTCGGCGTCGTGTTCACCTTCTTCAGCTTTGCGACAGACTGCCAGTACTTAGTAACGTTTGTTTGTTGTTGGAAGGTATAGTGGGGGTGGTGTATAGAGGAAGGGGATAGGCGCGGGGATCCGAATTATTGTTTGTTTTATGTATAACTGTGTCGAAAAGTGTATGTGATTTATATTGTAATTGGTCGTTTAGTATGTTGTTTGGTTGTGTTGTGTGGTGTTTGTATATTTCATACTGTTCAGCTGTGTTGAGTTTTCGCCCTTTGGGTAAGAGGTGTAATATTTCAAGATTAGTATCTATGCTGGTGTAGCTATGGTTATGTGTGTGTATGTGTGTGGCAAACGCAGAATGTATATTGTTGTTGGAAAGGGCCTTTAAGTGTTCAGAGTAACGGGATGAAAAAGATCTTCCCGTCTGGCCTATGTAGAAACTATTGCAGTTATTACAATTTAATTTGTAAACACCTGTTCTATTGTATTTGTGTATGTCCCTGTTTGTATCGTTGATGTGTTTTTTGATGGTATTGTTGGTTCTGAATGCTATTTTGTAATTGTGTTTTCTGAATGTGTTGGCACGTTTGTGTGTGTTGGAGTTATGGTATGTGAGTGTGATGTATTTATTGTGTTGTGTGTTATTGGTATTTTGTGTTTTGTTATTTTTGTTTTTGATGCGTTTGTGTAGTTTGTTTATTAAATTGGGGTTGTAACCGTTTTTCATTGCTATGTATTTGATTGTGTTGAGTTCGTCAGTATAATCTTGTTTACTTAAGGGTATTTTGGTTAGTCTATGGAGCATATGGTTGAAGGCTGCATGTTTATGTTGTGTTGGGTGGTTTGATGTGTTGTGTATAACCATGTCAGTTGTGGTAGGTTTCCTGTATGTTTTGTACGTGTGTGTATTGTTAGTTTTGTTAATTGTCAGGTCAAGAAAATTTATACTATTGTTTTGTTCAATTTCCAATGTAAATTTTAATTTGTTGTGTATTGTGTTTATGTATTTATGGAAGTTTTCAACTTGTCTTATGTTGCCTTTGAATAAAAGTAATATGTCATCTACATACCTGTGCCAGTAAATGATCTTGTTGGTGTATTTGTTGTTGTTTATTATGTGGTTCTGTTCTATGTTGTGTATATATATTTCTGCCAGTATTCCTGATATGGGGGATCCCATCGGGAGACCGTCTGTTTGTGTGTATATCTTGTTATTGTATGTAAAGTAATTTTTCTCAGTTATTATTTTGGTAAGTGTGATGATCTCTTGTATGTGTGTTTCAGGTGTGTTGTTTTGTCTGAGTAATTGTTCTAGTGTTAGTATGGTTTCTTGTACTGGGACATTGGTGTATAAATTGGTGATATCAAAAGATGCTAGTGTTGAGTTGTGTGGGATGTGGATGTGTTCAGTTTTCTTGACTAGGTCGATGTTGTTTTTGATAGATGTGTTGTTACTGAGATTAATGTTTTCTCTGATTATTTTGTCTAAGTGTTTGGCGATTTTGTGGGAGGGAGCTTGTGTGTTGTTTATTAATGGTCTGATGGGAATGTTAGGTTTGTGTATTTTCGGTAATGCATTTAGTATAGGGGGGTTAGGTTTATTTATCAGATACTTCTTCAATTTTACTATTTTTTACTAAATATATTTCACTGTTAGTAATATTTATACAGAACTTAATTTAAAAAACAAAATTCTCTACAAAAACATCTTCTCCTGTCAGTTGAACTTGAAACGTTTTGAGTTCTAAAGAACTAAAAGTGAAATTACAGTTCCAGGACAAATATCAGCTATTAACTAATATTTTTAATTGGTTTTGGAAATATACTGTAAATTGAAGCTGAAGTACTGAATTTTAAAAAAAGGTAGAGGAAACAGTAAGTAGAGAAACCATGTTTTTAAAATGTGTTGATTATGTAAATGAAATCATACTAATTTAAGAAATGCAAAAACTATTAGCCATCACACTCTGAGGAAAACAGATGCATTTATATGGATGATACAGCTTTTTTGATTAAAAGTTATGCGTAACCAGTTTGGTAAAATACAAAAGTCTATAGACAAAGTATCAGACACCAAACTTTGTCAGTCTAACAGAGCTTGTTATCATAATACATATTCTCAGGCTATATGATAAATAATCCATTTTTCTACTGTTTTGTAGAGGCATTAGAAATAAATGTCTTAATTTGTATTCTTTGGTAGGCCACATCAGTAAAAATATGTAATCCGTATGATGAAGGTTATTTATTGTTGTATCTTAACAAAGGACAATCAGTTCCCCTGATGTTACATGGACCCTTGTTTATTCACTTGTTACAAACGTTTATTATCCTGTATTAATTATTAAGAACTGGTCTGCTACTTTGTCTTTATTCTTGCTGTCTTACCTCATCTTCTGTTGATTAATATTCTTGATAACCTCAATTTTGGATCTGTGTGGCTCTTTTACTATTACAGTAGAACTTGGCTAATTCGAAGCTGAAGGGACCAGTAAAAAATTCGAATTATCCAAAAATTCGAATTAGGAAAGTTTTAATAAGGGTAGAAAAATCAAATCAAAAACCGAAATTCAGTAAAGCAATATGTTATTTTATTAAACAATTTCCTTATACATATGTATTACAAACGTATAAAGACGTTTCAGTACAAAATATAGCATTTACAGTTTTTTGAAAAAGCTAGAAACTTTTGATTGCATATTGCAATTAATACACTGAGTTGTAGTAAACTCTTCAAGTTTATTAAGTGCTTGGAAAATAGCGTCACTTACGTTCTGCTGTCCTTCAACAAACCGTCTCAAGTCTTGAATGTAATTTGATGCCTGTGAATCCGTTGGAATCGGTATCTCTGGAAGTTCTAGCTGGTCCCCTTCTTCATCTGAAGTTGCACCATCATTTCTTTTGTTCATAACATCAACCAAGATCTCCGCATCTGTCTGTTCACCGCACACCGCCAAGTCTTCATCCATGTTTACAAACTCTTCATAATGAATGCCTGCGTCATGTCCAACATCTTCCCAGTTATCCGCAGTGGGTACGACTTCTCTAGCAGCTTTATTCTCCTCTTCACCTTCAATGTGGCAGAAACCACCTTTACGAAAGCAATTAGCAATTATTTTTGCGTAACTTGGTCCCAAGCACTGTTGCACATGCGGGCAGCTTGAAGGATGTTAATCTTGATAGTATTTTCGTGCTCATCTAACTAAACACCTGACAGAATGTTTTGGACCACAAGCCGTCTGAAAAATGCTTAAAATTTTTTATTACACCTTGGTCCATAGGTTGAACTACTAAAGTCATGTTTGGGGGGAAAACACAACCTTTACATTTTCCATCACAAGAATAGTGTTGTGCGCTCTACAGTTGTCAATAAACAAGACGATTCTTCTGTTTTGATTCCGAAATTGCCTGTTGATTTTCAAAAGCCATCTTTCGAAAATTTCACCTGTCATCCAAGCTTTATTGTTTGATTCATATTCAACTGGTTTTGTTTTTACATTTTTGAAACAACGTGGGTTAGCTGACTTCCCTATCATTAGCAAAGGCAGTTTTTCCGAGCCATCCATGTTTGCTCCGACTAAAAGTGTTATGCGCTCCTTGCTGTGTTTGCCGCCACTACAACTTTCTCCTTTAAAAGCAAGTGTTTTGTCGGGGGTGCATTTGAAGAATAAGCCAGTCTCGTCTACGTTAAAAATGTCTTTAGCGTCTCTATCAGAAATCAATTGCAACAAATCGTCTTTCCATGAATTTGCAGCTTCAACGTCAACAGATCCACTTTCCCCACAAACAGTTTTGAAAGACATGCCATTCCTTTCTTTAAACCATCGAGCCAACCAGTGCTGGCCTTAAAAACATTTTTCCCTAAGCTAGATGCGAATTCCTCAGCTTTGGCTCTGACGAGGGGCCCACTGACTGGAATTTTTTTGTCCCTTGCTTGCTTAAACCACTTCACTACACATTCATCTACGTCAGGATTTTTTGGTGCTCGCGCTCTTTTCCTATCTTTGTCGCTGGCTTACACACACTATTCAAAATCTTCTCTTTATTTTTTAGATACGTTGACAGTGTATTTGGCGGTATCCCGAATTCCTTAGCAATTTCAGATTTCTTTTTTTGTCCCTTTTCCACTTTCCGAATAATGGCAACTTTTTCGGTAAATGTCAGTGATTTGTATTGGATCCATGTTGGTTTTGAAAGGGCCATGATGAACACACGACACAATAAAACTGCACAATAAGCGTCACTAAAACACGCCAGTCTTTACGAGTATATAAAGAAAGGAACGGTCTCTCACTACAGGACACAGCTCGCACAGTAGAAACTCAAAAAGACTTAACCCTTCCACGAATGCAGGCAGACTAAACCTAAACTGAAAGCAATAGTGAGGGTGGCTGACTGACAAGGCATGGAACAACAGACAATGGCGGACGGTACCGTTACACGAGCCAGTCACGTGTCATCGTGAGATACTGGCGCCAATTCACGAATTTGACACAAAGGACAAGCGTCTGTTCACAAAGGGTGATGCCTGCTTGTCTGTTTCCAGTCGTGTCTCTATTGTTACGTGGTCTAACCCATACTGCAGGCGATTTTTTGTAGTTTGAGCAACATTTTTATTTCGAATTAACCAAAAAAAGTTCAAATTACAGACGATGTTTTTGCACGGTTTTACATAGGATATTCAAGGGACCACGGTAAAAGTTCGAATTATCCACGAATTCGAATTATGCACGTTCGAATTAGCCAAGTTCTACTGTATAATGCATTTAAATTTGTTCATTGTGTAACAAACATTAAAATGAAGAATAAATGTTATGTGAAATTATAATTATTTCAGCAAACTGTTTCAGAGAGAGAAATACTGTAAGTGTTAAATACAGTTTTACACTATAAATAGTGATGCATTTTAATAAATAAATAATTCTGATGATGACAGTATATTATAAAACTGTTGGAAGATTGTAAACAAAAAAAAAAACAAAAGGTATATTCTTATTTCAAAATATAAAGTATTATTACTTATTATACATTAGAAGGACAATAATAATGTAACTAAATATGGACACACACACACACACATATATTGTAATGGAACACAGGATGATAAGCTATGTTGTTTGTATCAGAGCACATGGATGACGAGCATTTTCTTGTTTAAATTTGTTTTATGTAATATCTTCTCTTTTAGCCGTAAGTTTTGTATTTAGAAATGGACAAGCATGTAGGGTATACCAAACTCTTCATAAAAGGTCTTCATATGGTCATGTATTTTTTGAGTGAATTGTGTGCGTGTGCGGGTGTGATAACGTGTGATCGCTATAGCTTCAGTGGTAGTTAACCGATTGACATGAAACTTTGACAAAGAATTATTTAGGTAAATTGCTTCAATTTGTGTATACTCTGAGGTTCATAACTATTGTAGAAACATGGTTTTTTAAGTGAAGAAAAACTCAATTGTAACTCTTATCAATGATAGGGTAATAAAATTTGTAGATAATTTCCATGCAGGCCTTTGCTAAATTATACAAAGTTTTTCAGGAAATTCGTATATCTGTTTGTTCCATCAATCATGTGACTTGGGCTTAGCCAATCAAAATACACTAAATTCAGTAAGATTCATTCGTTGTAGAGTTAGGATGGACACAGTTCTGCTTTAGCATCTGCAAGGGGAAGTTGTGCCCGGTGAAGAGAGTTGTTCTCTTATGAACATAGAAATATCATATAGAAAATAAACCATGGTAATTCTTAACGAACTTTTGCGTTAAGAACCGAGTGGGTAAAAAAAATTAGATAAAAATTATAATATAATATAGTGCTGTTTTCGTGTTAGTTTAAGATATCCGCTTAGGGAAGTTAAAGACACTTCAAGATATCGTGGAAGGTGTACGTTTAATGCACCGCATTAATTAATACCCATATTAACCCTGAGATTAAGAAAATATAAAGTTTAAATTAATAATAAACTGTACGAGTGAAATTTATAATCATTGTGAGTGAACAATTTATGAAGAAACTAATTAATGTTAGCAGTCAAACATAATAACGATGAGACTCCTTGAAATATCGCCGCTGGAGCCACCTGCCATAGAAGAGGACGACAAGACAAAGAGGACGCCA
This sequence comes from Magicicada septendecula, assembly GCA_034769895.1. Lineage (NCBI taxonomy): Eukaryota > Metazoa > Arthropoda > Insecta > Hemiptera > Cicadidae > Magicicada > Magicicada septendecula. Next base: position 728,729,972 of record CM068368.1, on the reverse strand, counting down.
GGATGAAGAGGACACCAGGAAGGAGTGACGCTGAAGAAGAGGACGCCAGGACGGGAGTGACGAGAGGATAGGGGGACGTTGCAGCAACCAAGTAAAATCGATTTATATTATTGAACAATACAAACTATTATTTCTATTATCAATACATGATAATTTATGATACAATATATATCTTTGAAAACTATATTTGTGTGTATAATAAATAATTTTTCATCTTCTCCATAATAGACTTGTTTGTGATTCTTACACACTCGCTATATCCTTATTAGTATAATAAAATTTGATCTGTTGCATAAGGATATTTGGCGCTGGCCAACGTTGGGCTCAATTTTTTGCATTAGTTGTAAAAAGAAAAATTATTTGAGTATGTATAAAATAAATTCATTAAACTATTTGTGTGTGCTGTTCTATGTTATCAGGGAGTGTAGATAAAAGTTTGAATACTCTCTCTTATCAGATACTTGAACAATAGTAGTAAATTGTCTACGTGGAGATCGAATTATTATTTGTATTTGTGTTAGATTAAGTTTGTTTACATTTGATTGAGATACTGGACTATACTAATAAATAACATATAAATGGACAGTTATTCGTAAAAATAAGTATTATAAATATTGCCGTTACTATAAGTGAAAAAAATAATATTTGTTAAATTTATAAAAATAAATAATCAGTATGGCCGAAGGACTAGAATTACAGAATACATTAGCTGCTTTGTTGGCCAATATGCAAAATCTCTCAGAAGAGAATAAAGCAAATAAAGAAGAAGCTGCAAAACAAAATAAATCACTTCACGATGAGAATAAAAGAATCTATACAGCTGTTCATGACCTGGCTAAACAAAATAAACAACTACTAGAGGCAACAGAAAAACGTATAGGCGAAAAGGTAGAAATAATTGGCAGCAATATTGAGACCACTTTAGAAGCCAACAATTCTTGCATCAATGACTGTGAAGCTAAAATCACTGGGATAGAGGACAGAGTAGTTCAACACACATCTACGGTGAGTGAGATTGTAGCTGAACAAGATCAGCGAATACAGGAGCTAGAACAACAGCTGACCCGACTCCAGAGTACCTCGACCACGGCGAACCAGACCACGTTCATCTATAGAACTGTAGAAGAAAACAATTCACAGTTGAAATTCTTCAGAAAAGATAGTGAAAATCCACTTCTCTTCCTGAAAAACTGCCAGTGAGACATGGACGCAATAGGCAACACCCTGAGTGAGATGGATAAAATAAACTATGTAGTCAGAAGATTAAAGGGTACTGCAGCTGAGTGGTTCATGGTAGTACAAGATAAAATAGTTACATATCAAGATATGGTACAACATTTCAGGGCGAGATACTGGAACAGCGAAAAATACGCGTGCAGCTGGAGTTTGGTAGGTATTCCAGTTTAAAAGGGTCTAAAGAAAATTATTTAATCCAACTCATATCTTGTGCGAAGTATCTAGAACCAGAAATGTCAGAGCCAGAGATGGTAAACAAATTAGCCCATCATTTCAGATGCGGTATTCAAATTGCTGTAATTACGCAAGGTATTAAATCATTGGAGGAACTACTCCTATTGTTAACCAAATGGGTTAATGTTGACAGTCAAAATAATAGTAATAATAATAGTGAACCGGCTCGTAAACAATTTCAACCACAACAACCACAAAAACAACAACAACAACAACAACAAAACAACCACAACAATTTAAAAACAAACCTAACTTCCAAAAGTTCAATCAAAGTAATGTATCGGCAATTACAAAAGCAAATAAAACATACCATAATGAAAAGCAGTGTCGAAAATCTTATGTGGACAATACTAGTAGTAAGAATGTATATATTGCTTCAGGCCTATATTCTGAAGATATTGAAGACGAATTGAAGTATAGTAATTATGTTAATGATGATGTGGAACATGTTAGAAATAAGAGTGATAATGATACGGTTGTGGGCGTGAAAATTAATGGATGTGTCAGTAATATATTATTCGATACTGGGGCGTAAATTTCTCTAATCAGTAAGGATTTTATCAACAAACAGACACCAATTTAAAAAAAACACCGATCTTACCTGTCAACGATGCAATTGTCATGACAGCCACAGGTGATTCACAAACTGTTAATAAGCAAGCACTTATCACAATAAATTCACAAGGGATGGAATTGGAAATACCCGTTTTTATAGTCAAAAAACTACTGTACGATGTTATAGTGGGCACTGACACACTAAGGAAAATACACGCTACAATTGATTTTACTAATAAAACGCTAGAATGCATAGTTAAAAGTACACAACATACAATTAACCTGGGTCGTACACACAATACTGTAAGGCACGGTGGGCAGAATGCTATGCTACAGAAACCAGCCGTTTATCAATTAGATAAGATAACGAGTAACGGTCGAGCGCCCGATAAGCAGACAGCTGGTCAAGAGAATCAATTACATAATAATTTAAGTAAACATAAATCGATTCTAAAAATTCTGGCAGTCAAATATACATTCCCAGATGACTTAAAAAATAGATTAAAATTGATAAATCTTGAACAACAGAAAGACGCAAAATTAAGAAAAATTAGTGAAGAAATACAAAGGCAAGACAACCCGAAATACAGAATCGACAGGGATGTACTGTATAAAATAATCGATGGTCAATGGAAGATTATGTGCCGGATGATCTCGTAGAAGATTTAACGTGGGCTTGTCATGAAAGTCTTGCTCATGCTGGAGCTTATAAATTTTATTTGGCGATGAGAGAAGACTTCGTATGGTTGAGCATGGCAAGGAAAGTTAAGTCTATTCTGCGAACGTGTCACATATGCCAGACAGCTAAATACCCAAATCAACACACCTATGTGGAGATGGGTAACATCATTACCAAGAATAAGAATGATCTGTGTATCGATTTTTTAGGTCCACTACCACATGCTGCAAGGGGTATGAAGAACCTGGTTGTTTGCACAGATGCATTTTCTAAGAATGTAAGTTTAATATTCGTAGGGTAATAAAATTTGTAGATAATTTCCATGCAGGCCTTTGCTAAATTATACAAAGTTTTTCAGGAAATTCGTATATCTGTTTGTTCCATCAATCGTGTGACTTGGGCTTAGCCAATCAAAATACACTAAATTCAGTAAGATTCATTCGTTGTAGAGTTAGGATGGATACAGTTCTGCTTTAGCATCTGCAAGGGGAAGTTGTGCCCAGTGAAGAGAGTTGTTCTCTTACGAACATAGAAATATCATATAGAAAATAAACCTTGGTAATTCTTAATGAAGTTTTCCGTTAAGAACCGAGTGGGTAAAATAGTTAGATAAAAATTTTAATATAATATATTGCTGTTTTCGTGTTAGTTTAAGATATCCGCTTAGGGAAGTTAAAGACACTTCAAGTTATAATGGAAGGTGTACGTTTAATGCACTGCATTAATTAATACCCATATTAACACTGAGATTAAGAAAATATAAAGTATAAGTTAATAATAAACTGTACGAGTGAAATTTATAATCATTGTGAGTGAACAATTTATGAAGAAACTAATTAATGTTAGCAGTCAAACATAATAACGACGAGACTCCTTGAAATATCGCCGCTGGAGCCACCTGCCGTAGAAGACGACGACAAGACAAAGAGGACACCAGGAAGGAGTGACGCTGAAGAAGAGGACGCCAGGACCGGAGCGACGAGAGGATAGGAGAACGTTGCAGCAACCAAGTAAAATCGATTTATATTATCGAACAATACAAACTATTATTTCTGTTATCAATACATGACAATTTATGATACAATATACATCTTTAAAAACTATATCTGTGTGTATAATAAATAATTTTTCATCTCCTCCATAATAGACTTGCTTGTGATTCTTACACACTCACTATATCCTTCTTAGTATAATAAAATTTGATCTGTTGCAATATATTGCGACAGTACAAATAAGTGATGTACTGAGCATTGGATATAAAAATTTAAATATACCTAATAAACTGTAAATAATTAATAATATATTAGAAATAAGCATGTCAGGGATTGCAAGCTTGGCTCAGACAAAAATGTGAACAGGTGTTTCGACCTGAATCGACGTGCACACACACACAAATGTAACTGAAAGTGTGTACACCAGTATTTTGCTAGTGTGTGTGAACGCAGGTCTATGCAGGCGAGTTTACCACCCCAAGATGAATAATTGCATAATTACTGTTTTTCCGTAATTATTCATAAACTATAATTAAAGAGTAAAATCCAAAAACACAATAAAATGTAAGAAAATTTACTAAATACTGTGTACGAAAACCATGTTAAAGTGCCACACCGTACGAGTGTAATAGTGAAATAACTGTGTACAAATCGAAAGGGTTAAGTTGCAATGTCCAAAATTACAGTGAACATGTGTTGTAAAAATAGTTATAAGATAAGTATAAGAGTATACTTACAGGACTCTGCAATTCACAGAAATATAAGAAATAGCGAAATGACAAAGAGTGGGGGAACTGAATCCAGAGACAGTTTCTGACATGTCGATTTCGTACCACTGCAGGTGTCGACCAAGACATGGGTATAAATAGGACACACAAGCTACAGTGGTTCTCTTTCTTAATCATCCACGGTGCAGCGGGAGCTTCTGCCCGTCCACACAGAATATTTAAATTTTTCTAAATAATTTCATCCTTCCAGTTACATACAGTTATGTAACTCGATTGTCAAACCAACTGTTTTTAAATAATAACAAAATTACATAAGAAGATCCATTGACGTCAGAAACAGCACGAGGAGAAGTTCCAGAGAGCGAGTCGACGCTGGACAAGAGGCGAGTTGACGCTGGACAAGAGGACACTGGAGTGCGAGACGAGGATGACTACAGATGGATCAAATGATCGAGTATGATTGACGACAATAAGGTGATAATCAACTTATTTATCTCTTAATCGAACAGTGAACTCAAAGACAATTAAAGACATTCTTGTTTTATTTAAAAGTAAGAGCCAATGTTTATTTTAAAGTAGAATTAAAATCATAGATGTTTTAGAAATACGATTAACGTAACAAGAGCTCAAATTAGTATTGAAATAAAACGAATACAAAGAATTTAAATGAAAACAATTAGTGTTTGATATAAATCAGTACTGAGAAACAAAAGATAAATTCAATAACTATTAATATTTTGAGTACATTACAATATATAAAAAGATATTTAAATATTGATATTTTGAAACACATTAATTGACTGAGTAGTCTGAAAATGAGATTTTTCTTTAATACAATAATTAGTAGAATAGAATATTTAGTCAGTAAGGATGTATATAGCATAAGCCTTACGGCATAATAACAAATAATAACGAATGTTTTAAGTTGACGTAAGTGCTAAGTGCACAATTTTATTAATATCAAATAAGTTTGAAATACCGTTACAAGTTACATAGAGTTCTTATTGCAGATACACCTGAAACCCAATTTAAATGCTATTTTGTTACATAATTTGTCAATCTTGAACGTGAGACCAGTCACGCCTATTTTATGTATATCGTATTGTTGCATATTAATTATCGCTTCCAACGTGGAGCATCACAAATGTAAATTATATTATATTTACAACGTTATAACATTGCATAATATGATGTCCCAGATTGTGGGGCTCCGCAAACACATACAACATATATTATGCAACTTATGTACACATAAATATCGTTGTATAATATGTCGCCCTGGACGTGGGGCACGACATGCCTAAATTTATGTGCAAAAATTTGTTACATAAATTGTAGCCCATGAACGTGTGGCCCAATCCCCACCATTTAACTATTACAATTTTTTTTATGTAGCTAAATGGTTGCTCTAAAATATAAGAGTGTGTTAAATAAAAAATGTATTATATGTAATAATTATTTATATCAAACAGTAACTGAATGTAATGTTAATTGTTGTGTAATCACACAGCTGGCGCCCACAAATAATATTGTTTGTCTATGTAACAGGTGTAACTGTAATGAGTATTAATAATAACTATTAATAAAAATACAGAAATAAATAAATAAGTAGGGAACGGTTATCAATAATAATTGTTAAAGAATTACTACTAAATAAATATTTTAATAATACTTCAACATGACGACTTCAGGAAATTTAGACGTAGAGGCATTCCAGACGATGATGCGTGCCTGGGTAGATGAATTAAGCACAAAACAGACAGAAAATTTAAATAAACAGACAGAAAATTTAAATAAACAGACAGAAAATTTAAATGCTAGAATAGACGAACTAAAAGAAATAAATACAAAACAAACAAAAAGTTTAGAAAATAAATTAGAGCTACAGTCTGAAAATTTTAGACAGGACACCATAAAAATCACAGAGAGTCTAGAAGAGTTAAAAATTGATAATCTTGAAATAAAACAAAGTATAATAGACAGTACTGCACAGTTAACAAAAAAAATTGTTAATACCAACATACGTATTGACACGATCGCAGAAAATGTCTGTGGAATAATTAATAAACAAACGGAGCTAATATGTGAAAAGATAATATATGAAGAATTCATAGTAGTTGAAAATACGTGTGTAATTACTAACGATAATTATAAAGTAATTAACATTAATGAAGAGAAGCAAATTAAGGTTAATAAAACATACCTTATTAATAGTGATATTCCAAGTGTGAGACACACACACAATAGTAAGTCACACAAGATGACACATGTGAAACACTTAGGACACCACACTTACGGAGATAAATATCACTGTAGGTATAACAAGAAACGTAGTAATTTATCTAGACGAAACACTACACATAATTGTGGTAAATATGACGGTAGGTATAAGCACGAGAAATATAAAGCGAACGATAATTATAGTATCGATAATTATAACTGTAGGCATAAAAACTACAAAGATTATTATAGGCGATGCACGAGAGCAAAATGCATATGAACTAGTAAAAAATGCGTTCATCAAAAGCAGCTACGCGGAGAGAAGAAGAGAATTATGGAATGCGACCGTTACGAGAGAAAGAGACGGAGAATAAAGTTTTCACCCTACGAACAGGTGACTTACACGATCAAAACAAAGGTTCACACGGTAAGCACGCACACAAACGTCGCAGCAATGCAACGGAAAGGTAATGAGGGGGTAACCCAATGGAATGTTGTCGTGAGGGTGAGCACAATGAATTTCCTGTGTGCAACAACCAATTGTTATAAAAAGAGGGGTGTCAGATCTAACAACACACCGAACCGAACTCAATACCCGAAAATAAATAATTATTTTTAAATGAGAAATATAATAATACTATTAATTATTAATAATAATATAAGAGAGTATAATTAAGAAATGTTATTTATTAAGGATATGATAGCAAATAAAAAAGAAATATTAGTGAAAAGAAATAAAGAATATTATTTTAAAGGGTTAATTAAGAAATGTATTATTGATGATAAGGAATGATAGCGTAGAGAAATATTTAAGAAAGTAATGGTAAAAGATGTTATTGTTGTTATTAATATGAAGAAAGGGTTAGGAATGGAAAATAATTGCTATAATTGTTAGAACGGCTGATCAAGCGAACACTTAATGGAGATACAAGGACACAGAAGAAAGCAAGAGTGAAAAGTCAAAAGGGCAGAGACTACTTAGGATTAAGGACTTCGAGAAAAATATCGTTGTTTTCCAAGACAGTTCCTCTGTAACCGATCATGCGACACACTACAAAGCTAAAAGAGTATTCTGTTACGGAAGTGTATTTCAGGAAAGTAGTGGCGATCAGAAAGGTAATGAATGTTAATGTATTGTATAAGTAATGTATTAGATAAAGTAATGTCATGTTAAGAGAAGAGTTAAGGAAGATTAGAAGCGAAGGTAAGAATGTATGAGTAAGATAATGTAAAATTAAGGACTGAATTTACACACATACGTAGGAATGCAGAGTGTACAGAAGGAGAACGAGGGAGAGCTAATTGCAGTGGATTTTCTGGGACCACTACTACGATCAAGTCGAGGTGTGAAGCACATATTAGTATGTATCGATGTGTTTTCCAAGGCAGTCCGACTGTACCCAATTATGCGACCCACAACCAAAGTTGTTCTAAAGATACTACTGCAGAAATATATTCCGTCATATGGAAAAATGAAGAAGGTACTCAGTGATTAAGGTGTACAATTCCAAAGTGAAAAATGGGAGAGGACGTTAAGGGAAAATGGAATACAACCTGTACTCACATCCATAAGACATCCTCAAGGAAACCTTGCTGAGAGAGTTAACAAAGAATTAGGTAAATATTTACGAATATATTGTCATGATCAACACAATAAATGGGCAGAATATTTACCATTTCTTGAGAAAGCCATTAACGAAAATTATAATGAAGCAACAGGATATACTCCAATGGAATTAGAAGAAGATAAGAAGCCAAACAGATTTTGGACTAAATATATAAACAAACCTAATAACCAAAATATACCAATACCAATAAGCGTGAAAATTGAATACGCAAGGCAACGGATAAGAGAAAGAGGTAACAAGAGAGTAGAAAGATTTAATCTAACTCACAAGCTACAACAATTCAGCGTGGGAGAAAGTGTACTACTCAAAGCTAATCCAGTGGGAAAACGGAGTGATAATACGGCAAAGAAATTCTTCAGACTTTATAATGGACCGTATACGTTAAGACAGTGAGTAGGACAACACACTTTCATCGTATATGATGAGATACAGAAGAAAGAAATTGGTAAATTCCATGCAACGTCATTTAGGAAGTTTTACACGTGAAAACAACGAGGTCAATGAAACCAGTCAGATCAGCTGTTTGTTGAAGCCACCCTACTACAAGGTCACGAGCAGTGAGCGTATAAGGAGGGGAGGTAAGACATTTGTATACATTCCAATTAAGGGTGAAATGACGAATAGTATTCTTTATTATTTGTTACATTTTTTTCAAGTGTAATAATAATAATAAAAAAAATTATAAGAAATAAATTTATTAAATTTTTTTTTTTACCAAGCAGAGGGAAAATGCGACAGTACAAATAAGTGATGTACTGAGCATTGAATATAAAAATTTAAATATACCTAATAAACTGTAAATAATTAATAATATATTAGAAATAAGCATGTCAGGGATTGCGAGCTTGGCTCAGACAGAAATATGAACAGGTGTTTCGACCTGAATCGACATGCACACACACACAAATGTAACTGAAAGTGTGTACACCAGTATTTTGCTAGTGTGTGTGAACGCAGGTCTATGCAGGCGAGTTTACCACCCCAAGATGAATAATTGCATAATTACTGTTTTTCCGTAATTATTCATAAACTATAATTAAAGAGTAAAACCCAAAAACACAATAAAATGTAAGAAAATTTACTAAATACTGTGTACGAAAACCATGTGAAAGTGCCACACCGTACGAGTGTAATAGTGAAATAACTGTGTACAAATCGAAAGGGTTAAGTTGCAATGTCCAAAATTACAGTGAACATGTGTTGTAAAAATAGTTATAAGGTAAGTATCAGAGTATACTTACAGGACTCTGCAATTCGCAGAAATATAAGAAATAGTGAAATTGACAAAGAGTGGGGGAACTGAATCCAGAGACAGTTTCTGACATGTCGATTTCGTACCACTGCAGGTGTCGACCAAGACATGGGTATAAATAGGACACACAAGCTACAGTGGTTCTCTTTCTTAAATCATCCATGGTGCAGCGGGAGCTTCTGCCCGTCCACACAGAATATTTAAATTTTTCTAAATAATTTCATCCTTCCAGTTACATACAGTTATGTAACTCGATTGTCAAACCAACTGTTTTTAAATAATAACAAAATTACATAAGAAGATCCATTGACGTCAGAAACAGCACGAGGAGAAGTTCCAGAGAGTGAGTCGACGCTGGACAAGAGGCGAGTTGACGCTGGAAAAGAGGACGCTGGAGTGCGAGACGAGGATGACTACAGATGGATCAAATGATCGAGTGTGATTGACGACAATAAGGTGATAAACAACGTATTTATCTCTTAATCGAACAATGAACTCAAAGACAATTAAAGACATTCTTGTTTTATTTAAAAGTAAGAGCCAATGTTTATTTTAAAGTAGAATTAAAATCATAAATGTTTTAGAAATACGATTAACGTAACAAGAGCTCAAATTAGTATTGAAATAAAACGAATACAAAGAATTTAAATGAAAACAATTAGTGTTTGATATAAATCAGTACTGAGAAACAAAAGATAAATTCAATAACTATTAATATTTTGAGTACATTACAATATATAAAAAGATATTTAAATATTGATATTTTGAAACACATTAATTGACTGAGTAGTCTGAAAATGAGATTTTTCTTTAATACAATAATTAGTAGAATAGAATATTTAGTCAGTAAGGATGTATATAGCATAAGCCTTACGGCATAATAACAAATAATAACGAATGTTTTAAGTTGACGTAAGTGCTAAGTGCACAATTTTATTAATATCAAATAAGTTTGAAATACCGTTACAAGCTACATAGAGTTCTTATTGCAGATACACCTGAAACCCAATTTAAATGCTATTTTGTTACATAATTTGTCAATCTTGAACGTGAGACCAGTCACGCCTATTTTATGTATATCGTATTGTTGCATATTAATTATCGCTTCCAACGTGGAGCATCACAAATGTAAATTATATTATATTTACAACGTTATAACATTGCATAATATGACGTCCCAGATTGTGGGGCTCCGCAAACACATACAACATATATTATGCAACTTATGTACACATAAATATCGTTGTATAATATGTCGCCCTGGACGTGGGGCACGACATGCCTAAATTTATGTGCAAAAATTTGTTACATAAATTGTAGCCCATGAACGTGTGGCCCAATCCCCACCATTTAACTATTACAATTTTTTTTATGTAGCTAAATGGTTGCTCTAAAATATAAGAGTGTGTTAAATAAAAAATGTATTATATGTAATAATTATTTATATTAAACAGTAACTGAATGTAATGTTAATTGTTGTGTAATCACACAGCTGGCGCCCACAAATAATATTGTTTGTCTATGTAACAGGTGTAACTGTAATGAGTATTAATAATAACTATTAATAAAAATACAGAAATAAATAAATAAGTAGGGAACGGTTATCAATAATAATTGTTAAAGAATTACTACTAAATAAATATTTTAATAATACTTCAACATGACGACTTCAGGAAATTTAGACGTAGAGGCATTCCAGACGATGATGCGTGCCTGGGTAGATGAATTAAGCACAAAACAGACAGAAAATTTAAATAAACAGACAGAAAATTTAAATAAACAGACAGAAAATTTAAATGCTAGAATAGACGAACTAAAAGAAATAAATACAAAACAAACAAAAAGTTTAGAAAATAAATTAGAGCTACAGTCTGAAAATTTTAGACAGGACACCATAAAAATCACAGAGAGTCTAGAAGAGTTAAAAATTGATAATCTTGAAATAAAACAAAGTATAATAGACAGTACTGCACAGTTAACAAAAAAAATTGTTAATACCAACATACGTATTGACACGATCGCAGAAAATGTCTGTGGAATAATTAATAAACAAACGGAGCTAATATGTGAAAAGATAATATATGAAGAATTCATAGTAGTTGAAAATACGTGTGTAATTACTAACGATAATTATAAAGTAATTAACATTAATGAAGAGAAGCAAATTAAGGTTAATAAAACATACCTTATTAATAGTGATATTCCAAGTGTGAGACACACACACAATAGTAAGTCACACAAGATGACACATGTGAAACACTTAGGACACCACACTTACGGAGATAAATATCACTGTAGGTATAACAAGAAACGTAGTAATTTATCTAGACGAAACACTACACATAATTGTGGTAAATATGACGGTAGGTATAAGCACGAGAAATATAAAGCGAACGATAATTATAGTATCGATAATTATAACTGTAGGCATAAAAACTACAAAGATTATTATAGGCGATGCACGAGAGCAAAATGCATATGAACTAGTAAAAAATGCGTTCATCAAAAGCAGCTACGCGGAGAGAAGAAGAGAATTATGGAATGCGACCGTTACGAGAGAAAGAGACGGAGAATAAAGTTTTCACCCTACGAACAGGTGACTTACACGATCAAAACAAAGGTTCACACGGTAAGCACGCACACAAACGTCGCAGCAATGCAACGGAAAGGTAATGAGGGGGTAACCCAATGGAATGTTGTCGTGAGGGTGAGCACAATGAATTTCCTGTGTGCAACAACCAATTGTTATAAAAAGAGGGGTGTCAGATCTAACAACACACCGAACCGAACTCAATACCCGAAAATAAATAATTATTTTTAAATGAGAAATATAATAATACTATTAATTATTAATAATAATGTAAGAGAGTATAATTAAGAAATGTTATTTATTAAGGATATGATAGCAAATAAAAAAGAAATATTAGTGAAAAGAAATAAAGAATATTATTTTAAAGGGTTAATTAAGAAATGTATTATTGATGATAAGGAATGATAGCGTAGAGAAATATTTAAGAAAGTAATGGTAAAAGATGTTATTGTTGTTATTAATATGAAGAAAGGGTTAGGAATGGAAAATAATTGCTATAATTGTTAGAACGGCTGATCAAGCGAACACTTAATGGAGATACAAGGACACAGAAGAAAGCAAGAGTGAAAAGTCAAAAGGGCAGAGACTACTTAGGATTAAGGACTTCGAGAAAAATATCGTTGTTTTCCAAGACAGTTCCTCTGTAACCGATCATGCGACACACTACAAAGCTAAAAGAGTATTCTGTTACGGAAGTGTATTTCAGGAAAGTAGTGGCGATCAGAAAGGTAATGAATGTTAATGTATTGTATAAGTAATGTATTAGATAAAGTAATGTCATGTTAAGAGAAGAGTTAAGCAAGATTAGAAGCGAAGGTAAGAATGTATGAGTAAGATAATGTAAAATTAAGGACTGAATTTACACACATACGTAGGAATGCAGAGTGTACAGAAGGAGAACGAGGGAGAGCTAATTGCAGTGGATTTTCTGGGACCACTACCACGATCAAGTCGAGGTGTGAAGCACATATTAGTATGTATCGATGTGTTTTCCAAGGCAGTCCGACTGTACCCAATTATGCGACCCACAACCAAAGTTGTTCTAAAGATACTACTGCAGAAATATATTCCGTCATATGGAAAAATGAAGAAGGTACTCAGTGATTAAGGTGTACAATTCCAAAGTGAAAAATGGGAGAGGACGTTAAGGGAAAATGGAATACAACCTGTACTCACATCCATAAGACATCCTCAAGGAAACCTTGCTGAGAGAGTTAACAAAGAATTAGGTAAATATTTACGAATATATTGTCATGATCAACACAATAAATGGGCAGAATATTTACCATTTCTTGAGAAAGCCATTAACGAAAATTATAATGAAGCAACAGGATATACTCCAATGGAATTAGAAGAAGATAAGAAGCCAAACAGATTTTGGACTAAATATATAAACAAACCTAATAACCAAAATATACCAATACCAATAAGCGTGAAAATTGAATACGCAAGGCAACGGATAAGAGAAAGAGGTAACAAGAGAGTAGAAAGATTTAATCTAACTCACAAGCTACAACAATTCAGCGTGGGAGAAAGTGTACTACTCAAAGCTAATCCAGTGGGAAAACGGAGTGATAATACGGCAAAGAAATTCTTCAGACTTTATAATGGACCGTATACGTTAAGACAGTGAGTAGGACAACACACTTTCATCGTATATGATGAGATACAGAAGAAAGAAATTGGTAAATTCCACGCAACGTCATTTAGGAAGTTTTACACGTGAAAACAACGAGGTCAATGAAACCAGTCAGATCAGCTGTTTGTTGAAGCCACCCTACTACAAGGTCACGAGCAGTGAGCGTATAAGGAGGGGAGGTAAGACATTTGTATACATTCCAATTAAGGGTGAAATGACGAATAGTATTCTTTATTATTTGTTACATTTTTTCAAGTGTAATAATAATAATAAAAAAAATTATAAGAAATAAATTTATTAAATTTTTTTTTTTACCAAGCAGAGGGAAAATGCGACAGTACAAATAAGTGATGTACTGAGCATTGAATATAAAAATTTAAATATACCTAATAAACTGTAAATAATTAATAATATATTAGAAATAAGCATGTCAGGGATTGCGAGCTTGGCTCAGACAGAAATATGAACAGGTGTTTCGACCTGAATCGACATGCACACACACACAAATGTAACTGAAAGTGTGTACACCAGTATTTTGCTAGTGTGTGTGAACGCAGGTCTATGCAGGCGAGTTTACCACCCCAAGATGAATAATTGCATAATTACTGTTTTTCCGTAATTATTCATAAACTATAATTAAAGAGTAAAACCCAAAAACACAATAAAATGTAAGAAAATTTACTAAATACTGTGTACGAAAACCATGTGAAAGTGCCACACCGTACGAGTGTAATAGTGAAATAACTGTGTACAAATCGAAAGGGTTAAGTTGCAATGTCCAAAATTACAGTGAACATGTGTTGTAAAAATAGTTATAAGGTAAGTATCAGAGTATACTTACAGGACTCTGCAATTCGCAGAAATATAAGAAATAGTGAAATTGACAAAGAGTGGGGGAACTGAATCCAGAGACAGTTTCTGACATGTCGATTTCGTACCACTGCAGGTGTCGACCAAGACATGGGTATAAATAGGACACACAAGCTACAGTGGTTCTCTTTCTTAAATCATCCACGGTGCAGCGGGAGCTTCTGCCCGTCCACACAGAATATTTAAATTTTTCTAAATAATTTCATCCTTCCAGTTACATACAGTTATGTAACTCGATTGTCAAACCAACTGTTTTTAAATAATAACAAAATTACATAAGAAGATCCATTGACGTCAGAAACAGCACGAGGAGAAGTTCCAGAGAGTGAGTCGACGCTGGACAAGAGGCGAGTTGACGCTGGAAAAGAGGACGCTGGAGTGCGAGACGAGGATGACTACAGATGGATCAAATGATCGAGTGTGATTGACGACAATAAGGTGATAAACAACGTATTTATCTCTTAATCGAACAATGAACTCAAAGACAATTAAAGACATTCTTGTTTTATTTAAAAGTAAGAGCCAATGTTTATTTTAAAGTAGAATTAAAATCATAAATGTTTTAGAAATACGATTAACGTAACAAGAGCTCAAATTAGTATTGAAATAAAACGAATACAAAGAATTTAAATGAAAACAATTAGTGTTTGATATAAATCAGTACTGAGAAACAAAAGATAAATTCAATAACTATTAATATTTTGAGTACATTACAATATATAAAAAGATATTTAAATATTGATATTTTGAAACACATTAATTGACTGAGTAGTCTGAAAATGAGATTTTTCTTTAATACAATAATTAGTAGAATAGAATATTTAGTCAGTAAGGATGTATATAGCATAAGCCTTACGGCATAATAACAAATAATAACGAATGTTTTAAGTTGACGTAAGTGCTAAGTGCACAATTTTATTAATATCAAATAAGTTTGAAATACCGTTACAAGCTACATAGAGTTCTTATTGCAGATACACCTGAAACCCAATTTAAATGCTATTTTGTTACATAATTTGTCAATCTTGAACGTGAGACCAGTCACGCCTATTTTATGTATATCGTATTGTTGCATATTAATTATCGCTTCCAACGTGGAGCATCACAAATGTAAATTATATTATATTTACAACGTTATAACATTGCATAATATGACGTCCCAGATTGTGGGGCTCCGCAAACACATACAACATATATTATGCAACTTATGTACACATAAATATCGTTGTATAATATGTCGCCCTGGACGTGGGGCACGACATGCCTAAATTTATGTGCAAAAATTTGTTACATAAATTGTAGCCCATGAACGTGTGGCCCAATCCCCACCATTTAACTATTACAATTTTTTTTATGTAGCTAAATGGTTGCTCTAAAATATAAGAGTGTGTTAAATAAAAAATGTATTATATGTAATAATTATTTATATTAAACAGTAACTGAATGTAATGTTAATTGTTGTGTAATCACACAGCTGGCGCCCACAAATAATATTGTTTGTCTATGTAACAGGTGTAACTGTAATGAGTATTAATAATAACTATTAATAAAAATACAGAAATAAATAAATAAGTAGGGAACGGTTATCAATAATAATTGTTAAAGAATTACTACTAAATAAATATTTTAATAATACTTCAACATGACGACTTCAGGAAATTTAGACGTAGAGGCATTCCAGACGATGATGCGTGCCTGGGTAGATGAATTAAGCACAAAACAGACAGAAAATTTAAATAAACAGACAGAAAATTTAAATAAACAGACAGAAAATTTAAATGCTAGAATAGACGAACTAAAAGAAATAAATACAAAACAAACAAAAAGTTTAGAAAATAAATTAGAGCTACAGTCTGAAAATTTTAGACAGGACACCATAAAAATCACAGAGAGTCTAGAAGAGTTAAAAATTGATAATCTTGAAATAAAACAAAGTATAATAGACAGTACTGCACAGTTAACAAAAAAAATTGTTAATACCAACATACGTATTGACACGATCGCAGAAAATGTCTGTGGAATAATTAATAAACAAACGGAGCTAATATGTGAAAAGATAATATATGAAGAATTCATAGTAGTTGAAAATACGTGTGTAATTACTAACGATAATTATAAAGTAATTAACATTAATGAAGAGAAGCAAATTAAGGTTAATAAAACATACCTTATTAATAGTGATATTCCAAGTGTGAGACACACACACAATAGTAAGTCACACAAGATGACACATGTGAAACACTTAGGACACCACACTTACGGAGATAAATATCACTGTAGGTATAACAAGAAACGTAGTAATTTATCTAGACGAAACACTACACATAATTGTGGTAAATATGACGGTAGGTATAAGCACGAGAAATATAAAGCGAACGATAATTATAGTATCGATAATTATAACTGTAGGCATAAAAACTACAAAGATTATTATAGGCGATGCACGAGAGCAAAATGCATATGAACTAGTAAAAAATGCGTTCATCAAAAGCAGCTACGCGGAGAGAAGAAGAGAATTATGGAATGCGACCGTTACGAGAGAAAGAGACGGAGAATAAAGTTTTCACCCTACGAACAGGTGACTTACACGATCAAAACAAAGGTTCACACGGTAAGCACGCACACAAACGTCGCAGCAATGCAACGGAAAGGTAATGAGGGGGTAACCCAATGGAATGTTGTCGTGAGGGTGAGCACAATGAATTTCCTGTGTGCAACAACCAATTGTTATAAAAAGAGGGGTGTCAGATCTAACAACACACCGAACCGAACTCAATACCCGAAAATAAATAATTATTTTTAAATGAGAAATATAATAATACTATTAATTATTAATAATAATATAAGAGAGTATAATTAAGAAATGTTATTTATTAAGGATATGATAGCAAATAAAAAAGAAATATTAGTGAAAAGAAATAAAGAATATTATTTTAAAGGGTTAATTAAGAAATGTATTATTGATGATAAGGAATGATAGCGTAGAGAAATATTTAAGAAAGTAATGGTAAAAGATGTTATTGTTGTTATTAATATGAAGAAAGGGTTAGGAATGGAAAATAATTGCTATAATTGTTAGAACGGCTGATCAAGCGAACACTTAATGGAGATACAAGGACACAGAAGAAAGCAAGAGTGAAAAGTCAAAAGGGCAGAGACTACTTAGGATTAAGGACTTCGAGAAAAATATCGTTGTTTTCCAAGACAGTTCCTCTGTAACCGATCATGCGACACACTACAAAGCTAAAAGAGTATTCTGTTACGGAAGTGTATTTCAGGAAAGTAGTGGCGATCAGAAAGGTAATGAATGTTAATGTATTGTATAAGTAATGTATTAGATAAAGTAATGTCATGTTAAGAGAAGAGTTAAGCAAGATTAGAAGCGAAGGTAAGAATGTATGAGTAAGATAATGTAAAATTAAGGACTGAATTTACACACATACGTAGGAATGCAGAGTGTACAGAAGGAGAACGAGGGAGAGCTAATTGCAGTGGATTTTCTGGGACCACTACCACGATCAAGTCGAGGTGTGAAGCACATATTAGTATGTATCGATGTGTTTTCCAAGGCAGTCCGACTGTACCCAATTATGCGACCCACAACCAAAGTTGTTCTAAAGATACTACTGCAGAAATATATTCCGTCATATGGAAAAATGAAGAAGGTACTCAGTGATTAAGGTGTACAATTCCAAAGTGAAAAATGGGAGAGGACGTTAAGGGAAAATGGAATACAACCTGTACTCACATCCATAAGACATCCTCAAGGAAACCTTGCTGAGAGAGTTAACAAAGAATTAGGTAAATATTTACGAATATATTGTCATGATCAACACAATAAATGGGCAGAATATTTACCATTTCTTGAGAAAGCCATTAACGAAAATTATAATGAAGCAACAGGATATACTCCAATGGAATTAGAAGAAGATAAGAAGCCAAACAGATTTTGGACTAAATATATAAACAAACCTAATAACCAAAATATACCAATACCAATAAGCGTGAAAATTGAATACGCAAGGCAACGGATAAGAGAAAGAGGTAACAAGAGAGTAGAAAGATTTAATCTAACTCACAAGCTACAACAATTCAGCGTGGGAGAAAGTGTACTACTCAAAGCTAATCCAGTGGGAAAACGGAGTGATAATACGGCAAAGAAATTCTTCAGACTTTATAATGGACCGTATACGTTAAGACAGTGAGTAGGACAACACACTTTCATCGTATATGATGAGATACAGAAGAAAGAAATTGGTAAATTCCACGCAACGTCATTTAGGAAGTTTTACACGTGAAAACAACGAGGTCAATGAAACCAGTCAGATCAGCTGTTTGTTGAAGCCACCCTACTACAAGGTCACGAGCAGTGAGCGTATAAGGAGGGGAGGTAAGACATTTGTATACATTCCAATTAAGGGTGAAATGACGAATAGTATTCTTTATTATTTGTTACATTTTTTCAAGTGTAATAATAATAATAAAAAAAATTATAAGAAATAAATTTATTAAATTTTTTTTTTACCAAGCAGAGGGAAAATGCGACAGTACAAATAAGTGATGTACTGAGCATTGAATATAAAAATTTAAATATACCTAATAAACTGTAAATAATTAATAATATATTAGAAATAAGCATGTCAGGGATTGCGAGCTTGGCTCAGCATATCAGGGATTGCGAGCTTGGGTCAGACAAAAATATGAACAGGTGTTTCGACCTGAATCGACGTGCACACACACACACACAAATATAACTGAAAGTGTGTACACCAGTATTTTGCTAGTGTGTGTGAACGCAGGTCTATGCA
This sequence comes from Magicicada septendecula, assembly GCA_034769895.1. Classification (NCBI taxonomy): domain Eukaryota; kingdom Metazoa; phylum Arthropoda; class Insecta; order Hemiptera; family Cicadidae; genus Magicicada; species Magicicada septendecula. The sequence goes on along the minus strand of CM068368.1, from coordinate 728,710,541 downwards.
GGCGAGTTTACCACCCCAAGATGAATAATTGCATAATTACTGTTTTTCGGTAATTATTCATAAACTATAATTAAAGAGTAAAATCCAAAAACACAATAAAATGTAAGAAAATTTACTAAATACTGTGTACAAAAACCATGTGAAAGTGCCACACCATACGAGTGTAATAGTGAAATAACTGTGTACAAATCAAAAGGATTAAGTTGCAATGTCCAAAATTACAGTGAACATGTGTTGTAAAAATAGTTGTAAGATAAGTATAAGAGTATACTTACAGGACTCTGCAATTCGCAGAAATATAAGAAATAGCGAAATTGACAAAGAGTGGGGGAACTGAATCCAGAGACAGTTTCTGACATGTCGATTTCGTACCACTGCAGGTGTCGACCAAGACATGGGTATAAATAGGACACACAAGCTACAGTGGTTCTCTTTCTTAATCATCCACGGTGCAGCGGGAGCTTCTGCCCGTCCACACAGAATATTAAAATTTTTCTAAATAATTTCATCCTTCCAGTTACATACAGTTATGTAACTCGATTGTCAAACCAACTGTTTTTAAATAACAACAAAATTATATAAGAAGATCCATTGACGTCAGAAACAGCACGAGGAGAAGTTCCAGAGAGCGAGTCTACGATGGACAAGAGGCGAGTTGACGCTGGACAAGAGGACACTGGAGTGCGAGACGAGGATGACTACAGATGGATCAAATGATCGAGTATGATTGACGACAATAAGGTGATAAACAACTTATTTATCTCTTAATCGAACAATGAACTCAAAGACAATTAAAGACATTCTTGTTTTATTTAAAAGTAAGAGCCAATGTTTATTTTAAAGTAGAATTAAAATCATAAATGTTTTAGAAATACGATTAACGTAACAAGAGCTCAAATTAGTATTGAAATAAAACGAATACAAAGAATTTAAATGAAAACAATTAGTGTTTGATATAAATCAGTACTGAGAAACAAAAGATAAATTCAATAACTATTAATATTTTGAGTACATTACAATATATAAAAAGATATTTAAATATTGATATTTTGAAACACATTAATTGACTGAGTAGTCTGAAAATGAGATTTTTCTTTAATAAAATAATTAGTAGAATAGAATATTTAGTCAGTAAGGATGTATATAGGATAAGCCTTACGGCATAATAACAAATAATAACGAATGTTTTAAGTTGACGTAAGTGCTAAGTGCACAATTTTATTAATATCAAATAAGTTTGAAATACCGTTACAAGTTACATAGAGTTCTTATTGCAGATACACCTGAAACCCAATTTAAATGCTATTTTGTTACATAATTTGTCAATCTTGAACGTGAGACCAGTCACGCCTATTTTATGTATATCGTATTGTTGCATATTAATTATCGCTTCCAACGTGGAGCATCACAAATGTAAATTATATTATATTTACAACGTTATAACGTTGCATAATATGGCGTCCCAGATTGTGGGGCTACGCAAACACATAGAACATATATTATGCAACTTATGTACACATAAATATCCTTGTAATATATATATATATATTGTAATAATTCCGGAGTCGGTTAAGCCTCGCGTTGGGATCACCAATTTTGTTACTTATCGAAATTCGTATGGGTTAAATAAATAGCCCCGAGTTGCGGTGCCATTTTGTAACGATTCGTAGACTCGTTCAATTCCTTTATTACTTTTTTTAATTTATTTTATTTATGTAGGTTGATTTAAGTTTACTTAAAGTTGGGTTTTGTTATTTTATTATTATGAAGTCGTTGGTTTAATGGGTTTCATAATTAGAGATAATAGTTTTAACTGTTCGTGTTAGCCGTATGTTGTGGTTTAATTAGCAGTTGACCTTTCTTCACTGGTAGAGATGATTCGGATGAGTAGGCTCTCACTGACATCAGAGTTATTTTATGAAAGCAGTACTTACTTTAATTGATGTCCTGGTTATCATGTAGGGTAGATCTGATCATCTAAAAACAAGATTAATTTAAAATTCGCTCGTTGGCGCTATAAGTGGTGCCAACCGTTCGTTGCACGTCGTCCACTGAGCCTGTAAATGTCATGAACCATAATGAAATAATTGGTCCAACTCTAATCATTGAGTTTAAATATAATTTATTCCTTGTTAATACACATGTATTAGTTTCTATAAACAATTAAAACAAGAAAGTCACACTTCACTATAATATTTACATTTCTTAAAATTTCTCTTCCAATCTCAGGGTGGTTAAGCTGAATGCGTGGCTAACATACTCCACGATGTTTTTGGTTAAAATAATTATTAATAAACATGGGTTCTTTTAGTATGCAAGATACTAAACTAGAAGATGAAACTACTATAATAACTGATTAGTAGGAGAGTGATTACATTTAACAAATAAAATCTTAATTAACTATATGCAATTTAAAAGACGTCTGGCGGCAACATATAGGTTAGACCCGTTGTGTCTGTATAATGCCAGTTAAGTTAAATAAAATAATAACGCATTAACAGCAAAGAAAATTCAAGTGTACTGAATTTATAAATGCCTTTAGCATGTAAAAACAAACGTCTTACTACTAGATTGGATATCATTCTACAGGTACCTTTTTAAATCTCGCAAACGTAGTAGGTTGTTATTAAATGGTTGAACAATAAATTAAAATTCTAAATTTAGTAAGGTACACTGTCCTAGAATTCGTTAAAAATCATCTTATGCCTATGGTTAATAATGTTTGTAAATGCTTATTACTAATAAAATTATTAATCGACTTAATGAGGGCTTAATGCCTCTTCAAAGTTTGTTTACATGGCCTTCATTCTATGCATGGTAATGTTATCATTTCATTTCATAATTTTTTTAATCATAATACAAGGTCACTATACTACCTTTCTCATTTATATAACCGCGATTGCCTGGGATTATACACTTGCAATCGTATTCGCACCTTCACTCAACTGATTACTTCGTTTATAAAAACTTGTTAACACCTTCGACAATTTTGGGTTATGTTGACCCAAACATTACGTTCGCTGCACGCACAGGTTAGGTTAAATTTTACTCTTCTGGCGTATGGAACACTTGTCTCGTCTCCCTCGTTGACAGTACAATAATGATGCTTAGCTTGGCGTCGGTTTTGGGCCAAGCCTTGCTATAATTAATTTGATTGGTGGAAAGCTCGATGACATCCCATCCGCTTTCTAAGATAGCATCTATTTTTGGGGTGGAGAGTATGAAAAGGACGCTTACTATTTTGTCCAAATTGATACACGTATTTTTAAACTCCAATAACTTTCTTATGACCCTAGTGAGCTCTAATCTAATCATCTCAATCGTTTGCAATTGTCTTTTAGATTAATTAGATATCCCTCAAGCCATAAACCTGTTCATGTTTGACAAATTATCACTTTCACAACTTATGCCTAGTACAATATTTTTTATTAAAAACTATCTTATGTTTATTTTATTTACAAATTGACTGCACTAATACTTATTTCCACTAATACTCAGTCTCTTTCTGTTCTTGAGTTATATTGCAATCACTTATTGGTGAAAACAACCCTAAAATTGGGTATAAGCTTTACTAAGCTGATAGCATTATGCCTTAGATTTAGTATATATATTGTAATGGTGGTATTTTATGAGTGGGTTACATTTCTATTGAATTACTCATGAATAGTGTTACTTATTCATCTAAGTTAACCATTACAACTTCTGGTTATTACATTTAGTGGTTTTGATACAGTTATTCCCTTGAATTATACTCTTTAGATTCACCTATAGTTCAGGCACTATATGGTTTTACATCCTTTATGTTAACTCTTAATTATATATTTAATTTTGAAATCATTATCTTTTACAAAATATTGCTAGTAGTTGTTCTAAGATGTTACAATTATTTGATTGATAATAGGATATCACCCTTTTCTGTTAATTCAGTAAAACTTCTTGCATCTGGTCTCAGGATACAAGTATGTCTAAATTATATTATCTTGATATATTTTTATGCTAATTATCATTGTGTCACATCATATAAGTTACTTTGAACCTTGCTGTTTCTATTGACAATAATGTTTCCTCTCTATTATCCTTTAATGTTAAAGTTTTTTGAGTTGCTTATTAGGTAAATTCATAATATCCATTTCATTATTTGATTTTACTCTAATTATAATATAATTCTAGTTATTATATACATAATCTTTGTATTGGTATTACCCTTATAACATATACGTGCATTATCATCCAACAGAAATTGGATTACTAGTCATTTTGTTACTTATTTCCTTTATTTTAGGTGCATAATTCACATTGAGTGAGGTTATGGGTCCTATTTTGTTTTGACAACAATGTGTACATCTTATGATGAGTTTTATGTCTTTCATTTCATACTCTTATATGTTACCAAGGTTATTTATTACCTTAGGTCTATTATATACTTTTCTGTCTTTATCACTCTGTAACGGGTCTAAAAGGGAGGGGTTTTATTTTATTAAATATTTGTAACAATAATTCGTTTTCATCTGTGTGGTCCATCCCATGGCAATGTAAATCGTGGCGAACAAAGAACCGTCAGGTGAAGTCAGTACAATGGAATGTGCATGTCGCCCACAACTGTTGAATTCTCGGAACTGCAATACTGCGTTACGCGCAACCATGACCAGGCGCGCGGACGGGACGCTAAGCAGATCAACCGATGCTACCGAAAATGGTGCAGAGACGAAGTTTTGTGAAGCATACGGTCCGAGCTGGAGGAAGTATGGCTAAGTCACGCCTACTCCAGTGACGTAAACCAGTGGCAGTGTAATTTCATCAACGTCCAAAACACGGGAATTGTACGTGGTACCATGAACAGTGACGATGAGTTTGGCGACTAAGGCATTGTAATTTCCATCATGCCTAACTGCAAGTGGGAGACGTTGTTGGTAGCGCTCCCTCCAGTCGACTAGTAACATAGGCCATGCGTGGTTGAACTAAATTTTCCGCCCGGGCAAATAAAAAGGTCGGCCGACTATAACAGAATGTCTGAAGAAAAGTGTTATCAAATTAAAAGAACATGACTCGGTAAACAAGTATAGTGCACCAAATCAACAGGACAATAACAGTTTTAAATCAAGAAGGGAGTAGTTCGAGTGATACGCCATGCGGTCAACGTAGATGCATGGTAAACTGTATGGTAATCAAATCCAATTTTATCATAATCATGTTTGCAGGGAAATGTAAAGTCAGTAATAAAAAAGGGAGTTTTATAATGTAATGAATGTGTGCGTGCAGCAATCTGGGCCGCCTTAATAAAATAACAAATAAATAAGTAGAATAAGTTGGTTGCAACATTTAATTTTTGTTTTTGTACATGTATGTGTCTAGAATTAGAAGGAGAAAAAATAACGCTATAGAATCTTAAATTTAAAATGAAGTAGAGTCCAGGTAATTTCACTAGAATGTTTAAAAAAAAAATATAATTTGCAGTAAAGAGTTTGTTAAAATTTAGAAGTGTAGGAGAGCGTAAATTTGATTTGGAGGTTAATAAAATGAATTAGTAGTGTAAACATGTTTTAAGTTAATTATTACGCCACATTACCATCACCTATCCAGTATGGAAGATTTCACTTAACGAACCTGGCAAAAAGTTTGATTTAAAGGTTTCGATTTTGAACCAAAAAAAAAATCGTGGCGACCGATAATAAGTTGGGGGATCTTCTGAGAGCGGGAAGTCAGAGTGGCGTGAGAGTAAGGTGAGTAAAAAGTGTAGAACAATAACAATTGGCGACCCTGCCAGGATAGCTCAGATGAATTAATAATTCATATGAGTTTAGGCCTAATTTGAAGTACAAAATAGGTGGTGATAGTAGGCGGATTTTGTAATAGAAAGATGTCAAAATTATGAGATGTGTGAATAGAGGTTAAGACGTAAAATACGGTTAAAGAGTTAAGTTATGAGATTTTGTTCAGATAATAAATAAGTCATATAATAAGTTATAAATAATAGAGACTAATTAAATTTATAAAAAATGGAAAATACAGAGAACGAAGTCGGTTTGTCTGACTCAACTGTTATAAGTGAAATAGCTGAATTTGATGAATCAGCTGTGATGAGTAGTCTTGAAGTACATTCAACCCCGAATGTAGGTCAAGACGACAAAACAATGAATACAAATAGTATAAATGAAACAGGTAGTACAGATGATTCGGGGATTCAAATGACCCCAATATCGACTAACAAAAATAATCAATCTGACAATAGTGATGTAATGAGATATTTGTGTGGCATGAATGCAATGTTGTGTGTTAAATTCGATGAACAGAATGTTAAATTTAATGAGTTGAAAAAGCAGAATAATGAGTTAAAAAAACCATATAAACGAAATCAATAAAAATGTCGAGAAAACCAAGGAGATATTTACCAGTAACGTTAGTAAATTAGAACAGAATATTGAGAGAATGGGAGTGTGGGTGATAAATACAGGTAAGAGCAAAATAAGTGAAAATAACGGAGAGACACGTATTAACAGTGGTAGTAGTTTAGATGCAAAACAGGTGACGGAAGACCAGGTGAGTAGTAGTGATAATTATAACAATGAGTTAATGAGTAATAACAGTGGTGAAATTAAAAACGTGGTGTTAGAGTGTAAGGTTGTGAGTAGAGAAAGTATTGATGAGGGTATGAGAGTGTGTGTAGAGAGTTTAGAGGGGCAGAGGGCAGATTTTCCCCAAGTGTATTGTGACATGGAAGGTTCACAGGTATTTTATGAGGACAGAGTTTCCTCTGGTGGTGGTGTGGAAGACGAGGTGTCTTCGGATGGTCCCTTAATAAAAGAGTTTGTTAAAATTTAGAAGTGTAGGAGAGCGTAAATTTGATTTGGAGGTTAATAAAATGAATTAGTAGCGTAAACATGTTTTAAGTTAATTATTACGCCACATTACCATCACCTATCCAGTATGGAAGATTTCGCTTAACGAACCTGGCAAAAAGTTTGATTTAAAGGTTTCGATTTTGAACCAAAAAAAAAAAAATCGTGGCGACCGATAATAAGTTGGGGGATCTTCTGAGAGCGGGAAGTCAGAGTGGCGTGAGAGTAAGGTGAGTAAAAAGTGTAGAACAATAACAACTCTTCTTAAAACTGTATTTATGATTATCAGTCTACAAGTTAGATCCCTACATTTACTCTAGTTACATGACTGGGCTACAAGATGCACTTTAGTTATTCTTTCAGATACACAGTTAATTTACATTTAGACTAAATTTACTTCACTCTCCTGACCATTATTCATTATATCATTCATTTACTTTATAAGTTTTCTTTCTCAGTTCAGTTAATTAAATTAGTTTGTCATGGCTAATTTGTTATTCTGTTCTTCACTCTGGGCTTCTCTTGTTATGATTCGTTCATCTTGCATTGATTCTCATCTTGCTTAGAGTGTAGGACATATCTTATTTCTTCCTGCTTTTGTATATTGTTGGGTTTTACAGTATTTTTCTTCAATCCACTTATATTTTCTTCTCTCTGTCTTGGGTTTTCTCACTTTACCTAATCTATTGGGTTAGTTGTTAGTTACTTTACGTCTAGTCTATGTCATTGTCTTTATTGCTTTTAAAATCAATTCCTAATTTTTTTTCTTTTACTTAACCTTGACATTTAAATGTGGTATTTCTTATGATTTTGTATGGTTGGTTAATGCTTGTTTTGGACCCTGGTGGTCGTGATATTATGTAACGTTACAATATAGAACAAAAAGAAATAAACTGGCTGATTAATTGTACTTAATCCTGTCAATTTACACAAAATACAGCACTTAATCCAGCACACAATACATACTCACAAATGGTACTTAACCCAGCACCAAATACACAATTTCACTAGCTGTTCTGACAATGAATTATATTAGTAGTGACTGTTGGCTTATTACTTAATGTGTTGTTTGAGTAAGAGTAATTCATTTTGTGTTTTCTTTCTTTGTAATCGTAATTTGCTGGTTAATTTTTTCTGTATGTTTAAAACTGTTTTTGCTACTTGGTTTTTAAATTTGTTAATTTTTTGTAATTCATGTTTTTTAGTTTACAGTATAAATTAAAATTTTTGTCTCCTACAGACGGTCACTAGTTGTCAGTAAATCATAACATTATGGCATGATTCATTTTAATTAATGATCGTGTTGTCCAACTTCACATCTTACACAATGATGGCCTATATGTTGTTTGTTCTTAGATTCGAGGCTGGTGTAAACAAAACTATTGTTTTTTACTTTAACTGGAGTGGTTAGGCAAGTGGCTTCATCACTAAATCCTCCGGTCAGAAAACAAAATTATTTCGCAAATGGGCATGCGCAGTTGTCATAGTTTTGTTTAGTACAGTTCAGCACACAAAGTGTAAAAAGTGCAGTTTCAGTGAAGTTGGTTTTCATTTTCATTACTGTGCTATTTCCCTATTTAATGTACAACAATTTTTTTTACAGAATTCCAATCCTGTCATCAACACCAGGACCATCAAATATAATTACACGTACATCAGGAAACCTTTACGGCGTGATGAGAAATTATAATGTTAAACGTGTTTAATAAACTCTGTTAAAAATACCCGGCACTTGCCTTTAAAGATGTAACTCATGTCAGAATTCACTGGTGTATCAGTGCACAGTGTTTACAACATTTTATATGATTTAGAAAACTGGTAACCCAAAGGAAAAAGAGGAAATATGAACAAACTGTTATTAGCAAGTTTGATAGACTTTTACAAAAATGAGATAGTTCCTTCTTTTTTAAAAATGAACCTCCAACTCTAAATAAACTACTGTCTGCCATAAGTGATGACCTTAATATGCCTAATATTAAGCATACATACATAAACTGTTATTAACATAGGATTTGAATTTGTTAAAAGACGTGGAAAAAGTGTATGGGTAGATAGAGAAGATATTGTATTGTTGTACCAAAAGTACCTGAAGAATATTATAGATTTTCAAAAGAAAATAGAAACATTTTTTATTTAGATGAAACACGTGTTAATGAAGGTCATACGACCTCAGAAGCATGTCATGATATGACTGTAAAATCATTGAAACAAGCAATTTAGTCGGGACTGAGCATGTGTCTTAAATTACCCAGTAAAGGAAAACATTTGATTTTGTTCCACATGGAAATGAGAAAATTGATTTTTAAAAGAAGGTCTTATTTTGACCATCAAAAAAAGGAGGTTCTCAGTTTGACGCATATGTATGTATATATGTTTGTCCAATGATTTCTCGAAAACAACTGGATGGATTTTATGAACCTCGGTTCATTTGACTTGGTATGTTTAACTTTTTTAAGGCCACAGAACAAGAATTTTTCAAATTGGTCAAATATTTCTTCCCCATTCAATATAATTATGCTCGTAGAAGTACAGTACTTGTCCCATTGTGCATATGGACTTTTTAACCTATAATTTTTATTATTTCCAAATAATTTAAGAATAAATAATATTAAAAAAATAATATAATAAACATTACTTCACATGTGACATCTGAGTTGATCCCCATTGTATGATCTCTAGACCGATCGGTAATTTTTTCAAGTTTTGTAATATAAAAAGTTTCCAAGTTTACCTATAAAAAGCCATAGCAGCTGGTTTGTCAGTCAGTTGACAGTGTGCGATTTCCTTAGCGCAGATTGAGTGTTTGTAGAAGTATTGTAGCAAAATGTTGTTGTGTTATAATTAGTGGGTAATTCTATATAATTGACATTATTATTGCATGTGGACAACTTTACTTGAATTGTTGTAAGAGACTATCTTGTTGATTACAATTTATTAATTGTTATAATTAAAGCTGGTGATTAGTGACTTTATTGATGTCTTGTATTTTGTTTCCACTATACCACACGATGATCAGTTAGAAACATTGTAACAGTATAGTACATAAATTACACTTAAATATAAATCATGTTACCTACGTAATGAACTGTTATAAAGAAACTAAGTACCTATTTAATTTAATTTATTAAAAATCAATGAATTCGTATACCTACCTACTGTAATACCTATATATTGTATCTACCTATACAAGATTGTAACGGGACAAAATTTGGGTGACAAGTTTGAAATACAAAGTTTTACGGGACATATAATTTTATGTAACAAGTTATATTTTTAACTGGTGAAGTCATGATTAGTCACCAGTTAGGCATTTGTGTATGACGAAATAGTTCGATGTCTGGGTGTGGCCAGCCAAATGGTGTCATTTAGGTCAACGGAAAAATAAGTGACGTAAATCCACCAAGATGGGACGGGTGAAGAAAACCGACACAAACTGGTTTCAAATGTGCTTTTGAACGGAATTGTGGTGCAGAAACGCTAGCGAAGCGCCATAGTCTCCAGCCCACAACCAAACAGTACAGATGTAGTCTACAGTGTGCGTGAACAATCAAGGTAGGCCAAAGTAGTTACGGTAGGCCTACCGAGTTTTTTGTATTAAAGTGTTGAAAATGGTAATAAACATGTAAATTAAATTGAAACAAAAACATGTGAACATAAATTTGGACTTTTAGAACATTTTTTTGTGATTTTTCGTCGGGAAAGTGAATTACGACTGGTGGTGCAACAACCAGGAGACTCCCCAACGAAACATATAAATAACCATAAAGGACGAGAACAATTTGCAAAAATGATGCAATATTTGTTTTTAATGTAAAATTACTTTCAAATGAAAACTATCAAACAAAATGATGAGATCTCAATAGGGTGTATAAGCATGAGGGAACTTTCACAAACCACAAAGTACTGATTTGCAATTAAAATTTTTTTTGTTTTCTTATTTTTTTTTTTTTTTTGAATTATTACATTACTTTGCACAATAATATAACATTACAAAGAAAATACAATGTGTTTTAATAAAATAAAAACAGATTTCTCTTTATCATGTGTTAGTTTAGTTAATTACGCACTATACCCGTAACCTATTCTCTGTGTCAATAAGTTTGCCTAGACGACCCTGGAGTTTTTTCTGTGAGGGAGTTTTTGTTAATTTATCAAAATTGTTTTCTTCGGGAAAGTGTGAATGGTTTCCACATTTCCTCCACAAAAATGTGGTGGCGACCTTAGGACTTTGGGAATCTTCTGCTTGGTAAAGGTAAGTCGAAAAGAGTATTAATAATCGGGGATTTCGTTTCTTCTTTTATTTTTATATTTCTTCTAACAGTTACAAGTGGCAACCCTGCCAGCATACTTGTTAAATTTTTTTAATATTTAATAAGTTAGGCCTACTTAAACACAGAGATAGGGTAGGGTAGACGGCGAAAAGGTTTTGGAACTATATGTTTATGTTTCGTATATTTGTGGTTATGTTTCGTAGTAACACACTGGTGGGACTTTTGTTTGTTTGTGTTAGTATATTGGTAACGATTTTATGTATTAAGTGTATAAATTTAATGTGTACAATTATGTTCATTGCGTTGACTTGAAGAGTGTTTTTAATTTGTATTAGAAGGGTTGTATTTGTTTTTTATGTTAAGGGTACTATAAAAAATTATATAGACATGGCTGATGTACAGGAAACCAATCATCAATGACAATACATCAATGGATGATATAATGATTTTTTTGCATATGATGTCCAATGATATTAATAAACGTTTTGATGAAAGTGAGGAACAGTTGGATAAATGTTTTAATGAATTAAATGATTCAAACAAGTTATTGTGTGAGCTCATTGAGGAACAAGTTAAGAACTTCCATAACCAGTTAAGAGAACAAACTGAAGAGTGTAAATGAGAGGCAGATAAATTAAATGACAAGTGGAAAAGAGATGCAGGTAAATGTAATGAGTACAAAAACGACCAGGTTTTGAACACTAAGGTAGGTGATGTTAGTATAAGAGATAACTATAATAATGATATGACGAATAATACTGGTGAAATAATTAAGAACATAGTATTAGAGAGTAAAATATTGTATAATGGTACTGAAATGTGCATGTACAATATAAGACTAATCTATGATGATGGGGGTTAGACACATGTTGATGATGGACATGTGATTTCATGGTTTTAGTACTTGGCTTGCTAGTATAATGATTTTGGGGAACAATGATATTTTATGTGAAGTATATTGTATATAAATTTGTAATGGGGTTAAATGTATTATGTACTAGGTTAAGTCATTGTTATTGTAGGGTATCAGAGGATACATCTTTTTGTGTGTGTATATTGCATTTCGTGTAGTAATATTTATAATTTTTATTGAATAATAATTGGCATACTGAGTTCAGTTATATAATTAAATTGATTTGAGATGGTTTAAAAGGTGAATTTAGTAATAAATTCGAAAAAGTTAGATTTTGAATTTTATAATAAATTATAAATGATCAAAATCTGATAATTGAAATGTGAAATGTGAAATTCAAATTTGTAATGTTTATTTTAAGGTGATGCTTTTATGAGATATAAAACATGGTTTTATAAAACATTTATAATATGGTTTATAATGGGATATTGAGATATTGTATTTAGGGGGGTAGCTACAATACTAGCTATGTATAAAATGTTTGTACTTGTAATAACAATATAGTTTGTTATAATTTGATGTGAGTAAAGTTAATGACAACTATTGGTTATGTTGTAAAATTGTAACATTGAAATTTCAAAAAATAATGCAGCGAACCAAAACCTTTGAGAAGTTATAAAATATTATGACAGTTTGTGTTAATGGAATTTGAACTTGCATGTTAATGAATTGTGGACAATTGATTGCACCAGTTAAGGTGACAATAAGCGCAAAGTGTAATCTTTAGAAAGTTGAGACATTGAATTTGAGTATTTCTTTATTTTTTTGATATGGTTTACAATTGTATTTTGATATATACTTATATACGTTGATATGTTACTTGGGTTAAATAATTTGTGTTATTTTAGCATAAGAGTATCTACTTTTGAATTGTAATATGTTATTTGAGTGTTAAGATACTAAAGATACCACAAATCAGTACTTTGGTTAATGCAAATCAGTACTTCTAGGAGGAACCCACATCAGTGCCAGGATATGGATCTGTGAAAGACCATTCGATAATGTTTTTGCTTTGTTGTTACAGAATCTGTGTGGAACTGTGGCGGCGAACCTGTGCTGGCCAGCTCGTCAGGGCAGGGTCACCAAGTGCCTGTCTGGCTTTACGGTGTTGGGATCCGGATGAAGGAAGTCCAGTAAAGGCATGCAGGTGCGGCCACAGCCACTGGATGAGGGGGGTAAGTACCCAACTTTTAATCAGGAAGTAAGGGGGGGTCGTGGTGCCATATCCTCATTGATCCTCCTAGGTTTAGGCAATGAGAGTTTTTATGTTTTTTGTGACATAAAACGTCTCATTTGGGGGGGGGGTCTTGTAACGGGACAAAATTTGGGTGACAAGTTTGAAATACTAAGTTTTACGGGACATAATTTTATGTAACAAGTTATATTTTTAGCTGGTGAAGTCATGATTAGTCACCAGTTAGGCATTTGTGTACGACAAAATAGTTTGATGTCTGGGTGCAGCCAGCCAAATGGTGTCATGCTGGTCAACGGAAAAATAAGTGACGTGTATCCACCAAGATGGGACGGGTGAAGAAAACTGACGAAAACTTTTTTCAAATGCGCTTTTGAACGGAATTGTGGTCCAGAAACGCTAGCGAAGTGCCGCGGTCTCCAGCCCACAACCAAACAGTACAGATGTAGTCTACACCATGTGAACATAAATTTGGACTTTTAGAACATTTTTTTGTGATTTTTTATCGGGAAAGTGAATTACGACTGGTGGTGCAACAACCAGGAGACTCCCCAATGAAACAGATAAATAACCATAAAGGACGAGAACAATTTGCAAAAATGATGCAATATTTATTTTTAATGTAAAATTAAAAATGATAACTATCAAACAAAATGATGAGATCTCAATAGGGTGTATAAGCATGAGGGAACTTTCACAAACCACAAAGTACTGATTTGCAATTAAAATTTTTTTTGTTTTCTTATTTTTTTTTTGGAATTATTACATTACATTGCACAATAATATAACATCACAAAGAAAATACAATGTGTTTTAATAAAATAAAAACAGATTTCTCTTTATCATGTGTTAGTTTAGTTAATTACGCACTATACCCGTAACCTATTCTCTGTGTCAATAAGTTTGCCTAGACGACCCTGGAGTTTTTTCTGTGAGGGAGTTTTTGTTAATTTATCAAAATTGTTTTCTTCGGGAAAGTGTAAATGGTTTCCACATTTCCTCCACAAAAATGTGGTGGCGACCTTGGGACTTTGGGAATCTTCTGCTTGGTAAAGGTAAGTCGAAAAGATCAGTAGTAATTGGGGCTTAATTTCTTCTTTATATTTTTTCTAACAGTTACAAGATTAAGTTTTATTATAACTTTAATCTGCGAAAAAATATTTTATTTAAAAAAAGGAAGCCATTTATACTTAGTATAATATTTACAAAACTACTACATACAAAACGTGGAATTGTCACTTTCTCTGATCCTGCAGTACATTTTTGATTTTTTTAATATGGGATTGTAACGATATATTATGATGTGTAAATGAAGAAGTGTACTAATTGGAAATTGTTCTATTTCTTAATCCAAAGCGAAAATACGTGTTGTTTTCATTTGTGAGGTTAGGTGACATAATATTTAAAATACAGAATCTAACGATTTTTATTTGGCAAATTAACAAAACTACAACGGCAAATGTAAACTGAAAAATACAAATATTTATGGTTAATGGAAAACACAAAAAAAACAATATATTAAGGAATGACAACATACTGTCACCGGACAAAAGGCTTGCCGCATGACAAATGGCACCAATCGTATACTCTAGTGGTTTGGTGGCCCTAAAAAGGACCTGGTGGCGAGAAAGCTGATGTTGGTCGTGCCGCGCTGAGATGTTCGACGGCTGCGCCCGCTGTTCGTGGCATACTGCAGTCCTCTTCTTTCGGCATCGGTTGTAGAGTTGGCTGCCGGCCCAACGACGTCCATCGCTGGCGCGGAACGGGAGTGCGAAGACGCAAGAACGGCGGTGGTTCTATTCTTCGGCTGTTCCTTCCGGCTGACTCCGCGTCGATGTCGTCCGAGAGAGGAGAGGTGCGTCCGATGGCGTGGCGATGAAGAGTGCACAAAATTTTCTGCCAGCCCGGGTTTTATGCACTAACCGGGATCGCTGGTTGGCTCGCTCCGAACACGTAGTTGGTCACGTCTCGGCGGCTGCTGATCCCGGATTGTCTAGCCTCGTATTCTTCAGGTGTCACGCGCCGTGTCGCTGGTACCGGAGAGCAGATGTAATGAATTGCTGTTGCCACAATACGCTCTACGTATTGTACATAATGGATGTTTCTTTTTTGTTAGCCATAAAACGAGTACTTCTTGAAAAATGAATATTACAGAAAAAACAAGTTCTACCACAAAAAAGTGACATATATAGTTATAGGCCTCGCCTATTTCTATAGAACTCGCCTTACTTTCGAGTTTGGTCATTTTGCAGTAATCTATTCAAAGGACAAGTATTAATGCAAAAAAAATAATACTACTGAAAACATGATTTCTAATGCAAACCAAGCTCTGCCACAAAAAAAGAGACGTGTATAGTAATAGGCAAGGGCCACCCCGCCTTACTTTCGAATTGGGTTTTTCCAGTACTTTCCGCAAAAAACAGAGTTCTGCTTTACACTTGTATCGCTTTTCAGGTTTTGTTTCAGTTCTCATGTTAACCTAACAACAACTTTTGGCGTCACAGGTACGTAACTCTGCTATACTACTGCTACAATATTTTTTCCCATTACAAAACGACTTATGACACCAACAACAATCATCAACCAACTATTTTCTGACATAAAAAATTGAAATTTGTATAATTCTTTTAACAACATGAAATTATGTGCGATATTCACTAAACATCGAAAACAAACAATCGCATTATCGAAATATCGAAAATGACTGCAGGATCAGATAAAGGTAGAGTACCCAAAACTTTTTGAAGTCGGTACCAAGACAAAAAATTGACGTGTAATAAAATTATAATTGAATTAAAAATAACAATAAAGTGTTAAGGAAAATAAGTATTTGCAAAAATTAATGCCTAATGAAATTTCAAGTGGAAACACTAACAGTTTAGTATGTCTTAATGAAAATAAGTTTCTACAGAAAATGACAGTTGAAATCACAAGTAGTCTACAAAAACTACAGTGGAAGATAAGTACGTGCAATAAAATATGATCTGATGTATCTAAGTAATGGATAAAAACATAAATTTAATTCAAAAATTAACATTTGATGCAACACTCACAATATGCAAATACTCTCTTGACTCTCCCATTTAGATCGCTTATTCACTGAACAAGTCACAGTTTGTAAACATTAGATCATAATAATCAAAACATTTGCTTAGTGCAAACAGCTGATCAAATACATATAATATTTTAAAAGTGTCTAAGGTCCAGTGCCTTTCGATACAGTTTAACTGATGATTGATAACAGACAGTGATTGATATTTAATTCAGCATTAATTTGTTCGGCTTGGCACCTACTTCAAAACGTTTTATAGGTAGTTTTGTAAATATTACAACAGGTAAAAATGACATCTTTTTAAAAATTAAATTTTTTTAAAATTAAAATGATAAAATCTTGTACAGTTAGATATACAATAGACACAAATACAGGTAGGTGTGTAGATTCATTGATTTTTAATAAATTAAATTGAATATGTACTTAGTTTTTTTACAGTAGTTAATTAAATAAGTAGCTTATGTGATTTATATTAAAGTGCAATTTATATTCTATACTTTGTAAAAGTTTCAATTACTATTTTATTCAATAAACTATTATTTATAACTTATTAGTTCATTTTAATTTTTTTAAGTCTGCTTTTTTTTTATTAAAAATTTTATTTGAATCAAAGGTCAAGAGATTATCAAACAGAAGTGAATGGGAACGTATTTAAAAACTTTGTAGAATTTTTACCAGAAAATAGCCTAACAGTTATGTATAACATGCCACGTCATAGCGTTAAACTCTCATGTTTTTCAAATAATTCATGGCAGAATTGGAAATATGATTGGCTACATCAGACAATATTAATTTTGGTGACAGTTATGTAAAAGCCAGAGTTTTACATGTACCAAATACACTCAAGAGAGACACAGACGCATCCTTTAATAAATAAAATATATAATTGATGACATACTCTGTGTTACAATTGTTGCCTCCGCATCACTATATGTTGTATCCCATAGAATTGATTTGAAGTCAGTTAAGGAATACGTGGTACACAATAAAAAAAGCTTAAAAAAATTAGCGGAAGAAGGTGTAACAAATCTGGTTGTAACAGCAGGTAAAGAGGCATGATGGCATTAATCATGTTATAATAAAAGAAGCAATTTATATGACCTTGATAACTGCATAGACATCATTGTTGAGAAACATTAACTTGAATAAAGATGATTCATCAGCAACTGATACAGAGTCGGAATGCAATGTCTCATATAGTGTTGTGTCATTGTGTAGTTTTATTTGATTTAAAATATATCAGCAAACGTTTTCTTAATACAATGGGAATGAATACAACTAAAAATAAAGTAAGTTATTTTATATTTCTTTGGATTGTGTATATGATGTTAAGAAAGTTAGAAGTTCCTACTGTACATGGCTCTGAGTTGTATGACTCCGCTTTGTTTACATCAGGCTCCACTTTAAGAATGAACAACATATACCATGAAGATTAGCTGTAAAGACTGTAATGTAAACACAAGAATATGGAATCAAGAACTTTATTATCAGACCTTTTCACTTAATATTGTAGCGTGACAGATGTTTGCATAATATTGAATGGCAATTGATCATTAGAATAATGAAGTTATAATATTTAAATTTGGAAGAAAGCACTAAGTTTAATATAAAAAGATTAATTCATAGCAACTGTGGAAAGAAATCATTATTATAAAGAAAATACAAGTTAAAATAAAAGGAGTTACTAGTGATGAGTCATCCAAAACCAGTCTCATAACCAAAGGTTTTCAAGGTATAACCCAGGAAGGTAAAATAGTAAATAACAAAGCAGTACACAATATGACCAAACCCACAACGAGGGAGAATAAATAAAAGAGAAACCCTAAAATAAGCCAAGATCAACCAATACAGGTTGTGTATTTCTGAATTAAAGAAGAAGATGGAGAAGATCCCAAGAAACCTGATGGCATCAAGAACAGATGGAGAAGATACCAGTCCCAGAAGGCAGGAGAAAAGAAGACTGAAGAAAGAAGAAGAGGGCAGCATCCTGAAGAAGACGTCATGCTCTTATAAAAGACACCCAAATCCCTATATCCCCAAAATATATATCTAAAAACAAAAGTATAACGAAATAAAAACCACATGTATATAAATTTAAGAGAGAGAAGTGAACAAAGTAAAAGTTTCCTGTGAACTAAGATGAAACAATAATATAGTACCCATGGAACAAATCTCCATTGAAAAAACGCTAACCAATTTATTATGTTAATAAGACTATACGACCATTTAGCATTAACATAATATATAAGTGCAAAGTGAACCAGTGATAGTTTTGGGTATTATAAAAAATGAACCTTGTGTTTCATTCTTGGCAATCACAAACATTGGATGCAATGAAATATGCATTTTTCAATGACTTAAAATATGTACGGTGACAATATGTTGTTCATAAGACATGAATCTGTTTAAAATAACATTTTTGTTTTACATGAAAAAAGAAAAACAGATTTCATAGTGCTTTTTGAACGGTTCATACTATTTATTTGTTAATGACAGGGTACAATTCCCCAAAGACAAGGTATAAAAGACTGTATAAAAACTGTAGAATCCTACTTATAATAATAGTTAGAAATAAGAATATAGATATAAGGTTTTAATGTATATAGTACAAGAATGTTTAAAAATGTTTTAGATATAAGGCCATTTGTTTGGGTCTGAAACAACTAACATCAGAACTATAAAAATAGTTACCACTTGTAAATAGTAGAGAGTAATTAAGATGTTAGTTAGTAAAAAACCTTTGTTGTAAACCATATTTCCATGTTGGAAATGGGAATTTTGTTGCAAAATGTCTGATTTGAAGACAACCATTTATTTAAAAAAAAATGTTCTTTATTTTGTGTTAACTATTGTTTGTATTGTAACCAATACTAATTGTTTTTGTGTAATTTGAAAACATGTTTAATTTATAATACTATTTGTAAAAAGTCAGAGAGGGTATCACACACCATATATACACCAATTTAAGAACATACATATTCAAATTATTTTTATTATTTTATTACAAATTGGCGCACAACTTTAGGGGCTTTAATTAGCGATTGGAAGGCCAATACATTCTGCACAATCACTAGTTGGAGCTAGGCAACAGCTACAAAGCCAGAGAAAAGGGGACAACGACAATCAAAATGGCAGAACTTACACAAGAAGAAGCGGATAAGATAATGGAAATGCTTATACAATTGAGTCAGAAAATGGATGAGTGCCACGAATCAATGATGAAGCAAATGGATTCTACAAAAGAAGATTTGAGTAAGATTATAAAGGAGAACAACCAATCCTTGAAAGAAGAATTAAGTAAGAAACTGGATGAGTGCCACAAGTCGACAATGAAGAAACTGGATGATCAAAATAAAATGCTAGATGACGAGACTAAGAAAATGAGAGAGGACAGATTGAAAAGAGAAGAGTTAAGAAAGGAGAGGACCAAAGAAATAAAAAATGATAGCCAACCAGAACCAGAGGAAGTACCAAATGATAAAACACAGGAACAAGTAATGGTAGTACCTGAAATGGAAACTAACCGAAACCAGGAAGATATTAAACCAAGGAAAAGGAGAATGTATCCAAGAAATGTAATAAAAACGAAGGAAGAGTTGGAGATGATGAAACATGGGTTAATTGATGGCAATAATATCCCAATTACCTATGACAAAGACATCATGAATTCTATGAATTATAGAAGGAGAATCGAAGTAATTTCAGAAATAATTTACCACAAGACAGTAGTCTACCAATGGGAAAGGACCAGAGATAAACAGAATACAACATGTGGACCAGATCAATTTCAGCGCAAGACTGGACAGTGGATTTCAGAAAGATGGAAATGTGATGTCGTACCAGACTGTAATGACGGCACAGATGAATCACCAGAATGTATTCCATTAGTGTGCCATCTAGGACAGTTCCAGGGTACGGTTAGACTAAAATATATTCCATCAGAGTGGATATGTGATGGTAAACCAGCTTATGGTGTTTCAGATAAACAAATAATAAGTGATAACCCAGATGAAGATCCTCACATATATTTGTCAGGTAACACAAAACATGGACCAGAGAAGTATTGGTGTATACAATATGATGATAGAGGGAGCCAGCCCAGTAATTACGACAGCCCTAACAACCCGCCGCGTAATGACCAGTTTAGCAGTAATTTTAACGGCATTAGGAATAACAACCCCTATCCAAACAATAGAAACAATTTTCATCAACATAATAATAATATTCTATACAGTCAGAGAAATCCATATCCCAACAATAATGATGACAGCCCTTACCCACCTAACCGAAATTACTATAATTATAACTTTAGTAATAAAAACAATAACAGTAATAATAACCGAGTGTCGCGCCCTAGGGTAAATTTTATAAGAGCAACTGAGATGATGGACCCTGGTTGACACAGATACCACACACCATCAAGAAAAGGGACGGAGATCATGATAACCGACTACGGCGAAAAACAACGGTGAAGGAGACGGAATAAATATCATTGAAAGGAAATGATATGGAGAATAAACATAGAAACAAAACTGGGTTTTATGAGTGAAGACTATGTAAGAAAATGAACATGACAAATAAAAATATGAGCAATGGAACGACATAAAGAAAATCGTCCATCTTCCTGGGTATATAAAAGAAAAGAAAATTTATAAGAAAAGAAAAAGTGGAGATCAACTTACAAAAGTATAAATAATATGGGCCAGTGTAGAGTACAATATACTGGCCCATATGTTGTGGTAAATGATAAGCATAACAATACATATGAGTTGAGGGAAATCGTTTCAGGAAGAATCAAAGGAGTGTACAATCAAGCTTCTATGAAGAAATATTATGAAGAATGAGTTGTGAGTTTGAGAATTTAGAATTTTTATTAAAAAAAAATTCAAAAATAATGTAAGTACATCTTACAACCTAATATTTTGAGAAAAACATTCTGGAGAATTAGAAGAAGAAGAATTTTTTAATTTAATTTTTAAAAATTCAGAAATAATGTAAGTACATCTTACAACCTAATATTTTGAGAAGAACATTTTGGAGAATTAGAAGAAGAAGAATTTTTTCAATTTAATATTTTAAAAAATCCGAAAATAATGTAAGTACATCTTACAACCTAATATTTTGAGAAGAACATTTTGGAGAATTATAAGAAGAAGGATTTTTTAATTTAATTTTAAAAATCCTAAAATAATGTAAGTACATCTTACAACCTAATATTTTGAAAAGAACATTCTGGAGAATTCAAAGAAAAAGAATTTTTAATAATTTGAAAAAAATTCGAAAATATGTAAGTACGTCTTATTACAACCTAATAATTTTGGAACAAACTTTATGAAAGAAAAAGAAAGACTTTTGAATTCAAATATAATTATGAAAATTTAAAACTGAGTAAGTACAGCTTACTACCACTGAATTATGAGAAAAACATTTTTGAAGAATTAAGAAGAAAGGAATTTTGAAGTTAATATACAAAAAATTTAAAAATGAAGTAAGACCAACTTACTATAACTAAGTTTATGAGAAAACTTTATGGTAAATAATTAAGAAGAATTTGATTTTGGAAAAATGCCAAAACATTCAGAAATAATAGTAAGATAACAGTACTATAAACATTTCTGAATGAAACAATTCTGGGAATAAATGAATTAAACAGAATTTGTATGTTGATAGAACGTCAGAACTTTGAAACAAGATAAGATCAACATATTACAAGGATTTATGAGAAATATTTTTCAATTAAATAAAAAGAATAGTTTGAACTTTACATTAAAACCAACCAAGTTCCAAAAAATAATTATGTGTCAATTATGATTGAATTGAGAAGAAAATAAAGTGATTAATTCAGAAAAGAGAGTTAACGTTAATCCAGAATAAATGCTAGATATTCACAATAGCATTTGAAGGAGTAGAGAAGAATAACAAAAAAGAGTGTAATATGCCAGAGAATGAAAAAAAAAAAAAATTTGGAAGCAAAGAGACTAATTACTTATGAAACGATAATGAAAACAGTTAATTAAGAGCAAAGAAGAACAACTCATACCAAACATATGGAGAAGATGATTTTGAACCAATGATAATAATAAGACCTATATGAAATGCAAAGAGAAGAAATACCACATGAAATATGATATAAATGAATTAATGTTAATGAATGCGAAGGCGGATTAATAACTTTCTAAGAGAAAGGAAAGAACCAAAATGTTTAAATAAAATGATCAATAACAACCTGTATATCTAATGTAAAGATACAATGTTAAAAAATTAAATATAATATATTAAGACCATTCAAATAATGAATACGAAAGACTATTTATAAAGACCATGCTAATACTGTGAATAACCAGAAGAAAGTATAAAGAGAATTCAGATGAAGAAGAAAGAGAGTTACACTGTAAACAGTAACCAGAATTATTAAAAGAAAGGTTTTCAACCATAATAAAAATAAAATATATCAGACAAGTTAAGAGTTTTGAAAAAATATATATGTAATGAGTATAATAATGATTATGAAGATTTATTAAGATAGAAAACGTGAGATAATCTGAGAGACTACGAAGTGGAGAATCCAAAGATATTTTTATTAGTCGAAAATGAGACTACTTTTTATTTATTTATTCGATGTCTGACTGAAGATAATTCCAGCAGCATTATGTTTTTTGAGCAGGGATGGATATGCCTCTGTACTCAATTTATAGAAGTGGTGTATGGCCAGCAGAGAAGTAGCGTACAGTGCCCCTCTGATCTGCCCCAGCCCACGTGATAGGGAATGTTAGGGAATTAATATCCCAAGGATACAACACGAAGTTGATATAGAAAGAAAATGTATTACAATTATAATATATCTCAGAAGACACTAACTATCCGAAAAGGATCAGTAGTAAAACAAATAATTATATATATAAAATTAATTAAACTCTAATTATAAAAAAGTCGATATAAAGATGGAGAAGAAAATGAATTATAAGAAATGATGAAATTATCATAAGAAATTATTTCATCCATAAACATGTCTGAAATAATTACTTCTGGAGGGGAGCAATCTGTAGCGTGACAGATGTTTGCATAATATTGAATGGCAATTGATCATTAGAATAATGAAGTTATAATATTTAAATTTGGAAGAAAGCACTAAGTTTAATATAAAAAGATTAATTCATAGCAACTGTGGAAAGAAATCATTATTATAAAGAAAATACAAGTTAAAATAAAAGGAGTTACTAGTGATGAGTCATCCAAAACCAGTCTCATAACCAAATGTTTTCAAGGTATAACCCAGGAAGGTAAAATAGTAAATAACAAAGCAGTACACAATATGACCAAACCCACAACGAGGGAGAATAAATAAAAGAGAAACCCTAAAATAAGCCAAGATCAACCAATACAGGTTGTGTATTTCTGAATTAAAGAAGAAGATGGAGAAGATCCCAAGAAACCTGATGGCATCAAGAACAGATGGAGAAGATACCAGTCCCAGAAGGCAGGAGAAAAGAAGACTGAAGAAAGAAGAAGAGGGCAGCATCCTGAAGAAGACGTCATGCTCTTATAAAAGACACCCAAATCCCTATATCCCCAAAATATATATCTAAAAACAAAAGTATAACGAAATAAAAACCACATGTATATAAATTTAAGAGAGAGAAGTGAACAAAGTAAAAGTTTCCTGTGAACTAAGATGAAACAATAATATAGTACCCATGGAACAAATCTCCATTGAAAAAACGCTAACCAATTTATTATGTTAATAAGACTATACGACCATTTAGCATTAACATAATATATAAGTGCAAAGTGAACCAGTGATAGTTTTGGGTATTATAAAAAATGAACCTTGTGTTTCATTCTTGGCAATCACAAACATTGGATGCAATGAAATATGCATTTTTCAATGACTTAAAATATGTACGGTGACAATATGTTGTTCATAAGACATGAATCTGTTTAAAATAACATTTTTGTTTTACATGAAAAAAGAAAAACAGATTTCATAGTGCTTTTTGAACGGTTCATACTATTTATTTGTTAATGACAGGGTACAATTCCCCAAAGACAAGGTATAAAAGACTGTATAAAAACTGTAGAATCCTACTTATAATAATAGTTAGAAATAAGAATATAGATATAAGGTTTTAATGTATATAGTACAAGAATGTTTAAAAATGTTTTAGATATAAGGCCATTTGTTTGGGTCTGAAACAACTAACATCAGAACTATAAAAATAGTTACCACTTGTAAATAGTAGAGAGTAATTAAGATGTTAGTTAGTAAAAAACCTTTGTTGTAAACCATATTTCCATGTTGGAAATGGGAATTTTGTTGCAAAATGTCTGATTTGAAGACAACCATTTATTTAAAAAAAAATGTTCTTTATTTTGTGTTAACTATTGTTTGTATTGTAACCAATACTAATTGTTTTTGTGTAATTTGAAAACATGTTTAATTTATAATACTATTTGTAAAAAGTCAGAGAGGGTATCACACATCATATATTGTTTGTAAATTATTTTGTAAGAAAAATTGTTAAAAAAAATCATAGGCCAAAAGAATGGAAACCAAACTTCATCAAAACAGAGAAATTACTCATTTAAAAGCAAATAAACAAAAGGGGTTTAGACAAAATAAACTTGAGATCATGCCATATAATTGCACATACCATTTAGAGAGATTTTAATAAATTATATTCAGAATTATAAATAAAAATAAAATGACTAAACTCAGAAATTTAGACATGGGAGTCATATATTTCAGAATAATGTTTCAGAATACAACTAATTCAATTAATTACCAGAAAATAAGGGAATAGGAACCTTTTAATACAATATAGGATTATTAATATTAAATATAACTGATAAAATGGCTGAATTTATATAATGACAGGAAGTAAATTTTGATGTTTTGGACTCTTCAGAGTATACCCAAACTGAAAGTAAAATTACTATTTTTTGGACAGAAAACACTATAAAATGGCATTATTTAATCTGAAAATAACCAGAATGAACTGAAAGATTAATTTAAATCAAATCTAGTGAATAAAATTGACAAATAACCAAAGTTTAGGCATTCATATAGTGAAATAGTAAAATGTACACAGGATGTGAAAATATTTTTGAACAATGTTAAGGATAATATTATATGGGCTAAGAGTTTAATTGAAACTGAAGGAAACAGTTAATTATTGGTAGTTGAACGGTTAACATGACATACCTTTGATAACGTGAATAACCTAACCTATAATCGTCATACAAAGCGAGTGTATAGTGAGTTATTGTGAAATCGCGAGTGACTTGTAAAATACTTCTGAAACTATCATATTATAACAGAAACGATCAAGTAACACTCCATAACACAGAACAATATAAATCTACTCCGAAAAACACCATAAAACACTAGAAAACTGTATAATACATTAAACCAAATTAGTGACGGAATCGGAGAAAGTGTTTGAACTAATAATTATACAGATACACTAAATACAACCCAGAATCACTACACCAGTCACTACACAACATATAACAAGAGATTTGCGGACACGAGAACAGAAATATTGCGTCAAAATACATTATTTGGAACGCAGCAGGGACGAGTCACATTTTGATCAACTTGACGGCGGCCATTTGCTTTGACAAACCCAGTGCCTCTTCTTGGTTCATCACAGCTGTTTGGTGAAAACAATTATTATATTTACAATTTATTATTCAATGTCTGTGTTTATTAATAACTATTAATTTGATTGTAACATTATACTTTTTAAATATAAGCCCGATTTCTCTGACTTTGGTAATAACTGGCTGTTTAAAGAACCCTATATAATTTTTATAACATATACTTGTAACTTTTTTCGATATCCTGAGAATCGATACTAATCGATAAGAGTCAATATTGCTGTTACTTAATAAAACATTAATACTTTTCAATATTTAATAGTTCTTTATTTCTTCAATAATACTAATTACCAATAATATAATTCTAATTGATAATCTACAAGGACTTTACCACCCGTAAGTGAAGATAACCTAAAAAAATAGAAAGGTAAACAAATATCGATTGGTTTACAGACAGTCTTATGAGTGGTGATAGATTATTTAAATTATACTAAAACTTTAATAAAAATTTTCAGAAGAGCATTACACTGTTTAAAACTTCACAGCCCTATATTAATTAATTGATCCTAATTAATTAATTAATAAAATTAAAATTTTTTTTTATTATTTTTTTTTATAAACATAATTTTTTTTTAATTTTCTTCAAAACAATAATTTTTGTTTTGAAACTTTCGGTGAAGCTGAGCATATCTATTTCTTCATCAACTTTACGCTACTCGACCGGTCTTGCTACCATTGGGACTCGACCAGCTGGGAAACTTAAGGAAGTGTTTCAGGCCAGTAAGACGTCGAGAGCCACACCAATTAAACATATTACATTGGACTTGATTACATCGGAGTCGAACTTCACAATCACAATCTCTTATATCATCAACACACTTACACTAATATTTATTTTATTACAATATTTATGCATTATTATTTCAGGCAGTTTTTAGAATCACAGCTACTAATAGTAGAGAGTATATGAGATTAACTTGGAATCAAATATATTTGTGAATTTTAAAATTAAATGTATCATTTTCCAGATCAAACGAGTGTGATGTAGTGCGGGGTGAGTGTACACAGACATATGTGCCTTATCTGTTTCTGGTGATACCGCTGGGTCCTGTAACGCTGACAGGTCAGGATTACATATTAGTTGAAAGTGGATGTGTGTGTAAACCAAAGTATGCCTCTCACAATGTAGATCCAAGTGCAATGCCACCTGCTCCATCACTCTGAGAAGTCAGTTACTGCCATGAAATCAAGGGAACATTTCTTAAGAAAGTAATGAGTTGTTAAAGGTTTGTCAGTCTCAGTATGATACTGACATATCTTTACAATTTAAATTGTAACTGGGTAACTTGAAGACTTTATACTTTTTGTTAAACCAAAATCTGTAATCTTTATCAAATATTTAAACTTTTGGTCCCTGGAAATGAATGAATTGAGAAGGGGGGAATTAAACTTTTGGTATTTTCTTCACTTATATAAGTGATATTTATTTGCTTCTGTATGCTCTAAACGTATAAGTTTACAGATTTTATTTATGACTGTTAACATTACATTCATGAAAGTGGAAAATTTTTTTGTTTAAAGTGGTAGTTGTAAATTGAACTAAAAATGTCTTTATGTAAACTACAAAAGAATTAAACTATAAAATACAATCTAGTCTACTCTTTTAAAGCCAAGAACATAGGATTCATATAACATACTTTCTTTTGAAAGACTGCCTATGTTCACATAATTAAGCTAAAAGAGTGAAACTATGAGTTACTCTACCAATTTCATAAGACTCAATTATATGCAACTCAATCAATACACACAAATAATTCAGACCATCAAATTAAAATTCAATTGTTTGTTTCATATTCAACCATGAATAACGAAGTATATGGTAATTGTTTCACTTGGTTTTACTTTAATAAATGCTTGTATGTATATATGCACTCATGAGTGCAAGCTTCCTTTGAACAGAATTTGTTCAAGCTTCAGTAACCACAATACTTGATTGCAAAAGTGCCAAAAGAACTGAATATATCAATCTTTTGAGTGTACTGCCTAACTGTCCATAGCTGAATATATTGTCGTTTTGAACTTACCAGTTCTACATGCTAGGTTTTGGCTTTTGTTTATTATTTTCTTTCTTTCTCTGTCTGTCTGTCCACATCATCATCATCATCATCATCATCATCATTAGTAGCTCCGCAGCCCACCGTGGGCCTCAGCTTCCCTCAGGATTTTCCTCCAGACTTCTCTATTCTTAGCCAATGCCCACCAGTTTTTTACTCCAAGCACTTTCACATCCTCTAGGATTCCATCAATCCATCATAGTCTGGGATTCCATGTCCTCTCTTTCCTTCTGGTGTGCATTTCATTATCCTCTTGTCTGTCCACATACACACACAAAATATATGAGAGTGTGTGTTGGATGTTTTATACCAGTACCAGTGTCTGTTATATAATGGATATTTACCAGATATCCGTCGTGCGACTTCGTTTTTCTTGTCTTATGACGCGTTTCGGCAACGAATTGCCATCTTCAGAAATCTTAATCACTCATTAGAGATCGTTAAAAAATTAAAAATACCAAAATCATTACGGTAAAAGTGCACTTTTACGACAGTGGAAAATCACGTACGCGGACACGAAATTTTATGTTTCTCGCGTGGACATTATCGATCGACTCTTATCGATCGACTGATTCACTGTTATATAGCCACTGATAGACCTGTTTTGTATATTATAGCCCGTGTTTACTGTAACTTTCTATTTACCGGCGCCCGTGTGCAAGTATTGCCGTGTCGTACAATATGTTATGTGAAAATGTAAGTTTATCGTTCAAGACATAATCACTGTTGATTTTGACGGCTTTATAAATTTCATATTCCTCAAGTGCGTCCATGTATTTTCCTTTCCTGCAGCAATGCAAGGGCTGGAAATTTGTCTCAAAATCACTGTAGTTATGATTACATAGCATCAGGTGTCTGGCAAAATTAGATGTTTTATGCAATTCCCTTCTGGGAAGATGTTCGTTATACCTTTCTTCAAATGGTCTGCATGTTTGGCCTATGTAGAACATATCGCATGAGCTGCAATTCATCTTGTATACGCCGGTTCTTTTTCTTTCTGGTATACTGTTCTTCTGGCTAAGAAGCCTCTGAATGCTGTTATTTGTACGGAAAGTTACAATTACATGGTGTTTCTTGAGTTCGTTAACTAAAATATTTGGTAAAATATTTGTGTAATCTGCAGATATGTATTTATTAACTGGAAGTGTGTTATCATTGTTCGACTTTTTTAATTTCTTCTCTTTGTGTTTACTTATTAATTTATCCACTAATGAACTTTTATACCCGTTAGCCGCTGCTATGTATTTGATGGTATTAACCTCTTCATTGTAGTCTTTTTCACTTAACGGTATAGTTAGCAATCTGTGCACAAAACTATTGTAAGCTGCCATTTTATGCGAGGTGGGATGATATGAATCGGCATGAATTGTGATGTCCGTTGTTGTGGCCTTTCTATAGATTTTAAATTGAAGTTTTCCTTCGTTTTTTAAAATGGTTAAATCTAAGAAATTTAATTGATTTTCTTCTTCTATTTCAGATGTGAATTTAATCTTATGGTGTATGCTGTTTATATGACTATTTAAGTTTTGTATTTGTCTTTTTGTTCCATTAAATATCATAAACGTATCATCGACGTATCTACAGTAAAAAATGATTTTATTCTTGTATAATTTATTAGATATTATGTTTATATTCTCATAATAATTTAAATATATATCAGCTAATAGTCCTGACAGTGGCGAACCCATAGCCAGACCGTCATCTTGTGTAAAAAACCCGTTGTCAAATGTGAAGTAATTTTGTTCTAAGACAAACATGGACGCACTTGAGGAATATGAAATTTATAAAGCCGTCAAAATCAACAGTGATTATGTCTTGAACGATAAACTTACATTTTCACATAACATATTGTACGACACGGCAATACTTGCACACGGGCGCCGGTAAATAGAAAGTTACAGTACACACGGGCTATAATATACAAAACAGGTCTATCAGTGGCTATATAACAGTGAATCAGTCGATCGATAATGTCCACGCGAGAAACATAAAATTTCGTGTCCGCGTATGTGATTTTCCACTGTCGTAAAAGTGCACTTTTACCGTAATGATTTTGGTATTTTTAATTTTTTAACGATCTCTAATGAGTGATTAAGATTTCTGAAGATGGCAATTCGTTGCCGAAACGCGTCATAAGACAAGAAAAACGAAGTCGCACGATGGATATCTGGTAAATATCCATTATATTAATATAAGCGACTTGGAGACAACTAACCTAAAATGTAGTGTCTGTTACTTAGCAATAAGTCAATGTCTTTTATTTTGTGCTCAGTATTCTGTGTTCATATGCTAATGACAAGTAATCTGTACACCAAAATTATATAAGCTATGCTAATGTAGTAGACAATCTGATAGCCCATAAGTTTTACTCATTTTTTGATCAATATTTGTAAATCAGTATTTGATCATCACTTACATAAATATTTGTTTAGGATTAGATGTCATAAGGTGATTGCCTTATTATCTTTAAGGGATTCTGCTACATTGGGCTTGTTTTTGAAACTATCTCTAAAAAGTTATTTTACTTCTTACATTACAGTACAACCTCTCTAGTCCGACCCTCGGCTGGTCCGACCCTCGGCTGGTCCGACGCTCCGGTTGTTCCGACCGCGGCTCAGGCACCGACTTGTTGATGACTCACCAGCTTGTTTACATACTTTTCAGTTGTTTTGCTGCCTCAGTGTGCTGGCATCTCGTGTCTAGTGCATGCTAATTACTCGTCCTGTGTGAATTGGTGTACGTAGTAATTGGTGACAGTTTTAGTGTTTACAAATATTTTTTTACACTTTTAATACTGTGTGTGCATACTGTTGTAGTTTTTGCATTATGTCAGGAGCAAAACGTAAACATGTTACTCTTCCTTTAATTAAAAAATTAAAAGTGCTACAGAGACAAGGGGGAATCACTCCAAAAAATTGCTAAGGAACTCAATGTGGGAGTTACTACAATAAAGGACTGGAGGATAAATAGAAAGGATATTGAATCTTGTACGGTGACGGTAGAGGGCGAGAAAGCATTAAAAAGTCGCAAAACACTAAAAAAGCCAAAATTGGAACTGCTAGACAACGCGTTATGGATATGGTTTTGCCAAGAAAGGAGGAAAGGAACCCCGCTATCTGGGCCTATTGTCAAAGAAAAGGCACTAATTCTGCATACAAAATTGGAAGTTGAAGATGAGTTCACAGCTAGTGAAGGTTGGTTAGATCGGTGGAAAACCCGTCATGACGTTAGATATGTCGCAATATCAGGTGAAAAACTCAGCTGATGACGAGGCAGCAAAAGAGTTTTCTTTCAAATTTAAAAAAATTGTTGAATAAAATGAATTAGCACCTGACCAAGTCTATAATATAGATGAAACTGGCCTAAACTATAGAATGTTGCCGACAAAAACACTTGCTGCATCAAATGAGACCGTGATGCTAGGATCAAAACTTGCCAAAGACAGGCTAACCGTTGCTACTTGCAGCAATGCTAATGGTACACACAAGCTTCCGCTTTTTGTCATTCGCAAATCCAAAACACCAAGGGCGTTCAAGAACATTAATTTATCATTGGTACCAGCTTATTACTGCAACCAAAAATCAGCTTGGATGGACTGTACACTTTTTAAGTCATGGTTTTTTGACAAATTTGTGCCTGCTGTTGAAAAAAACTTAAAGGCCCAAAAACATCCTGTTCGCGATCTGTTGTTGTTAGATAACGCACCATCACACCCTTCTGAAGAAGAATTGATAAAAGGAGAAATAAAAGCTGCATTCCTTCCACCCAATGTAACTTCCCTTATCCAACCAATGGATCAAGGAGTGATCGAGTGGCTGAAAAAGTGTTATCGCCGAAAGTACATCAGCTCGATTTTGGAAAAGACAGGAGAAGGCTGTAACCTTTTTGAAGCTATGAAATCCCTTAGTATCAAAGATGCAATTTACACAATAGCCGAGTCATGGGATGAAATGAAACCTGACACGCTGCAAAAATCTTGGCGTAAACTTTGGCCGGAAGTGATGATCGAGAGTGAACAAACTGGGAATGAGCAAGACACAGATACGCCGGAAATTTTCAATGACTTACAAACTTTGCAACATGATATCCAAGCAAATGACGTTGATGAGTGGATTGGTAAATGTGATGAAGATTGTGAAACAAATGAAAAACTAAATGATGATCAGATCGTTGCCGCTGTTTCGCAAGTTGATGAAGAAACCGTAAATGAAGACCCTGATGATGATGACGAACCGCCTGCCCGTGTATCGCATATGGAAGTCAAGAAAGCTTTTGATGTTGCTCTTCAGTACATCGAACAGAACTCGTCCTCTACACCTATGGATATCTTTTGCATCAAGAAACGGAGGAACATTGCAGCTAAGTCTAGACAGTCATCTGCCAAACAAAAGAACATTACTGATTTTTTTCATCAATAAAATGTGTTTCTTGGTTTTTATTACACTATTGCTGGACTGCACATATTATCATTTATTGTACGTAACCAATCATATAGCCTGGTAGCCTACTGTATAAGTTTATTTTATTTTAGACTGTCT
Source organism: Magicicada septendecula (assembly GCA_034769895.1). Taxonomy (NCBI): domain Eukaryota; kingdom Metazoa; phylum Arthropoda; class Insecta; order Hemiptera; family Cicadidae; genus Magicicada; species Magicicada septendecula. The sequence continues at coordinate 728,678,025 of CM068368.1, read as the reverse complement.
CATTTAATGAAATAATAAACATTTTGTATTCTTCTGACAATCCGACCTTTTTTGCGTTCCGACCATACCCCCAGTCCCACAGGTGACGGATTAGTGAGGTTCTACTGTATGCACCGAGATATGAATACCATACAAATCAATTTCTTTTGGTCACATTTAGTTAAGAGCCGACTGTGTAAAAAATAGAATACAACAAACTGTTTTGTCCCTTTTATTAGCTAGTAATCACTAGTTTGTATTATCTGGATATTTTGTCACAAATGGAAATAATTTGAGAATGTTTTAGGCAGTTTTAGATATAATTTGTTTAAGATTGGTTTGTACAAACTGATGTTTATGTTAGTTGAATGGATTCTATGTCTGTTACATATTACACTATTTATTATTATAAGACCTTAATAAAATAAAATAAAGTATTTACTCTACATTAGTTTGTTTAATATTCTTTTAATTCCTAGATAAATTGATAAATTTCCTTATTACCAGGAATAACAGGAATTCTAGTCCTTATTTGTGAAATGATTATTTTTTTTTACCTTCTGACCTCTAAGGAACCAAAGATTGCTTTCAAAATAATTCTTGCAAACATTTATAATAACACATAAACAAGCTGTATGTGTAAACTCTGTGCTTTTCTTGGTTGTATGAGTAATGCTTACATAAGAATAAAACTATGTATTATAAGGCATAAATCAAAATAGTGATACAAAACAGAAAATACAGGAGAAGAGATAAATGAAATGTATAGGGGGAAATGATTATTAAAAGAGTAAAACTGAAAACGTCAAGTATAGTCAGGAAATTTTTAAGAATTGAAAGGATATTATATAATCTATTCCTCAGAAGAAAGCTGTGGCCAAAGAAACAAAGATGAAAATATAAGAGCCAGTTCTGGTCGCATTGTTCACACATGGTTGTGAATTGTGGGTTACTGCAGCCTCTACAGCATCTGCACAAGTTGATCATCCAGTATTAGAAAGTGGTTTTGTGATCGTTTTCAGTTGTTCAGTTAAATAAATGAATACTGTCATCTTCTAAGCAGCGAGCGAAATATAACATTCGTATCGCTGTCAACACCTTGTTTATTTACAGATTTCAGAAATAATTTTTCACAAATAGAGATGTAACACAGAAAATACAATTTTGATTCACAACTGTGATATCAATTATAACACAGCCATTAATTATGCAAACAAAAAGATAACACACATATATATTTTATGCAACGATACGTTTAGCATAAGTACGAGGGTAGGCTGAAAAGTAATGCACACATGCTTGTAGAACACGAACGAAAAGAAATAGCAAGATGGGGCAAAAAGTAAATAAAAGTACATTTCCTTAGCTTCAAAATTATATATTTATTTTTCAACATAGTCGCCATTAAGTCTAACGCATTTCTCCCAACGCGTAACAAGTTTTTTTATCCCGTCACTGAAATATTCTTCCGACTTTTCTCGAATCCATGACACGACAGCTGCCTTCACCTCATCGTCCGAGGTGCAGTGATTACCCTTGAGATCTCTCTTGAGTAGAGGAAAAAAATAGAAATCGCAAGGCGTGAGATCAGGGGAGTAGGGAGGGTGTGGAATCGGTTCAAACTTCAGGTTTCGCAGAGCCTCTTGGGTCGCGCGAGGTGTGTGGACGAGCGTTGTCATGTTGCAAGATTATTGGCGCCAGGCTGCCTCTAACCCGACAAACTCGACATCGGAGTGATTTGCCGGTCATTTTGAATCAAATCGTCGACGAGTTTACGATGTTCATCGTCTGTGGCAGTGATCGGACGTCCGCTGCGTTTTTCGTCATCAATTACGGCTTTTCCAGACTCACAACCACGAAATTTTATTACCCATCGATTCACAGTAGACCTATCAACAGCATCGTCACCATAAACAGCCTATAAATGACGATGAATCTCATTAGGAATCACATTTTCGGCAGTTAAAAATTCGATAACCACACGCTGTTTAACTTGCGTTGACATAGCACTACAACACATCTCCATACTTCTGCTACTTAAAGCGTATTGTTGTACAAAACTCCTTCAAACTGCGCATGCGTTTGGAGGGGGAATGTTACTCCCGAGTGCCACCAGGTGCGCTTCTGTAGGTAATTTTGTTCGTGTTCTACAAGCATGTGTGCATTACTTTTCAGCCTACCCTCGTATATGTATCAACCCCTGACTGAAGTATGATAACATATGTATAGACGTATGAAATATGTAAGGTGTACATAATAAAAATAGTATAATATACGTTAGATATAGGAAAGAATGTAATAAATATAAGCAGTATTTAAATTTAAATAAATACTATATTGTAAGTAAGCATGTATATGGAAACACAGGACTTTGTTGGTTTTTTAAATGTAATGAAGGGGAGGAATTAACATGCAGAGACTGCCAGCGGTGACGTCAGAACGACATGCTGTCACCTGTGTAGCAGTCTGCGTGTGTGTGTATGTGTACATGTGTAAATAACAGACAGGTTAAATTATGCAAACGAGGGTGGAAGATTTCACACAGTTTTTTAAGGATTGTAGGTGAACCAAAAGTCACACGAATCAGCGACATATGTGAATACATAGCTGACGCCTGGTGCTTCAATTTGGCGTTAAGTGGTCATTAATCGTGGGAACGGTTCAGACACTGTGTGAAATTTTTCCATAGCTGCCATAATTTGCACTGTGTAACATCCATAATTTGCATAGACAAGGTTTAATATTATACCTAACAATTGGTGTAATAATATTTATAAAAAAGTGTGCGCTTCATAAAAAGACGCGTAGGTTGAAAGTGATGATAAAACCGACGCGCCTGCCAGTTCAAAGTTGTCAGAAACAGTTTCCAACAGGAATTGCAACGGGCAGCAGTATAAAACCCCAGCACGCGACACACTTTTTCTCACTTTCTCACTATCTCACCTAATAGTAAGAGGAATCCACGCATCTCGACACCGTAAACTTTACAAAGTTATAGTAATGTTTTGAACAGTAGTCAGTATAATGAAGTGCGATGGAACCGGCATTACGTCAGTGCAGTTATTAAAGAACGAGTGATTTAAATAAAAGAGTGTAATAATGAAGCTACAAGAGTCATAACTATGTAGAACTTCTAGACAACTACGAGGGACAAGAAAGAAGAGGAGAGGAACTAGACATCTACGAGAGGACGCAGGAACACCACATGCATCTACATCCAGCCGTTTATCATCAAGACTAGAGGTCCACGTCAGAACTCAGCATCCAGGAGACGGAGCGAGGAATTCAACGACACAGAGACAGAGGAACTGATACCGAAGAGGATCAACCAACTCGAGAGTCTAGATGACGGTAACAACAAATTTAAATCAGTGCAGAAAAATGCAGGTGAACTCGAACATTTATTTAATATTATAAATGACCCTGAAGTCTATCAACAAAAGCTAGTTTCCATATCCAAGTTTACAAGAACAGTAATATATTTTTTTAACTTAAAGAATGAATAAATAATTGTTAGAAATATAAATGGTAATAGAGAATATCATAATAGTAATCTCATAATTGAATGGTCAAGAAAGAACCATAGTTTATTATATTTTGTAATTAATTAAATGAGTAATTTTTAAATATGAGATTTACGTAATAGTTAATTAATTGAGACATTAAAATTAGAATCAATTAACGTAAAGAAGATTCTCTATTAATATTTGAATTAATTAAAAGTTTCATTTACGTGGTATACATGGAAAACCACACTTGTAAAGACTAGATCAATATTTAAATGTGATATGCATTAATTACGTTTCCTATTATATTTATATGTGTTATATGTATATGTCTGTGTACTATTTCAGGTCATATATAATGTATGTGTGTATATACTATGTCTTAGAAGTATAAGAAATCAGAGTTAAACACATTATGAGTATATTATATTCGGATTGAATATAAGGGTTCATATAACAAGTAACCCACATTGAACAATTTAAATAACATGACAATTTGCGATTTTTGAATAAATCAAATGAATATGCTTTTCTTGAAACAGTCGTCCTAATTTCACAACCAGTACTCAATCCTCTGTACTCTTTACTTGTAAATTAAAACTTATAACATTATTCACGTGCTTATCCACACTCAATCAAAGACCAAAGCCTGCGACCCAGCCGGGGAACATCAAGGTAAATACTGCTGAAGAAGAGTATACCTCCGAGACGTGGGTAAGTGCGCGCATACGAATAATAGCGTATGTGTAAAAAGTAAGTGTCACAAAATAACGTTATTTATATATATATATATATATTTTCTAACGGCCTTTTTATCTAACACACATATATTATATATTTAATGATAGATAAAATGTTACTTACCCGTGACTTTTACTTTACCTGGGCGCCAGAACAATTCCCAGATACAAATGACACGGATTCAGCTTAGCTCAGAGCATAGAGACACACTATCTCAGGATTCGTTCAGTGAATGTGGAATTCAAGGGGAATCGTTACAAATAACACTTTAAAATTTGCTTGAGTTTGTTTAATTAACGATTAAATGTTATTTTATTAAAGTTCTTTCAAAGCCAAGTTAAGAACTTATTGCTAACCTAACTCTTATTATTAATGAGTGTGCGTGAAAAGTGAAGATTAAAACGTCCAAACGACCAATTGTTCTTATCTGGTTTAATTAAGAAAATTTATATCTCCCAAACCAGTGCTAAAGAACAGGTCTGCAATAATTTGCACGTTCAATACTACACCTCACCTTCCATTCAACACTCCTATATTAATTTATAGCTAATCTTACTAATTAAATACAAATTATGAATTTACTTAGTGTCTTTTAAAAAATTGTTTATTGCTTTTTATTATTTATTTTGTTTCTTAATTTCATTGATCAATGAATCTATTTCTTACTGATTGATGCGTCGACCGTAGATAGAAATCCGTAGTGATCCTCCTTTTGATGGTTCGGCACAGAAGAAATGATGTTGACCAAAACGTTGACCGATGATACTGGGCAATTACAGATGCTGTAGCTTTCTGTTGCACAGGTCACTTCACCAGTAAATTAATTATTAATTAATTAATTAATTTTTTAATTAATTAATGCGTTGTTACACAGCGAGAGTTGTTATCAAACTTTACTAGTTCCTCTGCAACTGCGGACTACTTCCCGAACAGTTTATTTAAATAAGACTTTGCGTGGTTTGTGAAACTTAGCACGTATTTAACACACGTCTTGCTCATTTAAGATTCGAACGAAGAGTGTCGATTCCCCAAGTCTGAGTTGGCATCTCTTCTGAATACAGCTTTGTGATTGGTTGTTCAAAATAAATCCTGCGTTTTCCATTTTAAACAATATCGAACAAGTCGACCAAACGCCCCTTAACAGGTTTGAGATGGTAGAGAATTACTGGCTAATTTCATACTTCCTCTGTTTGCAAATCGTTTGATTATGGGTATTTGAAAACGTGATTTCACAGATCTGACCACAGAATATTATTGCTTAGGTCTTTCTCTGTAAGTGTGTGAAAACACCTAATTCGTACCTAGCCTAATTCTCTAGTTATTTCTCTTGGCGTTCTTCTTCTGTATAACGTCTGTAAATGTTAATTATATTGGTTGATATTTTGGCTACTTATAGAGCTTTAATTGCTGAACACTATGCAGGTTTCAGAATTGCTGTATATTTATTAGTTTTGAAGGTATTGCAGTTTTAACTAACAAAAATAATTGAATAAAATTCATGTCTGTGCCGGCAACCTTCGTAGCAGTGGCGATGTTAGACAGAGATAGCTGTGATTATACCCTCTCTCTCTTGCTTACGCCGCTATACTTGCACAGTATGACACTTTCATATAACGATCTGATGGGTCGGCTTTATGAATCGTTATAATATATATATATATATTGCAACAGTAAAAATGTATAGGGTACTGTGCATTGCACAATTAGTTAAGATAATTAATATAATTTAAATAAATAATCCATATTGTTAGTAATAATATTAATTCAGCTTTCAATCTGAACTGTAAAGTGAACAACAAATTTGCATGCTTGGACAGGTTGGTCACGCCACTCAGCTGTGTCTGTGTGTACACGTGTATCTTACGTGTGTGTGTGTGAGGCCAGTTGATTCCTGTCAAGCGTCACCCCTAAATAAACGCTATTAATTATATGAATTATTTAAATAGTGATACGTATTGTCACCGGACAAAAGGCTTGCCGCATGACAACTGGTGCCAATCGTACACACTATCGTTTTTGGTGGCCCTAAAAAGGACCGAGTGGCGAGAACGGTGATGTTGGTCGTGCCGCGCTGAGATGTTCGGCGGCTGCGCCCGCTGATCGTGGCGTACTGCAGTCCTCCTCTTCTTTCGGCACCGGTTGTAGAGTCGGCTGCCGGCCCAGCGAAATCCATCGCTGGCGCGGAACGGGAGTGCGAAGACGCAAGAACGGCGGCGGTTCTATTCTTCGGCTGTTCCTTCCGGCTGACTCCGCCCCGATGTCGTCCAAGAGAGGAGAGGAGATGAAGTGCGTTCGATGGCGTGGCGATGAAGAGTGCGCAAAATTTTCTGCCGGCCCGGGTTTTATTGACTAACCGGGATCGCTGGTTGGCTCGCTCCGAGCACGTTGTTGGATTGGCTCGCTGTGTCCACCGCTGGTACCGGAGAGCAGATGTTCGCATACCACTGCCGTCACAACTCCACCGGGTCTTGAATGCTCTCCGGTAGCCAGCCTACTGCTCTTCTCCAGATGTTGTGGAGGTGTCTGTTGGGCGCCATGTTGATTGGTGTGCCGGCTGGTAGCTCGCTGGCGTGGCTGGATCTTGCATCCGCAAGATGATCGCTGCCCCACGTTGGGCGCCACTTGTCACCGGACAAAAGGCTTGCCGCATGACAACTGGCGCCAATCATACACACTATCGTTTTTGGTGGCCCTAAAAAGGACCGAGTGGCGAGAACGGTGATGTTGGTCGTGCCGCGCTGAGATGTTCGGCGGCTGCGCCCGCTGATCGTGGCGTACTGCAGTCCTCCTCTTCTTTCGGCACCGGTTGTAGAGTCGGCTGCCGGCCCAGCGAAATCCATCGCTGGCGCGGAACGGGAGTGCGAAGACGCAAGAACGGCGGCGGTTCTATTCTTCGGCTGTTCCTTCCGGCTGACTCCGCCCCGATGTCGTCCAAGAGAGGAGAGGAGATGAAGTGCGTTCGATGGCGTGGCGATGAAGAGTGCGCAAAATTTTCTGCCGGCCCGGGTTTTATTGACTAACCGGGATCGCTGGTTGGCTCGCTCCGAGCACGTTGTTGGATTGGCTCGCTGTGTCCACCGCTGGTACCGGAGAGCAGATGTTCGCATACCACTGCCGTCACAGTATATATGAAATATCACAAAACCAAATACGCCACAGTGTGTATAATATAAAGATGCACATGTGTATGAAAGTGCTGCGAAAATAATAAAAAGTGCGAATACAGTAAAAATAAACATAAATAAAACCCATAATAATTAAGATAACGAGAAACGGTTTAAACCCAGTTGTATACATAAAATTTACCGGCCAGATGAATATCGGGTAATTTGCAAAAGACTTCGCATGTTGCGAAGACAAGTGAAAAAGTGTATGAATAATTATGTTTATAAAAGGACGCCACGACAAACCAATTCATGCAGAGAATTGTCGAAACATGATTTTTGCGCCCTAGACTATAAATACGCGAGGCACATCAGCCTTGCTCTCTTTCTTGTCAGACCACAGTGTCAGCCGGAGATTATGCCCGACAACAACAACAACTCTTTTTCGGCTACAGTGGCAGCTGGAGGCGATGCTTGACAACATCATCACTTTCGTGACACCACCGCTGCAGCCAGAGACGATTACGGAGGATGAGGGAGCAACACACTACATGGCATAAATTCCACATGTGGAGGACGAGTCATCGGACTTCCGAGAGGACCCGGAGGACAAGGAAAGGATCCAGGACTTCACTACTATGAAGGATTCACCAACAAAGGACTCAGGACCAGAAGAGGGTACGCTGAGGAACCGCTGCAATTAAGGTGAAAGAAAGCCTCATAACAAAAGACTTAATCACAGACAGATAAACATTGTCAAAAGTAAGACAATAATTTCTGAAAGTGTAATTTATAACTTGTAAATATAAATGTCTTGTATAGTAATTATAACATAATTTTTGAATTAATAATTTATTGAAAATATTTAAATGTAAATTGTATAGTAATTATGAAAGCATAATTTTTGAACTGATTATAATTTATGGAAAATATTTATATTTAAATTGTTGAATTATGAAAGCATAATTCTTGGATTAATATTTATAGAAAATATTTAAATGTAATTTATAAAGAATAGAAAGTTACTAAAGTAATTAATCTAAATGACAAATGCATATGCAATAACAATAAGATTTATGTGAAAAAAAAAGATTGCAGAATATAATAAATTACTCATAATATACTGAGCAAGTCGAGAGCCATATTATTACTAATCAAATGTATTTATAATTATAAGAGTATTTTATGTTTATATGGAATATGCGATATTTCGTGTATGTAATCAATAAGTATGGGTACTGCGAATACCCATAAAGATGCAATAATAATGAAGTTTTAATTCAAAATTTATTTTGAAATTTTAATAAATAAATGTTTTAATTATTTTAAACAATTTTACGTGTTGTTATCATTACGATTACACCCATTGAAAATTTGTAACGTTATAAATTTTGTGCTACTCAACAGGGTGGCTCATCATCAATGATAATAATGTTATAATATAATTATATAATATTAATCCACAAAATGTGCTCTCACATATTAATCACATGCTCTCACTCAGTAACTCACTAATTGAGTATTGAATCTGAACTGAACTTACTTTCTCTGCATCTACAGTCTTAGACATAGTGTTCTGATCTTTTTACAGATTAGGGTTCTTTAATTTTAATTTTGATTTTTCTGGGTTATAGCATGAACTATATCTCAGGGATATAGCTCATGGGTTATAGTTCTTATATCTCAGGGCTGCAGTGGATAAAGTAAAAAATATAGTTGTACTTCTAGAACCAAGTAATTTATTAATTAATATATTGTTTTTTTATATACAGTTTATAAAAGAAAAAGACTTCTTTATCTATAATTAATTACAGTTTCAAAATTTCCCTACTAGAGCGGAGGAAATTCTTGTTGTACTTTCAACAAGAAATATAGCTCTTCAGTCTCTCGCCTGTGGCGCTAGATAGTTTATCTTGTGAACCTATAAATACACAAGTTTCACTTGCTTTTTGTTAATTTTTACAAATAAATAGTATTTTACAAGTTACAGGTTTGTATTAGTGTGTTTCTTGTTTGTTAAAATAGTTTGTCTATAGTACACAGCCCCAAAGCAGAACAACGGGCGACAGTGCGACATTGTCGCAGAAAGGAAATGAGGCCTGAAAGGAAAGATTGCCACAAGAAATTGACAAATATTTTTGCATTAAAATAAATTTTGTTTATTTGTAAATTGTCTTCTATTTCATAATCATCTCAAAATCTTTTAGAATTCATTTCTTATTCATTATTTTACAACAGGGAAATTTCCTTTGAATTTGGAAGATAATAATTCCAAAACTAAGGTCAGAGACCCATTGACAGGTACCTTGGTACCTGAAAAGGGACAGACGAAATTACAAAGTTGAACGACATTTTATCTGGACTTTTAACAACTAAAACACCCTTTCATAAGAGTAGAACAAAATATGAAAAACAATATTCAGATTATTCAGTAATTACTACGAAAAATGAACGTCGACGCGTATAATACTAACGTGTAAAGCGGGTTAGCATAACTGAGTTCTTTCCCATGGCGGCTGTCGAATACGCGTCAACATTCACTTTTTTCATTAAAAAAATTAAACATTTGATAAAATCTGTCACAATATATACTAAGCAATGTAAAAGAGACCAAATAATAGAGAAAAAGCTTTTAGCCAGGCCGATCAGTAAACAGATTTGGCAGCAGCAGTCAAAGTGTTTTAATTATGTTATGAAATGTCTTGTCAGTCTGATGGGTTTTTTAACTTTCAGCCCTAACTAATGCTCTGGAGTCTGCTGAGAAAGTGAAGATAACAAAAGACATGGGGACTGAAGGCAGCAAGAGCAAGAGATTATCATCACTGGTCACTAGCCCACCTGAACATCCTGTGGAACTGACACCAGAGGAGAAGCTGGATCTCATCACGTCTGCATGCTCTATTGAAAGTTTGTTAAAATGGGCTCACTACTTTGTCAGGTCAGACTTTGGAATTTTGTGTTCTGCATGTGGTACAATTTTGCAGTACAATTACAATGATGGTGATTGCTTTAGTGATACTGCGATGCCTGATTCTTTTCGCCATTTGAAATATGACCTAAAGCGCCATCTTATTTCTGATAAACACAAAGAAAGTGTTAGGGTACTTGAGAATAAAAAGTTGAGTGATGAATTATCATACAGAGAAGGGAAAGAAAATGCACTTAATTGTGCAAGTGCTGCTTACCTAACTTACAAATTAAATACATCGTACAAGTCATACGAATCTATAATTACTGAACTGCATAACAGTGGGAGTTCTGTAGGAGTCTCCAATCATTCAAAAGAATTTTGCAGGTTGTTTCTACAACATGTACATTCTGTTTTGATGAAGGACATTGCAGCCTACATCGTAGATTATGATCTTCCTGTTGGTATTTTTGCTGACAAAATAACAATTAACCACAGATCTAGGCATATTGTTGGTTTGAGAGTCCCGATTTTCGACATTTCATCAGAACACTTGTATAACTGTATTTATCTTGAGCACAACTTTGTTCATGATTTTACTGGAAAAGGTTTGACACAAAGTATTTTAAATACATGTAAAAAATTTGGCTTTGATTTATCATTTTTAAGAAATAATTTAGTTGGTATGGCATTTGATGGACAGTATATTCGACTAGGTGTTGAAAAACACATAAGAGATGAGCTTGCTTTAGAAAATATATCTGTTTCTTGGGACTAGATGCACAGAATTGAACTAGCTGAAAAACATTCTTCTGTACCTGAGCTAATTCAGAAGGGGCATACACTCATTGATGAAGCTATGAAAGAGTTTTCTACAGGAAAGAATTATGAATTACTTTTACAGTCATCAAAAGAATTCGAAGACTATTTTTACAAACCAAAAGCATTTAAAACCATGAAATTTTCAAGCTATTCTGAATCTGTGTTTAATACTTTTCTTGGAGATTACAGAAGTCTTGTGTGTGCTTTAGAAAAGTGCCCAGAATCTTTTGCCCTAAGAGATAAGCTGCTATAAAAAACAAATATGTTTATTATTCTTTTACTTGCTGACACTTACTCCATTTTGTCTTCTTTATCAAAAGTAGTTCAATCCAGTTACCATTTACCATGGCAGTATGTTCAGTTTATGGAAAATATCCATGTACATATAGAAGTTATGATTCGGCATGTAGAAAATATTGCTTCTGCTGATTCCAGACTCTCCAGAGACAGTTTATGTCAAACGATCAACGAATTGCCTGAGGGCTTCTTTAAACACACAAAACTCTCTAGTGAATTTATTATGGATAGTAGCACCTTTAAAGGTGTCCCTTTGCCCGATGTTCCTGTGAGCAGCAAAATTTTGAGATCTTTGTCTGCTTCAGTTGGCAATGAAGTAGTCAGTGAAATTGTAAAATGTGCTAAAGAGTTTTTAAAGTTTTTAGGGCCACTCAAGGAACAATGCCAGACTTACCTGAATGTTGATGAAGACAGTAATCACTGTATCAAAGTTATTAAGATAGCAGATTTTTTGTTCAACTTGGACTTTCTGATATTTCCAAGAAATAATGTAAGTAACGAGAAAGCAGAGAAAAATTTTCATTCTTTTCAAGAGTTTTATGATAAGATCAGTGTTTGCTCATATCCATTTCTTCTTTCCATTGATAAAAGGAAACTTTTTTTTGAATATAAACAAGTGTTGCTCTGGATGACTAAGAAATTGAATTCTGCAAGAGTTACTGAAAATATTCTTGATTTCAAGTATTTGTTCAAAATGACAGTAACAGATCTTCAACAAGAATATCCTTTGGGTATAAAGTTGTTGAAATTTTTGCTTAGTACTCCAGTTTCAGAAGCCATATGTGAAAGCTGGGGTTCCGTTATTACCAACATAATGACTAAGTGCCCTGCAGCCAGTGATCTCACATGTGACCAAATTGGCACTACTGATATGTTGGCTTTCATAATGATAAATGGTCCTCCTGCTGGTTACAAAAGAAATAGGAAATTTTTAAAATTGGCTCTTTGCAAGAAGTATGGGACTCAGTACTACAACCATTTCAAGCCAGTTTCAAAAAGCAAATTAATGTCTGAATTGGTAACATCCAAAGTTATAAGAAGGGTCCAAGAGGACTTAAATAAATCCTTGCCATGTTTTAAAATATAAGAAAACTTCAAATGAAGTGTATTTACATGTTTTCAGTACCTATTAAAAAAAGTTGTGTATTTCTGGACTGATTTTTTATATCAACCTAAAATCAATATCCTATAATATCAATATATTTAAATGTAATTTTTCAAATTTACTCAAATAAATCCTGATAGACCTTATATTTCTGAAAACCTAAATCTAAAAATATCTCAATTTTTGTCTCCTGAAATTTAAAGATTATTATTTTAATACTTATATAGAACGGAGAGAGCCGTTGCATCAAACAATTTTAACTACGTTACTACTGAAATGCTTGCAGAAAGTACTTGGTTTTCTTAAAATCCGTTGCAGAAAGATGAAAAACATTCTGCCGCTGGGGTACACAGAGCGTGGATTAACCTGTGGGGGTGTTGCTTAATTTCACTTTCTTTTAACGGTGAACATTGTTAAAACACAAATAAGCCAACCCAATACCAGGGATGAACAAAATAATATTGAATCTAAAATAATACTTCATGTCAAATAAAAATGATTAATTTAAATAAAATATAAAAACTATGATTCGACAAACGACGACATGACCTAACCCAAGTGATTGACCCAACAAAAGGAAACAAAAGAAGAAGGGAACCACAAAAAACAAACGAAAATAAAACCAAAGAAGAGAAGAAAATGATTGACAAAACCAAAACCCAAACAAAAATGAAACAAGTTCATGGAATTAAACGACCCAATGTAACACGTTGAAATGTACTTAAAGGAGAAGGTGGAAAAACCAAGGTATTAACCAAATACAATGAGAATGAAGAAGGAGGGAAATAGATAAAAATGAAAACCAATAATGATACACAAACAAATAATAAAACATAGGAGAAGGAGAAATAATGCACTCAAAAGTAATATTGGAACTAAGACCAATAATTAACCTATGAGAAAGGAAAAAGTAAATGTCATTATCCATTAATGGACAATAATAATTTAGAGAAGAAACCCTCGTAAACAATGTGAAAGACAAAAATGATAAAAAAGCAAACTAAACCCCAATTTAGAATTAGACGTAAGAATAGTATTGTAAGGACATAAAATTGTTAATAGTATTAAGAATATATTGTAATGAAAGAGAAAAAATGAACAGTGAGATAGTAATTAGAGGGATTACCCATTCAGAAACACTTAAAAAACAAAAAACATTTGTGAAGTGCAAAATGAAAGTGTAAAAACCCCAAAGTGTAGTGATAAAGAAAGTACACTAAATAAATTATAATTAACTATAAATAATTTAAGAGTGAAGGTAATGATTGAATGAAAATAGTGTAAAGTATAGAATGGAAATATAGTGAAAAATAGTGAGTGATAAAATCATTAACAATTAATAAATCCTAAAGAACGCTAAAAGTATAATAGTGAAAAATAATAGTGAATAAGTATGTTGTGAAAAATAGTATTAAGTATAAACTATAAAGAGGTATTGAACACTGGAAAGTGATAATTACCATAGTAAACAAAACAAAAAATATAATTAAGGAGTTTTAAAAGCAAGTAATCGTAGTTGAAAGGGAGAATCCCAGGAAAGAGTAATGTGAAAGTGTTTACAAGGAGGGAGAGTAAAAAGATTGTTTAGAAAGTTAAGGAATTAGATACAAATCAAAAAACACCCATGTTATAAGGGATCATGATAAGTTCATAAAAGTGATGTTGTTTGTCACACTAAAAATAATATAAAATAAGATGTATTGTGAACAAAGATTAGCAAATAATAAGTTAGTTAGATAAATTATTCAATCAAGTTTATGAATTGGATATGGCTGTAAGAATCCTACAGACCATAGGCCTACATGTTATATTTAAATAAAATCGAAGAAGTAGTAAATAATAGCCACATTGTTATTATTGGCAAAGGAAATGAATAAAAATGTTAAGAAATGTATGACTAGAAAACATGGAAACCCAAAGAGTAAATAATTGTGTATAAATTAATAGTGACATCATAATAACACATAAACAGACTCAAAACACAACACAACCAATTATAATAACAAAGTAAAGCCCATTAGGCTGAAATGAAATGTAATTTAAATGAAATAAGTCAAATACCATAATGGCTACTTATGCCTAGGAAAGTACCTAACTGTCAGAACCAAACAACTACAAATTATAACAAATTAACAAAGAAATTAGCAAATCTGAGGTGAAGGATTCACCAAGAATAAATTGTAAATCATTTGTAAAACAAAATATTATAATAAGCATTTGTATACAAAAAGAAATGTAATTAACAAGTATTAACATAGTTGTAAAAACATAAAATCTAAAATTACCCAAACTTGTGGGGTATCAAAATAATCTATGAAAGGAAATAAATACTATAGTGACAATATTTAATAACCAGGAAGGAAGATAGAGGAATAACAGCAGTCAGAAGATATACGAAGAATTCGAATTTTGATAACAATACATCATCTCAAAATCAACCAATCAAAATCAAGCAGTTGCCATGGAAATGGCAGTTGAAGATAGGATTACCGTTGAATACCGTTACAGAAGCGAAGCGTCAGTAAGAGAATACAGAAGCCAATGTTGGGAAGAACGATTTTCTATTAAAATAATGTAAAAAAGTAATAAAAGTTCATAACCATGACGGTTTAAGAAGCAGACAACCATTTATAGCAGTCCACTCGAGATCCAGGAGAATTAAACGGAAAATTAACCGAAAAGAATGACCAGATACATTATGAAAAGGACGCCCAACCCATTGAAGCCCAAAAATTTATGAAAAAAGAGCTTATTGCAGCCAAATCCTACCCGATCAAACGAACGGAGACACCGTCATGCTGAGGTGTTAAGTACAATTAAATTACCTATTTCCAAAAACCTAATCACTCTAAATTTTACTAAAGGTAAATTTATCTCACTATAAACAAATATTTCTCTTTCACAAATTATTTAAGTAAAATAAAACTCACTAAAAACTTGTTAACGTAAAATATAACCTATTATTAAAACACGAACTTTCAAAACACATTTAACGACACGACAGAACAGATTGTAACATCACACATCATTATTTATGTACACGTAGAATAAGGTAAAATATTTTTATTGTAACCATAGGAATTCTTTAGCTCATAATCACAAGAATCCATGATTTTGGGTACGAAAATAATTGTAATAACTTCACGTACACAGCCATACTGAAGCTGATCGTTTCCTTAATCGATTCGTCAAGCCCAGAGAACAAGTGTTTCATGTAATCAGTCAGTGCAAATTAATCATTATATAATTGTCAATTTGAACATTTTAATTATCACCTATTAAAAATAACTATTACAGGGAGTAACCGTCGTTATTATTTCATAGGGAGTGCTTTATATATTACTAGTGTTTATTTAAGAATAGATTTGATGAGAAGCGAACAAGTTGTCATTTGCACAACAGAATATACAATTCAGACGGCCGTGCGAGCGGGAATTATTTGAACGCCCGACCGTCACCGCTGGAAACTCATCATACAATAATTTTAGTTGTTTTAAATAACGACTTGGCGCCACCCGGGATTAACACACCCCTATAAGCAACAGGTAAGGTTACTGCCGTGTTATACAGGTGATTACCGCAACGCTACGGACATCGTTAGCCACGAACTTTGATGTAACGACCCCGGTGCGAGACGAACGCATTAACAATTATTACACATACAAAATTGGTGTACATTTTACATGAAGAGAGAACCCTCATTACAACATTAATAGGTTAGTTCTATTCTGTATTATTGGAATTATTAATACACAGTATTACCTGATATGTGAGAAACACACTTTCATTCAGTATTATTTTAATTTCTTCTTTATTTTTCTTTTCAGGTTATTATATTCCGTTTTTTTAGTTGTTTATTTAATGCTTAATTTACTTTCGCTCTCTCTATTTATGGTTCGGTTACCGAATACACTTTAATTATTTCACTTCTTGAAGATATGTCTGAACTTAGTGATGGTTAAATTAAAAGTGACGCTTTCTTTCCTAGCGTGTATATTTCAGCGTCCAGGAATCAGAAGGCTTCAAGTTTTTCCTTACCAACAATCACTTTTTATAATTTCACACATTTAGCTACTATTATTATGGTCCGTTATTTACTTAATTTGCTTTATCTCACTGAATTTTATTCAGTGACTACGTAGTTATAGTCCTTTTACTTTTAATTTTCACATATTGAGTGATTTATCAATTTGTTAGAATACAAAATTTGTTCATAAACTATAGGTAAACTTGATTAGTTATTCACAAATAGATTCTATTTGTTCTATGACCTTTTATAAAAACACAATTTGTATCTAAAGTAATTCCATATTATTTTAAAAAAATTCTTATTATAATTTCAACTTATTAATGAATTTTATAAATAATTACAATAATTTGGGGTTTTAATTGTTTTTTTACGCATCAAATGTTATACCAGGCCAAAGCTTGGTCCTAGGCCTTTCACATACATTCAAGATTGTTGACAATAGACTATTATTCTGTAAATTATAAATTTTTCAATTTTACTACCATTTAGGCCTTAGTATGTACTGGTGTATTTTACAGCAGTACAATAGTTGGTAATGACATCATTTACAAACGTGCGTATTCATGACTACTATAACAATATATAGTAGGTAATGTGGTATGCAACAGTAGGTAATACACAATTATGATAGATAATATTCTAGTTTGTTTCAGGCATTTAAACTAGAACTTTGTAGAATGAACTATGTTAACTATAAATGTATACAGTAGAACTTCCATTAACCGAAATACTTTTTAACCAAAACGACCGCCAAAAATTATATATTCCTGATTTTTACAAAATTTGTTTTCCGGATAAAACATGAAAATTAATGTAATAAACAATGTTTATAAAGTGTGATTTGTCATGATAGCTCTGTTCAAAACAAATAGGTTTCCTTAGTTTGACATAGAAAGCAAGCATAGAGTGTCACCCATCAGGTCAACCACCTCGTGGATCCATTTTAGACAAAGAGGGTGGGTAATGGGTGTGTGCAGACTGTGATCATGCTGCCTATTGTGTGGTCACTTGTCATCCAAAATGTCAAGTCAGGATGTTTTGGCCCTTTAATAGTTCACATCGTCCTCTCAGCAAATGTCCGTGCAGTCGTGATAACGATTGAAGAAAAATTGGAGACAATTGAAAGAATTAAAAATAGGGAGATTTTGTGAACTGTGGTAGCCGACTATGGTGTTGGTGTTTCTACTGTTTCTGATTGGGCCAAGATGAAAAAAAGTTTGAAGAGCATGTTTTGAAGATGCCAAACAAGAAAACAATGAAGACATGTTAAAACGAGAAAGTAAGTAATGAGGCTGTGATTTTACGGTTCACGCAACAAAGGGATGGCGAAGACGATGACATAGCAGAGAGCATCAGCCATAACACTGCTGACGAGGTCTTCAGTGCCTTAGAGGTAAGAGTTAATTAGGCTATATGAAATACATGTTTTCTCATGGAGTTGTATTCATATTTTCAGTTAGTGTTACGGTTCATTGAACGATCTGAAGAGTCAAAGCCCTTTGAAGTTCTGCTAATGAAGCAATGGCAAAGTATGGCTACAAGAAAGCAATTGTAACAGGACATTTAGGCCTACCTGGGGTAATATAAAAATATTGTGTTTTATAAAAAAACTAATGTTTTATTATGTAATATTAATTTTGGGGAAACATGAAAAATAATATAAAATAATAATTATGGGAAAGTAAACAAATTTAGAGTTCATGAA
The DNA here is from genome assembly GCA_034769895.1 of Magicicada septendecula. Lineage (NCBI taxonomy): Eukaryota > Metazoa > Arthropoda > Insecta > Hemiptera > Cicadidae > Magicicada > Magicicada septendecula. The sequence goes on along the minus strand of CM068368.1, from coordinate 728,659,828 downwards.
TTATACAACGCAATAAACCAGCATGCGGTTTGTGTCAAGGTCAGCTACAGACGCTAGTAGAACAGTTATTTTGAGATACGGGACTTACAAGTTATGTAACACCAAAATTATACGATGTTCCGTCAGCCCAATACGTCATGCTGGAATGTAAGGTGCGGTTTGTCCAGCTTCACAAGTTGGCGTAGTAATACAAACAAGAACAATAAGATTTGGTCATGTAACTCCGACCACTTCAGAAAATAGTGCCTTTCATCTTGCCCCAGTTCAAATCTACCGTGATGCCAGCCGGCCGCAAATAAAAGTTCTAGAACGTAAATCGCGGGCACCCGCATCTAAAATGTGAATACCGCACATATAAAAATTTTAAATGTAAAATAACAGATGTCAACTTAATTAGAGTGAACTAACAGTTAAATGGTTTTTTCAAAAAACATGTAAATTCAGTGAAGTAAATAATGATCTACGTAGTGCACGTAGTACAAGGCGATGTCTTCTGGACTCAAATATCAGCTAAGTAACCTTCAATTGTCGTCTAACATCAACAAAATCAGATATAAATTTTATAACGAAACAAATTTTTAAGCACTAAACAAATGAGATCTCATATGGGTATGGGGGAATGTAAGACAGTGAATGAGAGTACGTATTAAATAAGGAGCGCTGGTTTGCTTAATAAGGTAGTAAATTAATTGAATAAATACCATGGTTTCGTTTTAATTGTTTCTTCTTTTAAATGTTAAACTTAGATATATATGGGAAAAATATAGCATTGAATAATTATAAATATGGCTAACAACCAATGTTCTAAAGATAATGAAGTAAATGGAAAGAAATAACGTACTATAAAATGAATAAATAATTCATGAGAAACAAATAAGTTGTTGAGTAAATCATTTCAAAATAAACCATTCTGTTCTTCTGTTCGCCTAAATCGAACCTGGCCCATGTTGTAAGTACATATTTTTTCCCTTGTAGTTGGTAACAAGATGGCGTCCGAAAAAAATGAGAACGAAAACAGTGAATAAAATTAAGATTAATTTAATTAATTTTTGAATACGAAAATAATAGTACAATTGGCTTCCGAACTTAGGGACGTTTATATAAAGAAATTTTATATAAATATAGGCCTACTTGGGAGAACAGAATGGTTGTTTAAGGTAACTAAAATATGTGTAAACATAAGTAGTAAGGTTATAATATGATTGATAGATATGTATTATAAATAAGTAAGAATTAAATAAAAATGATGAAAACTAATGAATATATTAACAATGAAATCAGCTTCACTGATAGTCAAATAAATAGCAATTTAAGCGAGACTGAATCAAGAATAATGGAAGGCGTAACGAGTCAATCGACGCCAACCGCAGTTCAGAAAGAGAATAATAGTGATATGATGAGTATGATGCCGTTACTGTTAAATAAATTTGATAGCAAATTCGATGAACAGATGAACGAAATTAATGAGAAATTGAACAAACAAAATATTAAATTTGACGAAATTAGAAACGAAATTAAACAGCAGAATTTTGATTTTAATAAGCATATTAAGGAAATTAATACAATTAAAGAGGAGATATTAGAATCAATAAGTTACAATTACAAGGAAAAATTAACGAAATGAATAAAAGGTTAGACAATAAATTAAATCAGATAATGAATAAGAAGGTAAGTAACAGTGATAATATGACGAAAAATAGTGAAGAAATAATTAATAACCAGGTGAGTAATAATGATGATTTTAATAATGAGTTCACAAGTGATAACAATGATATAATTAAAGATGTGGTGTTAGAGAGTAAGGTTGTGAATATTGGGAGTACTGATGAAGTTTTAATGGAAGTAGAATGTAATAATGGAATGTTAGTGTTAGTATGTGTTGATGAGTCAGAGTGAAAGTGGAGAGAGAGTATAGAGGTAGAGGGGTTGGAGAGGGTAAATTTCCCCCAGGTTTATTGTGAACCAAGGTGTTTACAAATGTTGTTGAAGGGCAAGAGTCCCTTATTATTGGAAGACATGAGGTCTTTGGGTTGTTCCCTGAATTTTTATGAGTTAGTGCCGTCTGTATGGGATGGTAGAGAAAGTGTGATATGGCGTTATGGTGAGAGATATTTAGAGAGAGAGTTGTGTGTAGATAGGGATATAAAGTTGTATTGAGGTTGGGAGAAGGTATAAAGAATTAGTAGAAAGGTTAGATGTAGAGAGAGCTGGTAATTATATTGAGTACTCACCTTGTATTGAAACTGAGGTAGTAGCAGAAGTAGATGATAATGTTGACAAATTATTAACTTACCTTACTTTAACAGAAAATATTAAAGGAGAAATTACCCTACCCGATGTCGACAGGAATTTTGAATTGATAGGATGCAATAATATATGTATTATCAATAGTATTGATATAGATATTGATAAAAGTAATAATGATGACTATTATAATTATAATAGCAATATGTATTTAATTATAAATGAATGGTGTAGTCATAAGATCAGATTATTATATGATGATGGGGGTTAAATAAAGAATCAGTGAATGAACATTTTAATTATTTTAGTTTATGGTGATGACCTGGCTAGATTATGAAATGAGGTGTGGTAAACAGAAAAGAAATGACAAAGAATAGTAAATAAATTTCTAGTGAAATTAATTGTGTGTGTTATAAAATGTATTTTATATAAACAATTTGTGTATGTAGTAGAAATTGATTTAATAATAATAATATATTATTATTAGATTAAATAAATAATGAGAGTTTGTAATAAATGAATTGTAATTGTTTTGGAAGAAAGTAATTAAAATAACTTGTGTTTTCAATAATTGATTGAATTAAATAATTTGAGATGAATGAATTAATTAATTAAAAATGTTGTATAAAAGAGCTTTGATAATGAAGTTAAATGATTTTATGAGATTTAGATTATAATGATTAACAAATGATTAAACATACAATAGGTTTAGATGTTGAGTCATATTGTTATTATGAGGTAAGTGATGAATTTTCTAGTGTAATTTTCAATGATCATATTAAGGTGAAATGTTGTAAATATTTGGGTAATAATGATTATTTCAATAAGGCATTTGAGTTAGTCAGAGTTAACTTTAATGGGAGTTAGAGAAAATAAGAATTTTGGAATAAAAGTAATACAGAAACGGGTTAGTAGTAGGGACACAGTAGAGATAGTGTATATATGTAGAAGGTGAGAGTAATGTGTAATTGAAGAATAAATAGGCAATGGTGAAATTTTGTAGTGAGGGGAGGTGGTAAGGAGTGATCAACGAGCGTCGTTGGGCAGGTAATTGAGAAGGGTCGAAGAGTGTTTGCCGATATTTTGTGGAGGGCAAAAGGTTATGAATGGAATTGCCAGGTTCGGGAACACACATCCTAGTTACAAAGAGGGTATCAGGTATTTTATTGTAAGAGGGGAAGGATTTAAGTGGAATTAGTGTTGAAGGGGGTTATTATTGAGAGTTTGGTGTCACCTTATGCAAATCTGTTAGTGGTTGTTAGAAGGAAGAAGGTGAGTAACATTATATATATAAATGCCCATTCAATAAATCAAATCATTGTGAATAACGGAGAATCACCCAAACCAATAAATGATGAAAATGCTTAATAGAAATTCATAGTTAAAATGTAATAATAAATGTAATGTTATGTAAAATGAAGGTTGATAACAAAGTAAACAATTTTTGGAAAATTTTATGGTACCGGTATAGTAAATGATAAATAATTGATGATTATATAGTAAAATTTCAATTGAAATTAAAATGTAATGTTTGTAATTTTATATGCAAATTTAAAAGTAAATTGTGAAATGTTTGTCTTAAGGTAATAACAACAATGTTCATTATGAGTATACTATGTTTTATTATGACGTATTGTGTGTATTAAGTTAGTGTGTAGGAATCTTAAACATGAATAATAATGTTTGTAAAATTTGTTGTAACATATAATGCTTTTTTACTTTTTGTGAATTGTAGTAGCAATGTAATTGTAAACGAATTGTATGTCTTTTTTATAGATTCCCCACTTTCGGGTGGCCCCGGCCTTACCAGCCCAGACTGTGGTTTCGGATGACAATCAGCTGTGGGCAGAATTATTGTAAAACTGACCACACAGTTGGTTGCCTGTGAAATTGGTATAACTTAGAAATCAACAGGGGGTTTTTTATCTGGGGAATCTACACAACTATGGAACAGCGGCTATCAGCGAAGGGGGTGATGGTGCTGTATTAAGGGCGTATGAATCATTATAGTAGGATTACTGGTGTCCTCGGACATCAGTAATGCCGAATTTTTACATAACACTGAAGCAAGAACGGGGTAGGCAGCGTCTACACCCTAATTAAAATTGCAGTTCTTGTGCATGCAAATGGGCGCTACAGTCCACCATCAGTAAACAATAGAGTGTGTGGAAAAGGAGCTGGCAGTTACAAGCCAGGGGCATAAACAATAAAGTGTTTATGCAACCAGGTAAATGCCTTGCACGGTTTACCCGTGAGCCTATTTACCTAATTGTAACTGGGATATGGTGGGATATTAGATTTTGATGTAGAAGGAGGTTACTAAACTGTTAGTAATGAGTTATTGAATATTAGATTGAATTATGTCAATGATGTATAAGATGTAGTTGATTTTATAATGTACTTAAATGATTTTGTGTTGATTTGGGATGTTTTGATGGAGATGGTTAACAAAGTTTGAGAAAGATATAAGTAAATAATTTGTTATTATGTAATTGATTTAAATATATTTAAGAGAATTTTTATAATGAATTTAAATATTTTTAGATGTAATTTGGGTGATGAGAGATATTTGTAATGATGTAATGGGAAATGTTTATTTAAATTCTGATGGAAATCAGGGCAGTAATTTTGAATTTTGGGATAAGAGTAAATGAGAGATGAGTATACAGAATGATGTTAAGGAAGTTTACAAATGTATCGTGTTACTTTAAGTGTTCATATAGATGTTAGAATTTAAGAGGAAAACCAGTGCTTCTTAATGCAAACCAGCACATAGCTAAAGGGGAGCAGATCAGTTAGGGATATGGTGTTATACAAGGCCACCAATTGATATTTTTATTTGATGTTTCAGAGTTTGGTGATGCTGTGGCGGCGGTCCTGAGCTGGCCAGCGCGTCAGAACAGGAGCGTAAAGTGCCTGACTGGCCTTGCGGTGTTGGGATCTCGAGAGAGAAGTCCAGCAATGTCATTCAGGTGCGGTCACGGTCACTGGACCAAGGGTAAGTTAGATATTTTTTTTGTGTAAACTGTAAATGGGGTTGTGGCGACATATCCTGACTGATCCCTTTAGGCAGTATGAGTGTGTCAATGAGAGTTTTTATGCTTTGGCATAAAACCTCTCATTGAGGGGGTATTGTAACGGGACATTTAGGCCTATCTGGGGTAATATAAAAATATTGTATTTTAATAAAAAACTAATGTTATATTATGTAATATTAATTTTGGGGAAACATTAAAAACAATATAAAATAATAATTATGGGAAAGTAAACAAATTTAGAGTTCATGAATTATACAACACAATAAACCAGCATGCGGATTTGTGTCAAGGTCAGCTACAGATGCTAGTAGAACAGTTATTTTGAGATACGGGACTTACAAGTTATGTAACACCAAAATCATACGATGTTACATCAGCCCAATACGTCACGCTGGAATGTAAGGTGCGGTTTGTCCAGCTTCACAAGTTCGCGTAGTAATACAAACAAGAACAATAAGATTTGGTCATGTAACCCCGACCACTTCAGAAAATAGTGCCGTTCATCTCACGCCAGTTCAAATCTACTCGTGATGCCGGCAGCCGCAAATAAAAGTTCTAGAACGTAAATCGCGGGCGCCCGCATCTAAAATGTGAATACAGCACCTATAAAACTTTTAAATGTAAAATAACAGATGTCAACTCAATTAGAGTGAACTAACAGTTAAATGGTTTTTTCAAAAAACATGTAAATTCAGTGAAGTAAATACTGATCTACGTAGTGCGTGTAGAACAATGCGACATCTTCTGGACTCAAATATCAGCTAAGTAACCTTCAATTGTCATCTAACATAAAATAAATCAGATATAAATTTTATGATGAAACAAATTTTTAAGCACTAAACAAATGAGATCTCATATGGGTATGGGGGAATGTAAGACGGAGTGAATGAGAGTACGTATTAAATAAGGAGCGCTCGTTTGCTTAATAAAGTAGGAAATTAATTGAATAAATACCATGGTTTCATTTTAATTGTTTCTTCTTTTAAATGTTAAACTTAGATGTATATGGGAAAAATATAGCATTGAATAATTATAAATATGGCTAACAAACAATGTTCTAAAGATAATTAAGTAAATGGAAAGAAATAACGTGCTATAAAATTAATAAATAATTCATGGGAAACAAATAAGTTGTTGAGTAAATCATTTTAAAATAAACCATTCTTTTCTTCTGTTTGCCTAAATCGAACCTGACCCATGTGGTAAGTACATATTTTTTCTCTTGTTGTTGGTAACAAGATGGTGTCCAAAAAAAATGAGAACGAAAACAGTGAATAAAATTAAGAATAATTTAAATAATTTTTGAATAAGAAAATAATAGTACAGTTGGCTTCTGAACTTAGGGACGTTTATATAAAGAAAATTTATATAAATATAGGCCTACTTGGGAGAACAGATTGGTTGTTTAAAGTAACTAAAATATGTGTAAACATAAGTAGTAAGGTTATAATATGATTGATAGATGTGTATTATAAATAAGTAAGAATTAAATAAAAATGATGAATACTAATGAATATATTAACAATGAAATCAGCTTCACTGATAGTCAAATTGAAAGTCAAATAAATAGCAATTTAAGTGAGACTGAATCGAGAATAATGGAAGTCGTAACGAGTCAATCGACGCCGACCGCAGTTAAGAAAGAGAATAATAGTGATATGATGAGTATGATGCCGTTACTGTTAAATAAATTTGATAGCAAATTCGATGAACAGAAGAACAAAATTAATGAGAAATTGAGCAAAGAAAATATTAAATTTGACGTACAGAATAGTAAATTTGACGAAATTAGAAATGAAATTAAACAGCAGAATTTTGATTTTAATAAGCATATTGTTACGACGGTCTGTTCGATCGTCGTAGGTACAGTGGAAACAAAATAAGTACAAGACACCAATTAAGTCACTAATCACACCTTTAATTGTTACAGTAAAACAGTTCGTAATTAACAACACAGTCTCTACAACAAATTAAATGAAAATTGTACACACGCAATAAAATGTCCACAAATATTAAAACTCAATTGTGTTACAATTATACCGTCTGATTATAAAACGCAACACTTCAGTAATAACTACTGGAACGTACACAGTAATAACTCTAACCGCTCTGGAAATATATCGCACTAGTACTCTCGAACCGCACTATCAAATATCTCGCATTGAACTCAACTAAGGCCGCTACCCGATGTATTCATAGTCACGCTCACACACCAGAAGCTTCCAAACTGCGTCTTATCTCTCGTGAACTACGTAATTACTACGGCCTTGACATAGTCCGAGCGCCCAAGCGAAGCCCGGCACAGTCGAGAAAATTCTCGCAAAATGCGTCTAGTAGCACGTACACCACACGCTTACGTCGAGATCCTTCTGGCATATTCGATAAAAGCGTAGATTGTTCTGTGCTGTCGTAGCAATATTAAGGAAATTAATACACGTTTTAATACAATTAAAGAGGAGATATTAGAATCAATAAGTTACAATTACAAGGAAAAATTTAACGAAATGAATAAAAGGTTAGACAATAAACTAAATCAGATAATGAATAAGAAGGTAAGTAACAGTGATAATATGACGAAAAATAGTGAAGAAATAATTAATAACCAGGTGAGTAATAATGATGGTTTTAATAACGAGTTCACAAGTGATAACAATGATATAATTAAAGATGTGGTGTTAGAGAGTAAGGTTGTGAATATTGGGAGTACTGATGAAGTTTTAATAGAAGTAGAATGTAATAATGGAATGTTAGTGTGTGTTGATGAGTCAGAGAGAAAGTGGAGAGAAAGTATAGAGGTAGAGGGGTTGGAGAGGGTAAATTTCCCCCAGGTTTATTGTGAACCAAGGTGTTTACAAATGTTGTTGAAGGGCAAGAGTCCCTTATTATTGGAAGACATGAGGTCTTTGGGTTGTTCCCTGAATTTTTATGAGTTAGTGCCGTCTGTATGGGATGGTAGAGAAAGTGTGATATGGCGTTATGGTGAGAGATATTTAGAGAGAGAGTTGTGTGTAGATAGGGATATAAAGTTGTATTGAGGTTGGGAGAAGGTATAAAGAATTAGTAGAAAGGTTAGATGTAGAGAGAGCTGGTAATTATATTGAGTACTCACCTTGTATTGAAACTGAGGTAGTAGTAGAAGTAGATGATAATGTTGACAAATTATTAACTTACCTTACTTTAACAGAAAATATTAAAGGAGAAATTACCCTACCCGATGTCGACAGGAATTTTGAATTGATAGGATGCAATAATATATGTATTATCAATAGTATTGATATAGATATTGATAAAAGTAATAATGATGACTATTATAATTATAATAGCAATATGTATTTAATTATAAATGAATGGTGTAGTCATAAGATCAGATTATTATATGATGATGGGGGTTAAATAAAGAATCAGTGAATGAACATTTTAATTATTTTAGTTTATGGTGATGACCTGGCTAGATTATGAAATGAGGTGTGGTAAACAGAAAAGAAATGACAAAGAATAGTAAATAAATTTCTAGTGAAATTAATTGTGTGTGTTATAAAATGTATTTTATATAAACAATTTGTGTATGTAGTAGAAATTGATTTAATAATAATAATAATATATTATTAGATTAAATAAATAATGAGAGTTTGTAATAAATGAATTGTAATTGTTTTGGAAGAAAGTAATTAAAATAACTTGTGTTTTCAATAATTGATTGAATTAAATAATTTGAGATGAATGAATTAATTAATTAAAAATGTTGTATAAAAGAGCTTTGATAATGAAGTTAAATGATTTTATGAGATTTAGATTATAATGATTAACAAATGATTAAACATACAATAGGTTTAGATGTTGAGTCATATTGTTATTATGAGGTAAGTGATGAATTTTCTAGTGTAATTTTCAATGATCATATTAAGGTGAAATGTTGTAAATATTTGGGTAATAATGATTATTTCAATAAGGCATTTGAGTTAGTGAGAGTTAACTTTTATGGGTTAGAGAAAATAAGAATTTTGGAATAAAAGTAATACAGAAACGGGTTAGTAGTAGGGACACAGTAGAGAGAGTGTATATATGTAGAAGGTGAGAGTAATGTGTAATTGAAGAATAAATAGGTGATGGTGAAATTTTGTAGTGATGGTGAGGTGGTAAGGAGTGATCAACGAGCATCGTTGGGCAGGTAATTGAGAAGGGTCGAAGAGTGTTTGCCGATATTTGGTGGAGGGCAAGAGGTTGTGAATGGAATTGCCAGGTTCGGGAACACACATCCTAATTACAAAGAGGGTATCAGGTATTTTATTTTAAGAGGGGAAGGATTTAAGTGGAATTAATTTTGAAGGGGGTTATTATTGAGAGTTTGGTGTCATCCTACGCAAATCTGTTAGTGGTTATTAGAAGGAAGAAGGTGAGTAAAGTTATATATATAAATGCCAATTCAATAAATCAAATCATTGTGAATAACGGAGAATCACCCAAACCAATAAATGATGAAAATGCTTAATAGAAATTCATAGTTAAAATGTAATAATAAATGTAATGTTATGTAAAATGAAGGTTGATAACAAAGTAAAAAATTATAATTATCTAAAACTTCTGGGCTGAAAGGCCGTGGTCGAATGCTTGATCTTCTACAGTTCTTGGCCTTTTTACTTCGTTGCAGAGACTCAGGAACCATTCCTAGGTTCCTACGACATAGACAGATTTTTAACACGCCACAGGCCAATAGGATCTACAGGAGGACGGAAAATGCCATGCTGCGTGAGCGCATACACCATACGCGGAGGGAATTGGCGTTAAATGATCAGAACCTGTTGAAGCTGCACTTACAACTCAGCAGTTCCCTCCAACAAGAGGATTGGGAGATGTTGGATGGTCTCACGTACAGTGCTTTTGAGGTGTGTTATACCAGTACCAGCCAGAGACAGCGTGAAAAATTCGAACGTTATGGTTCCCAGAACATCAGGGAAAGAGTACAAGATCGCGACAGGATGGACAGGATGGTCGTTAATCTCTCGAACCGTCAGCTGACACCACACGAGACCTCGGTGTTAGCCAAAGGTGAGAAGTTTGCGGTTACCCCGAAGACAGTACCGGTGGAGGAAATAGTTGCGAGCGTGGAAGCAGGTATCCGAGGACTACCCCGAGACCAGGCAGATGAGATACGGTTGGAAGGTTCTAGGGCCCTTAGAAGGGCCGCTCCGCCAAAATGCAATCTTCTGTCGGCGGAACTGCGAGCCTTGAGGGATTTGAGAAGGGATGACTCCATTGTCATTGTGCCAGCGGATAAGGGGAGTGCTACTGTGGTCTTGAACACCGAAGACTACCAGCGGAAGATTGAGGGTTTGTTAGATCCGGCCACTTATCGGAGGCTGAACAAAGATCCGACTGCTACGGTTTTAAGAAAAACGGATTCTTTAGTAAAGCAATCTTCTCTAGCGTCTGATGTGAAGACGACCGTCCGGTGTTCGGAGGCCCTTCCCCCTCATCTCTATGGTTTACCAAAGATCCATAAGGAGGACGTTCCGCTGGGTCCCATCATTAGTGCTATTGGCTCGCCTACGTACAACTTGGCTAAGCACCTCACTGGATTGCTCAAGCCGCACATCGGGCAGACAGATTCTTTTGTCCGGGACTCTTCTCATTTCCTCCAGAGGATCTGGGAGTTGGTGCTGGAGCCTGGCGATGTGCTAGTGAGTTTTGATGTGGTCTCTCTTTTCACGATGGTCCCTGTCCAGGAGGTCTTGCGGTATATAGGTGAACTGTTGCAGGCGGACATCACTACTTTGTTCCGGCAGGTCCTAACAACGACCTACTTCCAGTGGAACGGCGGCTTTTATGAACAGTTGGATGGCGTCGCGATGGGAAGTCCTCTCAGCCCTGTGGTTGCAAACTTCTACATGGAAAAATTTGAAGAGTTGGCAATTTCATCTGCGCCACTGAAGCCGAAGTGTTGGCTGCGGTATGTTGATGACACTTTCGTGGTCTGGAGCCATGGGGATGAAGAGTTGGAACGCTTCCTTGGACATCTGAATGCTGTGCACCCGCGCATACAGTTTACGATGGAGCGCGAGAGCGGTGATCAATTGGCATTTCTGGATGTGTTGGTCCTGAAAAGGACCGATGGCAGATTGGGGCACAAAGTTTATAGGAAGCCAACGCACACTGACAGATATCTGCATAAGTCCTCCAATCATCATCCTAGGCAGAAGAGGGCGGTGCTGAAGACTCTGGTTGACCGGGCAAAAAGGATCTGTGAGCCCCGGTATCTCGAAGATGAGTTTCGGCATCTCGAGGAAGCACTGCAGTCCAACGGCTACTCTGCTGCGGAGGTAAGGAGAGCTGCCCGGCCGAGATCTGCTAGGCCAGACGAGTCGGTGTTGCCCGAGGTTGTTGGCCCCACTGTCTTGCCCTACATCCGTGGCGTGACTGACCGCATCGGCAAGTTGCTGAGTAAACGGGGCGTCAGGACGATCTTTAAGCCAACCAAAAAGATCCAACAGTTCCTGCGACCGGATTCCTTGTACATGTGGCCAGCTATACATAGGCACTACGAAGCGTAGTGTCCGGATGCGCCTCTCTGAACATCGGAGATACTGCCGCCTGGGCCACCCGGAGAAGTCAGCAGTTGCTAACCATGCTCTTTCCCACGATGATCACCGGGTAACGTTTGATGAAGCCCGGGTGTTGTCTTCTGTACGGGGTTACTTCACTCGCCTGCATCTGGAGTCCATCCATATTCATAAGAATGCGTCCGTCGCTATGAACCGCCGAGGTGAAAGCATCGCCTTAAATAGTGTCTGGCATGGTTTATTTTCCATTGCCAATCAGAATGGAGAATGATGAGCTGGCTTCTCATTGGTCCGCGTTATACACTTTAAGCGGCCAAAAAGTTATGAATAGAAACAGCGTAGCCTTCTCTTACTGTTGCTTGTTCCCAGTTCATTGGGAGACGTGTTCGCCGTACCATCTATTTCGAACACTTTTTGCTACTGAAGATGGCCACCGGTGGTGTGGCTGAAACGTCTAGCTGTAGAAGATCAAGCATTCGACCACGGCCTTTCAGCCCGGAAGTTTTAGATAATTATAATGACACCGGCCGTGAAAGCCTACGTACTAAAATAAAGTAAAAAATATTTGGAAAATTTAATGGTACCGGTATAGTAAATGATAAATAATTGATGGTTAATTAGTAAAAGTTCAATTGAAATTAAAATGTAATGTTTGTAATTTTATATGCAAATTTAAAGGTAAATTGTGAAATGTTTGTCTTAAGGTAATAACAACAATGTTCATTATGAGTATACTGTTTTATTATGATGTATTGTGTGTATTAAGTTAGTGTGTAGGAATCTTAAACATGAATAATAATGTTTGTAAAATTTGTTGTAACATATAATGCTTTTTTACTTTTTGTGAATTGTAGTAGCAATGTAATTGTAAATGAATTGTATGTCTTTTTTATAGATTCCCCACTTTCGGGCGGTCCCGGCCTTACCAGCCCAGACTGTGGTTTCGGATGACAATCAGCTGTGGGCAGAATTATTGTAAAACTGACCACAGTTGGTTGCCTGTTAAATTGGTATAACTTAGAAATCAACAGGAGGTTTTTTTATCTGGGGAATCTACACAACTATGGACTATAAAACAGGTTAATTACCTTCCGTCACGCTTTTTGAAATCTGAAAACAGGATTACTCGAGTTTCGACACATTAAGTGTCATCTTCAGATCCTCGATGAATATAGGTTAAAAATACATTTGTTGATGTATGCACATCCCGTCAGATAATAAAAACAACACAAACATAACATAACAACAAAAATACTTAAATAATTTAACACATATTAAAACCGAGACAAAACAGAACGAAAACAATTATTGATTTGAAATCGGTATCGATTGATTTTACTGTATAACGTGTTCCTGCGCAGGTCCGCGTAGGCCGCGTGTATTGTGTTTTCGTTCTGTTTTGTCTCGGTTTTAATATGTGTTAAATTATTTAAGTATTTTTTTGTTATGTTTGTGTTGTTTTTATTATCTGACGGGATGTGCATACATCAACAAATGTATTTTTAACCTATATTCATCGAGGATCTGAAGATGACACATAATGTGTCAAAACTCGAGTAATCCTGTTTTCCGATTTCAAAAAGCGTGACGGAAGGTAATTAACCTGCTGTATAGTCTTAAAACGCTTTTGGAGGCAAATAAAATGTTTAAACAACTATGGAACAGCGGCTATCATCGAAGGGGGTGATAGTGCCGTATTAAGGGTGTATGAATCATTATAGTAGGATTACTGGTATCCTCGGACATCAGTAATGCCGAATTTTTACATAACACTGAAGCAAGAACGGGGTAGGCAGCGTCTACACCCTAATTAAAATTGCAGTTCTTGTGCATGCAAATGGGCGCTACAGTCCACCATCAGTAAACAATAGAGTGTGTGGAAAAGGAGCTGGCCGTTACAAGCCAGGGGTATAAACAATAAAGTGTTTATGCAACCAGGTAAATGCCTTGCACGGTTTACCCGTAAGCCTATTTACCTAATTGTAACTGGGATATGGGGGGATATTAGATTTTGATGTAGAAGGAGGTTACTAAACTGTTAGTAATGAGTTATTGAATATTAGATTGAATTATGTCAATGATGTATAATATGTAGTTGATTTTATAATGTACTTAAATGATTTTGTGTTGATTTGAGATGTTTTGATGGAGATGGTTAACAAAGTTTGAGAAAGATATAAGTAAATAATTTGTTATTATGTAATTGATTTAAATATGTTTAAGAGAATTTTAATAATGAATTTAAATATTTTTAGATGTAACTTGGGTGATGAGAGATATGTGTATTGATGTAATGGGAAATGTTTATTTAAATTCTGATGGGAATCAGGGCAATAATTTTGAATTTTGGGATAAGAGTAAACGAGAGAAGAGTATACAGAATGATGTTAAGGAAGTTTACAAATGTATCATGTTACTTTAAGTGTTCATATAGATGTTAGAAGTTAAGAGGAAAACCAGTGCTTCTTAACGCAAACCAGCACATAGCTAAAGGCGAGGAGATCAGTTAGGGATATGGTGTTATACAAGGCCACCAATTGATATTTTTGATTTGATGTTTCAGAGTTTGGTGATGCTGTGGCGGCGGTCCTGAGGTGGCCAGCGCGTCAGAACAGGAGCGTAAAGTGCCTGACTGGCCTTGCGGTGTTGGGATCTCGAGAGAAGTCCAGTAAGGTCATTCAGGTGCGGTCACGGTCACTGGACCAAGGGTAAGTTAGATATTTTTTTTATGTAAGCTGTAAAGGGGGTTGTGGCGACATATCCTGACAGTATGAGTGTGTCAATGAGAGTTTTTATGCTTCGGCATAAAACCTCTCATTGAGGGGGTATTGTAACGGGACATTTAGGCCTACCTGGGGTAATATAAAAATATTGTTTTATAAAAAAACTAAGGTTTTATTATGTAATATTAATTTTTGGGAAACATGAAAAATAATATAAAATAATAATTATGGGAAAGTAAACAAATTTAGAGTTCATGAATTATACAACGCAATAAACCAGCATGCGGATTTGTGTCAAGGTCAGCTACAGACGGTAGTAGAACAGTTATTTTGAGATACGGGACTTACAAGTTATGTAACACCAAAATCATACGATGTTACGTCAGCCCAATACGTCATGCTGGAATGTAAGGTGCGGTTTGTCCAGCCTCACAAGTTGGCGTAGTAATTCAAACAAGAACAATAAGATTTGGTCATGTAACCCCGACCACTTCAGAAAATAGTGCCGTTCATCTCGCCCCAGTTCAAATCTACTCGTGATGCCGGCTGGCCGCAAATAAAAGTTCTAGAACGTAAATCGCGGGCGCCCGCATCTAAAATGTGAATACCGCACGTATAAAAATTTTAAATGTAAAATAACAGATGTCAACTTAATTAGATTGAACTAACAGTTAAATGGTTTTTTCAAAAAACATGTAAATTCAGTGAAGTAAATAATGATCTACGTAGTGCGCGTAGTACAAGGCGATGTCTTCTGGACTCAAATATCAGCTAAGTAACCTTCAATTTTCGTCTAACATCAACAAAATCAGATATAAATTTTATGATGAAACAAATTTTTAAGCACTAAACAAATGAGATCTTATATGGGTATGGGGGAATGTAAGACGGAGTGAATGAGAGTACGTATTAAATAAGGAGCGCTGGTTTGCTTAATAAGGTAGTAAATTAATTGAATAAATACCATGGTTTCGTTTTAATTGTTTCTTCTTTTAAATGTTAAACTTAGATATATATGGGAAAAATATAGCATTGAATAATTATAAATATGGCTAACAACCAATGTTCTAAAGATAATGAAGTAAATGGAAAGAAATAACGTGCTATAAAATTAATAAATAATTCATGGGAAACAAATAAGTTGTGAGTAAATCATTTCAAAATAAACCATTCTGTTCTTCTGTTCGCCTAAATCGAACCTGGCCCATGTGGTAAGTACATATTTTTTCTCTTGTAGTTGGTAACAAGATGGCGTCCGAAAAAAATGAGAACGAAAACAGTGAATAAAATTAAGATTAATTTAATTAATTTTTGAATAAGGAAATAATAGTACACAATGTGAAAAGAAAAAGCAAAGGGAAATAGAAGATTTAAAAAAACAATTATAAAACTATTGTTAAAAATTACTTTATGTAAATAATTTGAGTTTTATTAAAATCTTTTGATAATATTGTATATTGCCTTTAGTTATTTTACCTCAAACTTTAAAAAATGACATCTTAATTATTATCCAAAATTTTGGTTATCCGAAACCGCCTCCCCATTTGTTTCGGTTAACAGAGGTTCTACTGTAGTACATTTATACAGAACATTCTAATGCATTTTATAAATAGCGTCTATATACAGTGTTCATCAGTATACATAACTTATATGTAACGTGTGGATAATGTAAATGTAAGTGAGTAATATAACCTACATACATAACCTATGTATTTTAATGACAAATAGTTTTAATTCACTACCGACTCGGAGCACAAAGTTTTTAATAGGTGAAAACATAAAAGTTTTACCTTATAGCCTTAACCGGTTTTTGTCTTTAAAAGTTTCTACAGAAATTGTGTTTGTTCGTTTAGGATGTCATTTTTATGTGTTTTTGTGTGTTTGTATATTTCCAGTTGTTCTAGAGTGTCTAGTTTTCGTCCTTTTGTGTGTACGTGTAGAATGTCCATGTTATTGTCGATGTTTCTGTATGTGTGGTTTGCTTCAATGAGGTTTGCAAACCTTTGCGCTTTTCTGGGACTTTACTTCTCCAATTGGTGCTATCACTCTCCTCTCTTCGTATTTTCTTCTCCTAACACTCTACCTGTAGATGACCACATTTCCCACAGTTGTAACACTTCAGTCTTCTGTCTTTTTCCCATCGTTCAAATCGTTGTGGCACTCGTGAATATCTGAATTGTTTGTCCAACAGCATTGTTTTTCTGTACCCATCATAACGGCAATGTGATACTGGAATCTTCTGACTACAGTGTGATGGCATAAACCCATTAATGTAGCAGGACGCTGACTTAGCAGCTTCAAACTGTAGGGCGTGAACAAGAGTTTCTGAGCTAACACTTGCTGAAGTTCACAATCTCAGATGCCATCAATAAATGTCTGCACTGCAAACCATATTTGAAAATCTTCTGGTTCTTTAGAGTAGGGCAATCTAATCAGTCTGTCGATACTTGCTTCAAACCCTTGAGGACTCTCTGTGGAACATTGTCGTCTTGTTCTCAACTGAGTGTAGTACAGATCTCGCAAATGTTTATCACCATACATTAGTTATCACCACACCATGCTTTTATCAATTCGGCATAGGTGGTCTGGCTGTCAGGTGGCACTTTCTGTAGTAGCTTTGCGGCCGGTTCTTTTAAAGCAAGAACGAGTGAAACTGCCTTTTCTTTATCTGTCCAATTATTTGCGCATGCGGCGGCTTCAAATTGCCTAAGTTACATTGCCCAGTGTGTGCTTCCAACAAAGGTTGGAGCCCTGGACATAAACCGTCCCAACCGCAGGCAAGGTGACTTTCTCTTTTGTGCTTTCTGTCTTTATCATTTGGTTCAGTCTGTTCAGAAATTTGTTTTGGTTGTATCTTCGTGAAATGTTCAACTTCACTTTTAATTTGTTCTCTTATGTTTGCTATTGAGTTTTCTACTTACGTCTTCATGGGATGACTTTAGAAGCGGACTGTCTGATGATCATTAGACCATAGACGAACCCAAATGACGATTGGAGTTCCTGATTGGCTGAAATTAGCAACACGTGATAGATTTTCATAAAGATTAGCTTCAGATAATGTACAACTCTGCTAGAATTTCTAGGAGCATGTAGCGATATTATCCAAAAGTTGTATGACTTACTTGAAGATAACGTGATTATAGAAAAGTGAATTCAGTTAAAAAACAGTAAAATTGTATGTTTTGAGCTTTTGTCATACAAGGAATGCACCGCTAAATATGACGTATATGCTGTGAAAGTTTCATTCCTAAATGTTAATTAACATAGGAGTTATTCAGGAAAATACGAAAAACACGTGGACTTGCGCACTAAAATTTGCACTGTACATGAAAGAGCATAAATTTATGGGCACTTTGATATATAGCATGTAACTACCCAACTCTTATTTCACAGGTTATATCTAATTTACAAAAAAAATAAACAAAAACAATTTTAGACCTGTCTATTAATGCCATAAAATGTGTAACACTCATTTATTATGGCTTTCTACTGCATGTTTTATTTCTCTTTCTCTCTCTCTCTCTCTCTCTCTCTCTAAATATATATGTAATAACCTATCGTGTTGGTGTCTTTAGATTTGTAAATGTTCCCCGTAATATTCGTCTTTATATGAGTAACGAAAATATGTGTGACGAGCGTTTTTATTTCGCTCGTTGCGTTCTTAGTATAAGTATGCAATTGTGGGTAATAATCTGTCAAATACTCTGTGAAGAGTTAATCGTATGTAACGAGTCGGAATATACTTTTTCTTAATACTTACGGGCAAACCGTATCTCTCGTGGTTCGATTCGAATCTTGCCGCCTCGTTACCTGATTGGCCCACGCTGTCTTGCAGTGTCGATTTCGCTAACTGCCGTATGTAGGCGTTTTCAGTTTAGTATTTCTTTATATTACTTTATTTTCTATGAATCAAACATACAGCGTTGAAGAACATTAAAATTTATTAACCCTTCTATCTATTATCCCTTCAATTACATTTAATGAATAGTACAGATTTTTATATTAATCCCGGCTTTTACAATTTTCTTAGTTGGTATCGCTCAGTCATATATCGAGACGCCAGCATGGCTTATAATGTTTGTTTACAATTATTTTTTCGTCTCAAGGTGTTAAGTCCTTTTGACTACAGAAGTTTGGATTATCGGCTAAAATGCACAAAATTATAATATTTCTTGAAACTAGGTACACAATGTTTAATACATACAAGTAAGTTATCGGCAATGAGAATTAGAATAGTGTTTGGTTAGAATTTTGTCAGCAAGTTATGTTCATTAACATTTTATTATAAATCAGTTTCAAAGGTTGTTAATTGATTAAGTTTTATTAATAGTGATATTTTAATTAACTTCAATTCTTGTTTCAAAATTGTGACCAGTGAAGTGAAAATTTTACCTCATTATTATGGATAAAGGGGAATTTATTTTTAAGTGAAATTATTAGTTTATACTCATCGGGTTCTCGTCGTGGCTCCTTCGATGTTCGTCTACTTCTTCCGGATAGGTCTAGTCATCTTCTCTTCCTCGGATGGTTCTCAATTCCCGTTCAGATGGTTTCAATTAAAGTTCGGCTTCCCCCTTGTTCCGTAGTCGTTCGTATCCTCAGTTTGAAGTAGGTCAATCCCCTTCTTCCTTCGGGATGAGTCGTCCGTTACGTTCCTTCGGAGTATTCTTCTTTTAGAGTTATTTTTATTTTTTAAATATTTTATTACTGGTTATTCCATCAGGTGTCGTATGGAATGCTTCTCCAATACTTCTTCCTTCTTGGTTTATAAAAAATTTAAGTTTTTAGAGTTAATTTCGGATTGAGAGCTGCATACGTCCGCCCTCCGCGTCAATCAATAATGAAGTCATTAGAATTCCAACGGTTTTTTGGTAATAAATCTCATTTGCTATGGTTACCTATTAAATTATGCTAATTCTCATTGGTCGTTATTTTATGTCATTGTTATATTCTAACGTTTTCTTTTGGTTTAAATCTATAAAATATCTTCAAATTAAGATTTCATTCTTATATTAGTAGTTATATTACTTACATGAATACCATTGTTCTTCTTTTTTGTTAAGGATTATTTTGATACCCCTCATGGTTACTTTTGACTAGTTAATAACATTTTCCTTATTTTCTTATTTATATTTCTTATATATTTAATCTAAAACTGGATATTATTTATACATTTTTGTATTAGGTATACTTACTTAACTGTTTAAAACTTTGGTATACTCTGATTGATACTGGGCTATTGTTTTGCTTTTAAATTTACAAAGTTCCTTCACTAAATGTTAAGCCTAGAGCCTAGACTTCCCCATACTACTATCTAACATTCTTTGTAACTTATTAACTTTATATATAGTACATTAAAACAATTTTTATATAAACAGATAATAAAACATTGGTGATTCTAACTACACCTCCTATTATAAAAATATTCCTTGCCAGGTTCAAGCCTGAAATTAAACTTCTAACTAGTTTTCTGTTTTTTACTATTATCTTGCTTATCTTATAATTTACTACATTCTATGGTTTTCTGAACAATAACAAAACTCTTATAATACTACTGTTAAACTGTACCTTGCACAATATGTCTTACTTACTAATCCCTTCACTTAAATACAGTGTCTGTCCTTCTTATTTTACTATTCATTCTAATAACTTTTTACCTTATTTTATAATTCTTACTTCCTATTACTTAAATTAATAATAGCACAATCAGTTTAATCTTACTTGCTAACATAAAGTTTATCAAAGATTGTTTAGCTATTTTATTATAGTCTGCTTATAAAATACTTTATTCTGCACACCCACTGCACTTTTCCCTTCATAGAAGGTTTCTTTAGTTATTATCACTATCACTTTTTTTTTATCACATGCTATACATAGCATTTCATCACTTATTTATTTTTATACACTTTTTATTTCACTCACTAATATTATTCACACGGTTTGTCTGATTATTTTGATATCACTGTGTGATTATGGGTCATGAATAATTAGTTTACTTTCAAATCACCTTGATCACCTTTGGTTATTATTTAATTATTGCCTTTGTTTGGCTCAAAGCATCTTTTACTGGCTTTGACTATGATATCACTATTAATTTGGGTATGGTTATTTTTTAACTCTCTACCTTACATTTATAAGTACATCTTTCTTCTCCTTTCACACAATATATATATATATATATATATATATATATATATATATAACATCACTATCTTACTTGTTATTGTTAATATGGTTATCTCTTATTTATGCCCTAACTATTTTAGTGCATTGGTTTACATAAATATTATAGTCATAATTCGGAGATTACAATGTTCGTTATTACATTCTTGGTTGCATTTAGTTTCTTATTCCTTCTTCCTTGTTACATTATATTTTCCTTGTTGTTTTCCAATCTATTGGGTCAAGTCATTGTCAGTTTCTCAGTCATTTGTCATTGTAATTTGGTCATTAATCTTTGATTTATAAGTTTTTGACCTTTCTTCTCATTTTCAGCTTTTTTGTTTATTATTAATCATCAGTGTATTTTCACTATCTTATGTCATGTTACAATATATATATATATATATATATATATATATATATATATATATATATTGTAACGTTACATAACCCAGTCCCAAAAATGATAACTTAATCACTCCACCATAAAGGTCAGAAATGGGTATAATATACCTAGCTTTAAATTACTTTATATCACAAAACATTATAAACTATACTTAATTGATATAAAGTGTACAAAGTGAGTTATAGTGTACCCAGTGAGTAAATAAGTGACTTTAAAGGGAGCATCTCACAGACTTATACTGTAGATGTAGAAACAATTGATTATAATAGTAGACTATATTGCTACTAACCAATTATGTGTTTTGTTTAAATATTGTATGATTTGTATTGTGCAGGCAACTAAAATTTAGTACCTAGGTTTAATTTTATATTTAATAGAATAATTATGTTTGAATATAAAATAACCCAGGGTTAAATATAAAATAATAATAAAAAATAAAATAATACTGTATGAGTAAAATGGCAGAAGAAAATAGTTCAGTGTAAGGATACTAGAAGAAATTAATAAATAATATATAAATTCAATTAAAGGAAATAAAAATATTAAAAACCTATATCTAAGGTTATGAGAAAATAAACGGAAAACCTTATATAAATCAAATTGGATAATAAACCAAAGTTAAAAAGAATTATTTTTCTATAAATAAGAAATAAATTTATAATAATTAAAAACAGCCTATATACTCAAAAGTATATAGATGCACCAATAAAAAATGATATAAAAATTAGTGGTTACTAAGAGTAACCATATAACAAGATATGAATTAATTGTTAAAACGATTGGAAACCGTTCGTTTAAGAAAAAGTGTAATGCCATCAAAAATTTAATAAAACCATACAAAAACTTTCGGAAACAGTGCCAAATTGAATAAAAATTAACTCGTAGTATCCACCTTATGTTCGAACTCCTTCAGATATCAACTTTAACGTGCTTTGCTCGATGAAAAATTGAAATAACCAATTACCAGATCAGGCCTAGCTGAACCGCACTTCGAGATTTTGGCGAGATTATATCTTATGGACATTCAACAAAATTACAAAACAACTATAACTCCAACACTAGAAACAGCTCCATTCAAGTAAACACTTCGAGAAAAGAGGTAAAATAAACTTTATTAATAATTGTTAACCAAGAAATCCTCATGTCGAATCGTTGTGCAGTTCCAATATTTCGTAAATGATTCCATGTGTATAATAAAGACATAATCTGTACTCTAGTGGACAAATCCGGAACTACATACTACGGAAAAAACCAAAAATTCGAAATTTATTATTTTTCTCTTGTAAAGCGTAGTATATAATTATTCATTTCTGACCGTCTCATAGCACAAAGAACTTACCCTTAACCCTGGGGAAATTAATAAAATGAATTATTTATTGTTTAATGTCTAATCAAGGATAAAATTATAATAAAAATATATTTTATTATAATTCCAATGTTTACCTAATTAAATCGATCCAATGTATTGTTGACAGAAAAAGTCGATTATAATACTTGTGTACTGGGAGAAGAGGAAATCAGTGTATTACATAAATAAATACTCTGAATATTTTATTATAAATAATCAAACGTGTATTCTTTATTGTAGAGGGTAGTTGTTATAGATTTTCAGGAAGCCAAGAAGAGGACGATCCGCCGGGGAGTATCACCAAACAGTGGTGTTTGTTTAACCTAACATTTTGAGGTCGATGTCAAAATCAGCTGGTCTTATGAACAGCGAATATTTAAAAATAAGTAATTGTATACTCCGGGTGTAATAATTTTGTTCTTACTATCTCTTCTAACTAAGATTAAACAACTTCATTAATCTCTCCCAAATCACACACACTCGATTTCTGTTTTGTTTGGTAAACATCAAATTCTATTGCTTTGAACATTAGTAAATATAATTCATAAGTGACGATCGCAAAAAGGTACTCTGACTGCTCCGAGACTTTCAAAAGACGGAAGATTACGTTACAAAGTGACGCATACAACGTGGGGCATATATTATAACTCTACACCTTGAAGATTACGTTAAAATATATATGTATATATATATATATATATATATTGAAGTGTTTCAAATGATTTAGTAATTAAAATATTGAAAATTCGTCCCCGTTTCAGGCGTTGTTTGAATTATTACTCGTGAATTAAATGATTAAAATATTAAATTGTGTCACCTACCTTTATTTGGACGTCAATTGAAACATACTTAAACCTTGACGTTCTTGTGCAAATTAACCGAAGTGTCATCTAGTGTACTCGGCAGAGAAAAACAGGTGAATGCAAATAACAAATACATATTTATAATATCATATAAACCATTATTTTATTTCGTTTAATTCTGTCATTCTTGCTAAACTACCACATCAACAATTTCGTCTTTCTCTACATTTTGTACTCTGAAAACAGATTTTGAAATATAGTTAAAAATAAATTTCCGAATTTAATTCCAATCAACATTGAGGCCGCATCCTCATTTAACAAGTACAAACAAAATTTAATATTCTCTTCTATTATATTGAACACAGACAATTACTTAACTTATATAACAATGTATTAGTTAATTTATAACAAAGGCGACCCAGCATCTTACCCATTCTCTCATTCAAACACATTTAAGTTTTATGTTCCCCGTAATAAAGAGCTCTTTTACTTTAAATTTTCATAATTGATTGAATGTGATACATTTACGTCTTTAATGGCATCACTGCTGCTCATGAGCTGCACTCCGCATTTTCGTCACCATTTGTCCGAAAAATGTTATACTTCTTTAATTCCGACGTCACTGAGTTTAGTTAATGTTGTACTGTTTGATAGCTTTCGATTCCAGGTTTAAATCACATTTTATACTGGTTAAAAGATTTTTTCGGCTCACGAGCCTTTATGCTGAACCGCGCGGTTGTGTCATTGTAGTCAGACAACAGACGCTAACTCTATTTCCAAGATGGCCAGGCGTGCTTCATCTGCATCAACTTGCTTTCTCATTGGCCCAAAAGGCACCACGTCACCTGGTAATTAATTAATTTTCTGAGAGCGAGTTTACCGTAGTTGGCTGTGTAAAAGACGACCTCGGGCTCTTGCTAAAAAGTTCGTGCTTATTCAAATGCGCGAGCAAGCAGGCGTGCGCTTGAAACATTCCAGAGTACCTGCAAATGGTACTTGTTGACAGATTTTCTGAACCAACATGCGGATGGGCGTCACCTACAGGAATGTCTGTTGTTACAGATTGAGGCCTTGTGTGGGTAACTACACTGCGCCGTATTCATAATTAAAATCAAACCTATTATCCCATTCGGTCCCGTTACAATACCCCCCCAATGAGAGGTTTTCTGCCGAAACAGAAAAACTCTCATTGCTATACCCTAAGAGGATCAGTAATGATATGGCGCCAACAACCCCCCTTTAATTTCTAAACACATCATGGGTAAACTACCCCCCTAGCTCGGCGACTATGGCTGCACCTGAACGATATTACTGGACTTCTCTATCCGAGATCCCAACACCGTAAAATCGGACAGGCATTCACCACAGTACCACCTTACCTTGTGACATTCCCAATAAAATTCTATAACTGGCCTTATACCACACCAGACCCTCAACCGATATGTATCCCCTTACATACATGCTGGATTGCCTTTAGCAAAATACTGGGTGTGTACATATATTCGTTACCAAACTACACACTATCTCCACATATTAATTATTAAAGTAAAATTCATAAGCATTTTATATTTGCTGCTACCCGAAATTCATTCCCCTTTTTCAACCTTAAATTTCTCTTGACGTTCAAGTCAAAGTACAGTATTTTAATTTTGTTCACATAGTGAAATTAATCTAAGTCCCTTATCAAAATCCACATCCAAGTCAATTTATATCATCTCTTTCCATTACTTAATTTCATCGCAAATTTTAAATCTTTCCAAAAATTCCCAAAATCTTTTAAATAAATTTACTTTAGCATTCTTATTAACTAGATGCTAACAATCATAATAAACAAATAAAAATAAACAACTTATTTCTACCATAAATTCAAAAATAACTACACTTGATTACAAAAGATGACATAAGATAAACATCATGAATCAGCTGACACCTTCTCTACCTATAGTGAATCTTAAAATTTTAAATAGAATTCCTTACTGCAAAGAAAAAAATTTTTTTTCTTCAAAAAAATTTAATTTCCAAAAAAGCTATTTTGCCAATTAATAAAAATAATTATTCAATCATTTAATTAAATTGATTAACAAAAGAATCTATAAATCAATTATAAGAAACATACTACATCTCTAACACCAGTCATCAGCTGATGTCTCATGGTCAGTTGAACGACCTTACCCTAGACACACTACACAAAATTATACAATGTAAAATGCATAACACATGTTTATAATTCCTACAATCTAACATAGCACAGCATAATAAACACCTTCTCTCCTAGAATTAATCTTTTCAAAACCAGTAAAGTCATCTATAAAATTATCATATAGAGCATAACATATTTAAATCAACTACTTCTGAACAAGTTATCTACTGGAAAACGTTAATCATCTGCCATTGTCAGAATATTTCTTAACTCAAAATACAATCATTTGGTTATCTCATCAACTCATCCACATACTTCAGTTTAAGGTTTTATTTCGTTACTACCCTTAGTAACCTCCTTCCACACACACTATGGCCACCCTGGACTGTAGCGCCCAGTTGCTTCACAAGAACTGAAGTTAGGGAGGAATTTTGTCATCTCCTGTCCTTGCTTCGGCCTTACATTTTTTTAAATTCAGTTATCATAATACCTGATTATATAGTCACAACCTTACAGCTAGTCTATCACCCTTTTATTTGTTTCCACACGAACAAGGTGATAGCCGCTGTTCCATAGTTCCGGGGATTTCCCCTTGAGTCATCCCCCCATTAATTTCAAATTCACACGAATTTTCAAGGCAACGAACCATGGTCAGTTTTACAATTTCTGTCCACAGCTGATTGTCGTCCAAAACCACGATTAGTGCTGGTGAAACAGTAATCGCCCGAAAAGGCGGGGAAATCATCTTCCATTAGCATGTTTTTACTTCATCATTTCTATACACTGTACGTTAGTAATTGATATATAATATAATTAATTAATTAATTAAAAATGTTGTATAAAAGAGCTTTGGTAGGGAAGTTAAATGATTTTATGAGATTTAGATTATAATGATTAACAAATGATTAAACATACAATAGGTTTAGATGATGAGTCATATTGTTATTATGAGGTAAGTGATGAATTTTCTAGTGTAATTTTCAATGATCATATTAAGGTGAAATGTTGTAAATGTTTGGGTAATAATGATTATTTCAATAAGGCATTTGAGTTAGTCAGAGTTAACTTTAATGGGAGTTAGAGAAAATAAGAATTTTGGAATAAAAGTAATATAGAAACGGGTTAGTAGTAGGGACACAGTAGAGATAGTGTATATATGTAGAAGGTGAGAGTAATGTGTAATTGAAGAATAAATAGGCAATGGTGAAATTTTGTAGTGAGGGGAGGTGGTAAGGAGTGATCAACGAGCGTCGTTGGGCAGGTAATTGAGAAGGGTCGAAGAGTGTTTGACGATATTTTGTGGAGGGCAAAAGGTTATGAATGGAATTGCCAGGTTCGGGAACACACATCCTAGTTACAAAGAGGGTATCAGGTATTTTATTTTAAGAGGGGAAGGATTTAAGTGGAATTAGTGTTGAAGGGGTTATTATTGAGAGTTTGGTGTCACCCTATGCAAATCTGTTAGTGGTTGTTAGAAGGAAGAAGGTGAGTAACATTATATATATAAATGCCCATTCAATAAATCAAATCATTGTGAATAACGGAGAATCACCCAAACCAATAAATGATGAAAATGCTTAATAGAAATTCATAGTTAAAATGTAATAATAAATGTAATGTTATGTAAAATGAAGGTTGATAACAAAGTAAACAATTTTTGGAAAATTTTATGGTACCGGTATAGTAAATGATAAATAATTGATGATTATATAGTAAAATTTCAATTGAAATTAAAATGTAATGTTTGTAATTTTATATGCAAATTTAAAAGTAAATTGTGAAATGTTTGTCTTAAGGTAATAACAACAATGTTCATTATGAGTATACTATGTTTTATTATGATGTATTGTGTGTATTAAGTTAGTGTGTAGGAATCTTAAACATGAATAATAATGTTTGTAAAATTTGTTGTAACATGTAATGCTTTTTTACTTTTTGTGAATTGTAGTAGCAATGTAATTGTAAACGAATTGTATATCTTTTTTATAGATTCCCCACTTTCGGGTGGTCCCGGCCTTACCAGCCCAGACCGTGGTTTCGGATGACAATCAGCTGTGGGCAGAATTATTGTAAAACTGACCACAGTTGGTTGCCTGTTAAATTGGTATAACTTAGAAATCAACAGGAGGTTTTTTTATCTGGGGAATCTACACAACTATGGACTATAAAACAGGTTAATTACCTTCCGTCATGCTTTTTGAAATCCGAAAACAGGATTACTCGAGTTTCGACACATTAAGTGTCATCTTCAGATCCTCGATGAATATAGGTTAAAAATACATTTGTTGATGTATGCACATCCCGTCAGATAATAAAAACAACACAAACATAACATAACAACAAAAATACTTAAATAATTTAACACATATTAAAACCGAGACAAAACAGAATGAAAACACAATTATTGATTTGAAATCGGTATCGATTGATTTTACTGTATAACGTGTTCCTGCGCAGGTCCGCGTAGGCCGCGTGTATTGTGTTTTCGTTCTGTTTTGTCTCAGATTTAATATGTGTTAAATTATTTAAGTATTTTTTTTTGTTATGTTTGTGTTGTTTTTATTATCTGACAGGATGTGCATACATCAACAAATGTATTTTTAACCTATATTCATCGAGGATCTGAAGATGACACGTAATGTGTCAAAACTCGAGTAATCCTGTTTTCGGATTTCAAAAAGTGTGACGGAAGGTAATTAACCTGCTTTATAGTCTTAAAGCGCTTTTGGAGGCAAATAAAATGTTTAAACAACTATGGAACAGCGGCTATCAGCGAAGTGGGTGATAGTGCCGTATTAAGGGTGTATGAATCATTATAGTAGGATTACTGGTATCCTCGGACATCAATAATGCCGAATTTTTACATAACACTGAAGCAAGTACGGGGTAGGCAGCGTCTACACCCTAATTAAAATTGCAGTTCTTGTTGATGTAAATGGGCGCTACAGTCCACCATCAGTAAACAATATAGTGTGTGGAAAAGGAGCTGGCTGTTACAAGCCAGGGGTATAAACAATAAAGTGTTTATGCAACCAGGTAAATGCCTTGCACGGTTTACCCGTGAGCCTATTTACCTAATTGTAACTGGGATATGGGGGGATATTAGATTTTGATGTAGAAGGAGGTTACTAAACTGTTAGTAATGAGTTATTGAATATTAGATTGAATTATGTCAATGATGTATAATATGTAGTTGATTTTATAATGTACTTAAATGATTTTGTGTTGATTTGAGATGTTTTGATGGAGATGGTTAACAAAGTTTGAGAAAGATATAAGTAAATAATTTGTTATTATGTAATTGATTTAAATATGTTTAAGAGAATTTTAATAATGAATTTAAATATTTTTAGATGTAACTTGGGTGATGAGAGATATGTGTATTGATGTAATGGGAAATGTTTATTTAAATTCTGATGGGAATCAGGGCAATAATTTTGAATTTTGGGATAAGAGTAAATGAGAGAAGAGTATACAGAATGATGTTAAGGAAGTTTACAAATGTATCATGTTACTTTAAGTGTTCATATAGATGTTAGAAGTTAAGAGGAAAACCAGTGCTTCTTAACGCAAACCAGCACATAGCTAAAGGGGAGGAGATCAGTTAGGGATATGGTGTTGTACAAGGCCACCAATTGATATTTTTGATTTGATGTTTCAGAGTTTGGTGATGCTGTGGCGGCGGTCCTGAGCTGGCCAGCGCGTCAAAACAGGAGCGTAAAGTGCCTGACTGGCCTTGCGGTGTTGGGATCTCGAGAGAGAAGTCCAGTAAGGTCATTCAGGTGCGGTCACGGTCACTGGACCAAGGGTAAGTTAGATATTTTTTTTATGTAAACTGTAAAGGGGGTTGTGGCGACATATCCTGACAGTATGAGTGTGTCAATGAGAGTTTTTGTGCTTCGGCATAAAACCTCTCATTGAGGGGGTATTGTAACGGGACATTTAGGCCTACCTGGGGTAATATAAAAATATTGTGTTTTATAAAAAAACTAAGGTTTTATTATGTAATATTAATTTTTGGGAAACATGAAAAATAATATAAAATAATAATTATGGGAAAGTAAACAAATTTAGAGTTCATGAATTATACAATGCAATAAACCAGCATGCGGATTTGTGTCAAGGTCAGCTACAGACGCTAGTAGAACAGTTATTTTGAGATACGGGACTTACAAGTTATGTAACACCAAAATCATACGATGTTATGTCAGCCCAATACGTCACGCTGGAATGTAAGGTGCGGTTTGTCCAGCCTCACAAGTTGGCGTAGTAATACAAACAAGAACAATAAGATTTGGTCATGTAACCCCGACCACTTCAGAAAATAGTGCCGTTCATCTCGCCCCAGTTGAAATCTACTCGTGATGCCGGCTGGCCGCAAATAAAAGTTCTAGAACGTAAATCGCGGGCGCCCGCATCTAAAATGTGAATACCGCACGTATAAAAATTTTAAATGTAAAATAACAGATGTCAACTTAATTAGATTGAACTAACAGTTAAATGGTTTTTTTCAAAAAACATGTAAATTCAGTGAAGTAAATAATGATCTACGTAGTGCGCGTAGTACAAGGCGATGTCTTCTGGACTCAAATATCAGCTAAGTAACCTTCAATTTTCGTCTAACATCAACAAAATCAGATATAAATTGTATGATGAAACAAATTTTTAAGCACTAAACAAATGAGATCTTATATGGGTATGGGGGAATGTAAGATGGAGTGAATGAGAGTACGTATTAAATAAGGAGCGCTGGTTTGCTTAATAAGGTAGTAAATTAATTGAATAAATACCATGGTTTCGTTTTAATTGTTTCTTCTTTTAAATGTTAAACTTAGATATATATGGGAAAAATATAGCATTGAATAATTATAAATATGGCTAACAACCAATATTCTAAAGATAATGAAGTAAATGGAAAGAAATAACGTGCTATAAAATTAATAAATAATTCATGGGAAACAAATAAGTTGTGAGTAAATCATTTCAAAATAAACCATTCTGTTCTTCTGTTCGCCTAAATCGAACCTGGCCCATGTGGTAAGTACATATTTTTTCTCTTGTAGTTGGTAACAAGATGGTGTCCGAAAAAAATGAGAACGAAAACAGTGAATAAAATTAAGATTAATTTAATTAATTTTTGAATAAGGAAATAATAGTACACAATGTGAAAAGAAAAAGCAAAGGGAAATAGAAGATTTAAAAAAACAATTATAAAACTATTGTTAAAAATTACTTTATGTAAATAATTTGAGTTTTATTAAAATCTTTTGATAATATTGTATATTGCCTTTAGTTATTTTACCTCAAACTTTAAAAAATGACATCTTAATTATTATCCAAAATTTTGGTTATCCGAAACCGCCTCCCCATTTGTTTCGGTTAACAGAGGTTCTACTGTAGTACATTTATACAGAACATTCTAATGCATTTTATAAATAGCGTCTATATACAGTGTTCATCAGTATACATAACTTATATGTAACGTGTGGATAATGTAAATGTAAGTGAGTAATATAACCTACATACATAACCTATGTATTTTAATGACAAATCGTTTTAATTCACTACCGACTCGGAACACAAAGTTTTTAATAGGTGAAAACATAAAAGTTTTACCTTATAGCCTTAACCGGTTTTTGTCTTTAAAAGTTTCTACAGAGGCTGCTGTCGGGAGCACTGTCCATCTTGTTGGCGACGGTATCGACTTTTGAAAGATCGATGTGTGTGGGGGGGTATGATATGTTCAAAAAATGCGTGTGATTTGAATTGTGTTTGTTCGTTTAGGATGTCATTTTTATGTGTTTTTGTGTGTTTGTATATTTCCAGTTGTTCTAGAGTGTCTAGTTTTCGTCCTTTTGTGTGTACGTGTAGAATGTCCATGTTATTGTCGATGTTTCTGTATGTGTGGTTTGCTTCAATGAGGTTTGCAAACCTTTGCGCTGTTCTGGGACTTTACTTCTCCAATTGGTGCTATCACTCTCTTCTCTTCGTATTTTCTTCTCCTAACACTCTACCTGTAGATGACCACATTTCCCACAGTTGTAACACTTCAGTCTTCTGTCTTTTTCCCATCGTTCAAATCGTTGTGGCACTTGTGAATATCTGAATTGTTTGTCCAACAGCATTGTTTTTCTGTACCCATCATAACGGCAATGTGATACTGGAATCTTCTGACTACAGTGTGATGGCATAAACCCATTAATGTAGCAGGACGCTGAGTTAGCAGCTTCAAACTGTAGGGCGTGAACAAGGGTTTCTGAGCTAACACTTGCTGAAGTTCACAATCTCAGATGCCATCAATAAATGTCTGCACTGCAAACCATATTTGAAAATCTTCTGGTTCTTTAGAGTAGGGCAATCTAATCAGTCTGTCGATACTTGCTTCAAACCCTTGAGGACTCTCTGTGGAACATTGTCATCTTGTTCTCAACTGAGTGTAGTACAGATCTCGCAAATGTTTATCACCATACATTAGTTATCACCACACCATGCTTTTATCAATTCGGCATAGGTGGTCTGGCTGTCAGGTGGCACTTTCTGTAGTAGCTTTGCGGCCGGTTCTTTTAAAGCAAGAACGAGTGAAACTGCCTTTTCTTTATCTGTCCAATTATTTGTGCATGCGGCGGCTTCAAATTGCCTAAGTTACATTGCCCAGTGTGTGCTTCCGACAAAGGTTGGAGCCCTGGACATAAACCTTCCCAACCGCAGGCAAGGTGACTTTCTCTTTTGTGCTTTCTGTCTTTATCATTTGGTTCAGTCTGTTCAGAAATTTGTTTTGGTTGTATCTTCGTGAACTGTTCAACTTCACTTTTAATTTGTTCTCTTATGTTTGCTATTGAGTTTTCTACTTACGTCTTCATGGGATGACTTTAGAAGCGGACTGTCTGATGATCATTAGACCATAGACGAACCCAAATGACGATTGGATTTCTTGATTGGCTGAAATTAGCAACACGTGATAGATTTTCATAAAGATTAGCTTCAGATAATGTACAACTCTGCTAGAATTTCTAGGAGCATGTAGCGATATTATCCAAAAGTTGTATGACTTACTTGAAGATAACGTGATTATAGAAAAGTGAATTCAGTTAAAAAACAGTAAAATTGTATGTTTTGAGCTTTTGCCATACAAGGAATGCACCGCTAAATATGACGTATATGCTGTCAAAGTTTCATTCCTAAATGTTAATTAACATAGGAGTTATTCAGGAAAATACGAAAAACACGTGGGCTTGCGCACTAAAATTTGCACTGTACATGAAAGAGAATAAATTTATGGGCACTTTGATATATAGCATGTAACTACCCAACTCTTATTTCACAGGTTATATCTAATTTACAAAAAAAATAAACAAAAACAATTTTAGACCTGTCTATTAATGCCATAAAATGTGTAACACTCATTTATTATGGCTTTCTACTGCATGTTTTATTTCTCTCTCTCTCTCTCTCTCTCTCTCTCTCTCTATATATATATATATATATATATATATATATATATATATATATATTGTTACGGAACGTTGTCCTTCTTTTTTAAAACCCCACTGTTGGGTTTGTCAATTTGTTTTGAATTACTTTAATTATGTAAATCTCGGAGATATTTGGAGTTGTGGGATATATTGATGTAATTAATTAATATTAACTTAGCTCTTTAAGAAATATCAGTGTTAGTGTACCTAACACTTAAACAACTTAAGCATTATTCTACAATTTCTTCCAACACTATTATACCTTGAAGAGAGTTATGTCTAATTTTGTATTTTTACGCTCTCTCTTTGGTGTCAGACAATTCCGCTATAAGCGCTGTAGTATCGGCTCAACGAAACTTATAGGTTATTTCGATGTTTATGTTAACCAATTATTCTATACTTATTCAGTTACTTTTTTGTTCCCAGCTCATTAAACCATACTCCAAATAACAAGATTTTACAAATATATAAAGGTTCTTTATTCGTTTACTTATTTAACATTGAATAAGATATGTTCTAATTAACATATGCTTGGGCTATAGATTTCATGAATCGATTGTTGATTATTGTAATCCTTTATTTAAATTTAGTTATATAGTGTGTTTTGATTTGTAATTAATTTAATTCAGGGTGTGAAGGTTCTTGTAACTGTGGGGAAGATTAAAAATACATAGATAAGAATGCAAGATTTACAAATTTGAAGTGTTGTGTAGTTAGTATGATTAATATAATAATAATTTACCATACTAGAACGAAGCAAATCGTGTAGGCGGTTGATCGCTAAATTTACTGTTCTGGATGATTATGCCGTACGATTTTCCTTCTTCGGTTTAATAAAAAGGAATTCTTGTCCTGTTCACTTCGGAAATACAGCTCTTTGGATTTATTTACAGCCCGATTGATGTTTCTTCTGCAACGCCAGGATCCAAATAAGTTCTTCTTTCGGTTGAAGCAATTAGTGTTGTTCCGTGTATTTGAAAGGTTATAATTTCTGATGTAGTGAATATTATTAATTGTGATACTGTTAATTCTTTCTATTTGTTTTAATATCTCATCAATTCCCTTCGGATATGGGACAGTTCAAGTTCTTTCTTGTAGAATCCAGTTATTTATTCTCTATTATGATTTCATATTGTAGTGTTATTTGGTTAAACTGTATTGGTGATAGACGTAAATATTGTCATTAGAATTTTGTATTTTATAATCGTATCTGATAATTTAGAATATTACGATTAAATAGATTATTCTTGGGTTTTTTAATCTCATCACATTCAGTTCATCAAAGCAATTATTGTTAAGTCAACAACTTCCTCTTCTTCTGTCGTCCCTAGCAACACATGACTTCTTCCTTCCGCATATCTTGAATATAGTATTTATTTCATATATTTTTTGTCTATTTCTTATCAATTTGCTATGCTATCGGAATGTAACTTTACCGATAGTTGGTTTATTATTTTCTACACATATTCTGCTGGTTTTTTGATATAAGCCGGTTTTTTTCCTTTTTTATATTTAATACACTTTCGATATTAAATGTTATTAATCGATATCATGGCATTATGGTATTATCATAATTTGTATAAATTTTATTATATATTATTATTAATTTAATG
Organism: Magicicada septendecula; assembly: GCA_034769895.1. Taxonomy (NCBI): domain Eukaryota; kingdom Metazoa; phylum Arthropoda; class Insecta; order Hemiptera; family Cicadidae; genus Magicicada; species Magicicada septendecula. Next base: position 728,625,322 of record CM068368.1, on the reverse strand, counting down.
TTTTTTCTAGCTCTTCAAATCGTATTTATTAATTATTATTAATTGATGTATCTAACCTTTATGTTATGAGTGTTTATATAGTAGTTTTGGCTGTTAGGCCTTTTATTGTAAACGGATCTACCTGTGTTTATAACTGGTACACATCTATAGCCCCTTTTACATAAATTCATACATATAATCAAATCTTAACTATTAACATTTACATAAACAATTATTTTTTCCATATCTAATAACAATTTTATGTTGACCTATGGATCACATATAAGAAAATTCAAATCTATTAACATTAATTAGCTGCTTCACACTTCATTCTACAACAGTCATTGAATAATACAACTTGTTTCATTATCTTTCATTAACTCAACACATATTTGGTATAACATAACATAAACTTTATCATAACATTTGTTGTCACAAAATAATACCTCTTAACTCAAAATTCTTATTTGTTATTACTATAAAGTAAATCATTGTTTCATTTTTTTTTTGCTTTTCACTAAACATATATCATCAACTATTATCTAACTTACAGGTTCGTTTATTCTTGTTAATACTACCTTGCATCCTTATTTACCTTTATGATTATAATTGTAATTATTGGATCTTTGTTCTATTATGGGGTTTTATATTGACTTGTTTATTATTCTGTGAACCTTGTTTTTATGTAACATGAATGCTAGCATTTCTGTTGCGTTACATATGCTCCCCCTCCTAAAAAAGTTTAGTTTACCTTAATGAAGTTTAGGTCAAATAAACTTGTCTTTTTCACATGCCTTTTCTTCATTTCATTGTTAATGGTTGACGATGGGATTTTCAATGTAACTTCATTATACTAGTATTAATACTTTTTTTTTATTTAATAACATTTCATCATTTTAATTAACATTCTTGATCATTTTTATTTCTGTACACATTATTTGTTGGTAGTTGGCTACAATATTCAATGATACATTAGTTTCACATCTCTTCTATTTATAATTACTATAATCACTGTATTTCTCAATTATTCTCCTGTTAACTCATTTCTTTCTGTTTTCTTCGTCCTACTCTTTTGGAAACTGAAGTTATTCTTGCAACTATTCTAATATTCCTTAAATATTTAATTTCACTAACAATCCCTAACACATGCGTTGGTACAGTTCAGAGAGGCACTGTTTGGCTTCATACTCTGCTGTCCACACCACATTTTAATATAGTACTGCTGGAATTCATCTACAGTCAGCTCAGCTATAAAATATAATAATAATCTCCTAATAATCTCTTTAATTATTTAATAATAAATATTTGGGAAAAGATTTTTTCCTTTGTTGCCTTTATATTTCTTCGTTACTATTCTTCATATTTCGTAATTCCATTTTAATTCCTTAAACATTCGTTGATATTGACTTTGACAGTTATCATTTGTAATCATTTTTGTTTTCATTTTTGTTGAGATTCTAATGCTAAGTATCTTCTTCATTTGTTTTTTTCTCTGATCACAATATTTTCTAAATAGTTGTTGTGTGATGATCATTATAACTGTATTTCAGACTAAATACATTCCTTAGCCCAACTATTCTTCTTCTTATCGTATTTCATTATTTTGGCTGTTTATTTTTCAATGAATTATGTTCATAAATACTCTTTCTTTCTTGTCTTCTTTAACATTATATTGGTTACATTCAATCGTTTACTGAAGTTGTTTCCATCATTTGGCAATGTAGTATGTATTTTAGGTCATATGATTTTTCTCTTTCTTTATTTTGCATAGGTAGATTTGAGGTAAAAACTTTTATCTTGGGGTTTCATTCTTCATTATTCACACTATTTCTTTATAAACATTTAATAATAATTCTCGCTTTCTTCTGTAATCTTGGGATTTGTTATTCATTATTCACACTATTTCTTTATAAACATTTAATAATAATTCTCGCTTTCTTCTGTAATCTTGGGATTTGTTATTCATTATTCACACTATTTCTTTATAAACGTTTAATAATAATTCTCGCTTTCTTCTGTAATCTTGGGGTTTCATTATTCATTATTCACACTATTTTTTTATAAACATTTAATAATAATTCTCGCTTTCTTCTGTAATCTTGGGGTTTCATTATTTATTATTCACACTATTTTTTTATAAACATTTAATAATAATTCTCGCTTTCGTCTGTAGGGGTTTCATTATTCATTATTCACACTATTTCTTTATAAACATTTAATAATAATTATCGCTTCCTTCTGTAATCTTGGGGTTTCATTATTCATTATTTACACTATTTCTTTATAAACATTTAATAATAATTCTCGCTTTCTTCTGTAATCGATAATAAGTTGTTCTTATTGTATTTTAGAATTTAGTGGTAGTATTCAACTCAAATTCTTTTTTCAATTCCAAGTATTTTCTCTTCAAGACTGGTAATAAGTTGTTCTTATCATATTTTAGAATTTATTCATAATATTTCTTTATAAACATTTAATAATAATTCTCGCTTTCTTCTGTAATCTTGGGGTTTCATTATTCACACTATTTTTTTATAAACATTTAATAATAATTCTCGCTTTCTTCTGTAATCTTGGTGTTTCATTATTTATTATTCACACTATTTCTTTATAAACATTTAATAATAATTATCGTTTTCTTCTGTAATCTTGGGGTTTCATTATTCATTATTCACACTATTTTTTTATAAACATTTAATAATAATTCTCGCTTTCTTCTGTAATCGATAATAAGTTGTTCTTATTGTATTTTAGAATTTAGTGGTAGTATTCAACTCAAATTCTTCTTAAATTCCAAGTATTTTCTCTTCAAGAATGGTAATAAGTTGTTCTTATCATATTTTAGAATTTATTCATTTTATAATATTTCCGTATCTTGTCAATTGGTTGCCTGGTCAGTTTTCATCGAATCAGTCCCATTTTTCTGGTTGACTGCTTCTTTTTCTAACCATGGTCCATTAATTCGACTGCACCCGTTGTCCGGATTACTGCAGTGTTCATACCAATTTTTTCACTTTTTACATATCTCTTGTGCATGATACAAAGCCAGTACTGTAACTCGGCTGATGCAAAGTCTTCATTTAAGTCAGGGTATACAGTTATATTTAGCTCCTTTTGAATTATCAGGTATCGTATCCCCTCTATTCTAGCATAATCACTGGTATATTCTATCTTTCCATTCCCTTGGATATCGGTACTATTTACCAAATGTTTTACGGGTATCTTCCGTATTAATGATATAATTGATTTGGTCATATATTCTTTAACCGTTGATATTTTCACATAATATTTAAATTTATTCAATGTTTTTATAATTGTTCTATGGTGGGTTATTTTGGTTATTTTCATGAAGTTTCTTGTATGTTTCATATCTTTACATAACTCCCTTCTTTCATTAATTGGGATGTTAAACGCACTAACTAATCCACCTTTCCTCATCTCCGTTTCTTCTTTGGTATTGACTATTTTCTTTCTCCATATTTTCCTTATCTTCTGGATATTCTCTTCTATGGTCAGATTTATTATAATACCTTCGGAAGTGCTGTCTAGTGTTTTAGACATATTCTTTAAACACAGCTCCATTTCTTTATTTGTCTTCCCCTTGTATTTATCCACTTCTGGGCTAAGCGTGTTATCGTTTTCAAACTTCCCTTTGAAAGTTTCCATTATCTCATTATTGAACTGCTCCTTCTTGTCCTCAATCTGCTTTAAACCTGCTTCGTTCATTTTTTCAATTCTTTCATCCATTCGCCTTAAGTTTTCTTTGTTCATTTGTAGGATTCCTTCCTTCATTTGTTTTAAACCCTCATTATTCCTATCTAACCTTTCGTGAATTTGGTTTAATCTTTCGTTCATTTGTTTTGAGGTTTCTTTAATTTCCTCATGGGTTTTATCGTATTTTTCCTCCAGTCTCTTTGAGTTTTCCTTATTGCTTTCCTTATTCTCCTTAATTTCCTCATTTATTTTATCTAATTTTTCCTCCTGTTTCCTAAAATTCTCCTTGGTGAGTCTGCTATCTTCCTTAATACTACTCATGAACTCCATTAATTTTTCCCAATTTAGTCCTTCTCTAGCTCCTGCTTTATCTATTTGGTCCCCTTGGGCAACTTCTTCAATTACTTCCTTTTCCTTGTCCGTAATTATTTCAGTTTCCGTTATTTCGTCTGTCTGTTGTTCCATTTCACTATCTGTTATTAGTTCTATTTCCTGTTCTTGTTCATCTCTTTCCTTCTCCGTTTCTCCTGCCCTAATCCTTGATCTACCTCTGGTATACATGTTTATTCTCCCACAGTTGCCTGCTCTGGTTAAGTAATATTAATATGGTTACAGTTACTTAACTTAAGCCCTACACAAGTTGAGCGCCAATTTGTTACGGAACCCTCGGCTCTTACGTTGTCCCTTACGGTCGCGGGATTCTCGTTATTTCCGCCCCAACGTTGCCGGCGTCAATTTGTTACGCAACGTCTTTCTTTTTTAAAACCCCACTGTTGGGTTTGTCAATTTGTTTTGAATTACTTTAATTATGTAAATCTCGGAGATATTTGGAGTTGTGGGATATATTGATGTAATTAATTAATATTAACTTAGCTCTTTAAGAAATATCAGTGTTAGTGTACCTAACACTTAAACAACTTAAGCATTATTCTACAATTTCTTCCAACCCTATTATACCGTGAAGAGAGTTATGTCTAATTTTGTATTTTTACGCTCTCTCTTTGGTGTCAGACAATTCCGCTATAAGCGCTGTAGTATCGGCTCAACGAAACTTATAGGTTATTTCGATGTTTATGTTAACCAATTATTCTATACTTATTCAGTTACTTTTTTGTTCCCAGCTCATTAAACCATACTCCAAATAACAAGATTTTACAAATATATAAAAAATATCACTATAATATTGACGACTCGGAACACAAAGTTTTTTATAAGTAAAAACGTAAAGTTTTACCTTACAGCCTAAACCGGCTTTCACCTATAGAAGGCTTCATCAGAGGCTGTCGTTAGTAGCGCTGCTCGTCTTGTTGTTGGCGACGAGAAAGTGTTTCAAAAGATTGAAGCTGTGTGTGTGTGGTGAGATGTGTTCGAATAATGCGTGCGATTTGAATTGTGTCTGTTCGTTTAGGATGTCGTTTTTATTTGTTTTTGTGTGTTTGTATATTTCTAATTGTTCTAGAGTGTCTAGTTTTCAGCCTTTTGTGTGTACGTGTAGTATGTTCATGTTATTGTCGATGTTTTTATATGTGTGGTTTGCTTCAATGAGGTGGTTTGCGAAGGTAGATTCTGTAGTGGTGTGGAGTGCTTTTGTGTGTTCAATGTATCTCTGTTTGAAGCTACGTCCTGTCTGGCCTATGTAGAATTTACTGCAATTTGAACAATTTAGTTTATATACACCGGGTAGATCGAATTTGTTTTGTGCTTTGGGCATGCGTTTTGATAGTGTGTGTTCTATTTTGTTAGTAGTTTTGTAAGCGATTCTGTATCCTGCTTTTTTGAATTTGTGGGCAATTTTTTCTGTTTGTTTGTTGATGTATGTTAGTGTTATGAATTTGTTGTTTTCTGTCTTTGTCTGTTGTTTGTTTTGTGTTTTGTGTAGGAGTTTACTGACTATTGTTCTGTCATAACCGTTAGATTCTGCTAGATATTTTATCGTGTTTAGTTCGTCTTTGTAGTCTATTTCATCTAAGGGGATGTTGTTAAGTCTATGTATCATGGTTCTAAAAGCAGCTAGTTTGTGTTGTATTGGGTGATTGGAGGTGTTGTGTATTAGTGTGTCAGTTGTAGTTGGTTTTCTGTATATACTGAATTTGTGCCTGTGTTCTAGTTTTGTGATGGAGAGGTCTAAGAAGTTTATAGTATTGTTGTGTTCGTATTCGGCAGTGAAGGTTATGTTTTTATGTATTTTGTTTATGTGCGTTAGTAACTGTTCACATTGTCTTTTGTTTCCCCTGTATAGTATTAGAATGTCATCAACGTATCTGTGCCAATATAGTATTTTATGTGAGTGTCTGTCATTGTTTGTGAGAATTTTTTTTTTTATTTTTTCTAAGTGTTGGAGGAAGACTTCTGCTAGAATGCTGGATATGGGGGAGCCCATGGGTAGGCCTTAGACTAAACACTTAGAAAAAACAAAAAAGAGAAAAATAAAACAAATGAAAATTGTAATGACAAATGTAAGAGTATGATACCAGAGAAAGAGTTAATAAATGATAACAATAATGTTGAAAATAATGAAAATAATAGTAATGTATTTGAAGAATTAGTATCGGAGACTGATACGGAAAAAATAAAGAATGAGAGTACTGATGGGTTGGTAGAATGTGATTATGAGATGTTAATGTGTGTGTATGAGTTAGAGAGAGAGAGGAAATATAATGTTGTAGTAGAGTGGGGACAGAGGGGAAATTTTCCCTTTATTATTTATGATGTTTATGATGATGATTTAGTGAGTTCGCAAGTGTTGTTGGGCAAGAGTCCCGTATTGATAGATGAATTGAGGGGTTTATTTTTGTTGAGTAATTGTGTACCCTCTGTCCGGAATAATGGTGAGAGTGTGGTGTGGTGTTATGAAGAGAGAGAATTAAACAGAGAATTGTGTGTGGAGAAAGTAACCGAATTGTATTTTGTGAATAGAAAGTATGATGAATGGAAGGAAAGTTTAGAAGTATATGTGAATGATAATGATGACAATGATTTAATAAAAATAATTAACCCGATAATGAGCGAATTTACCGATGGAGATGTAACCAAAATACCTAATGTAGACCGGTTTCATGAGTATTTGAGTATGATGAACGAGTTTAGTTTGTATGGTTACAACACACAAACCAGTCATTTGTGTGGTGATAAAATTGAACAATGTTATGTAGAACCAAGGTTAATTTGGGACGATGGAGGTTAAACTGTAAAATAATAAAAGACAGTGTAAACATTATGTTTTATGGGTTTTTGACATGGCAGATTGGGACAATGAAGTGCGAAAAAACTGAATAGTTAATGACAAAAGTTTGTAAATAAAATATAGTGAATTTATTTGTGTGCATTGTGGAATGTTAAGTAAATAAGGTGTACGTAAGATGATTGTTGTGATAATAATATCAATATTTTGCAATTTAAATAAATAAACATCAGAATTAATTTTGAATAATAATAGTTGTTGATGGTAACGAATTTTGTATTGTTAATAACTAAAACAATTTGATACATGTTAAATATTTTGATTGATTATTTAAAGGTTATATAATTAAATTTTTGTTTGAAGTCAAATGGATTTATGAGATGAATTTTGTAATTAAAGGCATTGTTGGATGCAAACTAATTTTTGTGTTAAATGTTACAGAGATGAGGTGAAAGGTATTGTAATATGGTGATTAGGTTTTGTATATATCATGTTAACTAAACTGTAAGTATAAAAAATTTTATAATCATGTATAACAAAAATGTTTACAGGTAACTAAGATTTTAATTCAGTAGTAAGATGTTTATTTGAAATAATTGTGTTTAAAAAGTATGATAATTAAAAAATTTTAATAATAAAGAAAAAATGATATATATTCATTATTAATAATAAAATTTTGAAAATTTTAAGAAAGTCCAATGGTATAAGGGTATGAATGAGTCAAATGATTATTGATGAAATGATTATAATTATATAATGTATATAAAATTTTTTAATTAATTAGTTAGTAAGTTGCTATTGCGGGGGTGGCCTGTGCTCCCGTAGATGGCGAAATGGGTTGGGGGTAACAGAGAGTGTTACCCCCATCGGAGGCGAAAATGGCGAAAATGTGCGGCACACCTTAATTCGTGTAAATTAAAATTTACACACTGCTAAACGACCGTGTCGCACATAGTAGTAATGATTGTAACAGGCAGTGAAATACAAGTTTAGATTTCCCCGACTTTTCGGGCGATTACTGCCTTACCAGCACTAATCGTGGATTTGGCTAGCGGCCAGCTATGGTCATATCAAGTCCCTTGACCATAGCTGACTTGAAATTGGTACATATTAGAAATTCAATGGGGGGAGACAATTAGGGGAAATCTCCCGGAACTATGAAACAGCGGCTGCCACTCTGCCCACTTGGGGGTGGCAAAGACAGGTGGTAGACCCGCATTAAGGGCGAGTAATTATAGAACAAGAATATGTTGATATTCGAGAATGTTTAAATGTAATAGCGGAAGCAAAGACACGGAGAGGTAAAGCCTGCTCCAAAATATACAGTCTTTGTCGAAGCGCAAGGGCGAGACAGTCCTCCATAACTTGAAATAGTGTGTGTGGCTGGGAGGTGGCTCAGATGAGCCACGAATGTAAATTTTATAACATAAAAAATTTTTTATTCAAATTTTGATCAAATAAAATTGCTTGTGTTCTGTTAAATAACTAGTGCTCAGACACTCAAGACAAGGTGTTCATGCTATAATTTTAAGTGTATTATTTTATCGTTGCAAGTTAGATATATGTGTTGATAAAATATGTGTTTTCATGGTATGTGTATACTGTAAACTAAGCCAATAATTAAACGTCTGGCAGGCGGTCAATATGAATTATCCGAATTAGAGAAATGGGAAACAAGGAGGTGAGAAATAATGATAAATAAATATATGTATATTTCATATAAGTTGTTCAATTTTGAGATGTATTTTCATTGTGTTAGTAGGATCAGCTGATCAGCAATAACAGGTCACTGGTATATTGGTTTGTAAATGTTATAAGTAATTGAGGTTCAAGGTAATGTTTTAATGTATTATAGATATTTTAAAGTAATGATAACAATAATTTGATAAAGTGAGAAATAAAGTAATAATTTATGCAAGTTAACAAAAGATAGTTTTGGGTGATAAATGTTTTATGGGACATATAGATCTGTCCAAAATTGAATTCTAAGTGAAGTTGAAATAGTAGAGATGATATAATGTAATATTGTTTTGAAGTAATGTAGTTTTGTGAAGTATTGATGTTGACACAGTAGTTACGGAGAATAATTGTAGAGTTTTGAATGATATGTTGTTGTTTATAATTAATGATGTTATTTTGTTGTAGTTGTAGTAAGGTAATGAGATTGAGATTTTTTGGGGATGGCAATTTTGTATTAGGGGATAGTGTAATGTAGGAGTCCGCAACAAGGGTTGGGACGGGATAGGTACCGATTTAGTGGGGACGGGGCCGCCTTAGGTAGAATCCAGGGGCCAAATAAGGGAATTGAGTTTTGGGGGGGGGAAACACGTATCCTATGTACAAAGGGTTAGAGAGTATTTTTTTTATATGTAGAGAGAAGGTGGCAATTTGAGTCTAATGATAATTTGGGGTTAGAGAGTGCCTTGATTAGTAGAGATTTTGATAGAGATGGGTGTCATGGGAGTTACAGTTGATGAATATTAGAGTCAGAGGGAGAAAGTTGATATATATATACAGATCAAAGAGCAAATTAAAGGAGAACAAATAATTTACATCACCCACAGTAGATTAGAGTAAGATTATTAATAAAGAGAGAGATTTATGATAAAGAATATAAAATTTTTATTTTTTAAACCAGTGACAGAATTTGGAAATCATGTAAAATTAAGAATTGTTTATTTTAAATAATTTGAATGTCAATTTGATGATTATATTAATATTTTGTTTGTTTTAAATGTTTTATTTTATTATTGTTTTGTGTTTCAAATTAGATCTTACAGATGTTGTATGTATTTTCAGAAAGTGTACATAACATATGTAAGTCAAGGGTCTTGGACTTGACCTAGTTTCGATCAGCTGATGAGGTCATACACCCACTAAGCTTGTGTAGTAGGAAGTCAATTTAATTTGTTTATTTTATCAATTCAAACAAATACTAAATAATTTCGATAGATAAAGGAAACGTTTAATAAATTAAAATTTTTTTTGAATTTTAAAATTTTTTGGGAAAATAGATTTTTGAAAAAAAAAAAAAATCTGGATTTTTCGCCTGCCAGCGAATGAATATTTTAGGTAAGGATTATTTTATTATGTGTGTACTTAACATGTTTGTTTTTATTGATTGATTGTATGGCATTGTACTGTTAGATTATAAGTGATTACATGTTAGATTAAGGATGTGTTTATATTAGAGAAAGGTTTAAATTAATGCATTTTAAGTAGAAAACAGAAAACCAGGAAGAGAATTTTTTGAGTATATTGTTTTGAATTTTGAATTTTTTTTGAATTTTTCATAAATTTTAAAAGAATTTTTCAATTTTACAATGTGTTATGTCAACATGTAATGTGAGTGTGTGTGAGCCCAGTATCTGCTAAAGGCAGCCCAGCTTGCATAAAAGGGGATCCATATCGGCTGAGGATCTGGCATAATTTAAGCCAGGGATTGAGGATTTTTGGGGATAGCATGTTAAAAGGCGAGGCGTGCTGTGGTACTTGTCGGTTCGATTTCTCGGTGTTGGGATCTCTTACAGAGAAGTCCAGTGATCTCGTTCAGATGAGTCCATAGTCGCTGAGCCAGGGGGGTCGTGTACCCATGTAGCTTAAGAACACGGGGGTTGTTGGCACCAGTTCCTCACCGGTCCTCTTCAGGGTTTATCGATGAGATTTCTTCTGTTGTGAACAGCAGAATTCTCATCGAGGCGGTATTGTAGCATGTCAAATTTGGGTCATTTTATTTTTTACAGTATGGGGTATTTACATTTTTATTTATTTCATGTTTGTGCGGGATCTTATAAAATTATTGTGTAACGTCATTTTCATAATAACAGAACACGTATTGAGAAACAGTGGTGTAACAAAGCGAAACGCAGTTTGCAGTTGAGTAAGGCGGCAAAGGAATTCGCGCCCCCTTCGAAATTCTAAGAACTTTGTATATGTGCGTCGACGCCCGTACGTAACCTAGCCGGGCGGAGCGCCGTTAGTGACGCTTTGAAAACTCAACCGAAGCTGTGAAACATGGCGCTGGGACGAAACGTTAGTAGCTCCAAACAACCAGTACAGGAAACGTCGTTAAACCCCGCCTACTACTAATGACATCAGCAGAGCCGAGGCCAGTATCGTCCTCGCACACCACACATATACCAGCTCTATTCCATGCATAAATATAAAATAAAATTCCCCACAACAATTAAGCATGAACGGCGACTAAAACCTGATGGCCGTGACTGCGCACTTCCCGCGACTCAAACAAGCACATTGCCCAGTTCGTTACTGATTGTGTCGGCGCCGACACGGAGCCAAGTGAGCTTGGCCAAATTTTATAACTTTTTAATCAAGAAGTAGTTTCAAAGTAACCAACAGGAGTCGGTGTTAGTAGTGTGCATGGGAGAATAATCACATCAGTTATATTCTACCGCTACGAAATTATTAACATAAATGAAACGAGCTCGAACAGTTACCGCGTGCCGGCCGTAAGGGGCATTCTTATAAAATGTTAGGGGCGGGTAATTTTCTGTGTGTTTGAGTGAGTGTACAAAATATGCAGGCTGGGCAGTTTCGAGTGTGTGTATGTAAAAAATTAAGGTAAGCAGTAGCATAAGTTAGATTAAGTACAATTATCGTACGCTGATTATGGAACCAAGCAATAGGTTTCCACAAAATTACATCAGATACAGTAAAGTGTATAAAGAAATTATAAATGAGTCAAAATTAAAGTGAAAGGTAATTCTCTTCTTAAACATGTGTTATGTAAATATTTACACAACCTTAAAGATTGTGCTTGTATCCGAACGTACGTATGACGCAACCCTGAAGCCAAGGTGATGAGTGTTGGTAAGTATAAGTTTCTTCACTCTTATTTCGCATTTTTAATATATCATTTAAAAATGAACATCTCAATGGCGCCACGAACCGGAACGAATTTAATAATATAAATTCCATACCTACAAATAGGATACAAGCGTAATTTAGAGGTTGAGTGAAAATACGCAAAAGGTACTTATGTAAAGTTACCAAAATAAGTAAAGAATATTTGTTCACATAAGAAACAGAGGAAATATCTAAAAATAATAATAATGGAAAATACAGCAGAGAACGGAGTCGATTTGTCCGACTCGACTGTGATAAGTGAAACAGCTGAATATGACGAATCAGCGGTGATGAGTAGTCTTGAAATGCATTCAACACCGAATGTAGGTCAAGACGACAAAACTATGAATGTAAGTAACACAAATGAAAAAGATAATACAGAGGATTCAGGGATTCAAGCAACCCCGACCTCAACAAAATACAATAAGGTGGATGATGATCCAATGAGTATTGTACTTAACTTATTAGAAAAAATGAATAATAAATTTGATAGTCGCTTTGACAGTAATGACATAAAATTAGATAGTCGCTTTGACAGTAATGACATAAAATTAGACAGACAAAGTAGGGATATTAATGAATTAAAATGTGAGATTCAAGAATTAAATAAATGTTTAGAAAGTACTAATGAAACAATAAGAACTAATTTGAATAAATTAGAACAGAGTGTGGAGAGAATGGAAGTAGTTGTGATGAATACAGAGAAAAATAAAACAAATGAAAATTGTAATGACAAATGTAAGAGTATGATACCAGAGAAAGAGTTAATAAATGATAACAATAATGTTGAAAATAATGAAAATAATAGTAATGTATTTGAAGAATTAGTATCGGAGACTGATACGGAAAAAATAAAGAATGAGAGTACTGATGGGTTGGTAGAATGTGATTATGAGATGTTAATGTGTGTGTATGAGTTAGAGAGAGAGAGGAAATATAATGTTGTAGTAGAGTGGGGACAGAGGGGAAATTTTCCCTTTATTATTTATGATGTTTATGATGATGATTTAATGAGTTCGCAAGTGTTGTTGGGCAAGAGTCCCATATTGATAGATGAATTGAGGGGTTTATTTTTGTTGAGTAATTGTGTACCCTCTGTCCGGAATAATGGTGAGAGTGTGGTGTGGTGTTATGAAGAGAGAGAATTAAACAGAGAATTGTGTGTGGAGAAAGTAACCGAATTGTATTTTGTGAATAGAAAGTATGATGAATGGAAGGAAAGTTTAGAAGTATATGTGAATGATAATGATGACAATGATTTAATAAAAATAATTAACCCGATAATGAGCGAATTTACCGATGGAGATGTAACCAAAATACCTAATGTAGACCGGTTTCATGAGTATTTGAGTATGATGAACGAGTTTAGTTTGTATGGTTACAACACACAAACCAGTCATTTGTGTGGTGATAAAATTGAACAATGTTATGTAGAACCAAGGTTAATTTGGGACGATGGAGGTTAAACTGTAAAATAATAAAAGACAGTGTAAACATTATGTTTTATGGGTTTTTGACATGGCAGATTGGGACAATGAAGTGCGAAAAAACTGAATAGTTAATGACAAAAGTTTGTAAATAAAATATAGTGAATTTATTTGTGTGCATTGTGGAATGTTAAGTAAATAAGGTGTACGTAAGATGATTGTTGTGATAATAATATCAATATTTTGCAATTTAAATAAATAAACATCAGAATTAATTTTGAATAATAATAGTTGTTGATGGTAACGAATTTTGTATTGTTAATAACTAAAACAATTTGATACATGTTAAATATTTTGATTGATTATTTAAAGGTTATATAATTAAATTTTTGTTTGAAGTCAAATGGATTTATGAGATGAATTTTGTAATTAAAGGCATTGTTGGATGCAAACTAATTTTTGTGTTAAATGTTACAGAGATGAGGTGAAAGGTATTGTAATATGGTGATTAGGTTTTGTATATATCATGTTAACTAAACTGTAAGTATAAAAAATTTTATAATCATGTATAACAAAAATGTTTACAGGTAACTAAGATTTTAATTCAGTAGTAAGATGTTTATTTGAAATAATTGTGTTTAAAAAGTATGATAATTAAAAAATTTTAATAATAAAGAAAAAATGATATATATTCATTATTAATAATAAAATTTTGAAAATTTTAAGAAAGTCCAATGGTATAAGGGTATGAATGAGTCAAATGATTATTGATGAAATGATTATAATTATATAATGTATATAAAATTTTTTAATTAATTAGTTAGTAAGTTGCTATTGCGGGGGTGGCCTGTGCTCCCGTAGATGGCGAAATGGGTTGGGGGTAACAGAGAGTGTTACCCCCATCGGAGGCGAAAATGGCGAAAATGTGCGGCACACCTTAATTCGTGTAAATTAAAATTTACACACTGCTAAACGACCGTGTCGCACATAGTAGTAATGATTGTAACAGGCAGTGAAATACAAGTTTAGATTTCCCCGACTTTTCGGGCGATTACTGCCTTACCAGCACTAATCGTGGATTTGGCTAGCGGCCAGCTATGGTCATATCAAGTCCCTTGACCATAGCTGACTTGAAATTGGTACATATTAGAAATTCAATGGGGGGAGACAATTAGGGGAAATCTCCCGGAACTATGAAACAGCGGCTGCCACTCTGCCCACTTGGGGGTGGCAAAGACAGGTGGTAGACCCGCATTAAGGGCGAGTAATTATAGAACAAGAATATGTTGATATTCGAGAATGTTTAAATGTAATAGCGGAAGCAAAGACACGGAGAGGTAAAGCCTGCTCCAAAATATACAGTCTTTGTCGAAGCGCAAGGGCGAGACAGTCCTCCATAACTTGAAATAGTGTGTGTGGCTGGGAGGTGGCTCAGATGAGCCACGAATGTAAATTTTATAACAAAAAATTTTTTATTCAAATTTTGATCAAATAAAATTGCTTGTGTTCTGTTAAATAACTAGTGCTCAGACACTCAAGACAAGGTGTTCATGCTATAATTTTAAGTGTATTATTTTATCGTTGCAAGTTAGATATATGTGTTGATAAAATATGTTTTCATGGTATGTGTATACTGTAAACTAAGCCAATAATTAAACGTCTGGCAGGCGGTCAATATGAATTATCCGAATTAGAGAAATGGGAAACAAGGAGGTGAGAAATAATGATAAATAAATATATGTATATTTCATATAAGTTGTTCAATTTTGAGATGTATTTTCATTGTGTTAGTAGGATCAGCTGATCAGCAATAACAGGTCACTGGTATATTGGTTTGTAAATGTTATAAGTAATTGAGGTTCAAGGTAATGTTTTAATGTATTATAGATATTTTAAAGTAATGATAACAATAATTTGATAAAGTGAGAAATAAAGTAATAATTTATGCAAGTTAACAAAAGATAGTTTTGGGTGATAAATGTTTTATGGGACATATAGATCTGTCCAAAATTGAATTCTAAGTGAAGTTGAAATAGTAGAGATGATATAATGTAATATTGTTTTGAAGTAATGTAGTTTTGTGAAGTATTGATGTTGACACAGTAGTTACGGAGAATAATTGTAGAGTTTTGAATGATATGTTGTTGTTTATAATTAATGATGTTATTTTGTTGTAGTTGTAGTAAGGTAATGAGATTGAGATTTTTTGGGGATGGCAATTTTGTATTAGGGGATAGTGTAATGTAGGAGTCCGCAACAAGGGTTGGAACGGGATAGGTACCGATTTAGTGGGGACGGGGCCGCCTTAGGTAGAATCTAGGGGCCAAATAAGGGAATTGAGTTTTGGGGGGGGGGAAACACGTATCCTATGTACAAAGGGTTAGAGAGTATTTTTTTTATATGTAGAGAGAAGGTGGCGATTTGAGTCTAATGATAAGTTGGGGTTAGAGAGTGCCTTGATTAGTAGAGATTTTGATAGAGATGGGTGTCATGGGAGTTACAGTTGATGAATATTAGAGTCAGAGGGAGAAAGTTGATATATATACAGATCAAAGAGTAAATTAAAGGAGAACAAATAATTTACATCACCCACAGTAGATTAGAGTAAGATTATTAATAAAGAGAGAGATTTATGATAAAGAATATAAAATTTTTATTTTTTAAACCAGTGACAGAATTTGGAAATCATGTAAAATTAAGAATTGTTTATTTTAAATAATTTGAATGTCAATTTGATGATTATATTAATATTTTGTTTGTTTTAAATGTTTTATTTTATTATTGTTTTGTGTTTCAAATTAGATGTTACAGATGTTGTATGTATTTTCAGAAAGTGTACATAACATATGTAAGTCAAGGGTCTTGGACTTGACCTAGTTTCGATCAGCTGATGAGGTCATACACCCACTAAGCTTGTGTAGTAGGAAGTCAATTTAATTTGTTTATTTTATCAATTCAAACAAATACTAAATAATTTCGATAGATAAAGGAAACGTTTAATAAATTTAAATTTTTTTTGAATTTTAAAATTTTTTGGGAAAATAGATTTTTGAAAAAAAAAAAAAAAAAAATCTGGATTTTTCGCCTGCCAGCGAATGAATATTTTAGGTAAGGATTATTTTATTATGTGTGTACTTAACATGTTTGTTTTTATTGATTGATTGTATGGCATTGTACTGTTAGATTATAAGTGATTACATGTTAGATTAAGGATGTGTTTATATTAGGAGAAAGGTTTAAATTAATGCATTTTAAGTAGAAAACAGAAAACCAGGAAGAGAATTTTTTGAGTATATTGTTTTGAATTTTGAATTTTTTTTGAATTTTTCATAAATTTTAAAAGAATTTTTCAATTTTACAATGTGTTATGTCAACATGTAATGTGAGTGTGTGTGAGCCCAGTATCTGCTAAAGGCAGCCCAGCTTGCATAAAAGGGGATCCATATCGGCTGAGGATCTGGCATAATTTAAGCCAGGGATTGAGGATTTTTGGGGATAGCATGTTAAAAGGCGAGGCGTGCTGTGGTACTTGTCGGTTCGATTTCTCGGTGTTGGGATCTCTTACAGAGAAGTCCAGTGATCTCGTTCAGATGAGGCCATAGTCGCTGAGCCAGGGGGGTCGTGTACCCATGTAGCTTAAGAACACGGGGGTTGTTGGCACCAGTTCCTCACCGGTCCTCTTCAGGGTTTATCGATGAGATTTCTTCTGTTGTGAACAGCAGAATTCTCATCGAGGCGGTATTGTAGCATGTCAAATTTGGGTCATTTTATTTTTTACAGTATGGGGTATTTACACTTTTATTTATTTCATGTTTGTGCGGGATCTTATAAAATTATTGTGTAACGTCATTTTCATAATAACAGAACACGTATTGAGAAACAGTGGTGTAACAAAGCGAAACGCAGTTTGCAGTTGAGTAAGGCGGCAAAGGAATTCGCGCCCCCTTCGAAATTCTAAGAACTTTGTATATGTGCGTCGACGCCCG
This sequence comes from Magicicada septendecula, assembly GCA_034769895.1. NCBI lineage: Eukaryota > Metazoa > Arthropoda > Insecta > Hemiptera > Cicadidae > Magicicada > Magicicada septendecula. Next base: position 728,608,169 of record CM068368.1, on the reverse strand, counting down.
TACGTAACCTAGCCGGGCGGAGCGCCGTTAGTGACGCTTTGAAAACTCAACCGAAGCTGTGAAACATGGCGCTGGGACGAAACGTTAGTAGCTCCAAACAACCAGTACAGGAAACGTCGTTAAACCCCGCCTACTACTAATGACATCAGCAGAGCCGAGGCCAATATCGTCCTCGCACACCACACATATACCAGCTCTATTCCATGCATAAAGTGGTTACCCCACAACAATTAAGCATGAACGGCGACTAAAACCTGATGGCCGTGACTGCGCACTTCCCGCGACTCAAACAAGCACATTGCCCAGTTCGTTACCGATTGTGTCGGCGCCGACACGGAGCCAAGTGAGCTTGGCCAAATTTTATAACTTTTTAATCAAGAAGTAGTTTCAAAGTAACCAACAGGAGTCAGTGTTAGTAGTGTGCATGGGAGAATAATCACATCAGTTATATTCTACTGCTACGAAATTATTAACATAAATGAAACGAGCTCGAACAGTTACCGCGTGCCGGCCGTAAGGGGCATTCTTATAAAATGTTAGGGGCGGGTAATTTTCTGTGTGTTTGAGTGAGTGTACAAAATATGCAGGCTGGGCAGTTTCGAGTGTGTGTATGTAAAAAATTAAGGTAAGCAGTAGCATAAGTTAGATTAAGTACAATTATCGTACGCTGATTATGGAACCAAGCAATAGGTTTCCACAAAATTACATCAGATACAGTAAAGTGTATAAAGAAATTATAAATGAGTCAAAATTAAAGTGAAAGGTAATTCTCTTCTTAAACATGTGTTATGTAAATTATTTACGCAACCTTAAAGATTGTGCTTGTATCCGAACGTACGTATGACGCAACCCTGCAGCCAAGGTGATGAGTGTTGGTAAGTATAAGTTTCTTCACTCTTATTTCGCATTTTTAATATATCATTTAAAAATGAACATCTCAATGGCGCCACGAACTGGAACGAATTTAATAATATAAATTCCATACCTACAAATAGGATACAAGCGTAATTTAGAGGTTGAGTGAAAATACGCAAAAGGTACTTATGTAAAGTTACCAAAATAAGTAAAGAATATTTGTTCACATAAGAAACAGAGGAAATATCTAAAAATAATAATAATGGAAAATACAGCAGAGAACGGAGTCGATTTGTCCGACTCGACTGTGATAAGTGAAACAGCTGAATTTGACGAATCAGCGGTGATGAGTAGTCTTGAAATGCATTCAACACCGAATGTAGGTCAAGACGACAAAACTATGAATGTAAGTAACACAAATGAAAAAGATAATACAGAGGATTCAGGGATTCAAGCAACCCCGACCTCAACAAAATACAATAAGGTGGATGATGATCCAATGAGTATTGTACTTAATTTATTAGAAAAAATGAATAATAAATTTGATAGTCGCTTTGACAGTAATGACATAAAATTAGATAGTCGCTTTGACAGTAATGACATAAAATTAGACAGACAAAGTAGGGATATTAATGAATTAAAATGTGAGATTCAAGAATTAAATAAATGTTTAGAAAGTACTAATGAAACAATAAGAACTAATTTGAATAAATTAGAACAGAGTGTGGAGAGAATGGAAGTAGTTGTGATGAATACAGAGAAAAATAAAACAAATGAAAATTGTAATGACAAATGTAAGAGTATGATACCAGAGAAAGAGTTAATAAATGATAACAATAATGTTGAAAATAATGAAAATAATAGTAATGTATTTGAAGAATTAGTATCGGAGACTGATACGGAAAAAACAAAGAATGAGAGTACTGATGGGTTGGTAGAATGTGATTATGAGATGTTAATGTGTGTGTATGAGTTAGAGAGAGAGAGAGGAAATATAATGTTGTAGTAGAGTGGGGACAGAGGGGAAATTTTCCCTTTATTATTTATGATGTTTATGATGATGATTTAATGAGTTCGCAAGTGTTGTTGGGCAAGAGTCCCGTATTGATAGATGAATTGAGGGGTTTATTTTTGTTGAGTAATTGTGTACCCTCTGTCCGGAATAATGGTGAGAGTGTGGTGTGGTGTTATGAAGAGAGAGAATTAAACAGAGAATTGTGTGTGGAGAAAGTAACCGAATTGTATTTTGTGAATAGAAAGTATGATGAATGGAAGGAAAGTTTAGAAGTATATGTGAATGATAATGATGACAATGATTTAATAAAAATAATTAACCCGATAATGAGCGAATTTACCGATGGAGATGTAACCAAAATACCTAATGTAGACCGGTTTCATGAGTATTTGAGTATGATGAACGAGTTTAGTTTGTATGGTTACAACACACAAACCAGTCATTTGTGTGGTGATAAAATTGAACAATGTTATGTAGAACCAAGGTTAATTTGGGACGATGGAGGTTAAACTGTAAAATAATAAAAGACAGTGTAAACATTATGTTTTATGGGTTTTTGACATGGCAGATTGGGACAATGAAGTGCGAAAAAACTGAATAGTTAATGACAAAAGTTTGTAAATAAAATATAGTGAATTTATTTGTGTGCATTGTGGAATGTTAAGTAAATAAGGTGTACGTAAGATGATTGTTGTGATAATAATATCAATATTTTGCAATTTAAATAAATAAACATCAGAATTAATTTTGAATAATAATAGTTGTTGATGGTAACGAATTTTGTATTGTTAATAACTAAAACAATTTGATACATGTTAAATATTTTGATTGATTATTTAAAGGTTATATAATTGAATTTTTGTTTGAAGTCAAATGGATTTATGAGATGAATTTTGTAATTAAAGGCATTGTTGGATGCAAACTAATTTTTGTGTTAAATGTTACAGAGATGAGGTGAAAGGTATTGTAATATGGTGATTAGGTTTTGTATATATCATGTTAACTAAACTGTAAGTATAAAAAATTTTATAATCATGTATAACAAAAATGTTTACAGGTAACTAAGATTTTAATTCAGTAGTAAGATGTTTATTTGAAATAATTGTGTTTAAAAAGTATGATAATTAAAAAATTTTAATAATAAAGAAAAAATGATATATATTCATTATTAATAATAAAATTTTGAAAATTTTAAGAAAGTCCAATGGTATAAGGGTATGAATGAGTCAAATGATTATTGATGAAATGATTATAATTATATAATGTATATAAAATTTTTTAATTAATTAGTTAGTAAGTTGCTATTGCGGGGGTGGCCTGTGCTCCCGTAGATGGCGAAATGGGTTGGGGGTAACAGAGAGTTTTACCCCCATCGGAGGCGAAAATGGCGAAAATGTGCGGCACACCTTAATTCGTGTAAATTAAAATTTACACACTGCTAAACGACCGTGTCGCACATAGTAGTAATGATTGTAACAGGCAGTGAAATACAAGTTTAGATTTCCCCGACTTTTCGGGCGATTACTGCCTTACCAGCACTAATCGTGGATTTGGCTAGCGGCCAGCTATGGTCATATCAAGTCCCTTGACCATAGCTGACTTGAAATTGGTACATATTAGAAATTCAATGGGGGAGACAATTAGGGGAAATCTCCCGGAACTATGAAACAGCGGCTGCCACTCTGCCCACTTGGGGGTGGCAAAGACAGGTGGTAGACCCGCATTAAGGGCGAGTAATTATAGAACAAGAATATGTTGATATTCGAGAATGTTTAAATGTAATAGCGGAAGCAAAGACACGGAGAGGTAAAGCCTGCTCCAAAATATACAGTCTTTGTCGAAGCGCAAGGGCGAGACAGTCCTCCATAACTTGAAATAGTGTGTGTGGCTGGGAGGTGGCTCAGATGAGCCACGAATGTAAATTTTATAACATAAAAAATTTTTTATTCAAATTTTGATCAAATAAAATTGCTTGTGTTCTGTTAAATAACTAGTGCTCAGACACTCAAGACAAGGTGTTCATGCTATAATTTTAAGTGTATTATTTTATCGTTGCAAGTTAGATATATGTGTTGATAAAATATGTGTTTTCATGGTATGTGTATACTGTAAACTAAGCCAATAATTAAACGTCTGGCAGGCGGTCAATATGAATTATCCGAATTAGAGAAATGGGAAACAAGGAGGTGAGAAATAATGATAAATAAATATATGTATATTTCATATAAGTTGTTCAATTTTGAGATGTATTTTCATTGTGTTAGTAGGATCAGCTGATCAGCAATAACAGGTCACTGGTATATTGGTTTGTAAATGTTATAAGTAATTGAGGTTCAAGGTAATGTTTTAATGTATTATAGATATTTTAAAGTAATGATAACAATAATTTGATAAAGTGAGAAATAAAGTAATAATTTATGCAAGTTAACAAAAGATAGTTTTGGGTGATAAATGTTTTATGGGACATATAGATCTGTCCAAAATTGAATTCTAAGTGAAGTTGAAATAGTAGAGATGATATAATGTAATATTGTTTTGAAGTAATGTAGTTTTGTGAAGTATTGATGTTGACACAGTAGTTACGGAGAATAATTGTAGAGTTTTGAATGATATGTTGTTGTTTATAATTAATGATGTTATTTTGTTGTAGTTGTAGTAAGGTAATGAGATTGAGATTTTTTGGGGATGGCAATTTTGTATTAGGGGATAGTGTAATGTAGGAGTCCGCAACAAGGGTTGGGACGGGATAGGTACCGATTTAGTGGGGACGGGGCCGCCTTAGGTAGAATCCAGGGGCCAAATAAGGGAATTGAGTTTTGGGGGGGGAAACACGTATCCTATGTACAAAGGGTTAGAGAGTATTTTTTTTATATGTAGAGAGAAGGTGGCGATTTGAGTCTAATGATAAGTTGGGGTTAGAGAGTGCCTTGATTAGTAGAGATTTTGATAGAGATGGGTGTCATGGGAGTTACAGTTGATGAATATTAGAGTCAGAGGGAGAAAGTTGATATATATACAGATCAAAGAGTAAATTAAAGGAGAACAAATAATTTACATCACCCACAGTAGATTAGAGTAAGATTATTAATAAGGAGAGAGATTTATGATAAAGAATATAAAATTTTTATTTTTTAAACCAGTGACAGAATTTGGAAATCATGTAAAATTAAGAATTGTTTATTTTAAATAATTTGAATGTCAATTTGATGATTATATTAATATTTTGTTTGTTTTAAATGTTTTATTTTATTATTGTTTTGTGTTTCAAATTAGATGTTACAGATGTTGTATGTATTTTCAGAAAGTGTACATAACATATGTAAGTCAAGGGTCTTGGACTTGACCTAGTTTCGATCAGCTGATGAGGTCATACACCCACTAAGCTTGTGTAGTAGGAAGTCAATTTAATTTGTTTATTTTATCAATTCAAACAAATACTAAATAATTTCGATAGATAAAGGAAACGTTTAATAAATTAAAATTTTTTTTGAATTTTAAAATTTTTTGGGAAAATAGATTTTTGAAAAAAAAAAAAAAAAATCTGGATTTTTCGCCTGCCAGCGAATGAATATTTTAGGTAAGGATTATTTTATTATGTGTGTACTTAACATGTTTGTTTTTATTGATTGATTGTATGGCATTGTACTGTTAGATTATAAGTGATTACATGTTAGATTAAGGATGTGTTTATATTAGGAGAAAGGTTTAAATTAATGCATTTTAAGTAGAAAACAGAAAACCAGGAAGAGAATTTTTTGAGTATATTGTTTTGAATTTTGAATTTTTTTTGAATTTTTCATAAATTTTAAAAGAATTTTTCAATTTTACAATGTGTTATGTCAACATGTAATGTGAGTGTGTGTGAGCCCAGTATCTGCTAAAGGCAGCCCAGCTTGCATAAAAGGGGATCCATATCGGCTGAGGATCTGGCATAATTTAAGCCAGGGATTGAGGATTTTTGGGGATAGCATGTTAAAAGGCGAGGCGTGCTGTGGTACTTGTCGGTTCGATTTCTCGGTGTTGGGATCTCTTACAGAGAAGTCCAGTGATCTCGTTCAGATGAGTCCATAGTCGCTGAGCCAGGGGGGTCGTGTACCCATGTAGCTTAAGAACACGGGGCGTGTTGGCACCAGTTCCTCACTGGTCCTCTTCAGGGTTTATCGATGAGATTTCTTCTGTTGTGAACAGCAGAATTCTCATCGAGGGGGTATTGTAGCATGTCAAATTTGGGTCATTTTATTTTTTACAGTATGGGGTATTTACATTTTTATTTATTTCATGTTTGTGCAGGATCTTATAAAATTATTGTGTAACGTCATTTTCATAATAACAGAACACGTATTGAGAAACAGTGGTGTAACAAAGCGAAACGCAGTTTGCAGTTGAGTAAGGCGGCAAAGGAATTCGCGCCCCCTTCGAAATTCTAAGAACTTTGTATATGTGCGTCGACGCCCGTACGTAACCTAGCCGGGCGGAGCGCCGTTAGTGACGCTTTGAAAACTCAACCGAAGCTGTGAAACATGGCGCTGGGACGAAACGTTAGTAGCTCCAAACAACCAGTACAGGAAACGTCGTTAAACCCTGCCTACTACTAATGACATCAGCAGAGCCGAGGCCAATATCGTCCTCGCACACCACACATATACCAGCTCTATTCCATGCATAAAGTGGTTACCCCACAACAATTAAGCATGAACGGCGACTAAAACCTGATGGCCGTGACTGCGCACTTCCCGCGACTCAAACAAGCACATTGCCCAGTTCGTTACTGATTGTGTCGGCGCCGACACGGAGCCAAGTGAGCTTGGCGAAATTTTATAACTTTTTAATCAAGAAGTAGTTTCAAAGTAACCAACAGGAGTCAGTGTTAGTAGTGTGCATGGGAGAATAATCACATCAGTTATATTCTACCACTACGAAATTATTAACATAAATGAAACGAGCTCGAACAGTTACCGCGTGCCGGCCGTAAGGGGCATTCTTATAAAATGTTAGGGGCGGGTAATTTTCTGTGTGTTTGAGTGAGTGTACAAAATATGCAGGCTGGGCAGTTTCGAGTGTGTGTATGTAAAAAATTAAGGTAAGCAGTAGCATAAGTTAGATTAAGTACAATTATCGTACGCTGATTATGGAACCAAGCAATAGGTTTCCACAAAATTACATCAGATACAGTAAAGTGTATAAAGAAATTATAAATGAGTCAAAATTAAAGTGAAAGGTAATTCTCTTCTTAAACATGTGTTATGTAAATTATTTACGCAACCTTAAAGATTGTGCTTGTATCCGAACGTACGTATGACGCAACCCTGCAGCCAAGGTGATGAGTGTTGGTAAGTATAAGTTTCTTCACTCTTATTTCGCATTTTTAATATATCATTTAAAAATGAACATCTCAATGGCGCCACGAACTGGAACGAATTTAATAATATAAATTCCATACCTACAAATAGGATACAAGCGTAATTTAGAGGTTGAGTGAAAATACGCAAAAGGTACTTATGTAAAGTTACCAAAATAAGTAAAGAATATTTGTTCACATAAGAAACAGAGGAAATATCTAAAAATAATAATAATGGAAAATACAGCAGAGAACGGAGTCGATTTGTCCGACTCGACTGTGATAAGTGAAACAGCTGAATTTGACGAATCAGCGGTGATGAGTAGTCTTGAAATGCATTCAACACCGAATGTAGGTCAAGACGACAAAACTATGAATGTAAGTAACACAAATGAAAAAGATAATACAGAGGATTCAGGGATTCAAGCAACCCCGACCTCAACAAAATACAATAAGGTGGATGATGATCCAATGAGTATTGTACTTAATTTATTAGAAAAAATGAATAATAAATTTGATAGTCGCTTTGACAGTAATGACATAAAATTAGATAGTCGCTTTGACAGTAATGACATAAAATTAGACAGACAAAGTAGGGATATTAATGAATTAAAATGTGAGATTCAAGAATTAAATAAATGTTTAGAAAGTACTAATGAAACAATAAGAACTAATTTGAATAAATTAGAACAGAGTGTGGAGAGAATGGAAGTAGTTGTGATGAATACAGAGAAAAATAAAACAAATGAAAATTGTAATGACAAATGTAAGAGTATGATACCAGAGAAAGAGTTAATAAATGATAACAATAATGTTGAAAATAATAGTAATGTATTTGAAGAATTTGTATCGGAGACTGATACGGAAAAAATAAAGAATGAGAGTACTGATGGGTTGGTAGAATGTGATTATGAGATGTTAATGTGTGTGTATGAGTTAGAGAGAGAGAGAGGAAATATAATGTTGTAGTAGAGTGGGGACAGAGGGGAAATTTTCCCTTTATTATTTATGATGTTTATGATGATGATTTAATGAGTTCGCAAGTGTTGTTGGGCAAGAGTCCCGTATTGATAGATGAATTGAGGGGTTTATTTTTGTTGAGTAATTGTGTACCCTCTGTCCGGAATAATGGTGAGAGTGTGGTGTGGTGTTATGAAGAGAGAGAATTAAACAGAGAATTGTGTGTGGAGAAAGTAACCGAATTGTATTTTGTGAATAGAAAGTATGATGAATGGAAGGAAAGTTTAGAAGTATATGTGAATGATAATGATGACAATGATTTAATAAAAATAATTAACCCGATAATGAGCGAATTTACCGATGGAGATGTAACCAAAATACCTAATGTAGACCGGTTTCATGAGTATTTGAGTATGATGAACGAGTTTAGTTTGTATGGTTACAACACACAAACCAGTCATTTGTGTGGTGATAAAATTGAACAATGTTATGTAGAACCAAGGTTAATTTGGGACGATGGAGGTTAAACTGTAAAATAATAAAAGACAGTGTAAACATTATGTTTTATGGGTTTTTGACATGGCAGATTGGGACAATGAAGTGCGAAAAAACTGAATAGTTAATGACAAAAGTTTGTAAATAAAATATAGTGAATTTATTTGTGTGCATTGTGGAATGTTAAGTAAATAAGGTGTACGTAAGATGATTGTTGTGATAATAATATCAATATTTTGCAATTTAAATAAATAAACATCAGAATTAATTTTGAATAATAATAGTTGTTGATGGTAACGAATTTTGTATTGTTAATAACTAAAACAATTTGATACATGTTAAATATTTTGATTGATTATTTAAAGGTTATATAATTGAATTTTTGTTTGAAGTCAAATGGTTTTATGAGATGAATTTTGTAATTAAAGGCATTGTTGGATGCAAACTAATTTTTGTGTTAAATGTTACAGAGATGAGGTGAAAGGTATTGTAATATGGTGATTAGGTTTTGTATATATCATGTTAACTAAACTGTAAGTATAAAAAATTTTATAATCATGTATAACAAAAATGTTTACAGGTAACTAAGATTTTAATTCAGTAGTAAGATGTTTATTTGAAATAATTGTGTTTAAAAAGTATGATAATTAAAAAATTTTAATAATAAAGAAAAAATGATATATATTCATTATTAATAATAAAATTTTGAAAATTTTAAGAAAGTCCAATGGTATAAGGGTATGAATGAGTCAAATGATTATTGATGAAATGATTATAATTATATAATGTATATAAAATTTTTTAATTAATTAGTTAGTAAGTTGCTATTGCGGGGGTGGCCTGTGCTCCCGTAGATGGCGAAATGGGTTGGGGGTAACAGAGAGTGTTACCCCCATCGGAGGCGAAAATGGCGAAAATGTGCGGCACACCTTAATTCGTGTAAATTAAAATTTACACACTGCTAAACGACCGTGTCGCACATAGTAGTAATGATTGTAACAGGCAGTGAAATACAAGTTTAGATTTCCCCGACTTTTCGGGCGATTACTGCCTTACCAGCACTAATCGTGGATTTGGCTAGCGGCCAGCTATGGTCATATCAAGTCCCTTGACCATAGCTGACTTGAAATTGGTACATATTAGAAATTCAATGGGGGGAGACAATTAGGGGAAATCTCCCGGAACTATGAAACAGCGGCTGCCACTCTGCCCACTTGGGGGTGGCAAAGACAGGTGGTAGACCCGCATTAAGGGCGAGTAATTATAGAACAAGAATATGTTGATATTCGAGAATGTTTAAATGTAATAGCGGAAGCAAAGACACGGAGAGGTAAAGCCTGCTCCAAAATATACAGTCTTTGTCGAAGCGCAAGGGCGAGACAGTCCTCCATAACTTGAAATAGTGTGTGTGGCTGGGAGGTGGCTCAGATGAGCCACGAATGTAAATTTTATAACATAAAAAATTTTTTATTCAAATTTTGATCAAATAAAATTGCTTGTGTTCTGTTAAATAACTAGTGCTCAGACACTCAAGACAAGGTGTTCATGCTATAATTTTAAGTGTATTATTTTATCGTTGCAAGTTAGATATATGTGTTGATAAAATATGTGTTTTCATGGTATGTGTATACTGTAAACTAAGCCAATAATTAAACGTCTGGCAGGCGGTCAATATGAATTATCCGAATTAGAGAAATGGGAAACAAGGAGGTGAGAAATAATGATAAATAAATATATGTATATTTCATATAAGTTGTTAAATTTTGAGATGTATTTTCATTGTGTTAGTAGGATCAGCTGATCAGCAATAACAGGTCACTGGTATATTGGTTTGTAAATGTTATAAGTAATTGAGGTTCAAGGTAATGTTTTAATGTATTATAGATATTTTAAAGTAATGATAACAATAATTTGATAAAGTGAGAAATAAAGTAATAATTTATGCAAGTTAACAAAAGATAGTTTTGGGTGATAAATGTTTTATGGGACATATAGATCTGTCCAAAATTGAATTCTAAGTGAAGTTGAAATAGTAGAGATGATATAATGTAATATTGTTTTGAAGTAATGTAGTTTTGTGAAGTATTGATGTTGACACAGTAGTTACGGAGAATAATTGTAGAGTTTTGAATGATATGTTGTTGTTTATAATTAATGATGTTATTTTGTTGTAGTTGTAGTAAGGTAATGAGATTGAGATTTTTTGGGGATGGCAATTTTGTATTAGGGGATAGTGTAATGTAGGAGTCCGCAACAAGGGTTGGGACGGGATAGGTACCGATTTAGTGGGGACGGGGCCGCCTTAGGTAGAATCCAGGGGCCAAATAAGGGAATTGAGTTTGGGGGGGGGGAAACACGTATCCTATGTACAAAGGGTTAGAGAGTATTTTTTTTATATGTAGAGAGAAGGTGGCGATTTGAGTCTAATGATAAGTTGGGGTTAGAGAGTGCCTTGATTAGTAGAGATTTTGATAGAGATGGGTGTCATGGGAGTTACAGTTGATGAATATTAGAGTCAGAGGGAGAAAGTTGATATATATACAGATCAAAGAGTAAATTAAAGGAGAACAAATAATTTACATCACCCACAGTAGATTAGAGTAAGATTATTAATAAAGAGAGAGATTTATGATAAAGAATATAAAATTTTTATTTTTTAAACCAGTGACAGAATTTGGAAATCATGTAAAATTAAGAATTTGTAACAGTACATTTTGACCCCATTACATAATTATGGGTTATAAGGGTGATTTGCAATGTTTTATTGTGTAACTATGAACATACAGAGTGGTTAGGTCCATTGTCCCAATATAAAGAGAGATCCAAGCAGAATCAGGCAGTGTATCATACCACGGTCACCGTTGGAACGTGCGGGAGTCGGAAACAGCCATGGCGGAGATGGTGATGAAGTCTGTTACATATAGATTGTGATTGGACAATAAAGTTATTCCGTCATAGAAAAAACAATGACGCACTGAAAACAATGCGTACGACTAGGGCGTTGTTCTGCAGAACAGAGCTTAATGACGTCAAAGTCACGCACACAAGCATAAAATTGTACATTAATCGGTCTCAGTTCATCACCTTCCACTAGAGAGGCCACAGCGATGTATCGCTGGTGGAATCAATTTTCATCAAAAGTTGTGAACAACAATTAGAATCTTGTAAAATGTGATATCAAACATGTAGTAGAGAACAGTAAACCAAAGTACATATTATAACACCTTTAATGTAGAGTCAGTGCAGAAAAATCTAACTTGTAATGAATTCAACACCGATCATACTCCTGGGATACATCTGAGGCCAGCGAGGGAGCGACGATCCGCTTACCACAGAGAAGTCACAATTTATCTCTCTTTATATTTATTCATGAGCTCAATAAATGAAATAATAAATTGTATAAAATGTAATTACAGTAACGTGTGAGTGAGCGTGTGATTGCACTAGGGCGTGGCCATGCCTATATACGTATAAGGCATTGGTTTGTGTTGATATACGATACTTTAACTGCAGTATAAAATAAAAAGGAATCTAACTAATTTTAATGATGAGGCTTCTCAGTACTGATTTAATTAAATTAATAAAAGAAAACAATAAAGAAAGATAGCCGCCATTTTGTTTTTTGAGTTAATACTGGCAGCCATTTTGGGTTAGGCCTTTATGTATGTTTTACGACTGTATATTTTATTATGTGGAAAATTAAAACGAGTAGTTACAGTAGCTAAAGAGTTTGTGTTTTCATTGTGTCACTTTTTCTGTTTAAACAAATCTCGCTGTTACGAATCCTGGCACCCCTTAGGTAAAAAAGTGTTTAAACGGAGAAGCACATGTTCACCGGCAAGGATCCCGGTAAGTACACATGTGTACCATGTTTTGACCAACATTATACATATATAAGTACCATAGTTTATGTATATAAAAAGAATAATAGCTGGTAGTTAACAGATGGCGCCCTTACTGAGGACGATATAAATATTAATTTATATAAACAGCCAGATTTGAAAACAGAGAAGGTGGTGCAAAACAGAACATAACCAAAAAACACAAAAGGTTATGTTGACGAAACAAAACAACCAATAATTATATAATAAAAAAAATACAGAGAGTAATAGAAACAGCTAAATTATGGCAGAACACAATAATAGTATGTTAGGTGTAAACGACACACACACAGAGTCTGTTTTATTAGACAGAATAAGCGCGAGTTCGACGCCTAAGGCAGTCGAAAATAAAATATCATTAGAAGACCTGTTCGCATTGATTAAAACACAAAATAGTGTGTTAAAAGAGATTGACGAGAAGTTTGATAGCCTCGAAAATGAATTGAAAAAGCAAAATAATGTGCAAGATGTAAAATTGAACCAATTAGACGAGAAACTTAAAAAAGTTGAAAACGAAATACATAAACAAAATTCCAATGTTAATGAGAAAATTAATATAATAGAAACACAATGTAATGATATTAAGAAGCACACAGAGATTGTAGACGAGCAAATTAAAACTAAGATAAGTAATTTAAATGATAAAGTCAAACAAATCAATGAAACAGTTCAAAATCAGATAGAAACTCAGAGTAGAGAAGTAAAAAATAAATATGTAGAGACAGTAGAACAATTAGAAATTAAAACTAAGAATGAAGTAAATAAGCAGTTAGAATTGAAGACTCATATTTTACGAAACAAATTAGACCAATGTGAATTAGATGTAGTAGACCTAACAAAAGGTATTCAGACAATAGATAGCATTATATCAAAACACGAAAACAGTACAACCAATAAAATAAGTATGTTGCAAAATAGAGTTAAGGAAATAGATGATTTACATATACAGAATTATAACAATGTGCATGATAGATATAACCTAGTTGAGAGTGATTTAACAAAAATGAAAAATGAATTGCGGGGGGAGATTAACAAAAATTTAACGGGAACCATGGAAAGGGTTGTAATTACGAGAGATTTTTACAATGAAATAGAGTTAGAATTATTCAGTCACGAAAACCGCTCAATACACCCCATGCGATTTATTAACCAAACCAGGGAGTACCATCATTTTAGTAGTAGTAATTGGGAGATCCAGCTGACTAAAATAATCAGAAGTTTTAAGGGTAGTGCCGCGGTATGGGCAGAAGCACACAGAATAGAGTGGGGTAGTTATGAGATGTTTGAACAAGCGTTTAAGGGAAAATATTGGCCAGAGGAGGAACAGGAAGAGCTAAGGAGTAAAATAATGGGAACGGGTAATTTCGGGAGTCACACAAACAATAACATAACAATATACGTGACACAGTTGTACAATGAAGTTAAATATTTAGAACCTCCAATTCCTTTTACATCATTTGTGAGGTACGTTAGTAAACATCTTCCTCGAGAAGTACAAATAATTTTAATGACTAAAGAAATATCGAATTTAAGCGAACTTGAAAAAGTCCTTGACATTTTGCAAAATATTAGAGATAGGGAAGTGAATAGGCGAGTAACACCGGATAATTATAAACCAAACCAGGTAGAGTACCATCCACAGAGAAACCATTACAATGAACCTAATGTGATAAATAAAAATGACCATTATAAACCAGGTGAGTGGAGGTGTTATAGGTGTCAACAGGAGAATTTCCCATTCAGGCGACAGTGCTTCAAATGTAGAACGCCTAGAGAAGGACAACGGAGGAGAGACGAGGAGAGACGAGATAAACCACAAGGCAGAGAGACACCTGACACTAGAGGAGCGATGAACAACAACCAGAGGACAGATAAGGGACACCGAGGCCCCTCCACTAGCAGACACCAGGAAAACTAGAAACGACAGTGGTAGCCAGGACCCGACCACTGTTCAGGGAAACGCAGGAGGTCCAACCAGTCGAGGAGATACACAGCCATGTAATCAAAGCAGATATTGTCGCTGACCTGATGGAAGAAGAAAACAATGCAACCAGCGAGGTGAGAGCAGGACTGACAGAGATTCAGGTAACTGTAGCAAATAAGAATTTTAAAACTTTGATAGATACGGGTAGCGAAATTTCCGTGATAGCAGAGAACATTTTAGTAGAACTAAGAGAGTCTAACAAGGATATTCCAATCTTACCAGTAGCAGGAGTCACGGTAATAGGAGTCACGGGTGTACGAAGTAAGAGAGTCACTAAACAAATACATTTGAATTTTCTAATAGATAATGTAGAATTTATAAACACATTTTTGGTAGTAAGAGGGTTAAGTCTAGATGTCATACTGGGTAATGATTTTTTGCAAAGAACGAGAGCTGTTATAAATTTTAGAGATAAGGTGATAGAATTAGATGGGGGTGATCGGTCGGTAAGAGTAAAATTTGAGCAGATTTTAGACAGGGTTAGAACGTGCGGAGTTACAATAATACAGAAGGGGGTAAATGAGAATAATTTAGGTACCATGGTAAGTGCATGTTTAGAGACAGAATATATGAGTGAGTTGGAGAGTGAAAAGAGTAATATTAATGATGCAGTATGGGAGATAAGGGCGGATGAATTTTGTAATGAAGGTGAGGTGGTAAGGAGTGGCCAACGTGCAGCGTTATGGCAGGTGATAGCGAGGTACAGAGGAGTGTTTGCCGAGGTTCCAGGAAGGGCAAAAGGGTATGAATGTGTATTACAAATAAGGGAACACACACCGTTTATGCAAAGGAGCTACCCCGTCCCTTACTCAAAAAGAAGCGCGGTGCAGAGAGAACTCGACAGGATGGTAGAAACAGGTATAATCGAACGGTCAGTATCGCATTATTCTAATCCACTTGTAGTAGTAATTAAGAAGGATGGACGCGTACGTTTGTGTCTAGACGCTAGAAGAATAAACCAGATCATAATTCCCGACAGAGAGTCACCAGAGCCTATCAATGAGATCTTCCAGAAGTTCAGTGGAGTAAAGTATATGACATCGTTGGATTTAACATCTGGATATTGGCAGGTTCCGCTAGCAGAGGTCAGTAGAAAGTATACAGCATTTTTATTTAATGGTAAAAACTACCAGTTTCGACGTCTACCTTTCGGATTGAACACCAGCGTCGCCAGCTTTATAAAGTGTTTAGACAAAATTTTGCGACCCAAAGACTTAGATTTTTTGACGATCTACGTGGACGATATTCTGATTGCATCAAGGACCTTCGAAGACCATTTAGATCACTTGGACTATGTATTGGCTAAACTAGAGGCAGGAGGACTCACCGTGAATTGGGATAAGTCAACGTTTCTGCAGACACAGGTAAAATTTTTAGGATTTATTATCACACCTGAAGGAATAGCAGCGAACCCCGACAAAGTAGAATCAATCATGCGTTTCCCTGAACCGAGGAATGTGAAACAATTACAAAGTTTCCTTGGGTTATGTAATTTCTACCGAAAATTTCAACAGAATTATGCAGAGTTAACCACAAGATTGAGCGCAGTACTCCAGAAAACCAAACAATGGAAGTGGGGCGAGAAGGAGCGCACAGCATTTGAAGAGATAAAGAAAAAATTCAGTCAAATGGTAATGATGAACCACCCAGACTTCGAGAAAGTATTTTATTTACAAACGGATGCGAGCAATGTGGCCATCGGTGCAGAATTATATCAAGAAAGCAGAGAACAGAGGACAAGTCAGGTAAGGTAATAGAGAGTTTAGAAAAGGAGGTAAGTGGATCAGAGTATAGTCAGTATTTTCAGGTTCATAATGGGTTATTGTTTAAGAGGATAGTAGGGGGTGAGCGTGTTTGGAAATTAGTAATTCCAGAAGGGTTAGTTGATAAGGTTATTTGGGATTGTCATTTAAGGTATGGACATTTTGGAGCGAAGAAGTGTGTGAATGTATTGAAGGAGTCTTGTATTTTTAGAAGTATGGAGAGAAGGGTTAGAAGTTTGTTAAAGAGTTGTGATTTATGCCAGAAATCAAAAGTGGTCAACTATAGAGTCGAAGGGGAGATGAATTTTATAAAAGTGGAGAGGCCATTTGATTTGGTTGCAGTTGATTTGTTCGGACCGTTACCAAAGGGTAGAGGAGGAGTGCAGTATGTATTTGTAATGTTAGATACTTTTTCTAAGTATGTGAAGTTGTATAGTATTAAAAGAGCTACCAGTCTGGTATTGAGTAAGAAAGTGACTAAGGATTACATGATACAAGTGGGTAAGCCGAAAGTGATTTTGTCAGATCATGGACCGCAGTTCATCAGTGGCCGATGGCGTCAGACGTTAGGATGGGAAGGAATCATCACGAAGCATACGGCTGTGTACCATCCCCAGTCCAACCAGGCTGAGCGTGTAATGAGAGAGATAGGCAGGATCTTTAGAGCCTATTGTCACGCTAAACACAGCGAGTGGCCGTTGTATGTTAAGAAGGTAGAGAGTTGGCTGAACAGTACCACCCACGAGTCCACCGGCTATACACCTCACGAGCTGATCAAAGGGACCCGTCCTCCGAGAATATTGGAACAGTTATTTGATTACCCATCTGAGAACGCATGTATGGACGTGAGCATCAAGATTCGTTTGGCAAATGAAAACTTATTAAGCAAAGGAGAAAGACGGAAGAATAGGCACGACATAAGAGGTAAGTGGATGAAATATGAAATAGGACAGTTGGTATTGGTGAAGAGGCACGATTTGTCAAATGCACAGGAGAAGGAAATTAAGAAATTCTTTCTGATGTACGAAGGACCTTATGAGATAATTGGAATTAAAATGCAGAATGCCTATGTACTACAGGATAGGGAGACTAAAGAAATAGTGGGTACACAAAATGCTAGCAATTTGAAATTATACTGGGAAGCATAGAAAAAAAAAAAAGAAAAAATATATATAGAGGGGTACTTGATTAGAGGTGTGAATGAGAATTAACTGTGTATTGAAAAAAAAAAAAAATATATATGTATTCCAGTAACAAAGATTTCTTTGAAAGTGTGAAGTAAAGTATGTTAAAATTGTTATAATTGGAGAAACGAGTATTGTTGGTTTTCCATCTGAAAACAGAGAAATATGTGTATGTAAGGTAAGCTGAGCAGGTGATCCATTGTTGTCATTCCTATCTTGTTATAGCAGTGAATATAGTTGTGGAAAAAGGTAAAGCTCGAACTTGTAAAGTGTCTATGTGAAAATTTTAAATAATTAACGAACTTGTTTTTGAGCAAGAGTGAAGAGTATTTTGTAGTTAGGTGGTGTTAGTAAATTATAAGTCAAAATTGGACTGTGAGAGCAGTTAATGTAAAAGAAGTAAAGTATTAGTAGGGGGCTAGGGCAGTAGTGACATGTACTACTGTGGCTAGTGAAATGGGTTGATGAGCAACACATAGAATGCTGCCATCATCGGAGGCCTCATGTGGGTGTAATGCACTGTACACTTTGAATGTAATTCATATTATATGTGATTTTATTTGTGCAGTGTAACAATATTATTAAAGTGTAAAACATGTAAATGAAAGTAAATTTCCCCGACTTTTCGGGCGATTACTGCCTTGCCAGCACTAATCGTGGTTTTGGCTAGCGGTCAGCTATGGCCAGACCAAGTCCCTTGACCATAGCTGATTTGAAATTGGTTAACCATAGAAATTAAGAGGGGGGTATACCTAGGGGAAATCCCCAGAACTATGGAACAGCGGCTGCCACTCTGTTCGAGAAGGAACAGCGAAGACCGGTGGTAGAACCGTTTAAGGGCGTGTAATTATATAAGTTAAGATATTATGATATCTTGTTGTTTAAATGTGAAGCCAACACAAGGACAAAGGAGATGATTGTTCCTCCAAAATTACAGTCCTTGCAGAGGCACCCGAGCGCTACAGTTCGGTTGGGGGGCAATAGAGTGTGTGGTTAGGAGGTCACTACAGGGGTAATGACGGTAACCAGTGTTAAGATATAGTATATTCTGAAGTTGGAAGTTTAAAGTTAAAAATGAAGTTAAATGAAATAGTCTAGTAAGTTGCCATTTACAAAAATAGGTAAATGATTATAAGTTGAGCAACAAAGTTTAAAGTAAAGGTGTCTGCCATGATAGTTGTAAGCTGAATTTATAGAAATAAGTAGGTGAAGGTATTTTGGGGTATACTAAAGAATTGTTGATATATTGTGTTATATGTAGTTACCTATATAGGGTGTTTATTTTCTTACAAGGAAGTAGTTGAATTTGGTGGTGGTAAAAATCGATGTATTTTAAGTCTTGTTGTGGATAAGTGAAACTTTTGAATAAAAAAAAAAAAAAAAAAAAAAAAAACCAATGCCCGAACACAAACCAATGTATCTAAAAGGGAACATATCAGTTGTAGATATGGAAGTGTACTGGACCACTATTTTAATTTTGTATGCAATGTTTCAGAGTTTTTTGGTGTTGTGACCGCAGTCCTGGGCTGGCTGGCGCGTCAGAACAGGAGTGTAGAGTGCCTCATGGCCTTATGGTGTAGGGATCTCTCCGGAGAAGTCCAGTAAGGTCAGAGGGTGCGACCAGCATCATAGGACCAAGGGTAAGTGATGATAAAATTTTTATATAATAACAATACAGGGGGTTGTGGTGACATATCTAGACTGATCCTTTTAGGAAAGTGTGAATGAGTCAAGGAAATTTTTTGTGTTCCGACACAAAAATTTTCCTTGAGGGGGTTTGTAACAGTACATTTTGACCCCATTACATAATTATGGGTTATAAGGGTGATTTGCAATGTTTTATTGTGTAACTATGAACATACAGAGTGGTTAGGTCCATTGTCCCAATATAAAGAGAGATCCAAGCAGAATCAGGCAGTGTATCATACCAAGGTCACCGTTGGAACGTGCGGGAGTCGGAAACAGCCATGGCGGAGATGGTGATGAAGTCTGTTACATATAGATTGTGATTGGACAATAAAGTTATTCCGTCATAGAAAAAACAATGACGCACTGAAAACAATGCGTACGACTAGGGCGTTGTTCTGCAGAACAGAGCTTAATGACGTCAAAGTCACGCACACAAGCATAAAATTGTACATTAATCGGTCTCAGTTCATCACCATCCACTAGAGAGGCCACAGCGATGTATCGCTGGTGGAATCAATTTTCATCAAAAGTTGTGAACAACAATTAGAATCTTGTAAAATGTGATATCAAACATGTAGTAGAGAACAGTAAACCAAAGTACATATTATAACACCTTTAATGTAGAGTCAGTGCAGAAAAATCTAACTTGTAATGAATTCAACACCGATCATACTCCTGGGATACATCTGAGGCCAGCGAGGGAGCGACGATCCGCTTACCACAGAGAAGTCACAATTTATCTCTCTTTATATTTATTCATGAGCTCAATAAATGAAATAATAAATTGTATAAAATGTAATTACAGTAACGTGTGAGTGAGCGTGTGATTGCACTAGGGCGTGGCCATGCCTATATACGTATAAGGCATTGGTTTGTGTTGATATACGATACTTTAACTGCAGTATAAAATAAAAAGGAATCTAACTAATTTTAATGATGAGGCTTCTCAGTACTGATTTAATTAAATTAATAAAAGAAAACAATAAAGAAAGATAGCCGCCATTTTGTTTTTTGAGTTAATACTGGCAGCCATTTTGGGTTAGGCCTTTATGTATGTTTTACGACTGTATATTTTATTATGTGGAAAATTAAAACGAGTAGTTACAGTAGCTAAAGAGTTTGTGTTTTCATTGTGTCACTTTTTCTGTTTAAACAAATCTCGCTGTTACGAATCCTGGCACCCCTTAGGTAAAAAAGTGTTTAAACGGAGAAGCACATGTTCACCGGCAAGGATCCCGGTAAGTACACATGTGTACCATGTTTTGACCAACATTATACATATATAAGTACCATAGTTTATGTATATAAAAAGAATAATAGCTGGTAGTTAACAAATTGTTTATTTTAAATAATTTGAATGTCAATTTGATGATTATATTAATATTTTGTTTGTTTTAAATGTTTTATTTTATTATTGTTTTGTGTTTCAAATTAGATGTTACAGATGTTGTATGTATTTTCAGAAAGTGTACATAACATATGTAAGTCAAGGGTCTTGGACTTGACCTAGTTTCGATCAGCTGATGAGGTCATACACCCACTAAGCTTGTGTAGTAGGAAGTCAATTTAATTTGTTTATTTTATTAATTCAAACAAATACTAAATAATTTCGATAGATAAAGGAAACGTTTAATAAATTAAAATTTTTTTTGAATTTTAAAATTTTTTGGGAAAATAGATTTTTGAAAAAAAAAAAAAAATCTGGATTTTTCGCCTGCCAGCGAATGAATATTTTAGGTAAGGATTATTTTATTATGTGTGTACTTAACATGTTTGTTTTTATTGATTGATTGTATGGCATTGTACTGTTAGATTATAAGTGATTACATGTTAGATTAAGGATGTGTTTATATTAGGAGAAAGGTTTAAATTAATGCATTTTAAGTAGAAAACAGAAAACCAGGAAGAGAATTTTTTGAGTATATTGTTTTGAATTTTGAATTTTTTTTGAATTTTTCATAAATTTTAAAAGAATTTTTCAATTTTACAATGTGTTATGTCAACATGTAATGTGAGTGTGTGTGAGCCCAGTATCTGCTAAAGGCAGCCCAGCTTGCATAAAAGGGGATCCATATCGGCTGAGGATCTGGCATAATTTAAGCCAGGGATTGAGGATTTTTGGGGATAGCATGTTAAAAGGCGAGGCGTGCTGTGGTACTTGTCAGTTCGATTTCTCGGTGTTGGGATCTCTTACAGAGAAGTCCAGTGATCTCGTTCAGATGAGTCCATAGTCGCTGAGCCAGGGGGGTCGTGTACCCATGTAGCTTAAGAACACGGGGGTTGTTGGCACCAGTTCCTCACTGGTCCTCTTCAGGGTTTATCGATGAGATTTCTTCTGTTGTGAACAGCAGAATTCTCATCGAGGGGGTATTGTAGCATGTCAAATTTGGGTCATTTTATTTTTTACAGTATGGGGTATTTACATTTTTATTTATTTCATGTTTGTGCGGGATCTTATAAAATTATTGTGTAACGTCATTTTCATAATAACAGAACATGTATTGAGAAACAGTGGTGTAACAAAGCGAAACGCAGTTTGCAGTTGAGTAAGGCGGCAAAGGAATTCGCGCCCCCTTCGAAATTCTAAGAACTTTGTATATGTGCGTCGACGCCCGTACGTAACCTAGCCGGGCGGAGCGCCGTTAGTGACACTTTGAAAACTCAACCGAAGCTGTGAAACATGGCGCTGGGACGAAACGTTAGTAGCTCCAAACAACCAGTACAGGAAACGTCGTTAAACCCCGCCTACTACTAATGACATCAGCAGAGCCGAGGCCAATATCGTCCTCGCACACCATACATATACCAGCTCTATTCCATGCATAAAGTGGTTACCCCACAACAATTAAGCATGAACGGCGACTAAAACCTGATGGCCGTGACTGCGCACTTCCCGCGACTCAAACAAGCACATTGCCCAGTTCGTTACTGATTGTGTCGGCGCCGACACGGAGCCAAGTGAGCTTGGCCAAATTTTATAACTTTTTAATCAAGAAGTAGTTTCAAAGTAACCAACAGGAGTCAGTGTTAGTAGTGTGCATGGGAGAATAATCACATCAGTTATATTCTACCGCTACGAAATTATTAACATAAATGAAACGAGCTCGAACAGTTACCGCGTGCCGGCCGTAAGGGGCATTCTTATAAAATGTTAGGGGCGGGTAATTTTCTGTGTGTTTGAGTGAGTGTACAAAATATGCAGGCTGGGCAGTTTCGAGTGTGTGTATGTAAAAAATTAAGGTAAGCAGTAGCATAAGTTAGATTAAGTACAATTATCGTACGCTGATTATGGAACCAAGCAATAGGTTTCCACAAAATTACATCAGATACAGTAAAGTGTATAAAGAAATTATAAATGAGTCAAAATTAAAGTGAAAGTTAATTCTCTTCTTAAACATGTGTTATGTAAATTATTTACGCAACCCTGAAGCCAAGGTGATGATAATGAAAATAATGAAAATAATGAAAATAATAGTAATGTATTTGAAGAATTAGTATCGGAGACTGATACGGAAAAAATAAAGAATGAGAGTACTGATGGGTTGGTAGAACGTGATTATGAGATGTTAATGTGTGTGTATGAGTTAGAGAGAGAGAGAGGAAATATAATGTTGTAGTAGAGTGGGGACAGAGGGGAAATTTTCCCTTTATTATTTATGATGTTTATGATGATGATTTAATGAGTTCGCAAGTGTTGTTGGGCAAGTGTCCCGTATTGATAGATGAATTGAGGGGTTTATTTTTGTTGAGTAATTGTGTACCCTCTGTCCGGAATAATGGTGAGAGTGTGGTGTGGTGTTATGAAGAGAGAGAATTAAACAGAGAATTGTGTGTGGAGAAAGTAACCGAATTGTATTTTGTGAATAGAAAGTATGATGAATGGAAGGAAAGTTTAGAAGTATATGTGAATGATAATGATGACAATGATTTAATAAAAATAATTAACCCGATAATGAGCGAATTTACCGATGGAGATGTAACCAAAATACCTAATGTAGACCGGTTTCATGAGTATTTGAGTATGATGAACGAGTTTAGTTTGTATGGTTACAACACACAAACCAGTCATTTGTGTGGTGATAAAATTGAACAATGTTATGTAGAACCAAGGTTAATTTGGGACGATGGAGGTTAAACTGTAAAATAATAAAAGACAGTGTAAACATTATGTTTTATGGGTTTTTGACATGGCAGATTGGGACAATGAAGTGCGAAAAAACTGAATAGTTAATGACAAAAGTTTGTAAATAAAATATAGTGAATTTATTTGTGTGCATTGTGGAATGTTAAGTAAATAAGGTGTACGTAAGATGATTGTTGTGATAATAATATCAATATTTTGCAATTTAAATAAATAAACATCAGAATTAATTTTGAATAATAATAGTTGTTGATGGTAACGAATTTTGTATTGTTAATAACTAAAACAATTTGATACATGTTAAATATTTTGATTGATTATTTAAAGGTTATATAATTGAATTTTTGTTTGAAGTCAAATGGTTTTATGAGATGAATTTTGTAATTAAAGGCATTGTTGGATGCAAACTAATTTTTGTGTTAAATGTTACAGAGATGAGGTGAAAGGTATTGTAATATGGTGATTAGGTTTTGTATATATCATGTTAACTAAACTGTAAGTATAAAAAATTTTATAATCATGTATAACAAAAATGTTTACAGGTAACTAAGATTTTAATTCAGTAGTAAGATGTTTATTTGAAATAATTGTGTTTAAAAAGTATGATAATTAAAAAATTTTAATAATAAAGAAAAAATGATATATATTCATTATTAATAATAAAATTTTGAAAATTTTAAGAAAGTCCAATGGTATAAGGGTATGAATGAGTCAAATGATTATTGATGAAATGATTATAATTATATAATGTATATAAAATTTTTTAATTAATTAGTTAGTAAGTTGCTATTGCGGGGGTGGCCTGTGCTCCCGTAGATGGCGAAATGGGTTGGGGGTAACAGAGAGTGTTACCCCCATCGGAGGCGAAAATGGCGAAAATGTGCGGCACACCTTAATTCGTGTAAATTAAAATTTACACACTGCTAAACGACCGTGTCGCACATAGTAGTAATGATTGTAACAGGCAGTGAAATACAAGTTTAGATTTCCCCGACTTTTCGGGCGATTACTGCCTTACCAGCACTAATCGTGGATTTGGCTAGCGGCCAGCTATGGTCATATCAAGTCCCTTGACCATAGCTGACTTGAAATTGGTACATATTAGAAATTCAATGGGGGGAGACAATTAGGGGAAATCTCCCGGAACTATGAAACAGCGGCTGCCACTCTGCCCACTTGGGGGTGGCAAAGACAGGTGGTAGACCCGCATTAAGGGCGAGTAATTATAGAACAAGAATATGTTGATATTCGAGAATGTTTAAATGTAATAGCGGAAGCAAAGACACGGAGAGGTAAAGCCTGCTCCAAAATATACAGTCTTTGTCGAAGCGCAAGGGCGAGACAGTCCTCCATAACTTGAAATAGTGTGTGTGGCTGGGAGGTGGCTCAGATGAGCCACGAATGTAAATTTTATAACAAAAAATTTTTTATTCAAATTTTGATCAAAGAAAATTGCTTGTGTTCTGTTAAATAACTAGTGCTCAGACACTCAAGACAAGGTGTTCATGCTATAATTTTAAGTGTATTATTTTATCGTTGCAAGTTAGATATATGTGTTGATAAAATATGTGTTTTCATGGTATGTGTATACTGTAAACTAAGCCAATAATTAAACGTCTGGCAGGCGGTCAATATGAATTATCCGAATTAGAGAAATGGGAAACAAGGAGGTGAGAAATAATGATAAATAAATATATGTATATTTCATATAAGTTGTTAAATTTTGAGATGTATTTTCATTGTGTTAGTAGGATCAGCTGATCAGCAATAACAGGTCACTGGTATATTGGTTTGTAAATGTTATAAGTAATTGAGGTTCAAGGTAATGTTTTAATGTATTATAGATATTTTAAAGTAATGATAACAATAATTTGATAAAGTGAGAAATAAAGTAATAATTTATGCAAGTTAACAAAAGATAGTTTTGGGTGATAAATGTTTTATGGGACATATAGATCTGTCCAAAATTGAATTCTAAGTGAAGTTGAAATAGTAGAGATGATATAATGTAATATTGTTTTGAAGTAATGTAGTTTTGTGAAGTATTGATGTTGACACAGTAGTTACGGAGAATAATTGTAGAGTTTTGAATGATATGTTGTTGTTTATAATTAATGATGTTATTTTGTTGTAGTTGTAGTAAGGTAATGAGATTGAGATTTTTTGGGGATGGCAATTTTGTATTAGGGGATAGTGTAATGTAGGAGTCCGCAACAAGGGTTGGGACGGGATAGGTACCGATTTAGTGGGGACGGGGCCGCCTTAGGTAGAATCCAGGGGCCAAATAAGGGAATTGAGTTTGGGGGGGGGAAACACGTATCCTATGTACAAAGGGTTAGAGAGTATTTTTTTTATATGTAGAGAGAAGGTGGCGATTTGAGTCTAATGATAAGTTGGGGTTAGAGAGTGCCTTGATTAGTAGAGATTTTGATAGAGATGGGTGTCATGGGAGTTACAGTTGATGAATATTAGAGTCAGAGGGAGAAAGTTGATATATATACAGATCAAAGAGTAAATTAAAGGAGAACAAATAATTTACATCACCCACAGTAGATTAGAGTAAGATTATTAATAAAGAGAGAGATTTATGATAAAGAATATAAAATTTTTATTTTTTAAACCAGTGACAGAATTTGGAAATCATGTAAAATTAAGAATTGTTTATTTTAAATAATTTGAATGTCAATTTGATGATTATATTAATATTTTGTTTGTTTTAAATGTTTTATTTTATTATTGTTTTGTGTTTCAAATTAGATGTTACAGATGTTGTATGTATTTTCAGAAAGTGTACATAACATATGTAAGTCAAGGGTCTTGGACTTGACCTAGTTTCGATCAGCTGATGAGGTCATACACCCACTAAGCTTGTGTAGTAGGAAGTCAATTTAATTTGTTTATTTTATCAATTCAAACAAATACTAAATAATTTCGATAGATAAAGGAAACGTTTAATAAATTAAAATTTTTTTTGAATTTTAAAATTTTTTGGGAAAATAGATTTTTGAAAAAAAAAAAAAAATCTGGATTTTTCGCCTGCCAGCGAATGAATATTTTAGGTAAGGATTATTTTATTATGTGTGTACTTAACATGTTTGTTTTTATTGATTGATTGTATGGCATTGTACTGTTAGATTATAAGTGATTACATGTTAGATTAAGGATGTGTTTATATTAGGAGAAAGGTTTAAATTAATGCATTTTAAGTAGAAAACAGAAAACCAGGAAGAGAATTTTTTGAGTATATTGTTTTGAATTTTGAATTTTTTTTGAATTTTTCATAAATTTTAAAAGAATTTTTCAATTTTACAATGTGTTATGTCAACATGTAATGTGAGTGTGTCTGTGCCCAGTATCTGCTAAAGGCAGCCCAGCTTGCATAAAAGGGGATCCATATCGGCTGAGGATCTGGCATAATTTAAGCCAGGGATTGAGGATTTTTGGGGATAGCATGTTAAAAGGCGAGGCGTGCTGTGGTACTTGTCGGTTCGATTTCTCGGTGTTGGGATCTCTTACAGAGAAGTCCAGTGATCTCGTTCAGATGAGTCCATAGTCGCTGAGCCAGGGGGGTCATGTACCCATGTAGCTTAAGAACACGGGGCTTGTTGGCACCAGTTCCTCACCGGTCCTCTTCAGGGTTTATCGATGAGATTTCTTCTGTTGTGAACAGCAGAATTCTCATCGAGGGGGTATTGTAGCATGTCAAATTTGGGTCATTTTATTTTTTACAGTATGGGGTATTTACATTTTTATTTATTTCATGTTTGTGCGGGATCTTATAAAATTATTGTGTAACGCCATTTTCGTAATAACAGAACACGTATTGAGAAACAGTGGTGTAACAAAGCGAAACGCAGTTTGCAGTTGAGTAAGGCGGCAAAGGAATTCGCGCCCCCTTCGAAATTCTAAGAACTTTGTATATGTGCGTTGACGCCCGTACGTAACCTAGCCGGGCGGAGCGCCGTTAGTGACGCTTTGAAAACTCAACCGAAGCTGTGAAACATGGCGCTGGGACGAAACGTTAGTAGCTCCAAACAACCAGTACAGGAAACGTCGTTAAACCCCGCCTACAACTAAAGACATCAGCAGAGCCGAGGCCAATATCGTCCTCGCACACCACACATATACCAGCTCTATTCCATGCATAAAGTGGTTACCCCACAACAATTAAGCATGAACGGCGACTAAAACCTGATGGCCGTGACTGCGCACTTCCCGCGACTCAAACAAGCACATTGCCCAGTTCGTTACTGATTGTGTCGGCGCCGACACGGAGCCAAGTGAGCTTGGCGAAATTTTATAACTTTTTAATCAAGAAGTAGTTTCAAAGTAACCAACAGGAGTCAGTGTTAGTAGTGTGCATGGGAGAATAATCACATCAGTTATATTCTACCGCTACGAAATTATTAACATAAATGAAACGAGCTCGAACAGTTACCGCGTGCCGGCCGTAAGGGGCATTCTTATAAAATGTTAGGGGCGGGTAATTTTCTGTGTGTTTGAGTGAGTGTACAAAATATGCAGGCTGGGCAGTTTCGAGTGTGTGTATGTAAAAAATTAAGGTAAGCAGTAGCATAAGTTAGATTAAGTACAATTATTGTACGCTGATTATGGAACCAAGCAATAGGTTTCCACAAAATTACATCAGATACAGTAAAGTGTATAAAGAAATTATAAATGAGTCAAAATTAAAGTGAAAGGTAATTCTCTTCTTAAACATGTGTTATGTAAATTATTTACACAACCTTAAAGATTGTGCTTGTATCCGAACGTACGTATGACGCAACCCTGAAGCCAAGGTGATGAGTGTTGGTATGTATAAGTTTCTTCACTCTTATTTTGCATTTTTAATATATCATTTAAAAATGAACATCTCAATGGCGCCACGAACCGGAACGAATTTAATAATATAAATTCCATACCTACAAATAGGATACAAGCGTAATTTAGAGGTTGAGTGAAAATACGCAAAAGGTACTTATGTAAAGTTACCAAAATAAGTAAAGAATATTTGTTCACATAAGAAACAGAGGAAATATCTAAAAATAATAATAATGGAAAATACAGCAGAGAACGGAGTCGATTTGTCCGACTCGACTGTGATAAGTGAAACAGCTGAATTTGACGAATCAGCGGTGATGAGTAGTCTTGAAATGCATTCAACACCGAATGTAGGTCAAGACGACAAAACTATGAATGTAAGTAACACAAATGAAAAAGATAATACAGAGGATTCAGGGATTCAAGCAACCCCGACCTCAACAAAATACAATAAGGTGGATGATGATCCAATGAGTATTGTACTTAATTTATTAGAAAAAATGAATAATAAATTTGATAGTCGCTTTAACAGTAATGACATAAAATTAGATAGTCGCTTTGACAGTAATGACAAAATTAGACAGACAAAGTAGGGATATTAATGAATTAAAATGTGAGATTCAAGAATTAAATAAATGTTTAGAAAGTACTAATGAAACAATAAGAACTAATTTGAATAAATTAGAACAGAGTGTGGAGAGAATGGAAGTAGTTGTGATGAATACAGAGAAAAATAAAACAAATGAAAATTGTAATGACAAATGTAAGAGTATGATACCAGAGAAAGAGTTAATAAATGATAACAATAATGTTGAAAATAATGAAAATAATAGTAATGTATTTGAAGAATTAGTATCGGAGACTGATACGGAAAAAATAAAGAATGAGAGTACTGATGGGTTGGTAGAATGTGATTATGAGATGTTAATGTGTGTGTATGAGTTAGAGAGAGAGAGGAAATATAATGTTGTAGTAGAGTGGGGACAGAGGGGAAATTTTCCCTTTATTATTTATGATGTTTATGATGATGATTTAAAGAGTTCGCAAGTGTTGTTGGGCAAGAGTCCCGTATTGATAGATGAATTGAGGGGTTTATTTTTGTTGAGTAATTGTGTACCCTCTGTCCGGAATAATGGTGAGAGTGTGGTGTGGTGTTATGAAGAGAGAGAATTAAACAGAGAATTGTGTGTGGAGAAAGTAACCGAATTGTATTTTGTGAATAGAAAGTATGATGAATGGAAGGAAAGTTTAGAAGTATATGTGAATGATAATGATGACAATGATTTAATAAAAATAATTAACCCGATAATGAGCGAATTTACCGATGGAGATGTAACCAAAATACCTAATGTAGACCGGTTTCATGAGTATTTGAGTATGATGAACGAGTTTAGTTTGTATGGTTACAACACACAAACCAGTCATTTGTGTGGTGATAAAATTGAACAATGTTATGTAGAACCAAGGTTAATTTGGGACGATGGAGGTTAAACTGTAAAATAATAAAAGACAGTGTAAACATCATGTTTTATGGGTTTTTGACATGGCAGATTGGGACAATGAAGTGCGAAAAAACTGAATAGTTAATGACAAAAGTTTGTAAATAAAATATAGTGAATTTATTTGTGTGCATTGTGGAATGTTAAGTAAATAAGGTGTACGTAAGATGATTGTTGTGATAATAATATCAATATTTTGCAATTTAAATAAATAAACATCAGAATTAATTTTGAATAATAATAGTTGTTGATGGTAATGAATTTTGTATTGTTAATAACTAAAACAATTTGATACATGTTAAATATTTTGATTGATTATTTAAAGGTTATATAATTGAATTTTTGTTTGAAGTCAAATGGTTTTATGAGATGAATTTTGTAATTAAAGGCATTGTTGGATGCAAACTAATTTTTGTGTTAAATGTTACAGAGATGAGGTGAAAGGTATTGTAATATGGTGATTAGGTTTTGTATATATCATGTTAACTAAACTGTAAGTATAAAAAATTTTATAATCATGTATAACAAAAATGTTTACAGGTAACTAAGATTTTAATTCTGTAGTAAGATGTTTATTTGAAATAATTGTGTTTAAAAAGTATGATAATTAAAAAATTTTAATAATAAAGAAAAAATGATATATATTCATTATTAATAATAAAATTTTGAAAATTTTAAGAAAGTCCAATGGTATAAGGGTATGAATGAGTCAAATGATTATTGATGAAATGATTATAATTATATAATGTATATAAAATTTTTTAATTAATTAGTTAGTAAGTTGCTATTGCGGGGGTGGCCTGTGCTCCCGTAGATGGCGAAATGGGTTGGGGGTAACAGAGAGTGTTACCCCCATCGGAGGCGAAAATGTGCGGCACACCTTAATTCGTGTAAATTAAAATTTACACACTGCTAAACGACCGTGTCGCACATAGTAGTAATGATTGTAACAGGCAGTGAAATACAAGTTTAGATTTCCCCGACTTTTCGGGCGATTACTGCCTTACCAGCACTAATCGTGGATTTGGCTAGCGGCCAGCTATGGTCATATCAAGTCCCTTGACCATAGCTGACTTGAAATTGGTACATATTAGAAATTCAATGGGGGGAGACAATTAGGGGAAATCTCCCGGAACTATGAAACAGCGGCTGCCACTCTGCCCACTTGGGGGTGGCAAAGACAGGTGGTAGACCCGCATTAAGGGCGAGTAATTATAGAACAAGAATATGTTGATATTCGAGAATGTTTAAATGTAATAGCGGAAGCAAAGACACGGAGAGGTAAAGCCTGCTCCAAAATATACAGTCTTTGTCGAAGCGCAAGGGCGAGACAGTCCTCCATAACTTGAAATAGTGTGTGTGGCTGGGAGGTGGCTCAGATGAGCCACGAATGTAAATTTTATAACAAAAAATTTTTTATTCAAATTTTGATCAAAGAAAATTGCTTGTGTTCTGTTAAATAACTAGTGCTCAGACACTCAAGACAAGGTGTTCATGCTATAATTTTAAGTGTATTATTTTATCGTTGCAAGTTAGATATATGTGTTGATAAAATATGTGTTTTCATGGTATGTGTATACTGTAAACTAAGCCAATAATTAAACGTCTGGCAGGCGGTCAATATGAATTATCCGAATTAGAGAAATGGGAAACAAGGAGGTGAGAAATAATGATAAATAAATATATGTATATTTCATATAAGTTGTTAAATTTTGAGATGTATTTTCATTGTGTTAGTAGGATCAGCTGATCAGCAATAACAGGTCACTGGTATATTGGTTTGTAAATGTTATAAGTAATTGAGGTTCAAGGTAATGTTTTAATGTATTATAGATATTTTAAAGTAATGATAACAATAATTTGATAAAGTGAGAAATAAAGTAATAATTTATGCAAGTTAACAAAAGATAGTTTTGGGTGATAAATGTTTTATGGGACATATAGATCTGTCCAAAATTGAATTCTAAGTGAAGTTGAAATAGTAGAGATGATATAATGTAATATTGTTTTGAAGTAATGTAGTTTTGTGAAGTATTGATGTTGACACAGTAGTTACGGAGAATAATTGTAGAGTTTTGAATGATATGTTGTTGTTTATAATTAATGATGTTATTTTGTTGTAGTTGTAGTAAGGTAATGAGATTGAGATTTTTTGGGGATGGCAATTTTGTATTAGGGGATAGTGTAATGTAGGAGTCCGCAACAAGGGTTGGGACGGGATAGGTACCGATTTAGTGGGGACGGGGCCGCCTTAGGTAGAATCCAGGGGCCAAATAAGGGAATTGAGTTTGGGGGGGGGAAACACGTATCCTATGTACAAAGGGTTAGAGAGTATTTTTTTTATATGTAGAGAGAAGGTGGCGATTTGAGTCTAATGATAAGTTGGGGTTAGAGAGTGCCTTGATTAGTAGAGATTTTGATAGAGATGGGTGTCATGGGAGTTACAGTTGATGAATATTAGAGTCAGAGGGAGAAAGTTGATATATATACAGATCAAAGAGTAAATTAAAGGAGAACAAATAATTTACATCACCCACAGTAGATTAGAGTAAGATTATTAATAAAGAGAGAGATTTATGATAAAGAATATAAAATTTTTATTTTTTAAACCAGTGACAGAATTTGGAAATCATGTAAAATTAAGAATTGTTTATTTTAAATAATTTGAATGTCAATTTGATGATTATATTAATATTTTGTTTGTTTTAAATGTTTTATTTTATTATTGTTTTGTGTTTCAAATTAGATGTTACAGATGTTGTATGTATTTTCAGAAAGTGTACATAACATATGTAAGTCAAGGGTCTTGGACTTGACCTAGTTTCGATCAGCTGATGAGGTCATACACCCACTAAGCTTGTGTAGTAGGAAGTCAATTTAATTTGTTTATTTTATCAATTCAAACAAATACTAAATAATTTCGATAGATAAAGGAAACGTTTAATAAATTTAAATTTTTTTTGAATTTTAAAATTTTTTGGGAAAATAGATTTTTGAAAAAAAAAAAAAATCTGGATTTTTCGCCTGCCAGCGAATGAATATTTTAGGTAAGGATTATTTTATTATGTGTGTACTTAACATGTTTGTTTTTATTGATTGATTGTATGGCATTGTACTGTTAGATTATAAGTGATTACATGTTAGATTAAGGATGTGTTTATATTAGGAGAAAGGTTTAAATTAATGCATTTTAAGTAGAAAACAGAAAACCAGGAAGAGAATTTTTTGAGTATATTGTTTTGAATTTTGAATTTTTTTTGAATTTTTCATAAATTTTAAAAGAATTTTTCAATTTTACAATGTGTTATGTCAACATGTAATGTGAGTGTGTCTGTGCCCAGTATCTGCTAAAGGCAGCCCAGCTTGCATAAAAGGGGATCCATATCGGCTGAGGATCTGGCATAATTTAAGCCAGGGATTGAGGATTTTTGGGGATAGCATGTTAAAAGGCGAGGCGTGCTGTGGTACTTGTCGGTTCGATTTCTCGGTGTTGGGATCTCTTACAGAGAAGTCCAGTGATCTCGTTCAGATGAGTCCATAGTCGCTGAGCCAGGGGGGTCATGTACCCATGTAGCTTAAGAACACGGGGCTTGTTGGCACCAGTTCCTCACCGGTCCTCTTCAGGGTTTATCGATGAGATTTCTTCTGTTGTGAACAGCAGAATTCTCATCGAGGGGGTATTGTAGCATGTCAAATTTGGGTCATTTTATTTTTTACAGTATGGGGTATTTACATTTTTATTTATTTCATGTTTGTGCGGGATCTTATAAAATTATTGTGTAACGCCATTTTCGTAATAACAGAACACGTATTGAGAAACAGTGGTGTAACAAAGCGAAACGCAGTTTGCAGTTGAGTAAGGCGGCAAAGGAATTCGCGCCCCCTTCGAAATTCTAAGAACTTTGTATATGTGCGTCGACGCCCGTACGTAACCTAGCCGGGCGGAGCGCCGTTAGTGACGCTTTGAAAACTCAACCGAAGCTGTGAAACATGGCGCTGGGACGAAACGTTAGTAGCTCCAAACAACCAGTACAGGAAACGTCGTTAAACCCCGCCTACAACTAAAGACATCAGCAGAGCCGAGGCCAATATCGTCCTCGCACACCACACATATACCAGCTCTATTCCATGCATAAAGTGGTTACCCCACAACAATTAAGCATGAACGGCGACTAAAACCTGATGGCCGTGACTGCGCACTTCCCGCGACTCAAACAAGCACATTGCCCAGTTCGTTACTGATTGTGTCGGCGCCGACACGGAGCCAAGTGAGCTTGGCGAAATTTTATAACTTTTTAATCAAGAAGTAGTTTCAAAGTAACCAACAGGAGTCAGTGTTAGTAGTGTGCATGGGAGAATAATCACATCAGTTATATTCTACCGCTACGAAATTATTAACATAAATGAAACGAGCTCGAACAGTTACCGCGTGCCGGCCGTAAGGGGCATTCTTATAAAATGTTAGGGGCGGGTAATTTTCTGTGTGTTTGAGTGAGTGTACAAAATATGCAGGCTGGGCAGTTTCGAGTGTGTGTATGTAAAAAATTAAGGTAAGCAGTAGCATAAGTTAGATTAAGTACAATTATTGTACGCTGATTATGGAACCAAGCAATAGGTTTCCACAAAATTACATCAGATACAGTAAAGTGTATAAAGAAATTATAAATGAGTCAAAATTAAAGTGAAAGGTAATTCTCTTCTTAAACATGTGTTATGTAAATTATTTACGCAACCTTAAAGATTGTGCTTGTATCCGAACGTACGTATGACGCAACCCTGAAGCCAAGGTGATGAGTGTTGGTAAGTATAAGTTTCTTCACTCTTATTTTGCATTTTTAATATATCATTTAAAAATGAACATCTCAATGGCGCCACGAACCGGAACGAATTTAATAATATAAATTCCATACCTACAAATAGGATACAAGCGTAATTTAGAGGTTGAGTGAAAATACGCAAAAGGTACTTATGTAAAGTTACCAAAATAAGTAAAGAATATTTGTTCACATAAGAAACAGAGGAAATATCTAAAAATAATAATAATGGAAAATACAGCAGAGAACGGAGTCGATTTGTCCGACTCGACTGTGATAAGTGAAACAGCTGAATTTGACGAATCAGCGGTGATGAGTAGTCTTGAAATGCATTCAACACCGAATGTAGGTCAAGACGACAAAACTATGAATGTAAGTAACACAAATGAAAAAGATAATACAGAGGATTCAGGGATTCAAGCAACCCCGACCTCAACAAAATACAATAAGGTGGATGATGATCCAATGAGTATTGTACTTAATTTATTAGAAAAAATGAATAATAAATTTGATAGTCGCTTTAACAGTAATGACATAAAATTAGATAGTCGCTTTGACAGTAATGACAAAATTAGACAGACAAAGTAGGGATATTAATGAATTAAAATGTGAGATTCAAGAATTAAATAAATGTTTAGAAAGTACTAATGAAACAATAAGAACTAATTTGAATAAATTAGAACAGAGTGTGGAGAGAATGGAAGTAGTTGTGATGAATACAGAGAAAAATAAAACAAATGAAAATTGTAATGACAAATGTAAGAGTATGATACCAGAGAAAGAGTTAATAAATGATAACAATAATGTTGAAAATAATGAAAATAATAGTAATGTATTTGAAGAATTAGTATCGGAGACTGATACGGAAAAAATAAAGAATGAGAGTACTGATGGGTTGGTAGAATGTGATTATGAGATGTTAATGTGTGTGTATGAGTTAGAGAGAGAGAGGAAATATAATGTTGTAGTAGAGTGGGGACAGAGGGGAAATTTTCCCTTTATTATTTATGATGTTTATGATGATGATTTAAAGAGTTCGCAAGTGTTGTTGGGCAAGAGTCCCGTATTGATAGATGAATTGAGGGGTTTATTTTTGTTGAGTAATTGTGTACCCTCTGTCCGGAATAATGGTGAGAGTGTGGTGTGGTGTTATGAAGAGAGAGAATTAAACAGAGAATTGTGTGTGGAGAAAGTAACCGAATTGTATTTTGTGAATAGAAAGTATGATGAATGGAAGGAAAGTTTAGAAGTATATGTGAATGATAATGATGACAATGATTTAATAAAAATAATTAACCCGATAATGAGCGAATTTACCGATGGAGATGTAACCAAAATACCTAATGTAGACCGGTTTCATGAGTATTTGAGTATGATGAACGAGTTTAGTTTGTATGGTTACAACACACAAACCAGTCATTTGTGTGGTGATAAAATTGAACAATGTTATGTAGAACCAAGGTTAATTTGGGACGATGGAGGTTAAACTGTAAAATAATAAAAGACAGTGTAAACATCATGTTTTATGGGTTTTTGACATGGCAGATTGGGACAATGAAGTGCGAAAAAACTGAATAGTTAATGACAAAAGTTTGTAAATAAAATATAGTGAATTTATTTGTGTGCATTGTGGAATGTTAAGTAAATAAGGTGTACGTAAGATGATTGTTGTGATAATAATATCAATATTTTGCAATTTAAATAAATAAACATCAGAATTAATTTTGAATAATAATAGTTGTTGATGGTAATGAATTTTGTATTGTTAATAACTAAAACAATTTGATACATGTTAAATATTTTGATTGATTATTTAAAGGTTATATAATTGAATTTTTGTTTGAAGTCAAATGGTTTTATGAGATGAATTTTGTAATTAAAGGCATTGTTGGATGCAAACTAATTTTTGTGTTAAATGTTACAGAGATGAGGTGAAAGGTATTGTAATATGGTGATTAGGTTTTGTATATATCATGTTAACTAAACTGTAAGTATAAAAAATTTTATAATCATGTATAACAAAAATGTTTACAGGTAACTAAGATTTTAATTCAGTAGTAAGATGTTTATTTGAAATAATTGTGTTTAAAAAGTATGATAATTAAAAAATTTTAATAATAAAGAAAAAATGATATATATTCATTATTAATAATAAAATTTTGAAAATTTTAAGAAAGTCCAATGGTATAAGGGTATGAATGAGTCAAATGATTATTGATGAAATGATTATAATTATATAATGTATATAAAATTTTTTAATTAATTAGTTAGTAAGTTGCTATTGCGGGGGTGGCCTGTGCTCCCGTAGATGGCGAAATGGGTTGGGGGTAACAGAGAGTGTTACCCCCATCGGAGGCGAAAATGTGCGGCACACCTTAATTCGTGTAAATTAAAATTTACACACTGCTAAACGACCGTGTCGCACATAGTAGTAATGATTGTAACAGGCAGTGAAATACAAGTTTAGATTTCCCCGACTTTTCGGGCGATTACTGCCTTACCAGCACTAATCGTGGATTTGGCTAGCGGCCAGCTATGGTCATATCAAGTCCCTTGACCATAGCTGACTTGAAATTGGTACATATTAGAAATTCAATGGGGGGAGACAATTAGGGGAAATCTCCCGGAACTATGAAACAGCGGCTGCCACTCTGCCCACTTGGGGGTGGCAAAGACAGGTGGTAGACCCGCATTAAGGGCGAGTAATTATAGAACAAGAATATGTTGATATTCGAGAATGTTTAAATGTAATAGCGGAAGCAAAGACACGGAGAGGTAAAGCCTGCTCCAAAATATACAGTCTTTGTCGAAGCGCAAGGGCGAGACAGTCCTCCATAACTTGAAATAGTGTGTGTGGCTGGGAGGTGGCTCAGATGAGCCACGAATGTAAATTTTATAACAAAAAATTTTTTATTCAAATTTTGATCAAAGAAAATTGCTTGTGTTCTGTTAAATAACTAGTGCTCAGACACTCAAGACAAGGTGTTCATGCTATAATTTTAAGTGTATTATTTTATCGTTGCAAGTTAGATATATGTGTTGATAAAATATGTGTTTTCATGGTATGTGTATACTGTAAACTAAGCCAATAATTAAACGTCTGGCAGGCGGTCAATATGAATTATCCGAATTAGAGAAATGGGAAACAAGGAGGTGAGAAATAATGATAAATAAATATATGTATATTTCATATAAGTTGTTAAATTTTGAGATGTATTTTCATTGTGTTAGTAGGATCAGCTGATCAGCAATAACAGGTCACTGGTATATTGGTTTGTAAATGTTATAAGTAATTGAGGTTCAAGGTAATGTTTTAATGTATTATAGATATTTTAAAAGTAATGATAACAATAATTTGATAAAGTGAGAAATAAAGTAATAATTTATGCAAGTTAACAAAAGATAGTTTTGGGTGATAAATGTTTTATGGGACATATAGATCTGTCCAAAATTGAATTCTAAGTGAAGTTGAAATAGTAGAGATGATATAATGTAATATTGTTTTGAAGTAATGTAGTTTTGTGAAGTATTGATGTTGACACAGTAGTTACGGAGAATAATTGTAGAGTTTTGAATGATATGTTGTTGTTTATAATTAATGATGTTATTTTGTTGTAGTTGTAGTAAGGTAATGAGATTGAGATTTTTTGGGGATGGCAATTTTGTATTAGGGGATAGTGTAATGTAGGAGTCCGCAACAAGGGTTGGACGGGATAGGTACCGATTTAGTGGGGACGGGGCCGCCTTAGGTAGAATCCAGGGGCCAAATAAGGGAATTGAGTTTGGGGGGGGGAAACACGTATCCTATGTACAAAGGGTTAGAGAGTATTTTTTTTATATGTAGAGAGAAGGTGGCGATTTGAGTCTAATGATAAGTTGGGGTTAGAGAGTGCCTTGATTAGTAGAGATTTTGATAGAGATGGGTGTCATGGGAGTTACAGTTGATGAATATTAGAGTCAGAGGGAGAAAGTTGATATATATACAGATCAAAGAGTAAATTAAAGGAGAACAAATAATTTACATCACCCACAGTAGATTAGAGTAAGATTATTAATAAAGAGAGAGATTTATGATAAAGAATATAAAATTTTTATTTTTTAAACCAGTGACAGAATTTGGAAATCATGTAAAATTAAGAATTGTTTATTTTAAATAATTTGAATGTCAATTTGATGATTATATTAATATTTTGTTTGTTTTAAATGTTTTATTTTATTATTGTTTTGTGTTTCAAATTAGATGTTACAGATGTTGTATGTATTTTCAGAAAGTGTACATAACATATGTAAGTCAAGGGTCTTGACTTGACCTAGTTTCGATCAGCTGATGAGGTCATACACCCACTAAGCTTGTGTAGTAGGAAGTCAATTTAATTTGTTATTTTATCAATTCAAACAAATACTAAATAATTTCGATAGATAAAGGAAACGTTTAATAAATTTAAATTTTTTTTGAATTTTAAAATTTTTTGGGAAAATAGATTTTTGAAAAAAAAAAAAATCTGGATTTTTCGCCTGCCAGCGAATGAATATTTTAGGTAAGGATTATTTTATTATGTGTGTACTTAACATGTTTGTTTTTATTGATTGATTGTATGGCATTGTACTGTTAGATTATAAGTGATTACATGTTAGATTAAGGATGTGTTTATATTAGGAGAAAGGTTTAAATTAATGCATTTTAAGTAGAAAACAGAAAACCAGGAAGAGAATTTTTTGAGTATATTGTTTTGAATTTTGAATTTTTTTTGAATTTTTCATAAATTTTAAAAGAATTTTTCAATTTTACAATGTGTTATGTCAACATGTAATGTGAGTGTGTCTGTGCCCAGTATCTGCTAAAGGCAGCCCAGCTTGCATAAAAGGGGATCCATATCGGCTGAGGATCTGCATAATTTAAGCCAGGGATTGAGGATTTTTGGGGATAGCATGTTAAAAGGCGAGGCGTGCTGTGGTACTTGTCAGTTCGATTTCTCGGTGTTGGGATCTCTTACAGAGAAGTCCAGTGATCTCGTTCAGATGAGTCCATAGTCGCTGAGCCAGGGGGGTCATGTACCCATGTAGCTTAAGAACACGGGGCTTGTTGGCACCAGTTCCTCACCGGTCCTCTTCAGGGTTTATCGATGAGATTTCTTCTGTTGTGAACAGCAGAATTCTCATCGAGGGGTATTGTAGCATGTCAAATTTGGGTCATTTTATTTTTTACAGTA
The DNA here is from genome assembly GCA_034769895.1 of Magicicada septendecula. Taxonomy (NCBI): domain Eukaryota; kingdom Metazoa; phylum Arthropoda; class Insecta; order Hemiptera; family Cicadidae; genus Magicicada; species Magicicada septendecula. The sequence goes on along the minus strand of CM068368.1, from coordinate 728,568,520 downwards.
TGGGGTATTTACATTTTTATTTATTTCATGTTTGTGCGGGATCTTATAAAATTATTGTGTAACGCCATTTTCGTAATAACAGAACACGTATTGAGAAACAGTGGTGTAACAAAGCGAAACGCAGTTTGCAGTTGAGTAAGGCGGCAAAGGAATTCGCGCCCCCTTCGAAATTCTAAGAACTTTGTATATGTGCGTCGACGCCCGTACGTAACCTAAGCGGGCGGAGCGCCGTTAGTGACGCTTTGAAAACTCAACCGAAGCTGTGAAACATGGCGCTGGGACGAACGTTAGTAGCTCCAAACAACCAGTACAGGAAACGTCGTTAAACCCCGCCTACAACTAAAGACATCAGCAGAGCCGAGGCCAATATCGTCCTCGCACACCACACATATACCAGCTCTATTCCATGCATAAAGTGGTTACCCCACAACAATTAAGCATGAACGGCGACTAAAACCTGATGGCCGTGACTGCGCACTTCCCGCGACTCAAACAAGCACATTGCCCAGTTCGTTACTGATTGTGTCGGCGCCGACACGGAGCCAAGTGAGCTTGGCGAAATTTTATAACTTTTTATCAAGAAGTAGTTTCAAAGTAACCAACAGGAGTCAGTGTTAGTAGTGTGCATGGGAGAATAATCACATCAGTTATATTCTACCGCTACGAAATTATTAACATAAATGAAACGAGCTCGAACAGTTACCGCGTGCCGGCCGTAAGGGGCATTCTTATAAAATGTTAGGGGCGGGTAATTTTCTGTGTGTTTGAGTGAGTGTACAAAATATGCAGGCTGGGCAGTTTCGAGTGTGTGTATGTAAAAAATTAAGGTAAGCAGTAGCATAAGTTAGATTAAGTACAATTATTGTACGCTGATTATGGAACCAAGCAATAGGTTTCCACAAAATTACATCAGATACAGTAAAGTGTATAAAGAAATTATAAATGAGTCAAAATTAAAGTGAAAGGTAATTCTCTTCTTAAACATGTGTTATGTAAATTATTTACGCAACCTTAAAGATTGTGCTTGTATCCGAACGTACGTATGACGCAACCCTGAAGCCAAGGTGATGAGTGTTGGTAAGTATAAGTTTCTTCACTCTTATTTGCATTTTTAATATATCATTTAAAAATGAACATCTCAATGGCGCCACGAACCGGAACGAATTTAATAATATAAATTCCATACCTACAAATAGGATACAAGCGTAATTTAGAGGTTGAGTGAAAATACGCAAAAGGTACTTATGTAAAGTTACCAAAATAAGTAAAGAATATTTGTTCACATAAGAAACAGAGGAAATATCTAAAAATAATAATATGGAAAATACAGCAGAGAACGGAGTCGATTTGTCCGACTCGACTGTGATAAGTGAAACAGCTGAATTTGACGAATCAGCGGTGATGAGTAGTCTTGAAATGCATTCAACACCGAATGTAGGTCAAGACGACAAAACTATGAATGTAAGTAACACAAATGAAAAAGATAATACAGAGGATTCAGGGATTCAAGCAACCCCGACCTCAACAAAATACAATAAGGTGGATGATGATCCAATGAGTATTGTACTTAATTTATTAGAAAAAATGAATAATAAATTTGATAGTCGCTTTAACAGTAATGACATAAAATTAGATAGTCGCTTTGACAGTAATGACAAAATTAGACAGACAAAGTAGGGATATTAATGAATTAAAATGTGAGATTCAAGAATTAAATAAATGTTTAGAAAGTACTAATGAAACAATAAGAACTAATTTGAATAAATTAGAACAGAGTGTGGAGAGAACGGAAGTAGTTGTGATGAATACAGAGAAAAATAAAACAAATGAAAATTGTAATGACAAATGTAAGAGTATGATACCAGAGAAAGAGTTAATAAATGATAACAATAATGTTGAAAATAATGAAAATAATAGTAATGTATTTGAAGAATTAGTATCGGAGACTGATACGGAAAAAATAAAGAATGAGAGTACTGATGGGTTGGTAGAATGTGATTATGAGATGTTAATGTGTGTGTATGAGTTAGAGAGAGAGAGGAAATATAATGTTGTAGTAGAGTGGGGACAGAGGGGAAATTTTCCCTTTATTATTTATGATGTTTATGATGATGATTTAAAGAGTTCGCAAGTGTTGTTGGGCAAGAGTCCCGTATTGATAGATGAATTGAGGGGTTTATTTTTGTTGAGTAATTGTGTACCCTCTGTCCGGAATAATGGTGAGAGTGTGGTGTGGTGTTATGAAGAGAGAGAATTAAACAGAGAATTGTGTGTGGAGAAAGTAACCGAATTGTATTTTGTGAATAGAAAGTATGATGAATGGAAGGAAAGTTTAGAAGTATATGTGAATGATAATGATGACAATGATTTAATAAAAATAATTAACCCGATAATGAGCGAATTTACCGATGGAGATGTAACCAAAATACCTAATGTAGACCGGTTTCATGAGTATTTGAGTATGATGAACGAGTTTAGTTTGTATGGTTACAACACACAAACCAGTCATTTGTGTGGTGATAAAATTGAACAATGTTATGTAGAACCAAGGTTAATTTGGGACGATGGAGGTTAAACTGTAAAATAATAAAAGACAGTGTAAACATCATGTTTTATGGGTTTTTGACATGGCAGATTGGGACAATGAAGTGCGAAAAAACTGAATAGTTAATGACAAAAGTTTGTAAATAAAATATAGTGAATTTATTTGTGTGCATTGTGGAATGTTAAGTAAATAAGGTGTACGTAAGATGATTGTTGTGATAATAATATCAATATTTTGCAATTTAAATAAATAAACATCAGAATTAATTTTGAATAATAATAGTTGTTGATGGTAATGAATTTTGTATTGTTAATAACTAAAACAATTTGATACATGTTAAATATTTTGATTGATTATTTAAAGGTTATATAATTGAATTTTTGTTTGAAGTCAAATGGTTTTATGAGATGAATTTTGTAATTAAAGGCATTGTTGGATGCAAACTAATTTTTGTGTTAAATGTTACAGAGATGAGGTGAAAGGTATTGTAATATGGTGATTAGGTTTTGTATATATCATGTTAACTAAACTGTAAGTATAAAAAATTTTATAATCATGTATAACAAAAATGTTTACAGGTAACTAAGATTTTAATTCAGTAGTAAGATGTTTATTTGAAATAATTGTGTTTAAAAAGTATGATAATTAAAAAATTTTAATAATAAAGAAAAAATGATATATATTCATTATTAATAATAAAATTTTGAAAATTTTAAGAAAGTCCAATGGTATAAGGGTATGAATGAGTCAAATGATTATTGATGAAATGATTATAATTATATAATGTATATAAAATTTTTTAATTAATTAGTTAGTAAGTTGCTATTGCGGGGGTGGCCTGTGCTCCCGTAGATGGCGAAATGGGTTGGGGGTAACAGAGAGTGTTACCCCCATCGGAGGCGAAAATGTGCGGCACACCTTAATTCGTGTAAATTAAAATTTACACACTGCTAAACGACCGTGTCGCACATAGTAGTAATGATTGTAACAGGCAGTGAAATACAAGTTTAGATTTCCCCGACTTTTCGGGCGATTACTGCCTTACCAGCACTAATCGTGGATTTGGCTAGCGGCCAGCTATGGTCATATCAAGTCCCTTGACCATAGCTGACTTGAAATTGGTACATATTAGAAATTCAATGGGGGGAGACAATTAGGGGAAATCTCCCGGAACTATGAAACAGCGGCTGCCACTCTGCCCACTTGGGGGTGGCAAAGACAGGTGGTAGACCCGCATTAAGGGCGAGTAATTATAGAACAAGAATATGTTGATATTCGAGAATGTTTAAATGTAATAGCGGAAGCAAAGACACGGAGAGGTAAAGCCTGCTCCAAAATATACAGTCTTTGTCGAAGCGCAAGGGCGAGACAGTCCTCCATAACTTGAAATAGTGTGTGTGGCTGGGAGGTGGCTCAGATGAGCCACGAATGTAAATTTTATAACAAAAAATTTTTTATTCAAATTTTGATCAAATAAAATTGCTTGTGTTCTGTTAAATAACTAGTGCTCAGACACTCAAGACAAGGTGTTCATGCTATAATTTTAAGTGTATTATTTTATCGTTGCAAGTTAGATATATGTGTTGATAAAATATGTGTTTTCATGGTATGTGTATACTGTAAACTAAGCCAATAATTAAACGTCTGGCAGGCGGTCAATATGAATTATCCGAATTAGAGAAATGGGAAACAAGGAGGTGCGAAATAATGATAAATAAATATATGTATATTTCATATAAGTTGTTAAATTTTGAGATGTATTTTCATTGTGTTAGTAGGATCAGCTGATCAGCAATAACAGGTCACTGGTATATTGGTTTGTAAATGTTATAAGTAATTGAGGTTCAAGGTAATGTTTTAATGTATTATAGATATTTTAAAGTAATGATAACAATAATTTGATAAAGTGAGAAATAAAGTAATAATTTATGCAAGTTAACAAAAGATAGTTTTGGGTGATAAATGTTTTATGGGACATATAGATCTGTCCAAAATTGAATTCTAAGTGAAGTTGAAATAGTAGAGATGATATAATGTAATATTGTTTTGAAGTAATGTAGTTTTGTGAAGTATTGATGTTGACACAGTAGTTACGGAGAATAATTGTAGAGTTTTGAATGATATGTTGTTGTTTATAATTAATGATGTTATTTTGTTGTAGTTGTAGTAAGGTAATGAGATTGAGATTTTTTGGGGATGGCAATTTTGTATTAGGGGATAGTGTAATGTAGGAGTCCGCAACAAGGGTTGGGACGGGATAGGTACCGATTTAGTGGGGACGGGGCCGCCTTAGGTAGAATCCAGGGGCCAAATAAGGGAATTGAGTTTTGGGGGGGAAACACGTATCCTATGTACAAAGGGTTAGAGAGTATTTTTTTTATATGTAGAGAGAAGGTGGCGATTTGAGTCTAATGATAAGTTGGGGTTAGAGAGTGCCTTGATTAGTAGAGATTTTGATAGAGATGGGTGTCATGGGAGTTACAGTTGATGAATATTAGAGTCAGAGGGAGAAAGTTGATATATATACAGATCAAAGAGTAAATTAAAGGAGAACAAATAATTTACATCACCCACAGTAGATTAGAGTAAGATTATTAATAAAGAGAGAGATTTATGATAAAGAATATAAAATTTTTATTTTTTAAACCAGTGACAGAATTTGGAAATCATGTAAAATTAAGAATTGTTTATTTTAAATAATTTGAATGTCAATTTGATGATTATATTAATATTTTGTTTGTTTTAAATGTTTTATTTTATTATTGTTTTGTGTTTCAAATTAGATGTTACAGATGTTGTATGTATTTTCAGAAAGTGTACATAACATATGTAAGTCAAGGGTCTTGGACTTGACCTAGTTTCGATCAGCTGATGAGGTCATACACCCACTAAGCTTGTGTAGTAGGAAGTCAATTTAATTTGTTTATTTTATCAATTCAAACAAATACTAAATAATTTCGATAGATAAAGGAAACGTTTAATAAATTTAAATTTTTTTTGAATTTTAAAATTTTTTGGGAAAATAGATTTTTGAAAAAAAAAAAAAAATCTGGATTTTTCGCCTGCCAGCGAATGAATATTTTAGGTAAGGATTATTTTATTATGTGTGTACTTAACATGTTTGTTTTTATTGATTGATTGTATGGCATTGTACTGTTAGATTATAAGTGATTACATGTTAGATTAAGGATGTGTTTATATTAGGAGAAAGGTTTAAATTAATGCATTTTAAGTAGAAAACAGAAAACCAGGAAGAGAATTTTTTGAGTATATTGTTTTGAATTTTGAATTTTTTTTGAATTTTTCATAAATTTTAAAAGAATTTTTCAATTTTACAATGTGTTATGTCAACATGTAATGTGAGTGTGTCTGTGCCCAGTATCTGCTAAAGGCAGCCCAGCTTGCATAAAAGGGGATCCATATCGGCTGAGGATCTGGCATAATTTAAGCCAGGGATTGAGGATTTTTGGGGATAGCATGTTAAAAGGCGAGGCGTGCTGTGGTACTTGTCGGTTCGATTTCTCGGTGTTGGGATCTCTTACAGAGAAGTCCAGTGATCTCGTTCAGATGAGTCCATAGTCGCTGAGCCAGGGGGGTCATGTACCCATGTAGCTTAAGAACACGGGGCTTGTTGGCACCAGTTCCTCACCGGTCCTCTTCAGGGTTTATCGATGAGATTTCTTCTGTTGTGAACAGCAGAATTCTCATCGAGGGGGTATTGTAGCATGTCAAATTTGGGTCATTTTATTTTTTACAGTATGGGGTATTTACATTTTTATTTATTTCATGTTTGTGCGGGATCTTATAAAATTATTGTGTAACGCCATTTTCGTAATAACAGAACACGTATTGAGAAACAGTGGTGTAACAAAGCGAAACGCAGTTTGCAGTTGAGTAAGGCGGCAAAGGAATTCGCGCCCCCTTCGAAATTCTAAGAACTTTGTATATGTGCGTCGACGCCCGTACGTAACCTAGCCGGGCGGAGCGCCGTTAGTGACGCTTTGAAAACTCAACCGAAGCTGTGAAACATGGCGCTGGGACGAAACGTTAGTAGCTCCAAACAACCAGTACAGGAAACGTCGTTAAACCCCGCCTACAACTAAAGACATCAGCAGAGCCGAGGCCAATATCGTCCTCGCACACCACACATATACCAGCTCTATTCCATGCATAAAGTGGTTACCCCACAACAATTAAGCATGAACGGCGACTAAAACCTGATGGCCGTGACTGCGCACTTCCCGCGACTCAAACAAGCACATTGCCCAGTTCGTTACTGATTGTGTCGGCGCCGACACGGAGCCAAGTGAGCTTGGCGAAATTTTATAACTTTTTAATCAAGAAGTAGTTTCAAAGTAACCAACAGGAGTCAGTGTTAGTAGTGTGCATGGGAGAATAATCACATCAGTTATATTCTACCACTACGAAATTATTAACATAAATGAAACGAGCTCGAACAGTTACCGCGTGCCGGCCGTAAGGGGCATTCTTATAAAATGTTAGGGGCGGGTAATTTTCTGTGTGTTTGAGTGAGTGTACAAAATATGCAGGCTGGGCAGTTTCGAGTGTGTGTATGTAAAAAATTAAGGTAAGCAGTAGCATAAGTTAGATTAAGTACAATTATTGTACGCTGATTATGGAACCAAGCAATAGGTTTCCACAAAATTACATCAGATACAGTAAAGTGTATAAAGAAATTATAAATGAGTCAAAATTAAAGTGAAAGGTAATTCTCTTCTTAAACATGTGTTATGTAAATTATTTACGCAACCTTAAAGATTGTGCTTGTATCCGAACGTACGTATGACGCAACCCTGAAGCCAAGGTGATGAGTGTTGGTAAGTATAAGTTTCTTCACTCTTATTTTGCATTTTTAATATATCATTTAAAAATGAACATCTCAATGGCGCCACGAACCGGAACGAATTTAATAATATAAATTCCATACCTACAAATAGGATACAAGCGTAATTTAGAGGTTGAGTGAAAATACGCAAAAGGTACTTATGTAAAGTTACCAAAATAAGTAAAGAATATTTGTTCACATAAGAAACAGAGGAAATATCTAAAAATAATAATAATGGAAAATACAGCAGAGAACGGAGTCGATTTGTCCGACTCGACTGTGATAAGTGAAACAGCTGAATTTGACGAATCAGCGGTGATGAGTAGTCTTGAAATGCATTCAACACCGAATGTAGGTCAAGACGACAAAACTATGAATGTAAGTAACACAAATGAAAAAGATAATACAGAGGATTCAGGGATTCAAGCAACCCCGACCTCAACAAAATACAATAAGGTGGATGATGATCCAATGAGTATTGTACTTAATTTATTAGAAAAAATGAATAATAAATTTGATAGTCGCTTTAACAGTAATGACATAAAATTAGATAGTCGCTTTGACAGTAATGACAAAATTAGACAGACAAAGTAGGGATATTAATGAATTAAAATGTGAGATTCAAGAATTAAATAAATGTTTAGAAAGTACTAATGAAACAATAAGAACTAATTTGAATAAATTAGAACAGAGTGTGGAGAGAATGGAAGTAGTTGTGATGAATACAGAGAAAAATAAAACAAATGAAAATTGTAATGACAAATGTAAGAGTATGATACCAGAGAAAGAGTTAATAAATGATAACAATAATGTTGAAAATAATGAAAATAATAGTAATGTATTTGAAGAATTAGTATCGGAGACTGATACGGAAAAAATAAAGAATGAGAGTACTGATGGGTTGGTAGAATGTGATTATGAGATGTTAATGTGTGTGTATGAGTTAGAGAGAGAGAGGAAATATAATGTTGTAGTAGAGTGGGGACAGAGGGGAAATTTTCCCTTTATTATTTATGATGTTTATGATGATGATTTAAAGAGTTCGCAAGTGTTGTTGGGCAAGAGTCCCGTATTGATAGATGAATTGAGGGGTTTATTTTTGTTGAGTAATTGTGTACCCTCTGTCCGGAATAATGGTGAGAGTGTGGTGTGGTGTTATGAAGAGAGAGAATTAAACAGAGAATTGTGTGTGGAGAAAGTAACCGAATTGTATTTTGTGAATAGAAAGTATGATGAATGGAAGGAAAGTTTAGAAGTATATGTGAATGATAATGATGACAATGATTTAATAAAAATAATTAACCCGATAATGAGCGAATTTACCGATGGAGATGTAACCAAAATACCTAATGTAGACCGGTTTCATGAGTATTTGAGTATGATGAACGAGTTTAGTTTGTATGGTTACAACACACAAACCAGTCATTTGTGTGGTGATAAAATTGAACAATGTTATGTAGAACCAAGGTTAATTTGGGACGATGGAGGTAAAACTGTAAAATAATAAAAGACAGTGTAAACATCATGTTTTATGGGTTTTTGACATGGCAGATTGGGACAATGAAGTGCGAAAAAACTGAATAGTTAATGACAAAAGTTTGTAAATAAAATATAGTGAATTTATTTGTGTGCATTGTGGAATGTTAAGTAAATAAGGTGTACGTAAGATGATTGTTGTGATAATAATATCAATATTTTGCAATTTAAATAAATAAACATCAGAATTAATTTTGAATAATAATAGTTGTTGATGGTAATGAATTTTGTATTGTTAATAACTAAAACAATTTGATACATGTTAAATATTTTGATTGATTATTTAAAGGTTATATAATTGAATTTTTGTTTGAAGTCAAATGGTTTTATGAGATGAATTTTGTAATTAAAGGCATTGTTGGATGCAAACTAATTTTTGTGTTAAATGTTACAGAGATGAGGTGAAAGGTATTGTAATATGGTGATTAGGTTTTGTATATATCATGTTAACTAAACTGTAAGTATAAAAAATTTTATAATCATGTATAACAAAAATGTTTACAGGTAACTAAGATTTTAATTCAGTAGTAAGATGTTTATTTGAAATAATTGTGTTTAAAAAGTATGATAATTAAAAAATTTTAATAATAAAGAAAAAATGATATATATTCATTATTAATAATAAAATTTTGAAAATTTTAAGAAAGTCCAATGGTATAAGGGTATGAATGAGTCAAATGATTATTGATGAAATGATTATAATTATATAATGTATATAAAATTTTTTAATTAATTAGTTAGTAAGTTGCTATTGCGGGGGTGGCCTGTGCTCCCGTAGATGGCGAAATGGGTTGGGGGTAACAGAGAGTGTTACCCCCATCGGAGGCGAAAATGTGCGGCACACCTTAATTCGTGTAAATTAAAATTTACACACTGCTAAACGACCGTGTCGCACATAGTAGTAATGATTGTAACAGGCAGTGAAATACAAGTTTAGATTTCCCCGACTTTTCGGGCGATTACTGCCTTACCAGCACTAATCGTGGATTTGGCTAGCGGCCAGCTATGGTCATATCAAGTCCCTTGACCATAGCTGACTTGAAATTGGTACATATTAGAAATTCAATGGGGGGAGACAATTAGGGGAAATCTCCCGGAACTATGAAACAGCGGCTGCCACTCTGCCCACTTGGGGGTGGCAAAGACAGGTGGTAGACCCGCATTAAGGGCGAGTAATTATAGAACAAGAATATGTTGATATTCGAGAATGTTTAAATGTAATAGCGGAAGCAAAGACACGGAGAGGTAAAGCCTGCTCCAAAATATACAGTCTTTGTCGAAGCGCAAGGGCGAGACAGTCCTCCATAACTTGAAATAGTGTGTGTGGCTGGGAGGTGGCTCAGATGAGCCACGAATGTAAATTTTATAACAAAAAATTTTTTATTCAAATTTTGATCAAATAAAATTGCTTGTGTTCTGTTAAATAACTAGTGCTCAGACACTCAAGACAAGGTGTTCATGCTATAATTTTAAGTGTATTATTTTATCGTTGCAAGTTAGATATATGTGTTGATAAAATATGTGTTTTCATGGTATGTGTATACTGTAAACTAAGCCAATAATTAAACGTCTGGCAGGCGGTCAATATGAATTATCCGAATTAGAGAAATGGGAAACAAGGAGGTGCGAAATAATGATAAATAAATATATGTATATTTCATATAAGTTGTTAAATTTTGAGATGTATTTTCATTGTGTTAGTAGGATCAGCTGATCAGCAATAACAGGTCACTGGTATATTGGTTTGTAAATGTTATAAGTAATTGAGGTTCAAGGTAATGTTTTAATGTATTATAGATATTTTAAAGTAATGATAACAATAATTTGATAAAGTGAGAAATAAAGTAATAATTTATGCAAGTTAACAAAAGATAGTTTTGGGTGATAAATGTTTTATGGGACATATAGATCTGTCCAAAATTGAATTCTAAGTGAAGTTGAAATAGTAGAGATGATATAATGTAATATTGTTTTGAAGTAATGTAGTTTTGTGAAGTATTGATGTTGACACAGTAGTTACGGAGAATAATTGTAGAGTTTTGAATGATATGTTGTTGTTTATAATTAATGATGTTATTTTGTTGTAGTTGTAGTAAGGTAATGAGATTGAGATTTTTTGGGGATGGCAATTTTGTATTAGGGGATAGTGTAATGTAGGAGTCCGCAACAAGGGTTGGGACGGGATAGGTACCGATTTAGTGGGGACGGGGCCGCCTTAGGTAGAATCCAGGGGCCAAATAAGGGAATTGAGTTTTGGGGGGGAAACACGTATCCTATGTACAAAGGGTTAGAGAGTATTTTTTTTATATGTAGAGAGAAGGTGGCGATTTGAGTCTAATGATAAGTTGGGGTTAGAGAGTGCCTTGATTAGTAGAGATTTTGATAGAGATGGGTGTCATGGGAGTTACAGTTGATGAATATTAGAGTCAGAGGGAGAAAGTTGATATATATACAGATCAAAGAGTAAATTAAAGGAGAACAAATAATTTACATCACCCACAGTAGATTAGAGTAAGATTATAAATAAAGAGAGAGATTTATGATAAAGAATATAAAATTTTTATTTTTTAAACCAGTGACAGAATTTGGAAATCATGTAAAATTAAGAATTGTTTATTTTAAATAATTTGAATGTCAATTTGATGATTATATTAATATTTTGTTTGTTTTAAATGTTTTATTTTATTATTGTTTTGTGTTTCAAATTAGATGTTACAGATGTTGTATGTATTTTCAGAAAGTGTACATAACATATGTAAGTCAAGGGTCTTGGACTTGACCTAGTTTCGATCAGCTGATGAGGTCATACACCCACTAAGCTTGTGTAGTAGGAAGTCAATTTAATTTGTTTATTTTATCAATTCAAACAAATACTAAATAATTTCGATAGATAAAGGAAACGTTTAATAAATTAAAATTTTTTTTGAATTTTAAAATTTTTTGGGAAAATAGATTTTTGAAAAAAAAAAAAAATCTGGATTTTTCGCCTGCCAGCGAATGAATATTTTAGGTAAGGATTATTTTATTATGTGTGTACTTAACATGTTTGTTTTTATTGATTGATTGTATGGCATTGTACTGTTAGATTATAAGTGATTACATGTTAGATTAAGGATGTGTTTATATTAGGAGAAAGGTTTAAATTAATGCATTTTAAGTAGAAAACAGAAAACCAGGAAGAGAATTTTTTGAGTATATTGTTTTGAATTTTGAATTTTTTTTGAATTTTTCATAAATTTTAAAAGAATTTTTCAATTTTACAATGTGTTATGTCAACATGTAATGTGAGTGTGTGTGTGCCCAGTATCTGCTAAAGGCAGCCCAGCTTGCATAAAAGGGGATCCATATCGGCTGAGGATCTGGCATAATTTAAGCCAGGGATTGAGGATTTTTGGGGATAGCATGTTAAAAGGCGAGGCGTGCTGTGGTACTTGTCGGTTCGATTTCTCGGTGTTGGGATCTCTTACAGAGAAGTCCAGTGATCTCGTTCAGATGAGTCCATAGTCGCTGAGCCAGGGGGGTCATGTACCCATGTAGCTTAAGAACACGGGGGTTGTTGGCACCAGTTCCTCACCGGTCCTCTTCAGGGTTTATCGATGAGATTTCTTCTGTTGTGAACAGCAGAATTCTCATCGAGGGGGTATTGTAGCATGTCAAATTTGGGTCATTTTATTTTTTACAGTATGGGGTATTTACATTTTTATTTATTTCATGTTTGTGCGGGATCTTATAAAATTATTGTGTAACGTCATTTTCATAATAACAGAACACGTATTGAGAAACAGTGGTGTAACAAAGCGAAACGCAGTTTGCAGTTGAGTAAGGCGGCAAAGGAATTCGCGCCCCCTTCGAAATTCTAAGAACTTTGTATATGTGCGTCGACGCCCGTACGTAACCTAGCCGGGCGGAGCGCCGTTAGTGACGCTTTGAAAACTCAACCGAAGCTGTGAAACATGGCGCTGGGACGAAACGTTAGTAGCTCCAAACAACCAGTACAGGAAACGTCGTTAAACCCCGCCTACTACTAAAGACATCAGCAGAGCCGAGGCCAATATCGTCCTCGCACACCACACATATACCAGCTCTATTCCATGCATAAAGTGGTTACCCCACAACAATTAAGCATGAACGGCGACTAAAACCTGATGGCCGTGACTGCGCACTTCCCGCGACTCAAACAAGCACATTGCCCAGTTCGTTACTGATTGTGTCGGCGCCGACACGGAGCCAAGTGAGCTTGGCGAAATTTTATAACTTTTTAATCAAGAAGTAGTTTCAAAGTAACCAACAGGAGTCAGTGTTAGTAGTGTGCATGGGAGAATAATCACATCAGTTATATTCTACCGCTACGAAATTATTAACATAAATGAAACGAGCTCGAACAGTTACCGCGTGCCGGCCGTAAGGGGCATTCTTATAAAATGTTAGGGGCGGGTAATTTTCTGTGTGTTTGAGTGAGTGTACAAAATATGCAGGCTGGGCAGTTTCGAGTGTGTGTATGTAAAAAATTAAGGTAAGCAGTAGCATAAGTTAGATTAAGTACAATTATTGTACGCTGATTTTGGAACCAAGCAATAGGTTTCCACAAAATTACATCAGATACAGTAAAGTGTATAAAGAAATTATAAATGAGTCAAAATTAAAGTGAAAGGTAATTCTCTTCTTAAACATGTGTTATGTAAATTATTTACGCAACCTTAAAGATTGTGCTTGTATCCGAACGTACGTATGACGCAACCCTGAAGCCAAGGTGATGAGTGTTGGTAAGTATAAGTTTCTTCACTCTTATTTTGCATTTTTAATATATCATTTAAAAATGAACATCTCAATGGCGCCACGAACCGGAACGAATTTAATAATATAAATTCCATACCTACAAATAGGATACAAGCGTAATTTAGAGGTTGAGTGAAAATACGCAAAAGGTACTTATGTAAAGTTACCAAAATAAGTAAAGAATATTTGTTCACATAAGAAACAGAGGAAATATCTAAAAATAATAATAATGGAAAATACAGCAGAGAACGGAGTCGATTTGTCCGACTCAACTGTGATAAGTGAAACAGCTGAATTTGACGAATCAGCGGTGATGAGTAGTCTTGAAATGCATTCAACACCGAATGTAGGTCAAGACGACAAAACTATGAATGTAAGTAACACAAATGAAAAAGATAATACAGAGGATTCAGGGATTCAAGCAACCCCGACCTCAACAAAATACAATAAGGTGGATGATGATCCAATGAGTATTGTACTTAATTTATTAGAAAAAATGAATAATAAATTTGATAGTCGCTTTGACAGTAATGACATAAAATTAGATAGTCGCTTTGACAGTAATGACATAAAATTAGACAGACAAAGTAGGGATATTAATGAATTAAAATGTGAGATTCAAGAATTAAATAAATGTTTAGAAAGTACTAATGAAACAATAAGAACTAATTTGAATAAATTAGAACAGAGTGTGGAGAGAATGGAAGTAGTTGTGATGAATACAGAGAAAAATAAAACAAATGAAAATTGTAATGACAAATGTAAGAGTATGATACCAGAGAAAGAGTTAATAAATGATAACAATAATGTTGAAAATAATGAAAATAATAGTAATGTATTTGAAGAATTAGTATCGGAGACTGATACGGAAAAAATAAAGAATGAGAGTACTGATGGGTTGGTAGAATGTGATTATGAGATGTTAATGTGTGTGTATGAGTTAGAGAGAGAGAGGAAATATAATGTTGTAGTAGAGTGGGGACAGAGGGGAAATTTTCCCTTTATTATTTATGATGTTTATGATGATGATTTAAAGAGTTCGCAAGTGTTGTTGGGCAAGAGTCCCGTATTGATAGATGAATTGAGGGGTTTATTTTTGTTGAGAAATTGTGTACCCTCTGTCCGGAATAATGGTGAGAGTGTGGTGTGGTGTTATGAAGAGAGAGAATTAAACAGAGAATTGTGTGTGGAGAAAGTAACCGAATTGTATTTTGTGAATAGAAAGTATGATGAATGGAAGGAAAGTTTAGAAGTATATGTGAATGATAATGATGACAATGATTTAATAAAAATAATTAACCCGATAATGAGCGAATTTACCGATGGAGATGTAACCAAAATACCTAATGTAGACCGGTTTCATGAGTATTTGAGTATGATGAACGAGTTTAGTTTGTATGGTTACAACACACAAACCAGTCATTTGTGTGGTGATAAAATTGAACAATGTTATGTAGAACCAAGGTTAATTTGGGACGATGGAGGTTAAACTGTAAAATAATAAAAGACAGTGTAAACATCATGTTTTATGGGTTTTTGACATGGCAGATTGGGACAATGAAGTGCGAAAAAACTGAATAGTTAATGACAAAAGTTTGTAAATAAAATATAGTGAATTTATTTGTGTGCATTGTGGAATGTTAAGTAAATAAGGTGTACGTAAGATGATTGTTGTGATAATAATATCAATATTTTGCAATTTAAATAAATAAACATCAGAATTAATTTTGAATAATAATAGTTGTTGATGGTAATGAATTTTGTATTGTTAATAACTAAAACAATTTGATACATGTTAAATATTTTGATTGATTATTTAAAGGTTATATAATTGAATTTTTGTTTGAAGTCAAATGGTTTTATGAGATGAATTTTGTAATTAAAGGCATTGTTGGATGCAAACTAATTTTTGTGTTAATGTTACAGAGATGAGGTGAAAGGTATTGTAATATGGTGATTAGGTTTTGTAAATATAATGTTAACTAAACTGTAAGTATAAAAAATTTTATAATCATGTATAACAAAAATGTTTACAGGTAACTAAGATTTTAACTCAGTAGTAAGATGTTTATTTGAAATAATTGTGTTTAAAAAGTATGATAATTAAAAAATTTTAATAATAAAGAAAAAATGATATATATTCATTATTAATAATACAATTTTGAAAATTTTAAGAAAGTCCAATGGTATAAGGGTATGAATGAGTCAAATGATTATTGATGAAATGATTATAATTATATAATGTATATAAAATTTTTTAATTAATTAGTTAGTAAGTTGCTATTGCGGGGGTGGCCTGTGCTCCCGTAGATGGCGAAATGGGTTGGGGGTAACAGAGAGTGTTACCCCCATCGGAGGCGAAAATGGCGAAAATGTGCGGCACACCTTAATTCGTGTAAATTAAAATTTACACACTGCTAAACGACCGTGTCGCACATAGTAGTAATGATTGTAACAGGCAGTGAAATGCAAGTTTAGATTTCCCCGACTTTTCGGGCGATTACTGCCTTACCAGCACTAATCGTGGATTTGGCTAGCGGCCAGCTATGGTCATATCAAGTCCCTTGACCATAGCTGACTTGAAATTGGTACATATTAGAAATTCAATGGGGGGAGACAATTAGGGGAAATCTCCCGGAACTATGAAACAGCGGCTGCCACTCTGCCCACTTGGGGGTGGCAAAGACAGGTGGTAGACCCGCATTAAGGGCGAGTAATTATAGAACAAGAATATGTTGATATTCGAGAATGTTTAAATGTAATAGCGGAAGCAAAGACACGGAGAGGTAAAGTCTGCTCCAAAATATATAGTCTTTGTCGAAGCGCAAGGGCGAGACAGTCCTCCATAACTTGAAATAGTGTGTGTGGCTGGGAGGTGGCTCAGATGAGCCACGAATGTAAATTTTATAACATAAAAAATTTTTTATTCAAATTTTGATCAAATAAAATTGCTTGTGTTCTGTTAAATAACTAGTGCTCAGACACTCAAGACAAGGTGTTCATGCTATAATTTTAAGTGTATTATTTTATCGTTGCAAGTTAGATATATGTGTTGATAAAATATGTGTTTTCATGGTATGTGTATACTGTAAACTAAGCCAATAATTAAACGTCTGGCAGGCGGTCAATATGAATTATCCGAATTAGAGAAATGGGAAACAAGGAGGTGAGAAATAATGATAAATAAATATATGTATATTTCATATAAGTTGTTAAATTTTGAGATGTATTTTCATTGTGTTAGTAGGATCAGCTGATCAGCAATAACAGGTCACTGGTATATTGGTTTGTAAATGTTATAAGTAATTGAGGTTCAAGGTAATGTTTTAATGTATTATAGATATTTTAAAGTAATGATAACAATAATTTGATAAAGTGAGAAATAAAGTAATAATTTATGCAAGTTAACAAAAGATAGTTTTGGGTGATAAATGTTTTATGGGACATATAGATCTGTCCAAAATTGAATTCTAAGTGAAGTTGAAATAGTAGAGATGATATAATGTAATATTGTTTTGAAGTAATGTAGTTTTGTGAAGTATTGATGTTGACACAGTAGTTACGGAGAATAATTGTAGAGTTTTGAATGATATGTTGTTGTTTATAATTAATGATGTTATTTTGTTGTAGTTGTAGTAAGGTAATGAGATTGAGATTTTTTGGGGATGGCAATTTTGTATTAGGGGATAGTGTAATGTAGGAGTCCGCAACAAGGGTTGGGACGGGATAGGTACCGATTTAGTGGGGACGGGGCCGCCTTAGGTAGAATCCAGGGGCCAAATAAGGGAATTGAGTTTTGGGGGGGGAAACACGTATCCTATGTGCAAAGGGTTAGAGAGTATTTTTTTTATATGTAGAGAGAAGGTGGCGATTTGAGTCTAATGATAAGTTGGGGTTAGAGAGTGCCTTGATTAGTAGAGATTTTGATAGAGATGGGTGTCATGGGAGTTACAGTTGATGAATATTAGAGTCAGAGGGAGAAAGTTGATATATATACAGATCAAAGAGTAAATTAAAGGAGAACAAATAATTTACATCACCCACAGTAGATTAGAGTAAGATTATTAATAAAGAGAGAGATTTATGATAAAGAATATAAAATTTTTATTTTTTAAACCAGTGACAGAATTTGGAAATCATGTAAAATTAAGAATTGTTTATTTTAAATAATTTGAATGTCAATTTGATGATTATATTAATATTTTGTTTGTTTTAAATGTTTTATTTTATTATTGTTTTGTGTTTCAAATTAGATGTTACAGATGTTGTATGTATTTTCAGAAAGTGTACATAACATATGTAAGTCAAGGGTCTTGGACTTGACCTAGTTTCGATCAGCTGATGAGGTCATACACCCACTAAGCTTGTGTAGTAGGAAGTCAATTTAATTTGTTTATTTTATCAATTCAAACAAATACTAAATAATTTCGATAGATAAAGGAAACGTTTAATAAATTTAAATTTTTTTTGAATTTTAAAATTTTTTGGGAAAATAGATTTTTGAAAAAAAAAAAAATCTGGATTTTTTGCCTGCCAGCGAATGAATATTTTAGGTAAGGATTATTTTATTATGTGTGTACTTAACATGTTTGTTTTTATTGATTGATTGTATGGCATTGTACTGTTAGATTATAAGTGATTACATGTTAGATTAAGGATGTGTTTATATTAGGAGAAAGGTTTAAATTAATGCATTTTAAGTAGAAAACAGAAAACCAGGAAGAGAATTTTTTGAGTATATTGTTTTGAATTTTGAATTTTTTTTGAATTTTTCATAAATTTTAAAAGAATTTTTCAATTTTACAATGTGTTATGTCAACATGTAATGTGAGTGTGTGTGAGCCCAGTATCTGCTAAAGGCAGCCCAGCTTGCATAAAAGGGGATCCATATCGGCTGAGGATCTGGCATAATTTAAGCCAGGGATTGAGGATTTTTGGGGATAGCATGTTAAAAGGCGAGGCGTGCTGTGGTACTTGTCGGTTCGATTTCTCGGTGTTGGGATCTCTTACAGAGAAGTCCAGTGATCTCGTTCAGATGAGTCCATAGTCGCTGAGCCAGGGGGGTCGTGTACCCATGTAGCTTAAGAACACGGGGGTTGTTGGCACCAGTTCCTCACCGGTCCTCTTCAGGGTTTATCGATGAGATTTCTTCTGTTGTGAACAGCAGAATTCTCATCGAGGGGGTATTGTAGCATGTCAAATTTGGGTCATTTTATTTTTACAGTATGGGGTATTTACATTTTTATTTATTTCATGTTTGTGCGGGATCTTATAAAATTATTGTGTAACGTCATTTTCATAATAACAGAACACGTATTGAGAAACAGTGGTGTAAAAAAAGCGAAACGCAGTTTGCAGTTGAGTAAGGCGGCAAAGGAATTCGCGCCCCCTTCGAAATTCTAAGAACTTTGTATATGTGCGTCGACGCCCGTACGTAACCTAGCCGGGCGGAGCGCCGTTAGTGACGCTTTGAAAACTCAACCGAAGCTGTGAAACATGGCGCTGGGACGAATCGTTAGTAGCTCCAAACAACCAGTACAGGAAACGTCGTTAAACCCCGCCTACTACTAATGACATCAGCAGAGCCGAGGCCAATATCGTCCTCGCACACCACACATATACCAGCTCTATTCCATGCATAAATATAAAATAAAATTCCCCACAACAATTAAGCATGAACGGCGACTAAAACCTGATGGCCGTGACTGCGCACTTCCCGCGACTCAAACAAGCACATTGCCCAGTTCGTTACTGATTGTGTCGGCGCCGACACGGAGCCAAGTGAGCTTGGCCAAATTTTATAACTTTTTAATCAAGAAGTAGTTTCAAAGTAACCAACAGGAGTCAGTGTTAGTAGTGTGCATGGGAGAATAATCACATCAGTTATATTCTACCGCTACAAAATTATTAACATAAATGAAACGAGCTCGAACAGTTACCGCGTGCCGGCCGTAAGGGGCATTCTTATAAAATGTTAGGGGCGGGTAATTTTCTGTGTGTTTGAGTGAGTGTACAAAATATGCAGGCTGGGCAGTTTCGAGTGTGTGTATGTAAAAAATTAAGGTAAGCAGTAGCATAAGTTAGATTAAGTACAATTATCGTACGCTGATTATGGAACCAAGCAATAGGTTTCCACAAAATTACATCAGATACAGTAAAGTGTATAAAGAAATTATAAATGAGTCAAAATTAAAGTGAAAGGTAATTCTCTTCTTAAACATGTGTTATGTAAATTATTTACGCAACCTTAAAGATTGTGCTTGTATCCGAACGTACGTATGACGCAACCCTGAAGCCAAGGTGATGAGTGTTGGTAAGTATAAGTTTCTTCACTCTTATTTTGCATTTTTAATATATCATTTAAAAATGAACATCTCAATGGCGCCACGAACCGGAACGAATTTAATAATATAAATTCCATACCTACAAATAGGATACAAGCGTAATTTAGAGGTTGAGTGAAAATACGCAAAAGGTACTTATGTAAAGTTACCAAAATAAGTAAAGAATATTTGTTCACATAAGAAACAGAGGAAATATCTAAAAATAATAATAATGGAAAATACAGCAGAGAACGGAGTCGATTTGTCCGACTCGACTGTGATAAGTGAAACAGCTGAATTTGACGAATCAGCGGTGATGAGTAGTCTTGAATTGCATTCAACACCGAATGTAGGTCAAGACGACAAAACTATGAATGTAAGTAACACAAATGAAAAAGATAATACAGAGGATTCAGGGATTCAAGCAACCCCGACCTCAACAAAATACAATAAGGTGGATGATGATCCAATGAGTATTGTACTTAATTTATTAGAAAAAATGAATATAAATTTGATAGTCGCTTTGACAGTAATGACAAAATTAGATAGTCGCTTTGACAGTAATGACATAAAATTAGACAGACAAAGTAGGGATATTAATGAATTAAAATGTGAGATTCAAGAATTAAATAAATGTTTAGAAAGTACTAATGAAACAATAAGAACTAATTTGAATAAATTAGAACAGAGTGTGGAGAGAATGGAAGTAGTTGTGATGAATACAGAGAAAAATAAAACAAATGAAAATTGTAATGACAAATGTAAGAGTATGATACCAGAGAAAGAGTTAATAAATGATAACAATAATGTTGAAAATAATGAAAATAATAGTAATGTATTTGAAGAATTAGTATCGGAGACTGATACGGAAAAAATAAAGAATGAGAGTACTGATGGGTTGGTAGAATGTGATTATGAGATGTTAATGTGTGTGTATGAGTTAGAGAGAGAGAGGAAATATAATGTTGTAGTAGAGTGGGGACAGAGGGGAAATTTTCCCTTTATTATTTATGATGTTTATGATGATGATTTAAAGAGTTCGCAAGTGTTGTTGGGCAAGAGTCCCGTATTGATAGATGAATTGAGGGGTTTATTTTTGTTGAGTAATTGTGTACCCTCTGTCCGGAATAATGGTGAGAGTGTGGTGTGGTGTTATGAAGAGAGAGAATTAAACAGAGAATTGTGTGTGGAGAAAGTAACCGAATTGTATTTTGTGAATAGAAAGTATGATGAATGGAAGGAAAGTTTAGAAGTATATGTGAATGATAATGATGACAATGATTTAATAAAAATAATTAACCCGATAATGAGCGAATTTACCGATGGAGATGTAACCAAAATACCTAATGTAGACCGGTTTCATGAGTATTTGAGTATGATGAACGAGTTTAGTTTGTATGGTTACAACACACAAACCAGTCATTTGTGTGGTGATAAAATTGAACAATGTTATGTAGAACCAAGGTTAATTTGGGACGATGGAGGTTAAACTGTAAAATAATAAAAGACAGTGTAAACATTATGTTTTATGGGTTTTTGACATGGCAGATTGGGACAATGAAGTGCGAAAAAACTGAATAGTTAATGACAAAAGTTTGTAAATAAAATATAGTGAATTTATTTGTGTGCATTGTGGAATGTTAAGTAAATAAGGTGTACGTAAGATGATTGTTGTGATAATAATATCAATATTTTGCAATTTAAATAAATAAACATCAGAATTAATTTTGAATAATAATAGTAGTTGATGGTAACGAATTTTGTATTGTTAATAACTAAAACAATTTGATACATGTTAAATATTTTGATTGATTATTTAAAGGTTATATAATTGAATTTTTGTTTGAAGTCAAATGGTTTTATGAGATGAATTTTGTAATTAAAGGCATTGTTGGATGCAAACTAATTTTTGTGTTAAATGTTACAGAGATGAGGTGAAAGGTATTGTAATATGGTGATTAGGTTTTGTATATATCATATTAACTAAACTGTAAGTATAAAAAATTTTATAATCATGTATAACAAAAATGTTTACAGGTAACTAAGATTTTAATTCAGTAGTAAGATGTTTATTTGAAATAATTGTGTTTAAAAAGTATGATAATTAAAAAATTTTAATAATAAAGAAAAAATGATATATATTCATTATTAATAATAAAAATTTGAAAAATTTAAGAAAGTCCAATGGTATAAGGGTATGAATGAGTCAAATGATTATTGATGAAATGATTATAATTATATAATGTATATAAAATTTTTTAATTAATTAGTTAGTAAGTTGCTATTGCGGGGGTGGCCTGTGCTCCCATAGATGGCGAAATGGGTTGGGGGTAACAGAGAGTGTTACCCCCATCGGAGGCGAAAATTGTGAAAATGTGCGGCACACCTTAATTCGTGTAAATTAAAATTTACACACTGCTAAACGACCGTGTCGCACATAGTAGTAATGATTGTAACAGGCAGTGTAATGCAAGTTTAGATTTCCCCGACTTTTCGGGCGATTACTGCCTTACCAGCACTAATCGTGGATTTGGCTAGCGGCCAGCTATGGTCATATCAAGTCCCTTGACCATAGCTGACTTGAAATTGGTACATATTAGAAATTCAATGGGGGGAGACAATTAGGGGAAATCTCCCGGAACTATGAAACAGCGGCTGCCACTCTGCCCACTTGGGGGTGGCAAAGACAGGTGGTAGACCCGCATTAAGGGCGAGTAATTATAGAACAAGAATATGTTGATATTCGAGAATGTTTAAATGTAATAGCGGAAGCAAAGACACGGAGAGGTAAAGCCTGCTCCAAAATATACAGTCTTTGTCGAAGCGCAAGGGCGAGACAGTCCTCCATAACTTGAAATAGTGTGTGTGGCTGGGAGGTGGCTCAGATGAGCCACGAATGTAAATTTTATAACATAAAAAATTTTTTATTCAAATTTTGATCAAATAAAATTGCTTGTGTTCTGTTAAATAACTAGTGCTCAGACACTCAAGACAAGGTGTTCATGCTATAATTTTAAGTGTATTATTTTATCGTTGCAAGTTAGATATATGTGTTGATAAAATATGTGTTTTCATGGTATGTGTATACTGTAAACTAAGCCAATAATTAAACGTCTGGCAGGCGGTCAATATGAATTATCCGAATTAGAGAAATGGGAAACAAGGAGGTGAGAAATAATGATAAATAAATATATGTATATTTCATATAAGTTGTTCAATTTTGAGATGTATTTTCATTGTGTTAGTAGGATCAGCTGATCAGCAATAACAGGTCACTGGTATATTGGTTTGTAAATGTTATAAGTAATTGAGGTTCAAGGTAATGTTTTAATGTATTATAGATATTTTAAAGTAATGATAACAATAATTTGATAAAGTGAGAAATAAAGTAATAATTTATGCAAGTTAACAAAAGATAGTTTTGGGTGATAAATGTTTTGTGGGACATATAGATCTGTCCAAAATTGAATTCTAAGTGAAGTTGAAATAGTAGAGATGATATAATGTAATATTGTTTTGAAGTAATGTAGTTTTGTGAAGTATTGATGTTGACACAGTGAAACCTCTCTATGCTTTGAGTATTGATTTTGTTTCCTTTTTTTTTTTTTTTTTTTTTTTTTTTTTGAAAGAGAGGTTACAAGTTATTTAGAACTAGGCGAGAGCCTAGAAAAGCTAAAATTGGGCTGGGTCCAGTATGATGGGACTTGCAAATGAAACACTGAACTTAAGATAACAACAATTTATTGTTCTTGGCCAGTACAACCTATGAGCTTCTAAAGGCCAGATAAATAAGTCTTTTGATCGTTAAATATAATTTCATTAATATGTGCCGTGCCCAAAAGTTGAACAAGGAATAGTAACTATTAACAGCACTAAGTATTGAATAATTATTAATAGTTGAACCATCATTCACTAACAAAATCATGGGATGTTACATGAATAACAAATTGTAGTTATAGAATAATACAATTAAAAAATTGGCACATAGTATCGACCTGCAAGTAATCACTTTTTATAACAAGGCATAAATATACAGAAATATACACAGGCATAATCAACATGACAAGTAACAATTATACAAAACAACACACACATATAATTAACATCAACAACGTTTATATTTAAATAACCCATCACATGTTCACCCTGGTCATCAGCGCATATAATAATCTTGTTCAACACCCATAACCCCCTTACTGTTTAATTAATAGGTGACTAAAACCCCCTCCCCAAAACTTCAATTAAAATATCCCAGGAGTGGAGCAGACATGCCCCCAAGTTTTAACAAGATAAGTGTTAACTGAATGTTCTCTGTAAGCCATGCGGCCCGCGCACAAATCCCATGCCGATATTTAATAATCAATTAAATCCCATCAATTACTATAATGAAAAGTAGCATCACAAGGTCAACATGGATGTCCGGTTGCCTAACTGCATTTTATGTTTCTTTTTTACCTTCAAAACAGAATATAGAAAAATAGTGGAATTTGACCACCATGAGTATTCATAACTGACATTGATCAATCTTGTGTAGTCTTATGGTTAACTAATTGTTATAGGGAGCAATTACAATTATGGTTACAAAATTTGCTATGGTAAAATACAATCTGTGACAATGGTAAATTTTAAAGTGTGCAAATTATCTAAACAGTGGAACAGAATTTGTAATACAGAATGTAAGTCATAAGAGTATTAAGTCAGCTCACAGTGTTACAAAACTTGACTACCGGCAGGGTCAGGCATTGGACGGGATCTAGCAAGATCTGACATAGACAGGCTTGCAGTGGACGTCTCCAACGGGAGTCGACCACGGTTTAAAACCACCCCCCCAGATCATGAATGAATAATAAAATACGTGTCCACATGGAGCCACATCGTTAACATAACCATCCCAACATGCTTAAAACAGAAATAGAATGAGATACAACTCTATCTACCGAACTCCCCTCGACCCGGGCGGTGCGTGACGCCGGCCGAGTTTTCACTCTCAGAACGAGATATACATGATAGTAATTGAGGAGGCGTAAGCCTTACAAAATACAATTAAAATATTCCACCCATTGTCCGTAAATAACTGTCCACACTGGAACGTTTCATGAAAGTCTCACCGAGTACTTCGGCCACAAGGTTTAGGTTAAAAATGGTTAAATGTCACCTGGTTTGAAGGGTGCATGTTGAGGGCTCAGTAGTGGGTGTCCAGTCTATACTTCCGGCTGACACAGCTGACGAAGGTTTTAAAGTTACATCGTCGGAGGCAGTTGTTCGGCCATCCTTCCAGAGCGGGGCAGATTCCCGGCTACCTCGGAAACCCTGCACAATTATATCTAGGATTACTCATAAGTTCATGAAACACACACTACCACATTTACCCACTGACATGGCATGGACTGTCCGGTTTATAAACTCGAAAAATTGCCTAAGTCAAGAATCCCATTGAATGTGGTAAATCACTTCAAAAATAACTCCATTGAATATGTTAATATAGAATATGTCTAAATATAGTCACTTCATAATAATGATGATTTTAATTAACCTTTATGCAAAAGTTTTCATGACGCATTTACAGGAATTGGCAACTTTTAACAAGTCCCCGACATATACAGATATCAGAAAATTACTGACTTACGCCCCATCTTAGTTTAGTTAATTTAGTAGAAGCATTATTGGATTAATATACAACATAATTATATCCTTAACGTTACAATCAATTAACCAGGGTTGAGACAAAGCATACATAAAACAAATTATAACCTGAAACTCGCCATGCGCTAAGGATTGACTGCAATATATATCTCAACGCATCCACTTTAATATTAAATAAAACCAATTTGTTTTTATAAATAATTAAAATACATATTTTAATGGACTTACCGGAGGTCACGTAGCTTTCTACTTATTCATAGAAGAAGCTGGGAGACGAAAACTGTTCAATCTACTCTGCCAGCCGGGGACTAGAATGTGAAGCGCTGATAGCTAAAGTCGTACTGAATAAACCAGCTGTTGAAAAACCCGTACGTGCATAGATAGGGCGCGCGCGAGTCGGGCGGGCAAGGGGCAGCAGCATGACAAAGTGCAACTGAACGTCCCAAAGGACAACTTCTTTCTCGTCGACAAATACGTAATTTCTTTAATAAAGCACAATATAGATATCGGAAGATCGCCGCGTTTTCCAAAACGCGGCACACCCCCACCCCAAAAGGGCAACCCGGTTGCCTCACCTTCAAACTCGGGAAAGTACCCTGCAGTGTACTCCCATAAAAAAAAAACTCCGGTGGACATCGTGGGTGAGTTGGCCAGGCAGACTTGCTCTCAGGAAGACCACCAATCCCCATGCGACCCTCTCCGCCACGCCAACCCCACGGGACCGCCCCAACACGTCACCCTCTCCGGTGACCACCAATTACTCCCACCGGTCCCACTCACATGCTCGTCCTAGGACCAAACAAGGCATCTCCCACCTTGGCATGTGAGCGACCGTACTACCTCTCGTCCCTCTCTCGGACCGACCAACCACATGCACCCACAAGGCATCTCCAACCTTGCCATATGGCTGGCCCACTTTCCTACACAAGGGCGGACGGCCCTGCTTAGCCAGACAGAGAGGACCGCACCTAGGGCACACGAACATTAATCCAATCTCAACTCAACAAATACACCATAACTCGAGGGGGTTTTACTTCTCTACAGCACCGTCTACACAACTTTCTCTCGCAACAAAAAATAACACCAGGAAAACCGGAGAATGCGGCATGGCTCGGACCCCACAATAAACGACATAAACCTCGACAACTATAAACAACCAACAACAGCACACCATCACTCCACCTAACCTTAAACACAGGGGAAACTGACGATCTCGAGGACCACAGGCTAAGTCTCTCTCTAACTCCGTTTGATAGATTTTTTTTTTTTTTTTTTTTTTTTTTTTTTTTTTTTTTTTTTTTTTTTTTTACTAAGGGGAGTGGTAGGAAAATTGGGAAGATGAAATGGGGCAAGGATCATTAAAGGGCAATAGCTAGGACTGAGGGCAAGGACCTGGCTACCTCCGGAAATAAGGAAGAATGGAGGAAACCAAGGCTCGCGTGGGCAGGGGCGCAACCCTGAAATAGATGAACACCACTGGGAATGTGGGGAACATCTACCCGCTACCCGTTAACCGTTTCTTCTCACTTTTCTGTGACGGACTTTAGTGACTCGTTCCTTTCGTACACCACTCTCTGAGGGATTATTTCGTGTTGAGCTGTACCGATTTGTTTCCTCGGAATCAGGATCAAGGCAACTTACCTCACTACTTTCATTCTGCTTTGGATTATGCTCGTCGTCTAACTCCTCTGCTACAATTTCTTCCTTTTCTACTTCCTTCTTCTCTTCTACAATTTCCCCTTTTTCGTCCCCATAATCCAAATCAACCTCATGACACTGCACCTCCTCACCATCCTCCAGTTGCTCGTCTGATCCTTCTTCAACCGCATCTTCCCTCAGCTCCTCACCAATTTCTTCATCACATTGGTCACCAGTTGCTTCACAAGCTTCTTCTTCAATCTCCTTGACATCCTCCTTTTCATCAACACGTTCATCATCAACATCATCGCCATCGCGTCCACTACCACCATTCGAACACTGCACATCTTCATCCTCGAGTTGCTCATCTGTTCCACCTGGAACTTCTTTCCGTTCTTCGGAATCCTCAACACTACTTACAGAAGGCGTCTGCACATCTTCACACACTACATCATTCTCACTCACACACTCCACAACGCTGCCACCAAATTTCTCCTCAACTTCTACCTCATCTACTTCTACCACACTTGCAGCATGGACATCCCCTTGTCCATCCGCAACCTCAGAAACACTTGCAGCCTGGACATCTCCGGGTCCATCCGCAAACTCAGACTCTTCAGTCTTTCTAACACCCACAACTGTTCTTCCCTGTGCAGCATCTGCAGACCGCTCTTCTGCCTCTTCCTTCGATTCCTCTCCTTCACCACTCTCAGCAACTACCACCTCCTCGACATTTTCCACCCTGGAATCCAGCTGTCCAGGTTCATGTGCAATTACTAAATTAATTTCTACTGGCGATGGTAAAGCGACACTCTCAAGTGACTTCTCACATCCCTGCGTAGACGATGATGATGTCACAGGATCTGGATCCCTCACGAACCGAGATGGAGATACCGGAACAAATTCTGCGGCCTCTGGATTCAACCATGACGTCCTCCCTGCCGCAGTATTAACAGACGTTTTCTTGTCGTCTTGTATTAATCCACTGAAGTTATTCCGCTTTTCTTCTTTCTCTTCACCTGCTTCATCCACAACTCTATTATGCACTGGTACTTCCTCTGGAACCTTTAACGTTTCCTTACTCTCCAAATAGGAATAACTTTCTACCGGCTCCCTACTTGCCGCTGTTTGTTTACTAACATGATTTCTTCTTCCCCTGTTAATTTCATACTTCTTTGTTTTGTGTGCTGTAGCTGTTATTACTGTTTTCTCACGTGCCACCCCCTTGTAGCCTCCATTACTTCCGGAATATTCAGTTTTTCTGACTGTCTCTTGGGTTCTCCTCCAACCACCATGTTTGTCTTCTTTGGCTCTTCCTAATGAACCACTGGAGTATTGGACATCTTTAGCAGCTCTTCCCCAGGACTCGTCATTCGCCTGGACAGTCCTGGCATGCGCACACCACCGGTCCAGGTCTGCAAAAGAACGTGGAGGCTCTGCGAAAACCAGCCGGGATCTCTCTTGGGGATTCAGACCTTCTCGTATTACCTGTATGACTTCCGTCTCGGGCAACCCCAGTCTTAATATACGGGCAGCTTTCCTTACATCGTGCACGAAGTCTCCTAACGCCTTTCCGTAGGCCTGTGGGCGATAGAATAACTTAAACTTCAACTGGTCTTGTCGTCGACGGGATATGAAGAAGTCCAACACCTCCGCATGGAAAGCATCAACACTGTCACCCCGACGCAGGGCCTTGGTGACCAGATCAGCCAACGTACTCCGGCAATACGGGTATATAAGATACAAGACCTCCCCATCGGACACCCCTGGGAAATCAGCCACCTGCAGGACCAGGTCCAAGAAAACCAGCAGCTGGTCCTCATCAAATCCATTCACAACCGGAAACTTCTGGAGAACGCCTGTAAGAGGGTGGGGCAACTCCTGATAGCATACCGCCGCCAGAATTGCACAATGCAAAACAAACAATCATAAAACAAATCCCCACTAAACACCTAACACAAACACAACCTACAAAAACATTTTAACAAGAATCGGAAAAACTCAAGTACTGTCCTTCCTTTGAGTAGACCCCCGGGCTCCTAGCGCTGCGAAAACCTGCCCCGCTCCGGAACTAACTCTCCGTCAGTCGCCAGACTCAAGAAGAAACAACATCAGACACTAACACCAACATACAATCCACACCACCTAACACTAACCACAATATACAACATTTCGACTACAACATTGTCACCATTACAATCGGACGACACCGACTTCCAGTCGGGCCATACCGCATCCCACTAACCGCACGCGCAATTACTTTCAAAAATTAAAAACGGGAACCCATCCCCCACGCGCTCTCCGGCAATGTCCAATTTCAAAACAACAACTCAACTACAACACGTGCCCATGGCGGCCTCAGATTTACAATTCAAAACATTTAACAATAATTCATAAAAAAAAAATATATATACTTCTACATTTCCTGTCAACCATTAAGTGCCATTTTATTTGCCATACTATCTCCAAGTTGCAAGCCCCATCACACCAACGGACCCAAGGGTTCAGGCCTAGAATGAACCACGCTCTGCTACCATTTGAAACCTCTCTATGCTTTGAGTATTGATTTTGTTTCCTTTTTTTTTTTTTTTTTTTTTTTTTTTTGAAAGAGAGGTTACAAGTTATTTAGAACTAGGCGAGAGCCTAGAAAAGCTAAAATTGGGCTGGGTCCAGTATGATGGGACTTGCAAATGAAACACTGAACTTAAGATAACAACAATTTATTGTTCTTGGCCAGTACAACCTATGAGCTTCTAAAGGCCAGATAAATAAGTCTTTTGATCGTTAAATATAATTTCATTAATATGTGCCTTGCCCAAAAGTTGAACAAGGAATAGTAACTATTAACAGCACTAAGTATTGAATAATTATTAATAGTTGAACCATCATTCACTAACAAAATCATGGGATGTTACATAAATAACAAATTGTAGTTATAGAATAATACAATTAAAAAATTGGCACATAGTATCGACCTGCAAGTAATCACTTTTTATAACAAGGCATAAATATACAGAAATATACACAGGCATAATCAACATGACAAGTAACAATTATACAAAACAACACACACATATAATTAACATCAACAACGTTTATATTTAAATAACCCATCACATGTTCACCCTGGTCATCAGCGCATATAATAATCTTGTTCAACACCCATAACCCCCTTACTGTTTAATTAATAGGTGACTAAAACCCCCTCCCCAAAACTTCAATTAAAATATCCCAGGAGTGGAGCAGACATGCCCCCAAGTTTTAACAAGATAAGTGTTAACTGAATGTTCTCTGTAAGCCATGCGGCCCGCGCACAAATCCCATGCCGATATTTAATAATCAATTAAATCCCATCAATTACTATAATGAAAAGTAGCATCACAAGGTCAACATGGATGTCCGGTTGCCTAACTGCATTTTATGTTTCTTTTTTACCTTCAAAACAGAATATAGAAAAATAGTGGAATTTGACCACCATGAGTATTCATAACTGACATTGATCAATCTTGTGTAGTCTTATGGTTAACTAATTGTTATAGGGAGCAATTACAATTATGGTTACAAAATTTGCTATGGTAAAATACAATCTGTGACAATGGTAAATTTTAAAGTGTGCAAATTATCTAAACAGTGGAACAGAATTTGTAATACAGAATGTAAGTCATAAGAGTATTAAGTCAGCTCACAGTGTTACAAAACTTGACTACCGGCAGGGTCAGGCATTGGACGGGATCTAGCAAGATCTGACATAGACAGGCTTGCAGTGGACGTCTCCAACGGGAGTCGACCACGGTTTAAAACCACCCCCCCAGATCATGAATGAATAATAAAATACGTGTCCACATGGAGCCACATCGTTAACATAACCATCCCAACATGCTTAAAACAGAAATAGAATGAGATACAACTCTATCTACCGAACTCCCCTCGACCCGGGCGGTGCGTGACGCCGGCCGAGTTTTCACTCTCAGAACGAGATATACATGATAGTAATTGAGGAGGCGTAAGCCTTACAAAATACAATTAAAATATTCCACCCATTGTCCGTAAATAACTGTCCACACTGGAACGTTTCATGAAAGTCTCACCGAGTACTTCGGCCACAAGGTTTAGGTTAAAAATGGTTAAATGTCACCTGGTTTGAAGGGTGCATGTTGAGGGCTCAGTAGTGGGTGTCCAGTCTATACTTCCGGCTGACACAGCTGACGAAGGTTTTAAAGTTACATCGTCGGAGGCAGTTGTTCGGCCATCCTTCCAGAGCGGGGCAGATTCCCGGCTACCTCGGAAACCCTGCACAATTATATCTAGGATTACTCATAAGTTCATGAAACACACACTACCACATTTACCCACTGACATGGCATGGACTGTCCGGTTTATAAACTCGAAAAATTGCCTAAGTCAAGAATCCCATTGAATGTGGTAAATCACTTCAAAAATAACTCCATTGAATATGTTAATATAGAATATGTCTAAATATAGTCACTTCATAATAATGATGATTTTAATTAACCTTTATGCAAAAGTTTTCATGACGCATTTACAGGAATTGGCAACTTTTAACAAGTCCGCGACATATACAGATATCAGAAAATTACTGACTTACGCCCCATCTTAGTTTAGTTAATTTAGTAGAAGCATTATTGGATTAATATACAACATAATTATATCCTTAACGTTACAATCAATTAACCAGGGTTGAGACAAAGCATACATAAAACAAATTATAACCTGAAACTCGCCATGCGCTAAGGATTGACTGCAATATATATCTCAACGCATCCACTTTAATATTAAATAAAACCAATTTGTTTTTATAAATAATTAAAATATATATTTTAATGGACTTACCGGAGGTCACGTAGCTTTCTACTTATTCATAGAAGAAGCTGGGAGACGAAAACTGTTCAATCTACTCTGCCAGCCGGGGACTAGAATGTGAAGCGCTGATAGCTAAAGTCGTACTGAATAAACCAGCTGTTGAAAAACCCGTACGTGCATAGATAGGGCGCGCGCGAGTCGGGCGGGCAAGGGGCAGCAGCATGACAAAGTGCAACTGAACGTCCCAAAGGACAACTTCTTTCTCGTCGACAAATACGTAATTTCTTTAATAAAGCACAATATAGATATCGGAAGATCGCCGCGTTTTCCAAAACGCGGCACAACAGTAGTTACGGAGAATAATTGTAGAGTTTTGAATGATATGTTGTTGTTTATAATTAATGATGTTATTTTGTTGTAGTTGTAGTAAGGTAATGAGATTGAGATTTTTTGGGGATGGCAATTTTGTATTAGGGGATAGTGTAATGTAGGAGTCCGCAACAAGGGTTGGGACGGGATAGGTACCGATTTAGTGGGGACGGGGCCGCCTTAGGTAGAATCTAGGGGCCAAATAAGGGAATTGAGTTTTTGGGAGGGGGGAAACACGTATCCTATGTACAAAGGGTTAGAGAGTATTTTTTTTATATGTAGAGAGAAGGTGGCGATTTGAGTCTAATGATAAGTTGGGGTTAGAGAGTGCCTTGATTAGTAGAGATTTTGATAGAGATGGGTGTCATGGGAGTTACAGTTGATGAATATTAGAGTCAGAGGGAGAAAGTTGATATATATACAGATCAAAGAGTAAATTAAAGGAGAACAAATAATTTACATCACCCACAGTAGATTAGAGTAAGATTATTAATAAAGAGAGAGATTTATGATAAAGAATATAACATTTTTATTTTTTAAACCAGTGACAGAATTTGGAAATCATGTAAAATTAAGAATTGTTTATTTTAAATAATTTGAATGTCAATTTGATGATTATATTAATATTTTGTTTGTTTTAAATGTTTTATTTTATTATTGTTTTGTGTTTCAAATTAGATGTTACAGATGTATGTATTTTCAGAAAGTGTACATAACATATGTAAGTCAAGGGTCTTGGACTTGACCTAGTTTCGATCAGCTGATGAGGTCATACACCCACTAAGCTTGTGTAGTAGGAAGTCAATTTAATTTGTTTATTTTATCAATTCAAACAAATACTAAATAATTTCGATAGATAAAGGAAACGTTTAATAAATTTAAATTTTTTTTGAATTTTAAAATTTTTTGGGAAAATAGATTTTTGAAAAAAAAAAATAAAATCTGGATTTTTCACCTGCCAGCGAATGAATATTTTAGGTAAGGATTATTTTATTATGTGTGTACTTAACATGTTTGTTTTTATTGATTGATTGTATGGCATTGTACTGTTAGATTATAAGTGATTACATGTTAGATTAAGGATGTGTTTATATTAGGAGAAAGGTTTAAATTAATGCATTTTAAGTAGAAAACAGAAAACCAGGAAGAGAATTTTTTGAGTATATTGTTTTGAATTTTGAATTTTTTTTGAATTTTTCATAAATTTTAAAAGAATTTTTCAATTTTACAATGTGTTATGTCAACATGTAATGTGAGTGTGTGTGAGCCCAGTATCTGCTAAAGGCAGCCCAGCTTGCATAAAAGGGGATCCATATCGGCTGAGGATCTGGCATAATTTAAGCCAGGGATTGAGGATTTTTGGGGATAGCATGTTAAAAGGCGAGGCGTGCTGTGGTACTTGTCGGTTCGATTTCTCGGTGTTGGGATCTCTTACAGAGAAGTCCAGTGATCTCGTTCAGATGAGTCCATAGTCGCTGAGCCAGGAGGGTCGTGTACCCATGTAGCTTAAGAACACGGGGGTTGTTGGCACCAGTTCCTCACCGGTCCTCTTCAGGGTTTATCGATGAGATTTCTTCTGTTGTGAACAGCAGAATTCTCATCGAGGGGGTATTGTAGCATGTCAAATTTGGGTCATTTTATTTTTACAGTATGGGGTATTTACATTTTTATTTATTTCATGTTTGTGCGGGATCTTATAAAATTATTGTGTAACGTCATTTTCATAATAACAGAACACGTATTGAGAAACAGTGGTGTAACAAAGCGAAACGCAGTTTGCAGTTGAGTAAGGCGGCAAAGGAATTCGCGCCCCCTTCGAAATTCTAAGAACTTTGTATATGTGCGTCGACGCCCGTACGTAACCTAGCCGGGCGGAGCGCCGTTAGTGACGCTTTGAAAACTCAACCGAAGCTGTGAAACATGGCGCTGGGACGAAACATTAGTAGCTCCAAACAACCAGTACAGGAAACGTCGTTAAACCCCGCCTACTACTAATGACATCAGCAGAGCCGAGGCCAATATCGTCCTCGCACACCACACATATACCAGCACTATTCCATGCATAAATATAAAATAAAATTCCCCACAACAATTAAGCATGAACGGCGACTAAAACCTGATGGCCGTGACTGCGCACTTCCTGCGACTCAAACAAGCACATTGCCCAGTTCGTTACTGATTGTGTCGGCGCCGACACGGAGCCAAGTGAGCTTGGCCAAATTTTATAACTTTTTAATCAAGAAGTAGTTTCAAAGTAACCAACAGGAGTCAGTGTTAGTAGTGTGCATGGGAGAATAATCACATCAGTTATATTCTACCGCTACGAAATTATTAACATAAATGAAACGAGCTCGAACAGTTACCGCGTGCCGGCCGTAAGGGGCGGGTAATTTTCTGTGTGTTTGAGTGAGTGTACAAAATATGCAGGCTGGGCAGTTTCGAGTGTGTGTATGTAAAAAATTAAGGAAAGCAGTAGCATAAGTTAGATTAAGTACAATTATCGTACGCTGATTATGGAACCAAGCAATAGGTTTCCACAAAATTACATCAGATACAGTAAAGTGTATAAAGAAATTATAAATGAGTCAAAATTAAAGTGAAAGGTAATTCTCTTCTTAAACATGAGTTATGTAAATTATTTACGCAACCTTAAAGATTGTGCTTGTATCCGAACGTACGTATGACGCAACCCTGAAGCCAAGGTGATGAGTGTTGGTAAGTATAAGTTTCTTCACTCTTATTTCGCATTTTTAATATATCATTTAAAAATGAACATCTCAATGGCGCCACGAACCGGAACGAATTTAATAATATAAATTCCATACCTACAAATAGGATACAAGCGTAATTTAGAGGTTGAGTGAAAATACGCAAAAGGTACTTATGTAAAGTTACCAAAATAAGTAAAGAATATTTGTTCACATAAGAAACAGAGGAAATATCTAAAAATAATAATAATGGAAAATACAGCAGAGAACGGAGTCGATTTGTCCGACTCAACTGTGATAAGTGAAACAGCTGAATTTGACGAATCAGCGGTGATGAGTAGTCTTGAAATGCATTCAACACCGAATGTAGGTCAAGACGACAAAACTATGAATGTAAGTAACACAAATGAAAAAGATAATACAGAGGATTCAGGGATTCAAGCAACCCCGACCTCAACAAAATACAATAAGGTGGATGATGATCCAATGAGTATTGTACTTAATTTATTAGAAAAAATGAATAATAAATTTGATAGTCGCTTTGACAGTAATGACATAAAATTAGACAGACAAAGTAGGGATATTAATGAATTAAAATGTGAGATTCAAGAATTAAATAAATGTTTAGAAAGTACTAATGAAACAATAAGAACTAATTTGAATAAATTAGAACAGAGTGTGGAGAGAATGGAAGTAGTTGTGATGAATACAGAGAAAAATAAAACAAATGAAAATTGTAATGACAAATGTAAGAGTATGATACCAGAGAAAGAGTTAATAAATGATAACAATAATGTTGAAAATAATGAAAATAATAGTAATGTATTTGAAGAATTAGTATCGGAGACTGATACGGAAAAAATAAAGAATGGGAGTACTGATGGGTTGGTAGAATGTGATTATGAGATGTTAATGTGTGTGTATGAGTTAGAGAGAGAGAGGAAATATAATGTTGTAGTAGAGTGGGGACAGAGGGGAAATTTTCCCTTTATTATTTATGATGTTTATGATGATGATTTAATGAGTTCGCAAGTGTTGTTGGGCAAGAGTCCCGTATTGATAGATGAATTGAGGGGTTTATTTTTGTTGAGTAATTGTGTACCCTCTGTCCGGAATAATGGTGAGAGTGTGGTGTGGTGTTATGAAGAGAGAGAATTAAACAGAGAATTGTGTGTGGAGAAAGTAACCGAATTGTATTTTGTGAATAGAAAGTATGATGAATGGAAGGAAAGTTTAGAAGTATATGTGAATGATAATGATGACAATGATTTAATAAAAATAATTAACCCGATAATGAGCGAATTTACCGATGGAGATGTAACTGAAATACCTAATGTAGACCGGTTTCATGAGTATTTGAGTATGATGAACGAGTTTAGTTTGTATGGTTACAACACACAAACCAGTCATTTGTGTGGTGATAAAATTGAACAATGTTATGTAGAACCAAGGTTAATTTGGGACGATGGAGGTTAAACTGTAAAATAATAAAAGACAGTGTAAACATTATGTTTTATGGGTTTTTGACATGGCAGATTGGGACAATGAAGTGCGAAAAAACTGAATAGTTAATAACAAGAGTTTGTAAATAAAATATAGTGAATTTATTTGTGTGCATTGTGGAATGTTAAGTAAATAAGGTGTACGTAAGATGATTGTTGTGATAATAATATCAATATTTTGCAATTTAAATAAATAAACATCAGAATTAATTTTGAATAATAATAGTTGTTGATGGTAACGAATTTTGTATTGTTAATAACTAAAACAATTTGATACATGTTAAATATTTTGATTGATTATTTAAAGGTTATATAATTGAATTTTTGTTTGAAGTCAAATGGTTTTATGAGATGAATTTTGTAATTAAAGGCATTGTTGGATGCAAACTAATTTTTGTGTTAAATGTTACAGAGATGAGGTGAAAGGTATTGTAATATGGTGATTAGGTTTTGTATATATCATGTTAACTAAACTGTAAGTATAAAAAATTTTATAATCATGTATAACAAAAATGTTTACAGGTAACTAAGATTTTAATTCAGTAGTAAGATGTTTATTTGAAATAATTGTGTTTAAAAAGTATGATAATTAAAAAATTTTAATAATAAAGAAAAAATGATATATATTCATTATTAATAATAAAATTTTGAAAATTTTAAGAAAGTCCAATGGTATAAGGGTATGAATGAGTCAAATGATTATTGTTGAAATGATTATAATTATATAATGTATATAAAAATTTTTAATTAATTAGTTAGTAAGTTGCTATTGCGGGGGTGGCCTGTGCTCCCGTAGATGGCGAAATGGGTTGGGGGTAACAGAGAGTGTTACCCCCATCGGAGGCGAAAATGGTGAAAATGTGCGGCACACCTTAATTCGTGTAAATTAAAATTTACACACTGCTAAACGACCGTGTCGCACATAGTAGTAATGATTGTAACAGGCAGTGAAATGCAAGTTTAGATTTCCCCGACTTTTCGGGCGATTACTGCCTTACCAGCACTAATCGTGGATTTGGCTAGCGGCCAGCTATGGTCATATCAAGTCCCTTGACCATAGCTGACTTGAAATTGGTACATATTAGAAATTCAATGGGGGGAGACAATTAGGGGAAATCTCCCGGAACTATGAAACAGCGGCTGCCACTCTGCCTGCTTGGGGGTGGCAAAGACAGGTGGTAGACCCGCATTAAGGGCGAGTAATTATAGAACAAGAATATGTTGATATTCGAGAATGTTTAAATGTAATAGCGGAAGCAAAGACACGGAGAGGTAAAGCCTGCTCCAAAATATACAGTCTTTGTCGAAGCGCAAGGGCGAGACAGTCCTCCATAACTTGAAATAGTGTGTGTGGCTGGGAGGTGGCTCAGATGAGCCACGAATGTAAATTTTATAACATAAAAAATTTTTTATTCAAATTTTGATCAAATAAAATTGCTTGTGTTCTGTTAAATAACTAGTGCTCAGACACTCAAGACAAGGTGTTCATGTTATAATTTTAAGTGTATTATTTTATCGTTGCAAGTTAGATATATGTGTTGATAAAATATGTGTTTTCATGGTATGTGTATACTGTAAACTAAGCCAATAATTAAACGTCTGGCAGGCGGTCAATATGAATTATCCGAATTAGAGAAATGGGAAACAAGGAGGTGAGAAATAATGATAAATAAATATATGTATATTTCATATAAGTTGTTCAATTTTGAGATGTATTTTCATTGTGTTAGTAGGATCAGCTGATCAGCAATAACAGGTCACTGGTATATTGGTTTGTAAATGTTATAAGTAATTGAGGTTCAAGGTAATGTTTTAATGTATTATAGATATTTTAAAGTAATGATAACAATAATTTGATAAAGTGAGAAATAAAGTAATAATTTATGCAAGTTAACAAAAGATAGTTTTGGGTGATAAATGTTTTATGGGACATATAGATCTGTCCAAAATTGAATTCTAAGTGAAGTTGAAATAGTAGAGATGATATAATGTAATATTGTTTTGAAGTAATGTAGTTTTGTGAAGTATTGATGTTGACACAGTAGTTACGGAGAATAATTGTAGAGTTTTGAATGATATGTTGTTGTTTATAATTAATGATGTTATTTTGTTGTAGTTGTAGTAAGGTAATGAGATTGAGATTTTTTGGGGATGGCAATTTTGTATTAGGGGATAGTGTAATGTAGGAGTCCGCAACAAGGGTTGGGACGGGATAGGTACCGATTTAGTGGGGACGGGGCCGCCTTAGGTAGAATCCAGGGGCCAAATAAGGGAATTGAGTTTTGGGGGGGGGGGAAACACGTATCCTATGTACAAAGGGTTAGAGAGTATTTTTTTTATATGTAGAGAGAAGGTGGCGATTTGAGTCTAATGATAAGTTGGGGTTAGAGAGTGCCTTGATTAGTAGAGATTTTGATAGAGATGGGTGTCATGGGAGTTACAGTTGATGAATATTAGAGTCAGAGGGAGAAAGTTGATATATATACAGATCAAAGAGTAAATTAAAGGAGAACAAATAATTTACATCACCCACAGTAGATTAGAGTAAGATTATTAATAAAGAGAGAGATTTATGATAAAGAATATAAAATTTTTATTTTTTAAACCAGTGACAGAATTTGGAAATCATGTAAAATTAAGAATTGTTTATTTTAAATAATTTGAATGTCAATTTGATGATTATATTAATATTTTGTTTGTTTTAAATGTTTTATTTTATTATTGTTTTGTGTTTCAAATTAGATGTTACAGATGTTGTATGTATTTTCAGAAAGTGTACATAACATATGTAAGTATAGGGTCTTGGACTTGACCTAGTTTCGATCAGCTGATGAGGTCATACACCCACTAAGCTTGTGTAGTAGGAAGTCAATTTAATTTGTTTATTTTATCAATTCAAACAAATACTAAATAATTTCGATAGATAAAGGAAACGTTTAATAAATTTAAATTTTTTTTGAATTTTAAAATTTTTTGGGAAAATAGATTTTTGAAAAAAAAAAAAAAAATCTGGATTTTTCGCCTGCCAGCGAATGAATATTTTAGGTAAGGATTATTTTATTATGTGTGTACTTAACATGTTTGTTTTTATTGATTGATTGTATGGCATTGTACTGTTAGATTATAAGTGATTACATGTTAGATTAAGGATGTGTTTATATTAGGAGAAAGGTTTAAATTAATGCATTTTAAGTAGAAAACAGAAAACCAGGAAGAGAATTTTTTGAGTATATTGTTTTGAATTTTGAATTTTTTTTGAATTTTTCATAAATTTTAAAAGAATTTTTCAATTTTACAATGTGTTATGTCAACATGTAATGTGAGTGTGTGTGAGCCCAGTATCTGCTAAAGGCAGCCCAGCTTGCATAAAAGGGGATCCATATCGGCTGAGGATCTGGCATAATTTAAGCCAGGGATTGAGGATTTTTGGGGATAGCATGTTAAAAGGCGAGGCGTGCTGTGGTACTTGTCGGTTCGATTTCTCGGTGTTGGGATCTCTTACAGAGAAGTCCAGTGATCTCGTTCAGATGAGTCCATAGCGCTGAGCCAGGGGGGTCGTGTACCCATGTAGCTTAAGAACACGGGGGTTGTTGGCACCAGTTCCTCACCGGTCCTCTTCAGGGTTTATCGATGAGATTTCTTCTGTTGTGAACAGCAGAATTCTCATCGAGGGGATATTGTAGCATGTCAAATTTGGGTCATTTTATTTTTACAGTATGGGGTATTTACATTTTTATTTATTTCATGTTTGTGCGGGATCTTATAAAATTATTGTGTAACGTCATTTTCATAATAACAGAACACGTATTGAGAAACAGTGGTGTAACAAAGCGAAACGCAGTTTGCAGTTGAGTAAGGCGGCAAAGGAATTCGCGCCCCCTTCGAAATTCTAAGAACTTTGTATATGTGCGTCGACGCCCGTACGTAACCTAGCCGGGCGGAGCGCCGTTAGTGACGCTTTGAAAACTCAACCGAAGCTGTGAAACATGGCGCTGGGACGAAACATTAGTAGCTCCAAACAACCAGTACAGGAAACGTCGTTAAACCCCGCCTACTACTAATGACATCAGCAGAGCCGAGGCCAATATCGTCCTCGCACACCACACATATACCAGCTCTATTCCATGCATAAATATAAAATAAAATTCCCCACAACAATTAAGCATGAACGGCGACTAAAACCTGATGGCCGTGACTGCGCACTTCCCGCGACTCAAACAAGCACATTGCCCAGTTCGTTACTGATTGTGTCGGCGCCGACACGGAGCCAAGTGAGCTTGGCCAAATTTTATAACTTTTTAATCAAGAAGTAGTTTCAAAGTAACCAACAGGAGTCAGTGTTAGTAGTGTGCATGGGAGAATAATCACATCAGTTATATTCTACCGCTACGAAATTATTAACATAAATGAAACGAGCTCGAACAGTTACCGCGTGCCGGCCGTAAGGGGCATTCTTATAAAATGTTAGGGGCGGGTAATTTTCTGTGTGTTTGAGTGAGTGTACAAAATATGCAGGCTGGGCAGTTTCGAGTGTGTGTATGTAAAAAATTAAGGTAAGCAGTAGCATAAGTTAGATTAAGTACAATTATCGTACGCTGATTATGGAACCAAGCAATAGGTTTCCACAAAATTACATCAGATACAGTAAAGTGTATAAAGAAATTATAAATGAGTCAAAATTAAAGTGAAAGGTAATTCTCTTCTTAAACATGAGTTATGTAAATTATTTACGCAACCTTAAAGATTGTGCTTGTATCCGAACGTACGTATGACGCAACCCTGAAGCCAAGGTGATGAGTGTTGGTAAGTATAAGTTTCTTCACTCTTATTTCGCATTTTTAATATATCATTTAAAAATGAACATCTCAATGGCGCCACGAACCGGAACGAATTTAATAATATAAATTCCATACCTACAAATAGGATACAAGCGTAATTTAGAGGTTGAGTGAAAATACGCAAAAGGTACTTATGTAAAGTTACCAAAATAAGTAAAGAATATTTGTTCACATAAGAAACAGAGGAAATATCTAAAAATAATAATAATGGAAAATACAGCAGAGAACGGAGTCGATTTGTCCGACTCAACTGTGATAAGTGAAACAGCTGAATTTGACGAATCAGCGGTGATGAGTAGTCTTGAAATGCATTCAACACCGAATGTAGGTCAAGACGACAAAACTATGAATGTAAGTAACACAAATGAAAAAGATAATACAGAGGATTCAGGGATTCAAGCAACCCCGACCTCAACAAAATACAATAAGGTGGATGATGATCCAATGAGTATTGTACTTAATTTATTAGAAAAAATGAATAATAAATTTGATAGTCGCTTTGACAGTAATGACATAAAATTAGATAGTCGCTTTGACAGTAATGACATAAAATTAGACAGACAAAGTAGGGATATTAATGAATTAAAATGTGAGATTCAAGAATTAAATAAATGTTTAGAAAGTACTAATGAAACAATAAGAACTAATTTGAATAAATTAGAACAGAGTGTGGAGAGAATGGAAGTAGTTGTGATGAATACAGAGAAAAATATAACAAATGAAAATTGTAATGACAAATGTAAGAGTATGATACCAGAGAAAGAGTTAATAAATGATAACAATAATGTTGAAAATAATGAAAACAATAGTAATGTATTTGAAGAATTAGTATCGGAGACTGATACGGAAAAAATAAAGAATGAGAGTACTGATGGGTTGGTAGAATGTGATTATGAGATGTTAATGTGTGTGTATGAGTTAGAGAGAGAGAGGAAATATAATGTTGTAGTAGAGTGGGGACAGAGGGGAAATTTTCCCTTTATTATTTATGATGTTTATGATGATGATTTAAAGAGTTCGCAAGTGTTGTTGGGCAAGAGTCCCGTATTGATAGATGAATTGAGGGGTTTATTTTTGTTGAGTAATTGTGTACCCTCTGTCCGGAATAATGGTGAGAGTGTGGTGTGGTGTTATGAAGAGAGAGAATTAAACAGAGAATTGTGTGTGGAGAAAGTAACCGAATTGTATTTTGTGAATAGAAAGTATGATGAATGGAAGGAAAGTTTAGAAGTACATGTGAATGATAATGATGACAATGATTTAATAAAAATAATTAACCCGATAATGAGCGAATTTACCGATGGAGATGTAACCAAAATACCTAATGTAGACCGGTTTCATGAGTATTTGAGTATGATGAACGAGTTTAGTTTGTATGGTTACAACACACAAACCAGTCATTTGTGTGGTGATAAAATTGAACAATGTTATGTAGAACCAAGGTTAATTTGGGACGATGGAGGTTAAACTGTAAAATAATAAAAGACAGTGTAAACATTATGTTTTATGGGTTTTTGACATGGCAGATTGGGACAATGAAGTGCGAAAAAACTGAATAGTTAATAACAAGAGTTTGTAAATAAAATATAGTGAATTTATTTGTGTGCATTGTGGAATGTTAAGTAAATAAGGTGTACGTAAGATGATTGTTGTGATAATAATATCAATATTTTGCAATTTAAATAAATAAACATCAGAATTAATTTTGAATAATAATAGTTGTTGATGGTAATGAATTTTGAATTGTTAATAACTAAAACAATTTGATACATGTTAAATATTTTGATTGATTATTTAAAGGTTATATAATTGAATTTTTGTTTGAAGTCAAATGGTTTTATGAGATGAATTTTGTAATTAAAGGCATTGTTGGATGCAAACTAATTTTTGTGTTAAATGTTACAGAGATGAGGTGAAAGGTATTGTAATATGGTGATTAGGTTTTGTATATATCATGTTAACTAAACTGTAAGTATAAAAAATTTTATAATCATGTATAACAAAAATGTTTACAGGTAACTAAGATTTTAATTCAGTAGTAAGATGTTTATTTGAAATAATTGTGTTTAAAAAG
This sequence comes from Magicicada septendecula, assembly GCA_034769895.1. NCBI lineage: Eukaryota > Metazoa > Arthropoda > Insecta > Hemiptera > Cicadidae > Magicicada > Magicicada septendecula. The sequence continues at coordinate 728,524,901 of CM068368.1, read as the reverse complement.
TATGATAATTAAAAAATTTTAATAATAAAGAAAAAATGATATATATTCATTATTAATAATAAAATTTTGAAAATTTTAAGAAAGTCCAATGGTATAAGGGTATGAATGAGTCAAATGATTATTGATGAAATGATTATAATTATATAATGTATATAACATTTTTTAATTAATTAGTTAGTAAGTTGCTATTGCGGGGGTGGCCTGTGCTCCCGTAGATGGCGAAATGGGTTGGGGGTAACAGAGAGTGTTACCCCCATCGGAGGCGAAAATGGCGAAAATGTGCAGCACACCTTAATTCGTGTAAATTAAAATTTACACACTGCTAAACGACCGTGTCGCACATAGTAGTAATGATTGTAACAGGCAGTGAAATGCAAGTTTAGATTTCCCCGACTTTTCAGGCGATTACTGCCTTACCAGCACTAATCGTGGATTTGGCTAGCGGCCAGCTATGGTCATATCAAGTCCCTTGACCATAGCTGACTTGAAATTGGTACATATTAGAAATTCAATGGGGGAGACAATTAGGGGAAATCTCCCGGAACTATGAAACAGCGGCTGCCACTCTGCCCGCTTGGGGGTGGCAAAGACAGGTGGTAGACCCGCATTAAGGGCGAGTAATTATAGAACAAGAATATGTTGATATTCGAGAATGTTTAAATGTAATAGCGGAAGCAAAGACACGGAGAGGTAAAGCCTGCTCCAAAATATACAGTCTTTGTCGAAGCGCAAGGGCGAGACAGTCCTCCATAACTTGAAATAGTGTGTGTGGCTGGGAGGTGGAGGTGAATAAAATTTTTTATTCAAATTTTGATCAAATAAAATTGCTTGTGTTCTGTTAAATAACTAGTGCTCAGACACTCAAGACAAGGTGTTCATGCTATAATTTTAAGTGTATTATTTTATCGTTGCAAGTTAGATATATGTGTTGATAAAATATGTGTTTTCATGGTATGTGTTTACTGTAAACTAAGCCAATAATTAAACGTCTGGCAGGCGGTCAATATGAATTATCCGAATTAGAGAAATGGGAAACAAGGAGGTGAGAAATAATGATAAATAAATATATGTATATTTCATATAAGTTGTTCAATTTTGAGATGTATTTTCATTGTGTTAGTAGGATCAGCTGATCAGCAATAACAGGTCACTGGTATATTGGTTTGTAAATGTTATAAGTAATTGAGGTTCAAGGTAATGTTTTAATGTATTATAGATATTTTAAAGTAATGATAACAATAATTTGATAAAGTGAGAAATAAAGTAATAATTTATGCAAGTTAACAAAAGATAGTTTTGGGTGATAAATGTTTTATGGGACATATAGATCTGTCCAAAATTGAATTCTAAGTGAAGTTGAAATAGTAGAGATGATATAATGTAATATTGTTTTGAAGTAATGTAGTTTTGTGAAGTATTGATGTTGACACAGTAGTTACGGAGAATAATTGTAGAGTTTTGAATGATATGTTGTTGTTTATAATTAATGATGTTATTTTGTTGTAGTTGTAGTAAGGTAATGAGATTGAGATTTTTTGGGGATGGCAATTTTGTATTAGGGGATAGTGTAATGTAGGAGTCCGCAACAAGGGTTGGGACGGGATAGGTACCGATTTAGTGGGGACGGGGCCGCCTTAGGTAGAATCTAGGGGCCAAATAAGGGAATTGAGTTTTTGGGAGGGGGGAAACACGTATCCTATGTACAAAGGGTTAGAGAGTATTTTTTTTATATGTAGAGAGAAGGTGGCGATTTGAGTCTAATGATAAGTTGGGGTTAGAGAGTGCCTTGATTAGTAGAGATTTTGATAGAGATGGGTGTCATGGGAGTTACAGTTGATGAATATTAGAGTCAGAGGGAGAAAGTTGATATATATACAGATCAAAGAGTAAATTAAAGGAGAACAAATAATTTACATCACCCACAGTAGATTAGAGTAAGATTATTAATAAAGAGAGAGATTTATGATAAAGAATATAAAATTTTTATTTTTTAAACCAGTGGCAGAATTTGGAAATCATGTAAAATTAAGAATTGTTTATTTTAAATAATTTGAATGTCAATTTGATGATTATATTAATATTTTGTTTGTTTTAAATGTTTTATTTTATTATTGTTTTGTGTTTCAAATTAGATGTTACAGATGTTGTATGTATTTTCAGAAAGTGTACATAACATATGTAAGTCAAGGGTCTTGGACTTGACCTAGTTTCGATCAGCTGATGAGGTCATACACCCACTAAGCTTGTGTAGTAGGAAGTCAATTTAATTTGTTTATTTTATCAATTCAAACAAATACTAAATAATTTCGATAGATAAAGGAAACGTTTAATAAATTTAAATTTTTTTTTGAATTTTAAAATTTTTTGGGAAAATAGATTTTTGAAAAAAAAAAAGAAAAATCTGGATTTTTCACCTGCCAGCGAATGAATATTTTAGGTAAGGATTATTTTATTATGTGTGTACTTAACATGTTTGTTTTTATTGATTGATTGTATGGCATTGTACTGTTAGATTATAAGTGATTATATGTTAGATTAAGGATGTGTTTATATTAGGAGAAAGGTTTAAATTAATGCATTTTAAGTAGAAAACAGAAAACCAGGAAGAGAATTTTTTGAGTATATTGTTTTGAATTTTGAATTTTTTTTGAATTTTTCATAAATTTTAAAAGAATTTTTCGATTTTACAATGTGTTATGTCAACATGTAATGTGAGTGTGTGTGAGCCCAGTATCTGCTAAAGGCAGCCCAGCTTGCATAAAAGGGGATCCATATCGGCTGAGGATCTGGCATAATTTAAGCCAGGGATTGAGGATTTTTGGGGATAGCATGTTAAAAGGCGAGGCGTGCTGTGGTACTTGTCGGTTCGATTTCTCGGTGTTGGGATCTCTTACAGAGAAGTCCAGTGATCTCGTTCAGATGAGTCCATAGCGCTGAGCCAGGGGGGTCGTGTACCCATGTAGCTTAAGAACACGGGGGTTGTTGGCACCAGTTCCTCACCGGTCCTCTTCAGGGTTTATCGATGAGATTTCTTCTGTTGTGAACAGCAGAATTCTCATCGAGGGGGTATTGTAGCATGTCAAATTTGGGTCATTTTATTTTTACAGTATGGGGTATTTACATTTTTATTTATTTCATGTTTGTGCGGGATCTTATAAAATTATTGTGTAACGTCATTTTCATAATAACAGAACACGTATTGAGAAACAGTGGTGTAACAAAGCGAAACGCAGTTTGCAGTTGAGTAAGGCGGCAAAGGAATTCGCGCCCCCTTCGAAATTCTAAGAACTTTGTATATGTGCGTCGACGCCCGTACGTAACCTAGCCGGGCGGAGCGCCGTTAGTGACGCTTTGAAAACTCAACCGAAGCTGTGAAACATGGCGCTGGGACGAAACATTAGTAGCTCCAAACAACCAGTACAGGAAACGTCGTTAAACCCCGCCTACTACTAATGACATCAGCAGAGCCGAGGCCAATATCGTCCTCGCACACCACACATATACCAGCTCTATTCCATGCATAAATATAAAATAAAATTCCCCACAACAATTAAGCATGAACGGCGACTAAAACCTGATGGCCGTGACTGCGCACTTCCCGCGACTCAAACAAGCACATTGCCCAGTTCGTTACTGATTGTGTCGGCGCCGACACGGAGCCAAGTGAGCTTGGCCAAATTTTATAACTTTTTAATCAAGAAGTAGTTTCAAAGTAACCAACAGGAGTCAGTGTTAGTAGTGTGCATGGGAGAATAATCACATCAGTTATATTCTACCGCTACGAAATTATTAACATAAATGAAACGAGCTCGAACAGTTACCGCGTGCCGGCCGTAAGGGGCATTCTTATAAAATGTTAGGGGCGGGTAATTTTCTGTGTGTTTGAGTGAGTGTACAAAATATGCAGGCTGGGCAGTTTCGAGTGTGTGTATGTAAAAAATTAAGGTAAGCAGTAGCATAAGTTAGATTAAGTACAATTATCGTACGCTGATTATGGAACCAAGCAATAGGTTTCCACAAAATTACATCAGATACAGTAAAGTGTATAAAGAAATTATAAATGAGTCAAAATTAAAGTGAAAGGTAATTCTCTTCTTAAACATGAGTTATGTAAATTATTTACGCAACCTTAAAGATTGTGCTTGTATCCGAACGTACGTATGACGCAACCCTGAAGCCAAGGTGATGAGTGTTGGTAAGTATAAGTTTCTTCACTCTTATTTCGCATTTTTAATATATCATTTAAAAATGAACATCTCAATGGCGCCACGAACCGGAACGATTTTAATAATATAAATTCCATACCTACAAATAGGATACAAGCGTAATTTAGAGGTTGAGTGAAAATACGCAAAAGGTACTTATGTAAAGTTACCAAAATAAGTAAAGAATATTTGTTCACATAAGAAACAGAGGAAATATCTAAAAATAATAATAATGGAAAATACAGCAGAGAACGGAGTCGATTTGTCCGACTCAACTGTGATAAGTGAAACAGCTGAATTTGACGAATCAGCGGTGATGAGTAGTCTTGAAATGCATTCAACACCGAATGTAGGTCAAGACGACAAAACTATGAATGTAAGTAACACAAATGAAAAAGATAATACAGAGGATTCAGGGATTCAAGCAACCCCGACCTCAACAAAATACAATAAGGTGGATGATGATCCAATGAGTATTGTACTTAATTTATTAGAAAAAATGAATAATAAATTTGATAGTCGCTTTGACAGTAATGACATAAAATTAGATAGTCGCTTTGACAGTAATGACATAAAATTAGACAGACAAAGTAGGGATATTAATGAATTAAAATGTGAGATTCAAGAATTAAATAAATGTTTAGAAAGTACTAATGAAACAATAAGAACTAATTTGAATAAATTAGAACAGAGTGTGGAGAGAATGGAAGTAGTTGTGATGAATACAGAGAAAAATAAAACAAATGAAAATTGTAATGACAAATGTAAGAGTATGATACCAGAGAAAGAGTTAATAAATGATAACAATAATGTTGAAAATAATGAAAATAATAGTAATGTATTTGAAGAATTAGTATCGGAGACTGATACGGAAAAAATAAAGAATGAGAGTACTGATGGGTTGGTAGAATGTGATTATGAGATGTTAATGTGTGTGTATGAGTTAGAGAGAGAGAGGAAATATAATGTTGTAGTAGAGTGGGGACAGAGGGGAAATTTTCCCTTTATTATTTATGATGTTTATGATGATGATTTAATGAGTTCGCAAGTGTTGTTGGGCAAGAGTCCCGTATTGATAGATGAATTGAGGGGTTTATTTTTGTTGAGTAATTGTGTACCCTCTGTCCGGAATAATGGTGAGAGTGTGGTGTGGTGTTATGAAGAGAGAGAATTAAACAGAGAATTGTGTGTGGAGAAAGTAACCGAATTGTATTTTGTGAATAGAAAGTATGATGAATGGAAGGAAAGTTTAGAAGTATATGTGAATGATAATGATGACAATGATTTAATAAAAATAATTAACCCGATAATGAGCGAATTTACCGATGGAGATGTAACTAAAATACCTAATGTAGACCGGTTTCATGAGTATTTGAGTATGATGAACGAGTTTAGTTTGTATGGTTACAACACACAAACCAGTCATTTGTGTGGTGATAAAATTGAACAATGTTATGTAGAACCAAGGTTAATTTGGGACGATGGAGGTTAAACTGTAAAATAATAAAAGACAGTGTAAACATTATGTTTTATGGGTTTTTGACATGGCAGATTGGGACAATGAAGTGCGAAAAAACTGAATAGTTAATAACAAGAGTTTGTAAATAAAATATAGTGAATTTATTTGTGTGCATTGTGGAATGTTAAGTAAATAAGGTGTACGTAAGATGATTGTTGTGATAATAATATCAATATTTTGCAATTTAAATAAATAAACATCAGAATTAATTTTGAATAATAATAGTTGTTGATGGTAATGAATTTTGAATTGTTAATAACTAAAACAATTTGATACATGTTAAATATTTTGATTGATTATTTAAAGGTTATATAATTGAATTTTTGTTTGAAGTCAAATGGTTTTATGAGATGAATTTTGTAATTAAAGGCATTGTTGGATGCAAACTAATTTTTGTGTTAAATGTTACAGAGATGAGGTGAAAGGTATTGTAATATGGTGATTAGGTTTTGTATATATCATGTTAACTAAACTGTAAGTATAAAAAATTTTATAATCATGTATAACAAAAATGTTTACAGGTAACTAAGATTTTAATTCAGTAGTAAGATGTTTATTTGAAATAATTGTGTTTAAAAAGTATGATAATTAAAAAATTTTAATAATAAAGAAAAAATGATATATATTCATTATTAATAATAAAATTTTGAAAATTTTAAGAAAGTCCAATGGTATAAGGGTGTGAATGAGTCAAATTATTATTGTTGAAATGATTATAATTATATAATGTATATAAAATTTTTTAATTAATTAGTTATTAAGTTGCTATTGCGGGGGTGGCCTGTGCTCCCGTAGATGGCGAAATGGGTTGGGGGTAACAGAGAGTGTTACCCCCATCGGAGGCGAAAATGGCGAAAATGTGCGGCACACCTTAATTCGTGTAAATTAAAATTTACACACTGCTAAACGACCGTGTCGCACATAGTAGTAATGATTGTAACAGGCAGTGAAATGCAAGTTTAGATTTCCCCGACTTTTCGGGCGATTACTGCCTTACCAGCACTAATCGTGGATTTGGCTAGCGGCCAGCTATGGTCATATCAAGTCCCTTGACCATAGCTGACTTGAAATTGGTACATATTAGAAATTCAATGGGGGGAGACAATTAGGGGAAATCTCCCGGAACTATGAAACAGCGGCTGCCACTCTGCCTGCTTGGGGGTGGCAAAGACAGGTGGTAGACCCGCATTAAGGGCGAGTAATTATAGAACAAGAATATGTTGATATTCGAGAATGTTTAAATGTAATAGCGGAAGCAAAGACACGGAGAGGTAAAGCCTGCTCCAAAATATACAGTCTTTGTCGAAGCGCAAGGGCGAGACAGTCCTCCATAACTTGAAATAGTGTGTGTGGCTGGGAGGTGGCTCAGATGAGCCACGAATGTAAATTTTATAACATAAAAAATTTTTTATTCAAATTTTGATCAAATAAAATTGCTTGTGTTCTGTTAAATAACTAGTGCTCAGACACTCAAGACAAGGTGTTCATGCTATAATTTTAAGTGTATTATTTTATCGTTGCAAGTTAGATATATGTGTTGATAAAATATGTGTTTTCATGGTATGTGTATACTGTAAACTAAGCCAATAATTAAACGTCTGGCAGGCGGTCAATATGAATTATCCGAATTAGAGAAATGGGAAACAAGGAGGTGAGAAATAATGATAAATAAATATATGTATATTTCATATAAGTTGTTCAATTTTGAGATGTATTTTCATTGTGTTAGTAGGATCAGCTGATCAGCAATAACAGGTCACTGGTATATTGGTTTGTAAATGTTATAAGTAATTGAGGTTCAAGGTAATGTTTTAATGTATTATAGATATTTTAAAGTAATGATAACAATAATTTGATAAAGTGAGAAATAAAGTAATAATTTATGCAAGTTAACAAAAGATAGTTTTGGGTGATAAATGTTTTATGGGACATATAGATCTGTCCAAAATTGAATTCTAAGTGAAGTTGAAATAGTAGAGATGATATAATGTAATATTGTTTTGAAGTAATGTAGTTTTGTGAAGTATTGATGTTGACACAGTAGTTACGGAGAATAATTGTAGAGTTTTGAATGATATGTTGTTGTTTATAATTAATGATGTTATTTTGTTGTAGTTGTAGTAAGGTAATGAGATTGAGATTTTTTGGGGATGGCAATTTTGTATTAGGGGATAGTGTAATGTAGGAGTCCGCAACAAGGGTTGGGACGGGATAGGTACCGATTTAGTGGGGACGGGGCCGCCTTAGGTAGAATCTAGGGGCCAAATAAGGGAATTGAGTTTTTGGGAGGGGGGAAACACGTATCCTATGTACAAAGGGTTAGAGAGTATTTTTTTTATATGTAGAGAGAAGGTGGCGATTTGAGTCTAATGATAAGTTGGGGTTAGAGAGTGCCTTGATTAGTAGAGATTTTGATAGAGATGGGTGTCATGGGAGTTACAGTTGATGAATATTAGAGTCAGAGGGAGAAAGTTGATATATATACAGATCAAAGAGTAAATTAAAGGAGAACAAATAATTTACATCACCCACAGTAGATTAGAGTAAGATTATTAATAAAGAGAGAGATTTATGATAAAGAATATAAAATTTTTATTTTTTAAACCAGTGACAGAATTTGGAAATCATGTAAAATTAAGAATTGTTTATTTTAAATAATTTGAATGTCAATTTGATGATTATATTAATATTTTGTTTGTTTTAAATGTTTTATTTTATTATTGTTTTGTGTTTCAAATTAGATGTTACAGATGTTGTATGTATTTTCAGAAAGTGTACATAACATATGTAAGTCAAGGGTCTTGGACTTGACCTAGTTTCGATCAGCTGATGAGGTCATACACCCACTAAGCTTGTGTAGTAGGAAGTCAATTTAATTTGTTTATTTTATCAATTCAAACAAATACTAAATAATTTCGATAGATAAAGGAAACGTTTAATAAATTTAAATTTTTTTTTGAATTTTAAAATTTTTTGGGAAAATAGATTTTTGAAAAAAAAAAGAAAAATCTGGATTTTTCACCTGCCAGCGAATGAATATTTTAGGTAAGGATTATTTTATTATGTGTGTACTTAACATGTTTGTTTTTATTGATTGATTGTATGGCATTGTACTGTTAGATTATAAGTGATTATATGTTAGATTAAGGATGTGTTTATATTAGGAGAAAGGTTTAAATTAATGCATTTTAAGTAGAAAACAGAAAACCAGGAAGAGAATTTTTTGAGTATATTGTTTTGAATTTTGAATTTTTTTTGAATTTTTCATAAATTTTAAAAGAATTTTTCGATTTTACAATGTGTTATGTCAACATGTAATGTGAGTGTGTGTGAGCCCAGTATCTGCTAAAGGCAGCCCAGCTTGCATAAAAGGGGATCCATATCGGCTGAGGATCTGGCATAATTTAAGCCAGGGATTGAGGATTTTTGGGGATAGCATGTTAAAAGGCGAGGCGTGCTGTGGTACTTGTCGGTTCGATTTCTCGGTGTTGGGATCTCTTACAGAGAAGTCCAGTGATCTCGTTCAGATGAGTCCATAGCGCTGAGCCAGGGGGGTCGTGTACCCATGTAGCTTAAGAACACGGGGGTTGTTGGCACCAGTTCCTCACGGGTCCTCTTCAGGGTTTATCGATGAGATTTCTTCTGTTGTGAACAGCAGAATTCTCATCGAGGGGGTATTGTAGCATGTCAAATTTGGGTCATTTTATTTTTACAGTATGGGGTATTTACATTTTTATTTATTTCATGTTTGTGCGGGATCTTATAAAATTATTGTGTAACGTCATTTTCATAATAACAGAACACGTATTGAGAAACAGTGGTGTAACAAAGCGAAACGCAGTTTGCAGTTGAGTAAGGCGGCAAAGGAATTCGCGCCCCCTTCGAAATTCTAAGAACTTTGTATATGTGCGTCGACGCCCGTACGTAACCTAGCCGGGCGGAGCGCCGTTAGTGACGCTTTGAAAACTCAACCGAAGCTGTGAAACATGGCGCTGGGACGAAACATTAGTAGCTCCAAACAACCAGTACAGGAAACGTCGTTAAACCCCGCCTACTACTAATGACATCAGCAGAGCCGAGGCCAATATCGTCCTCGCACACCACACATATACCAGCTCTATTCCATGCATAAATATAAAATAAAATTCCCCACAACAATTAAGCATGAACGGCGACTAAAACCTGATGGCCGTGACTGCGCACTTCCCGCGACTCAAACAAGCACATTGCCCAGTTCGTTACTGATTGTGTCGGCGCCGACACGGAGCCAAGTGAGCTTGGCCAAATTTTATAACTTTTTAATCAAGAAGTAGTTTCAAAGTAACCAACAGGAGTCAGTGTTAGTAGTGTGCATGGGAGAATAATCACATCAGTTATATTCTACCGCTACGAAATTATTAACATAAATGAAACGAGCTCGAACAGTTACCGCGTGCCGGCCGTAAGGGGCATTCTTATAAAATGTTAGGGGCGGGTAATTTTCTGTGTGTTTGAGTGAGTGTACAAAATATGCAGGCTGGGCAGTTTCGAGTGTGTGTATGTAAAAAATTAAGGTAAGCAGTAGCATAAGTTAGATTAAGTACAATTATCGTACGCTGATTATGGAACCAAGCAATAGGTTTCCACAAAATTACATCAGATACAGTAAAGTGTATAAAGAAATTATAAATGAGTCAAAATTAAAGTGAAAGGTAATTCTCTTCTTAAACATGAGTTATGTAAATTATTTACGCAACCTTAAAGATTGTGCTTGTATCCGAACGTACGTATGACGCAACCCTGAAGCCAAGGTGATGAGTGTTGGTAAGTATAAGTTTCTTCACTCTTATTTCGCATTTTTAATATATCATTTAAAAATGAACATCTCAATGGCGCCACGAACCGGAACGAATTTAATAATATAAATTCCATACCTACAAATAGGATACAAGCGTAATTTAGAGGTTGAGTGAAAATACGCAAAAGGTACTTATGTAAAGTTACCAAAATAAGTAAAGAATATTTGTTCACATAAGAAACAGAGGAAATATCTAAAAATAATAATAATGGAAAATACAGCAGAGAACGGAGTCGATTTGTCCGACTCAACTGTGATAAGTGAAACAGCTGAATTTGACGAATCAGCGGTGATGAGTAGTCTTGAAATGCATTCAACACCGAATGTAGGTCAAGACGACAAAACTATGAATGTAAGTAACACAAATGAAAAAGATAATACAGAGGATTCAGGGATTCAAGCAATCCCGACCTCAACAAAATACAATAAGGTGGATGATGATCCAATGAGTATTGTACTTAATTTATTAGAAAAAATGAATAATAAATTTGATAGTCGCTTTGACAGTAATGACATAAAATTAGATAGTCGCTTTGACAGTAATGACATAAAATTAGACAGACAAAGTAGGGATATTAATGAATTAAAATGTGAGATTCAAGAATTAAATAAATGTTTAGAAAGTACTAATGAAACAATAAGAACTAATTTGAATAAATTAGAACAGAGTGTGGAGAGAATGGAAGTAGTTGTGATGAATACAGAGAAAAATAAAACAAATGAAAATTGTAATGACAAATGTAAGAGTATGATACCAGAGAAAGAGTTAATAAATGATAACAATAATGTTGAAAATAATGAAAATAATAGTAATGTATTTGAAGAATTAGTATCGGAGACTGATACGGAAAAAATAAAGAATGAGAGTACTGATGGGTTGGTAGAATGTGATTATGAGATGTTAATGTGTGTGTATGAGTTAGAGAGAGAGAGGAAATATAATGTTGTAGTAGAGTGGGGACAGAGGGGAAATTTTCCCTTTATTATTTATGATGTTTATGATGATGATTTAATGAGTTCGCAAGTGTTGTTGGGCAAGAGTCCCGTATTGATAGATGAATTGAGGGGTTTATTTTTGTTGAGTAGTTGTGTACCCTCTGTCCGGAATAATGGTGAGAGTGTGGTGTGGTGTTATGAAGAGAGAGAATTAAACAGAGAATTGTGTGTGGAGAAAGTAACCGAATTGTATTTTGTGAATAGAAAGTATGATGAATGGAAGGAAAGTTTAGAAGTATATGTGAATGATAATGATGACAATGATTTAATAAAAATAATTAACCCGATAATGAGCGAATTTACCGATGGAGATGTAACTAAAATACCTAATGTAGACCGGTTTCATGAGTATTTGAGTATGATGAACGAGTTTAGTTTGTATGGTTACAACACACAAACCAGTCATTTGTGTGGTGATAAAATTGAACAATGTTATGTAGAACCAAGGTTAATTTGGGACGATGGAGGTTAAACTGTAAAATAATAAAAGACAGTGTAAACATTATGTTTTATGGGTTTTTGACATGGCAGATTGGGACAATGAAGTGCGAAAAAACTGAATAGTTAATAACAAGAGTTTGTAAATAAAATATAGTGAATTTATTTGTGTGCATTGTGGAATGTTAAGTAAATAAGGTGTACGTAAGATGATTGTTGTGATAATAATATCAATATTTTGCAATTTAAATAAATAAACATCAGAATTAATTTTGAATAATAATAGTTGTTGATGGTAATGAATTTTGAATTGTTAATAACTAAAACAATTTGATACATGTTAAATATTTTGATTGATTATTTAAAGGTTATATAATTGAATTTTTGTTTGAAGTCAAATGATTTTATGAGATGAATTTTGTAATTAAAGGCATTGTTGGATGCAAACTAATTTTTGTGTTAAATGTTACAGAGATGAGGTGAAAGGTATTGTAATATGGTGATTAGGTTTTGTATATATCATGTTAACTAAACTGTAAGTATAAAAAATTTTATAATCATGTATAACAAAAATGTTTACAGGTAACTAAGATTTTAATTCAGTAGTAAGATGTTTATTTGAAATAATTGTGTTTAAAAAGTATGATAATTAAAAAATTTTAATAATAAAGAAAAAATGATATATATTCATTATTAATAATAAAATTTTGAAAATTTTAAGAAAGTCCAATGGTATAAGGGTGTGAATGAGTCAAATTATTATTGTTGAAATGATTATAATTATATAATGTATATAAAATTTTTTAATTAATTAGTTATTAAGTTGCTATTGCGGGGGTGGCCTGTGCTCCCGTAGATGGCGAAATGGGTTGGGGGTAACAGAGAGTGTTACCCCCATCGGAGGCGAAAATGGCGAAAATGTGCGGCACACCTTAATTCGTGTAAATTAAAATTTACACACTGCTAAACGACCGTGTCGCACATAGTAGTAATGATTGTAACAGGCAGTGAAATGCAAGTTTAGATTTCCCCGACTTTTCGGGCGATTACTGCCTTACCAGCACTAATCGTGGATTTGGCTAGCGGCCAGCTATGGTCATATCAAGTCCCTTGACCATAGCTGACTTGAAATTGGTACATATTAGAAATTCAATGGGGGGAGACAATTAGGGGAAATCTCCCGGAACTATGAAACAGCGGCTGCCACTCTGCCTGCTTGGGGGTGGCAAAGACAGGTGGTAGACCCGCATTAAGGGCGAGTAATTATAGAACAAGAATATGTTGATATTCGAGAATGTTTAAATGTAATAGCGGAAGCAAAGACACGGAGAGGTAAAGCCTGCTCCAAAATATACAGTCTTTGTCGAAGCGCAAGGGCGAGACAGTCCTCCATAACTTGAAATAGTGTGTGTGGCTGGGAGGTGGCTCAGATGAGCCACGAATGTAAATTTTATAACATAAAAAATTTTTTATTCAAATTTTGATCAAATAAAATTGCTTGTGTTCTGTTAAATAACTAGTGCTCAGACACTCAAGACAAGGTGTTCATGCTATAATTTTAAGTGTATTATTTTATCGTTGCAAGTTAGATATATGTGTTGATAAAATATGTGTTTTCATGGTATGTGTATACTGTAAACTAAGCCAATAATTAAACGTCTGGCAGGCGGTCAATATGAATTATCCGAATTAGAGAAATGGGAAACAAGGAGGTGAGAAATAATGATAAATAAATATATGTATATTTCATATAAGTTGTTCAATTTTGAGATGTATTTTCATTGTGTTAGTAGGATCAGCTGATCAGCAATAACAGGTCACTGGTATATTGGTTTGTAAATGTTATAAGTAATTGAGGTTCAAGGTAATGTTTTAATGTATTATAGATATTTTAAAGTAATGATAACAATAATTTGATAAAGTGAGAAATAAAGTAATAATTTATGCAAGTTAACAAAAGATAGTTTTGGGTGATAAATGTTTTATGGGACATATAGATCTGTCCAAAATTGAATTCTAAGTGAAGTTGAAATAGTAGAGATGATATAATGTAATATTGTTTTGAAGTAATGTAGTTTTGTGAAGTATTGATGTTGACACAGTAGTTACGGAGAATAATTGTAGAGTTTTGAATGATATGTTGTTGTTTATAATTAATGATGTTATTTTGTTGTAGTTGTAGTAAGGTAATGAGATTGAGATTTTTTGGGGATGGCAATTTTGTATTAGGGGATAGTGTAATGTAGGAGTCCGCAACAAGGGTTGGGACGGGATAGGTACCGATTTAGTGGGGACGGGGCCGCCTTAGGTAGAATCTAGGGGCCAAATAAGGGAATTGAGTTTTTGGGAGGGGGGAAACACGTATCCTATGTACAAAGGGTTAGAGAGTATTTTTTTTATATGTAGAGAGAAGGTGGCGATTTGAGTCTAATGATAAGTTGGGGTTAGAGAGTGCCTTGATTAGTAGAGATTTTGATAGAGATGGGTGTCATGGGAGTTACAGTTGATGAATATTAGAGTCAGAGGGAGAAAGTTGATATATATACAGATCAAAGAGTAAATTAAAGGAGAACAAATAATTTACATCACCCACAGTAGATTAGAGTAAGATTATTAATAAAGAGAGAGATTTATGATAAAGAATATAAAATTTTTATTTTTTAAACCAGTGACAGAATTTGGAAATCATGTAAAATTAAGAATTGTTTATTTTAAATAATTTGAATGTCAATTTGATGATTATATTAATATTTTGTTTGTTTTAAATGTTTTATTTTATTATTGTTTTGTGTTTCAAATTAGATGTTACAGATGTTGTATGTATTTTCAGAAAGTGTACATAACATATGTAAGTCAAGGGTCTTGGACTTGACCTAGTTTCGATCAGCTGATGAGGTCATACACCCACTAAGCTTGTGTAGTAGGAAGTCAATTTAATTTGTTTATTTTATCAATTCAAACAAATACTAAATAATTTCGATAGATAAAGGAAACGTTTAATAAATTTAAATTTTTTTTTGAATTTTAAAATTTTTTGGGAAAATAGATTTTTGAAAAAAAAAAAGAAAAATCTGGATTTTTCACCTGCCAGCGAATGAATATTTTAGGTAAGGATTATTTTATTATGTGTGTACTTAACATGTTTGTTTTTATTGATTGATTGTATGGCATTGTACTGTTAGATTATAAGTGATTATATGTTAGATTAAGGATGTGTTTATATTAGGAGAAAGGTTTAAATTAATGCATTTTAAGTAGAAAACAGAAAACCAGGAAGAGAATTTTTTGAGTATATTGTTTTGAATTTTGAATTTTTTTGAATTTTTCATAAATTTTAAAAGAATTTTTCGATTTTACAATGTGTTATGTCAACATGTAATGTGAGTGTGTGTGAGCCCAGTATCTGCTAAAGGCAGCCCAGCTTGCATAAAAGGGGATCCATATCGGCTGAGGATCTGGCATAATTTAAGCCAGGGATTGAGGATTTTTGGGGATAGCATGTTAAAAGGCGAGGCGTGCTGTGGTACTTGTCGGTTCGATTTCTCGGTGTTGGGATCTCTTACAGAGAAGTCCAGTGATCTCGTTCAGATGAGTCCATAGCGCTGAGCCAGGGGGGTCGTGTACCCATGTAGCTTAAGAACACGGGGGTTGTTGGCACCAGTTCCTCACGGGTCCTCTTCAGGGTTTATCGATGAGATTTCTTCTGTTGTGAACAGCAGAATTCTCATCGAGGGGGTATTGTAGCATGTCAAATTTGGGTCATTTTATTTTTACAGTATGGGGTATTTACATTTTTATTTATTTCATGTTTGTGCGGGATCTTATAAAATTATTGTGTAACGTCATTTTCATAATAACAGAACACGTATTGAGAAACAGTGGTGTAACAAAGCGAAACGCAGTTTGCAGTTGAGTAAGGCGGCAAAGGAATTCGCGCCCCCTTCGAAATTCTAAGAACTTTGTATATGTGCGTCGACGCCCGTACGTAACCTAGCCGGGCGGAGCGCCGTTAGTGACGCTTTGAAAACTCAACCGAAGCTGTGAAACATGGCGCTGGGACGAAACATTAGTAGCTCCAAACAACCAGTACAGGAAACGTCGTTAAACCCCGCCTACTACTAATGACATCAGCAGAGCCGAGGCCAATATCGTCCTCGCACACCACACATATACCAGCTCTATTCCATGCATAAATATAAAATAAAATTCCCCACAACAATTAAGCATGAACGGCGACTAAAACCTGATGGCCGTGACTGCGCACTTCCCGCGACTCAAACAAGCACATTGCCCAGTTCGTTACTGATTGTGTCGGCGCCGACACGGAGCCAAGTGAGCTTGGCCAAATTTTATAACTTTTTAATCAAGAAGTAGTTTCAAAGTAACCAACAGGAGTCAGTGTTAGTAGTGTGCATGGGAGAATAATCACATCAGTTATATTCTACCGCTACGAAATTATTAACATAAATGAAACGAGCTCGAACAGTTACCGCGTGCCGGCCGTAAGGGGCATTCTTATAAAATGTTAGGGGCGGGTAATTTTCTGTGTGTTTGAGTGAGTGTACAAAATATGCAGGCTGGGCAGTTTCGAGTGTGTGTATGTAAAAAATTAAGGTAAGCAGTAGCATAAGTTAGATTAAGTACAATTATCGTACGCTGATTATGGAACCAAGCAATAGGTTTCCACAAAATTACATCAGATACAGTAAAGTGTATAAAGAAATTATAAATGAGTCAAAATTAAAGTGAAAGGTAATTCTCTTCTTAAACATGAGTTATGTAAATTATTTACGCAACCTTAAAGATTGTGCTTGTATCCGAACGTACGTATGACGCAACCCTGAAGCCAAGGTGATGAGTGTTGGTAAGTATAAGTTTCTTCACTCTTATTTCGCATTTTTAATATATCATTTAAAAATGAACATCTCAATGGCGCCACGAACCGGAACGATTTTAATAATATAAATTCCATACCTACAAATAGGATACAAGCGTAATTTAGAGGTTGAGTGAAAATACGCAAAAGGTACTTATGTAAAGTTACCAAAATAAGTAAAGAATATTTGTTCACATAAGAAACAGAGGAAATATCTAAAAATAATAATAATGGAAAATACAGCAGAGAACGGAGTCGATTTGTCCGACTCAACTGTGATAAGTGAAACAGCTGAATTTGACGAATCAGCGGTGATGAGTAGTCTTGAAATGCATTCAACACCGAATGTAGGTCAAGACGACAAAACTATGAATGTAAGTAACACAAATGAAAAAGATAATACAGAGGATTCAGGGATTCAAGCAACCCCGACCTCAACAAAATACAATAAGGTGGATGATGATCCAATGAGTATTGTACTTAATTTATTAGAAAAAATGAATAATAAATTTGATAGTCGCTTTGACAGTAATGACATAAAATTAGATAGTCGCTTTGACAGTAATGACATAAAATTAGACAGACAAAGTAGGGATATTAATGAATTAAAATGTGAGATTCAAGAATTAAATAAATGTTTAGAAAGTACTAATGAAACAATAAGAACTAATTTGAATAAATTAGAACAGAGTGTGGAGAGAATGGAAGTAGTTGTGATGAATACAGAGAAAAATAAAACAAATGAAAATTGTAATGACAAATGTAAGAGTATGATACCAGAGAAAGAGTTAATAAATGATAACAATAATGTTGAAAATAATGAAAATAATAGTAATGTATTTGAAGAATTAGTATCGGAGACTGATACGGAAAAAATAAAGAATGAGAGTACTGATGGGTTGGTAGAATGTGATTATGAGATGTTAATGTGTGTGTATGAGTTAGAGAGAGAGAGGAAATATAATGTTGTAGTAGAGTGGGGACAGAGGGGAAATTTTCCCTTTATTATTTATGATGTTTATGATGATGATTTAATGAGTTCGCAAGTGTTGTTGGGCAAGAGTCCCGTATTGATAGATGAATTGAGGGGTTTATTTTTGTTGAGTAATTGTGTACCCTCTGTCCGGAATAATGGTGAGAGTGTGGTGTGGTGTTATGAAGAGAGAGAATTAAACAGAGAATTGTGTGTGGAGAAAGTAACCGAATTGTATTTTGTGAATAGAAAGTATGATGAATGGAAGGAAAGTTTAGAAGTATATGTGAATGATAATGATGACAATGATTTAATAAAAATAATTAACCCGATAATGAGCGAATTTACCGATGGAGATGTAACTAAAATACCTAATGTAGACCGGTTTCATGAGTATTTGAGTATGATGAACGAGTTTAGTTTGTATGGTTACAACACACAAACCAGTCATTTGTGTGGTGATAAAATTGAACAATGTTATGTAGAACCAAGGTTAATTTGGGACGATGGAGGTTAAACTGTAAAATAATAAAAGACAGTGTAAACATTATGTTTTATGGGTTTTTGACATGGCAGATTGGGACAATGAAGTGCGAAAAAACTGAATAGTTAATAACAAGAGTTTGTAAATAAAATATAGTGAATTTATTTGTGTGCATTGTGGAATGTTAAGTAAATAAGGTGTACGTAAGATGATTGTTGTGATAATAATATCAATATTTTGCAATTTAAATAAATAAACATCAGAATTAATTTTGAATAATAATAGTTGTTGATGGTAATGAATTTTGAATTGTTAATAACTAAAACAATTTGATACATGTTAAATATTTTGATTGATTATTTAAAGGTTATATAATTGAATTTTTGTTTGAAGTCAAATGGTTTTATGAGATGAATTTTGTAATTAAAGGCATTGTTGGATGCAAACTAATTTTTGTGTTAAATGTTACAGAGATGAGGTGAAAGGTATTGTAATATGGTGATTAGGTTTTGTATATATCATGTTAACTAAACTGTAAGTATAAAAAATTTTATAATCATGTATAACAAAAATGTTTACAGGTAACTAAGATTTTAATTCAGTAGTAAGATGTTTATTTGAAATAATTGTGTTTAAAAAGTATGATAATTAAAAAATTTTAATAATAAAGAAAAAATGATATATATTCATTATTAATAATAAAATTTTGAAAATTTTAAGAAAGTCCAATGGTATAAGGGTGTGAATGAGTCAAATTATTATTGTTGAAATGATTATAATTATATAATGTATATAAAATTTTTTAATTAATTAGTTATTAAGTTGCTATTGCGGGGGTGGCCTGTGCTCCCGTAGATGGCGAAATGGGTTGGGGGTAACAGAGAGTGTTACCCCCATCGGAGGCGAAAATGGCGAAAATGTGCGGCACACCTTAATTCGTGTAAATTAAAATTTACACACTGCTAAACGACCGTGTCGCACATAGTAGTAATGATTGTAACAGGCAGTGAAATGCAAGTTTAGATTTCCCCGACTTTTCGGGCGATTACTGCCTTACCAGCACTAATCGTGGATTTGGCTAGCGGCCAGCTATGGTCATATCAAGTCCCTTGACCATAGCTGACTTGAAATTGGTACATATTAGAAATTCAATGGGGGGAGACAATTAGGGGAAATCTCCCGGAACTATGAAACAGCGGCTGCCACTCTGCCTGCTTGGGGGTGGCAAAGACAGGTGGTAGACCCGCATTAAGGGCGAGTAATTATAGAACAAGAATATGTTGATATTCGAGAATGTTTAAATGTAATAGCGGAAGCAAAGACACGGAGAGGTAAAGCCTGCTCCAAAATATACAGTCTTTGTCGAAGCGCAAGGGCGAGACAGTCCTCCATAACTTGAAATAGTGTGTGTGGCTGGGAGGTGGCTCAGATGAGCCACGAATGTAAATTTTATAACATAAAAAATTTTTTATTCAAATTTTGATCAAATAAAATTGCTTGTGTTCTGTTAAATAACTAGTGCTCAGACACTCAAGACAAGGTGTTCATGCTATAATTTTAAGTGTATTATTTTATCGTTGCAAGTTAGATATATGTGTTGATAAAATATGTGTTTTTCATGGTATGTGTATACTGTAAACTAAGCCAATAATTAAACGTCTGGCAGGCGGTCAATATGAATTATCCGAATTAGAGAAATGGGAAACAAGGAGGTGAGAAATAATGATAAATAAATATATGTATATTTCATATAAGTTGTTCAATTTTGAGATGTATTTTCATTGTGTTAGTAGGATCAGCTGATCAGCAATAACAGGTCACTGGTATATTGGTTTGTAAATGTTATAAGTAATTGAGGTTCAAGGTAATGTTTTAATGTATTATAGATATTTTAAAGTAATGATAACAATAATTTGATAAAGTGAGAAATAAAGTAATAATTTATGCAAGTTAACAAAAGATAGTTTTGGGTGATAAATGTTTTATGGGACATATAGATCTGTCCAAAATTGAATTCTAAGTGAAGTTGAAATAGTAGAGATGATATAATGTAATATTGTTTTGAAGTAATGTAGTTTTGTGAAGTATTGATGTTGACACAGTAGTTACGGAGAATAATTGTAGAGTTTTGAATGATATGTTGTTGTTTATAATTAATGATGTTATTTTGTTGTAGTTGTAGTAAGGTAATGAGATTGAGATTTTTTGGGGCCGCAACAAGGGTTGGGACGGGATAGGTACCGATTTAGTGGGGACGGGGCCGCCTTAGGTAGAATCCAGGGGCCAAATAAGGGAATTGAGTTTTGGGGGGGGGAAACACGTATCCTATGTACAAAGGGTTAGAGAGTATTTTTTTTATATGTAGAGAGAAGGTGGCGATTTGAGTCTAATGATAAGTTGGGGTTAGAGAGTGCCTTGATTAGTAGAGATTTTGATAGAGATGGGTGTCATGGGAGTTACAGTTGATGAATATTAGAGTCAGAGGGAGAAAGTTGATATATATACAGATCAAAGAGTAAATTAAAGGAGAACAAATAATTTACATCACCCACAGTAGATTAGAGTAAGATTATTAATAAAGAGAGAGATTTATGATAAAGAATATAAAATTTTTATTTTTTAAACCAGTGACAGAATTTGGAAATCATGTAAAATTAAGAATTGTTTATTTTAAATAATTTGAATGTCAATTTGATGATTATATTAATATTTTGTTTGTTTTAAATGTTTTATTTTATTATTGTTTTGTGTTTCAAATTAGATGTTACAGATGTTGTATGTATTTTCAGAAAGTGTACATAACATATGTAAGTCAAGGGTCTTGGACTTGACCTAGTTTCGATCAGCTGATGAGGTCATACACCCACTAAGCTTGTGTAGTAGGAAGTCAATTTAATTTGTTTATTTTATCAATTCAAACAAATACTAAATAATTTCGATAGATAAAGGAAACGTTTAATAAATTTAAATTTTTTGGGAAAATAGATTTTTGAAAAAAAAAAAAATCTGGATTTTTCGCCTGCCAGCGAATGAATATTTTAGGTAAGGATTATTTTATTATGTGTGTACTTAACATGTTTGTTTTTATTGATTGATTGTATGGCATTGTACTGTTAGATTATAAGTGATTACATGTTAGATTAAGGATGTGTTTATATTAGGAGAAAGGTTTAAATTAATGCATTTTAAGTAGAAAACAGAAAACCAGGAAGAGAATTTTTTGAGTATATTGTTTTGAATTTTGAATTTTTCATAAATTTTAAAAGAATTTTTCAATTTTACAATGTGTTATGTCAACATGTAATGTGAGTGTGTGTGAGCCCAGTATCTGCTAAAGGCAGCCCAGCTTGCATAAAAGGGGATCCATATCGGCTGAGGATCTGGCATAATTTAAGCCAGGGATTGAGGATTTTTGGGGATAGCATGTTAAAAGGCGAGGCGTGCTGTGGTACTTGTCGGTTCGATTTCTCGGTGTTGGGATCTCTTACAGAGAAGTCCAGTGATCTCGTTCAGATGAGTCCATAGTCGCTGAGCCAGGGGGGTCGTGTACCCATGTAGCTTAAGAACACGGGGGTTGTTGGCACCAGTTCCTCACCGGTCCTCTTCAGGGTTTATCGATGAGATTTCTTCTGTTGTGAACAGCAGAATTCTCATCGAGGGGGTATTGTAGCATGTCAAATTTGGGTCATTTTATTTTTACAGTATGGGGTATTTACATTTTTATTTATTTCATGTTTGTGCGGGATCTTATAAAATTATTGTGTAACGTCATTTTCATAATAACAGAACACGTATTGAGAAACAGTGGTGTAACAAAGCGAAACGCAGTTTGCAGTTGAGTAAGGCGGCAAAGGAATTCGCGCCCCCTTCGAAATTCTAAGAACTTTGTATATGTGCGTCGACGCCCGTACGTAACCTAGCCGGGCGGAGCGCCGTTAGTGACGCTTTGAAAACTCAACCGAAGCTGTGAAACATGGCGCTGGGACGAAACATTAGTAGCTCCAAACAACCAGTACAGGAAACGTCGTTAAACCCCGCCTACTACTAATGACATCAGCAGAGCCGAGGCCAATATCGTCCTCGCACACCACACATATACCAGCTCTATTCCATGCATAAATATAAAATAAAATTCCCCACAACAATTAAGCATGAACGGCGACTAAAACCTGATGGCCGTGACTGCGCACTTCCCGCGACTCAAACAAGCACATTGCCCAGTTCGTTACTGATTGTGTCGGCGCCGACACGGAGCCAAGTGAGCTTGGCCAAATTTTATAACTTTTTAATCAAGAAGTAGTTTCAAAGTAACCAACAGGAGTCAGTGTTAGTAGTGTGCATGGGAGAATAATCACATCAGTTATATTCTACCGCTACGAAATTATTAACATAAATGAAACGAGCTCGAACAGTTACCGCTTGCCGGCCGTAAGGGGCATTCTTATAAAATGTTAGGGGCGGGTAATTTTCTGTGTGTTTGAGTGAGTGTACAAAATATGCAGGCTGGGCAGTTTCGAGTGTGTGTATGTAAAAAATTAAGGTAAGCAGTAGCATAAGTTAGATTAAGTACAATTATCGTACGCTGATTATGGAACCAAGCAATAGGTTTCCACAAAATTACATCAGATACAGTAAAGTGTATAAAGAAATTATAAATGAGTCAAAATTAAAGTGAAAGGTAATTCTCTTCTTAAACATGAGTTATGTAAATTATTTACGCAACCTTAAAGATTGTGCTTGTATCCGAACGTACGTATGACGCAACCCTGAAGCCAAGGTGATGAGTGTTGGTAAGTATAAGTTTCTTCACTCTTATTTCGCATTTTTAATATATCATTTAAAAATGAACATCTCAATGGCGCCACGAACCGGAACGAATTTAATAATATAAATTCCATACCTACAAATAGGATACAAGCGTAATTTAGAGGTTGAGTGAAAATACGCAAAAGGTACTTATGTAAAGTTACCAAAATAAGTAAAGAATATTTGTTCACATAAGAAACAGAGGAAATATCTAAAAATAATAATAATGGAAAATACAGCAGAGAACGGAGTCGATTTGTCCGACTCAACTGTGATAAGTGAAACAGCTGAATTTGACGAATCAGCGGTGATGAGTAGTCTTGAAATGCATTCAACACCGAATGTAGGTCAAGACGACAAAACTATGAATGTAAGTAACACAAATGAAAAAGATAATACAGAGGATTCAGGGATTCAAGCAACCCCGACCTCAACAAAATACAATAAGGTGGATGATGATCCAATGAGTATTGTACTTAATTTATTAGAAAAAATGAATAATAAATTTGATAGTCGCTTTGACAGTAATGACATAAAATTAGATAGTCGCTTTGACAGTAATGACATAAAATTAGACAGACAAAGTAGGGATATTAATGAATTAAAATGTGAGATTCAAGAATTAAATAAATGTTTAGAAAGTACTAATGAAACAATAAGAACTAATTTGAATAAATTAGAACAGAGTGTGGAGAGAATGGAAGTAGTTGTGATGAATACAGAGAAAAATAAAACAAATGAAAATTGTAATGACAAATGTAAGAGTATGATACCAGAGAAAGAGTTAATAAATGATAACAATAATGTTGAAAATAATGAAAATAATAGTAATTTATTTGAAGAATTAGTATCGGAGACTGATACGGAAAAAATAAAGAATGAGAGTACTGATGGGTTGGTAGAATGTGATTATGAGATGTTAATGTGTGTGTATGAGTTAGAGAGAGAGAGGAAATATAATGTTGTAGTAGAGTGGGGACAGAGGGGAAATTTTCCCTTTATTATTTATGATGTTTATGATTATGATTTAATGAGTTCGCAAGTGTTGTTGGGCAAGAGTCCCGTATTGATAGATGAATTGAGGGGTTTATTTTTGTTGAGTAATTGTGTACCCTCTGTCCGGAATAATGGTGAGAGTGTGGTGTGGTGTTATGAAGAGAGAGAATTAAACAGAGAATTGTGTGTGGAGAAAGTAACCGAATTGTATTTTGTGAATAGAAAGTATGATGAATGGAAGGAAAGTTTAGAAGTATATGTGAATGATAATGATGACAATGATTTAATAAAAATAATTAACCCGATAATGAGCGAATTTACCGATGGAGATGTAACCAAAATACCTAATGTAGACCGGTTTCATGAGTATTTGAGTATGATGAACGAGTTTAGTTTGTATGGTTACAACACACAAACCAGTCATTTGTGTGGTGATAAAATTGAACAATGTTATGTAGAACCAAGGTTAATTTGGGACGATGGAGGTTAAACTGTAAAATAATAAAAGACAGTGTAAACATTATGTTTTATGGGTTTTTGACATGGCAGATTGGGACAATGAAGTGCGAAAAAACTGAATAGTTAATAACAAGAGTTTGTAAATAAAATATAGTGAATTTATTTGTGTGCATTGTGGAATGTTAAGTAAATAAGGTGTACGTAAGATGATTGTTGTGATAATAATATCAATATTTTGCAATTTAAATAAATAAACATCAGAATTAATTTTGAATAATAATAGTTGTTGATGGTAACGAATTTTGTATTGTTAATAACTAAAACAATTTGATACATGTTAAATATTTTGATTAATTATTTAAAGGTTATATAATTGAATTTTTGTTTAAAGTCAAATGGTTTTATGAGATGAATTTTGTAATTAAAGGCATTGTTGGATGCAAACTAATTTTTGTGTTAAATATTACAGAGATGAGGTGAAAGGTATTGTAATATGGTGATTAGGTTTTGTATATATCATGTTAACTAAACTGTAAGTATAAAAAATTTTATAATCATGTATAACAAAAATGTTTACAGGTAACTAAGATTTTAATTCAGTAGTAAGATGTTTATTTGAAATAATTGTGTTTAAAAAGTATGATAATTAAAAAATTTTAATAATAAAGAGAAAATGATATATATTCATTATTAATAATAAAATTTTGAAAATTTTAAGAAAGTCCAATGGTATAAGGGTATGAATGAGTCAAATGATTATTGATGAAATGATTATAATTATATACTGTATATAAAATTTTTTAATTAATTAGTTAATAAGTTGCTATTGCGGGGGTGGCCTGTGCTCCCGTAGATGGCGAAATGGGTTGGGGGTAACAGAGAGTGTTACCCCCATCGGAGGCGAAAATGGCGAAAATGTGCGGCACACCTTAATTCGTGTAAATTAAAATTTACACACTGCTAAACGACCGTGTCGCACATAGTAGTAATGATTGTAACAGGCAGTGAAATGCAAGTTTAGATTTCCCCGACTTTTCAGGCGATTACTGCCTTACCAGCACTAATCGTGGATTTGGCTAGCGGCCAGCTATGGTCATATCAAGTCCCTTGACCATAGCTGACTTGAAATTGGTACATATTAGAAATTCAATGGGGGGAGACAATTAGGGGAAATCTCCCGGAACTATGAAACAGCGGCTGCCACTCTGCCCGCTTGGGGGTGGCAAAGACAGGTGGTAGACCCGCATTAAGGGCGAGTAATTATAGAACAAGAATATGTTGATATTCGAGAATGTTTAAATGTAATAGCGGAAGCAAAGACACGGAGAGGTAAAGCCTGCTCCAAAGTATACAGTCTTTGTCGAAGCGCAAGGGCGAGACAGTCCTCCATAACTTGAAATAGTGTGTGTGGCTGGGAGGTGGAGGTGAATAAAATTTTTTATTCAAATTTTGATCAAATAAAATTGCTTGTGTTCTGTTAAATAACTAGTGCTCAGACACTCAAGACAAGGTGTTCATGCTATAATTTTAAGTGTATTATTTTATCGTTGCAAGTTAGATATATGTGTTGATAAAATATGTGTTTTCATGGTATGTGTTTACTGTAAACTAAGCCAATAATTAAACGTCTGGCAGGCGGTCAATATGAATTATCCGAATTAGAGAAATGGGAAACAAGGAGGTGAGAAATAATGATAAATAAATATATGTATATTTCATATAAGTTGTTCAATTTTGAGATGTATTTTCATTGTGTTAGTAGGATCAGCTGATCAGCAATAACAGGTCACTGGTATATTGGTTTGTAAATGTTATAAGTAATTGAGGTTCAAGGTAATGTTTTAATGTATTATAGATATTTTAAAGTAATGATAACAATAATTTGATAAAGTGAGAAATAAAGTAATAATTTATGCAAGTTAACAAAAGATAGTTTTGGGTGATAAATGTTTTATGGGACATATAGATCTGTCCAAAATTGAATTCTAAGTGAAGTTGAAATAGTAGAGATGATATAATGTAATATTGTTTTGAAGTAATGTAGTTTTGTGAAGTATTGATGTTGACACAGTAGTTACGGAGAATAATTGTAGAGTTTTGAATGATATGTTGTTGTTTATAATTAATGATGTTATTTTGTTGTAGTTGTAGTAAGGTAATGAGATTGAGATTTTTTGGGGATGGCAATTTTGTATTAGGGGATAGTGTAATGTAGGAGTCCGCAACAAGGGTTGGGACGGGATAGGTACCGATTTAGTGGGGACGGGGCCGCCTTAGGTAGAATCTAGGGGCCAAATAAGGGAATTGAGTTTTTGGGAGGGGGGAAACACGTATCCTATGTACAAAGGGTTAGAGAGTATTTTTTTTATATGTAGAGAGAAGGTGGCGATTTGAGTCTAATGATAAGTTGGGGTTAGAGAGTGCCTTGATTAGTAGAGATTTTGATAGAGATGGGTGTCATGGGAGTTACAGTTGATGAATATTAGAGTCAGAGGGAGAAAGTTGATATATATACAGATCAAAGAGTAAATTAAAGGAGAACAAATAATTTACATCACCCACAGTAGATTAGAGTAAGATTATTAATAAAGAGAGAGATTTATGATAAAGAATATAAAATTTTTATTTTTTAAACCAGTGACAGAATTTGGAAATCATGTAAAATTAAGAATTGTTTATTTTAAATAATTTGAATGTCAATTTGATGATTATATTAATATTTTGTTTGTTTTAAATGTTTTATTTTATTATTGTTTTGTGTTTCAAATTAGATGTTACAGATGTTGTATGTATTTTCAGAAAGTGTACATAACATATGTAAGTCAAGGGTCTTGGACGTGACCTAGTTTCGATCAGCTGATGAGGTCATACACCCACTAAGCTTGTGTAGTAGGAAGTCAATTTAATTTGTTTATTTTATCAATTCAAACAAATACTAAATAATTTCGATAGATAAAGGAAACGTTTAATAAATTTAAATTTTTTTTTAAATTTTAAAATTTTTTGGGAAAATAGATTTTTGAAAAAAAAAAAGAAAAATCTGGATTTTTCACCTGCCAGCGAATGAATATTTTAGGTAAGGATTATTTTATTATGTGTGTACTTAACATGTTTGTTTTTATTGATTGATTGTATGGCATTGTACTGTTAGATTATAAGTGATTATATGTTAGATTAAGGATGTGTTTATATTAGGAGAAAGGTTTAAATTAATGCATTTTAAGTAGAAAACAGAAAACCAGGAAGAGAATTTTTTGAGTATATTGTTTTGAATTTTGAATTTTTTTTGAATTTTTCATAAATTTTAAAAGAATTTTTCTATTTTACAATGTGTTATGTCAACATGTAATGTGAGTGTGTGTGAGCCCAGTATCTGCTAAAGGCAGCCCAGCTTGCATAAAAGGGGATCCATATCGGCTGAGGATCTGGCATAATTTAAGCCAGGGATTGAGGATTTTTGGGGATAGCATGTTAAAAGGCGAGGCGTGCTGTGGTACTTGTCGGTTCGATTTCTCGGTGTTGGGATCTCTTACAGAGAAGTCCAGTGATCTCGTTCAGATGAGTCCATAGTCGCTGAGCCAGGGGGGTCGTGTACCCATGTAGCTTAAGAACACGGGGGTTGTTGGCACCAGTTCCTCACCGGTCCTCTTCAGGGTTTATCGATGAGATTTCTTCTGTTGTGAACAGCAGAATTCTCATCGAGGGGGTATTGTAGCATGTCAAATTTGGGTCATTTTATTTTTTACAGTATGGGGTATTTACATTTTTATTTATTTCATGTTTGTGCGGGATCTTATAAAATTATTGTGTAACGTCATTTTCATAATAACAGAACACGTATTGAGAAACAGTGGTGTAACAAAGCGAAACGCAGTTTGCAGTTGAGTAAGGCGGCAAAGGAATTCGCGCCCCTTCGAAATTCTAAGAACTTTGTATATGTGCGTCGACGCCCGTACGTAACCTAGCCGGGCGGAGCGCCGTTAGTGACGCTTTGAAAACTCAACCGAAGCTGTGAAACATGGCGCTGGGACGAAACGTTAGTAGCTCCAAACAACCAGTACAGGAAACGTCGTTAAACCCCGCCTACTACTAATGACATCAGCAGAGCCGAGGCCAATATCGTCCTCGCACACCACACATATACCAGCTCTATTCCATGCATAAAGTGGTTACCCCACAACAATTAAGCATGAACGGCGACTAAAACCTAATGGCCGTGACTGCGCACTTCCCGCGACTCAAACAGGCACATTGCCCAGTTCGTTACTGATTGTGTCGGCGCCGACACGGAGCCAAGTGAGCTTGGCCAAATTTTATAACTTTTTAATCAAGAAGTAGTTTCAAAGTAACCAACAGGAGTCAGTGTTAGTAGTGTGCATGGGAGAATAATCACATCAGTTATATTCTACCGCTACGAAATTATTAACATAAATGAAACGAGCTCGAACAGTTACCGCGTGCCGGCCGTAAGGGGCATTCTTATAAAATGTTAGGGGCGGGTAATTTTCTGTGTGTTTGAGTGAGTGTACAAAATATGCAGGCTGGGCAGTTTCGAGTGTGTGTATGTAAAAAATTAAGGTAAGCAGTAGCATAAGTTAGATTAAGTACGATTATCGTACGCTGATTATGGAACCAAGCAATAGGTTTCCACAAAATTACATTAGATACAGTAAAGTGTATAAAGAAATTATAAATGTGTCAAAATTAAAGTGAAAGGTAATTCTCTTCTTAAACATGTGTTATGTAAATTATTTACGCAACCTTAAAGATTGTGCTTGTATCCGAACGTACGTATGACGCAACCCTGAAGCCAAGGTGATGAGTGTTGGTAAGTATAAGTTTCTTCACTCTTATTTCGCATTTTTAATATATCATTTAAAAATGAACATCTCAATCAGTTTCAAAGATTGTTAATTGATTAAGTTTTATTAATAGTGATATTTTAATTAACTTCAATTCTTGTTTCAAAATTGTGACCAGTGAAGTGAAAATTTTACCTCATTATTATGGATAAAGGGGAATTTATTTTTAAGTGAAATTATTAGTTTATACTCATCGGGTTCTCGTCGTGGCTCCTTCGATGTTCGTCTACTTCTTCCGGATAGGTCTAGTCGTCTTCTCTTCCTCGGATGGTTCTCAATTCCCGTTCAGATGGTTTCAATTAAAGTTCGGCTTCCCCCTTGTTCCGTAGTCGTTCGTATCCTCAGTTTGAAGTAGGTCGATCCCCTTCTTCCTTCGGGATGAGTCGTCCGTTACGTTCCTTCGGAGTATTCTTCTTTTAGAGTTATTTTTATTTTTTAAATATTTTATTACTGGTTATTCCATCAGGTGTCGTATGGAATGCTTCTCCAATACTTCTTCCTTCTTGGTTTATAAAAAATTTAAATTTTTAGAGTTAATTTCGGATTGAGAGCTGCATACGTCCGCCCTCCGCGTCAATCAATAATGAAGTCATTAGAATTCCAACGGTTTTTTGGTAATAAATCTCAGTTGCTATGGTTACCTATTAAATTATGCTAATTCTCATTGGTCGTTATTTTATGTCATTGTTATATTCTAACGTTTTCTTTTGGTTTAAATCTATAAAATATCTTCAAATTAAGATTTCTTTCTTATATTAGTAGTTATATTACTTACATGAATACCATTGTTCTTCTTTTTTGTTAAGGATTATTTTGATACCCCTCATGGTTACTTTTGACTAGTTAATAACATTTTCCTTATTTTCTTATTTATATTTCTTATATATTTAATCTAAAACTGGATATTATTTATACATTTTTGTATTAGGTATACTTACTTAACTGTTTAAAACTTTGGTATGCTCTGATTGATACTGGGCTCTTGTTTTGCTTTTAAATTTACAAAGTTCCTTCACTAAATGTTAAGCCTAGAGCCTAGACTTCCCCATACTACTATCTAACATTCTTTGTAACTTATTAACTTTATATATAGTACATTAAAACAATTTTTATATAAACAGATAATAAAACATTGGTGATTCTAACTACACCTCCTATTATAAAAATATTCCTTGCCAGGTTCAAGCCTGAAATTAAACTTCTAACTAGTTTTCTGTTTTTTACTATTATCTTGCTTATCTTATAATTTACTACATTCTATGGTTTTCTGAACAATAACAAAACTCTTATAATACTACTGTTAAACTGTACCTTGCACAATATGTCTTACTTACTTGGATTTCGTTGTCCATGACGTGTCCGTTACTTAACTAAATATCACTATAATATTGGCGACTCGGAACACAAAGTTTTTTATAAGTAAAAACGTAAAGTTTTACCTTACAGCCTAAACCGGCTTTCACCTATAGAAGGCTTCATCAGAGGCTGTCGTTAGTAGCGCTGCTCGTCTTGTTGTTGGCGACGAGAAAGTGTTTCGAAAGATTGAGGCTGTGTGTGTGTGGTGAGATGTGTTCGAATAATGCGTGCGATTTGAATTGTGTCTGTTCGTTTAGGATGTCGTTTTTATTTGTTTTTGTGTGTTTGTATATTTCTAATTGTTCTAGAGTGTCTAGTTTTCGGCCTTTTGTGTGTACGTGTAGTATGTTCATGTTATTGTCGATGTTTTTATATGTGTGGTTTGCTTCAATGAGGTGGTTTGCGAAGGTAGATTCTGTAGTGGTGTGGAGTGCTTTTGTGTGTTCAATGTATCTCTGTTTGAAGCTACATTGAACACACAAAAGCACTCCACACCACTACAGAATCTACCTTCGCAAACCACCTCATTGAAGCAAACCACACATATAAAAACATCGACAATAACATGAACATACTACACGTACACACAAAAGGCCGAAAACTAGACACTCTAGAACAATTAGAAATATACAAACACAAAAACAAATAAAAACGACATCCTAAACGAACAGACACAATTCAAATCGCACGCATTATTCGAACAGATCTCACCACACACACACAGCCTCAATCTTTCGAAACACTTTCTCGTCGCCAACAACAAGACGAGCAGCGCTACTAACGACAGCCTCTGATGAAGCCTTCTATAGGTGAAAGCCGGTTTAGGCTGTAAGGTAAAACTTTACGTTTTTACTTATAAAAAACTTTGTGTTCCGAGTCGTCAATATTATAGTGATATTTATGTCTTACTTACTAATCCCTTCACTTAAATACAGTGTCTGTCCTTCTTATTTTACTATTCATTCTAATAACTTAACTTTTTACCTTATTTTATAATTCTTACTTCCTATTACTTAAATTAATAATAGCACAATCAGTTTAATCTTACTTGCTAACATAAAGTTTATCAAAGATTGTTTAGCTATTTTATTATAGTCTGCTTATAAAATACTTTATTCTGCACACCCACTGCACTTTTCCCTTCATAGAAGGTTTCTTTAGTTATTATCTCTATCACTTTTTTTTATCACATGCTATACATAGCATTTCATCACTTATTTATTTTTATACACTTTTTATTTCACTCACTAATATTATTCACACGGTTTGTCTGATTATTTTGATATCACTGTGTGATTATGGGTCATGAATAATTAGTTTACTTTCAAATCACCTTGATCACCTTTGGTTATTATTTAATTATTGCCTTTGTTTAGCTCAAAGCATCTTTTACTGGCTTTGACTATGATTATCACTATTAATTTGGGTATGGTTATTTTTTAACTCTCTACCTTACATTTATAAGTACATCTTTCTTCTCCTTTCACACAATATATATATAACATCACTATCTTACTTGTTATTGTTAATATGGTTATCTCTTATTTATGCCCTAACTATTTTAGTGCATTGGTTTACATAAATATTATAGTCATAATTCGGAGATTACAATGTTCGTTATTACATTCTTGGTTGCATTTAGTTTCTTATTCCTTCTTCCTTGTTACATTATATTTTCCTTGTTGTTTTCCAATCTATTGGGTCAAGTCATTGTCAGTTTCTCAGTCATTTGTCATTGTAATTTGGTCATTAATCTTTGATTTATAAGTTTTTGACCTTTCTTCTCATTTTCAGCTTTTTTGTTTATTATTAATCATCAGTGTATTTTCACTATCTTATGTCATGTTACAATATATATATATATATATATATATATATATATATATATATATTGTAACGTTACATAACCCAGTCCCAAAAATGATAACTTAATCACCCCACCATAAAGGTCAGAAATGGGTATAATATACCTAGCTTTAAATTACTTTATATCACAAAACATTATAAACTATACTTCATTGATATAAAATGTACAAAGTGAGTTATAGTGTACCCAGTGAGTAAATAAGTGACTTTAAAGGGAGCATCTCACAGACTTATACTGTAGATGTAGAAAAAATTGATTATAATAGTAGACTATATTGCTACTAACCAATTATGTGTTTTGTTTAAATATTGTATGATTTGTATTGTGCAGGCAACTAAAATTTAGTACCTAGGTTTAATTTTATATTTAATAGAATAATTATGTTTGAATATAAAATAACCCAGGGTTAAATATAAAATAATAATAAAAAATAAAATAATACTGTATGAGTAAAATGGCAGAAGAAAATAGTTCAGTGTAAGGATACTAGAAGAAATTAATAAATAATATATAAATTCAATTAAAGGAAATAAAAATATTAAAGACCTATATCTAAGGTTATGAGAAAATAAACGGAAAACCTTATATAAATCAAATTGGATAATAAACCAAAGTTAAAAAGAATTATTTTTCTATAAATAAGAAATAAGTTTATAATAATTAAAAACAGCCTATATACTCAAAAGTATATAGATGCACCAATAAAAAATGATATAAAAATTAGTGGTTACTAAGAGTAACCATATAACAAGATATGAATTACTTGTTAAAACGATTGGAAACCGTTCGTTTAAGAAAAAGTGTAATGCCATCAAAAATTTAATAAAACCATACAAAAACTTTCGGAAACAGTGCCAAATTGAATAAAAATTAACTCGTAGTATCCACCTTATGTTCGAACTCCTTCAGATATCAACTTTAACGTGCTTTGCTCGATGAAAAATTGAAATAACCAATTACCAGATCAGGCCTAGCTGAACCGCACTTCGAGATTTTGGCGAGATTATATCTTATGGACATTCAACGAAATTACAAAACAACTATAACTCCAACACTAGAAACAGCTCCATTCAAGTAAACACTTCGAGAAAAGAGGTAAAATAAACTTTATTAATAATTGTTAACCAAGAAATCCTCATGTCGAATCGTTGTGCAGTTCCAATATTTCGTAAATGATTCCATGTGTATAATAAAGACATAATCTGTACTCTAGTGGACAAATCCGGAACTACATACTACGGAAAAAACAAAAATTCGAAATTTATTATTTTTCTCTTGTAAAGCGTAGTATATAATTATTCATTTCTGACCGTCTCATAGCACAAAGAACTTACCCTTAACCCTGGGGAAATTAATAAAATGAATTATTTATTGTTTAATGTCTAATCAAGAATAAAATTATAATAAAAGTATATTTTATTATAATTCCAATGTTTACCTAATTAAATCGATCCAATGTATTGTTGACAGAAAAAGTCGATTATAATAGGCCTACTTGTGTACTGGGAGAAGAGGAAATCAGTGTATTACATAAATAAATACTCTGAATGTTTTATTATAAATAATCAAACGTGTATTCTTTATTGTAGAGGGTAGTTGTTACAGATTTTCAGGAAGCCAAGAAGAGGACGATCCGCCGGGGAGTATCACCGAACAGTGTTGTTTGTTTAACCTAACATTTTGAGGTCGATGTCAAAATCAGCTGGTCTTATGAACAGCGAATATTTAAAAATAAGTAATTGTATACTCCGGGTGTAATAATTTTGTTCTTACTATCTCTTCTAACTAAGATTAAACAACTTCATTAATCTCTCCCAAATCACACACACTCGATTTCTGTTTTGTTTGGTAAACATCAAATTCTACTGCTTTGAACATTAGTAAATATAATTCATAAGTGACGATCGCAAAAAGGTACTCTGACTGCTCCGAGACTTTCAAAAGACGGACGTTCCACCTTGAAGATTACGTTACAAAGTGACGCATACAACGTGGGACATATATTATAACTCTACACCTTGAAGATTACGTTACAATATATATATATATTGAAGTGTTTCAAATGATTTAGTAATTAAAATATTGAAAATTCGTCCCCGTTTCAGGCGTCGTTTGAAGTATTACTCGTGAATTAAATGATTAAAATATTAAATTGTGTCACCTACCTTTATTTGGACGTCAATTGAAACATACTTAAACCTTGACGTTCTTGTGCAAATTAACTGAAGTGTCGTCTAGTGTACTCAGCAGAGAAAAACAGGTAATGCAAATAACAAATACATATTTATAATATCATATAAAACATTTTATTTCGTTTAATTCTGTCATTCTTGCTAAACTACCACATCAACAATTTCGTCTTTCTCTACATTTTGTACTCTGAAAACAGATTTTGAAATATAGTTAAAAATAAATTTCCGAATTTAATTCCAATCAACATTGAGGCCGCATCCTCATTTAACAAGTACAAACAAAATTTAATATTCTCTTCTATTATATTGAACACAGACAATTACTTAACTTATATAACAATGTATTACTTAATTTATAACAAAGGCGACCCAGCATCTTACCCATTCTCTCATTCAAACACATTTAAGTTTTATGTTCCCCATAATAAAGAGCTCTTTTACTTTGAATTTTCATAATTGATTGAATGTGATACATTTACGTCTTTAATGGCGTCACTGCTGCTCATGAGCTGCACTCCGCATTTTCGTCACCATTTGTCCGAAAAATGTTATACTTCTTTAATTCCGATGTCACTGAGTTTAGTTAATGTTGTACTGTTTGATAGCTTTCGATTCCGGGTTTAAATCACATTTTATACTGGTCAAAAGATTTTTTCGGCTCGCGAGCCTTTATGCTGAACCGCACAGTTGTGTCATTGTAGTCAGACAACAGACGCTAACTCTATTTCCAAGATGGCCAGGCATGCTTCATCTGCATCAACTTGCTTTCTCATTGGCCCAAAAGGCACCACGTCACCTGGTAATTAATTAATTTTCTGAGAGCGAGTTTACCGTAGTTGGCTGTGTAAAAGACGACCTGGGGCTCTCGCTAAAAAGTTCGCGCTTATTCAAATGCGCGAGCAAGCAGGCACGCGCTTGAAACATTCCAGAGTACCTGCAAATGGTACTTGTTGACAGATTTTCTGAACCAACATGCGGATGGGCGTCACCTACAGGAATGTCTGTTGTTACAGATTGAGGCCTTGTGTGGGTAACTACACTGCGCCGTATTCATAATTAAAATCAAACCTATTATCCCATTCGGTCCCGTTACAATACCCCCCCCCCAAATGAGAGGTTTTCTGCCGAAACAGAAAAACTCTCATTGCTATACCCTAAGAGGATCAGTAATGATATGGCGCCAACAACCCCCCCTTTAATTTCTAAACACATCATGGGTAAACTACCCCCCTAGCCCGGCGACTATGGCTGCACCTGAACGATATTACTGGACTTCTCTATCCGAGATCCCAACACCGTAAAATCGGACAGGCATTCACCACAGTACCACCTTACCTTGTGACATTCCCAATAAAATTCTATAACTGGCCTTATACCACACCAGACCCTCAACCGATATGTATCCCCTTACATACATGCTGGATTGCCTTTAGCAAAATACTAGGTGCGTACATATATTCATTACCAAACTACACACTATCTCCACTTATTAATTATTAAAGTAAAATTCATAAGCATTTTATATTTGCTGCTACCCAAAATTCATTCCCCTTTTTCAACCTTAAATTTCTCTTGACGTTCAAGTCAAAGTACAGTATTTTAATTTTGTTCACATAGTGAAATTAATTTAAGTCCCTTATCAAAATCCACATCCAAGTCAATTTACATCATCTCTTTCCATTAGTTAATTTCATCGCAAATTTTAAATCTTTCCAAAAATTCCCAAAATATTTTAAATAAATTTACTTTATCATTCTTATTAACTAGATGCTAACAATCATAATAAACAAATAAAAATAAACAACTTATTTCTACCATAAATTCAAAAATAACTACACTTGATTACAAAAGATGACATAAGATAAACATCATGAATCAGCTGACACCTTCTCTACCTATAGTGAATCTTAAAATTTTAAATAGAATTCCTTACTGCAAAGAAAAAAAATTTTTTTTCTTCAAAAAAATTTAATTTCCAAAAAAGCTATTTTGCCAATTAATAAAAATAATTATTCAATCATTTAATTAAATTGATTAACAAAAGAATCTATAAATCAATTATAAGAAACATACTACATCTCTAACACCAGTCATCAGCTGATGTCTCATGGTCAGGTGAACGACCTTACCCTAGACACACTACACAAAATTATACAATGTAAAATGCATAACACATGTTTATAATTCCTACAATCTAACATAGCACAACATAATAAAACATAATAAACACCTTCTCTCCTAGAATTAATCTTTTCAAAACCAGTAAAGTCATCTATAAAATTATCATATAGAGCATAACATATTTAAATCAACTACTTCTGAACAAGTTATCTACTGGAAAACGTTAATCATCTGCCATTGTCAGAATATTTCTTAACTCAAAATACAATCATTTGGTTATCTCATCAACTCATCCACATACTTCAGTTTAAGGTTTTATTTCGTTACTACCCTTAGTAACCTCCTTCCACACACACTATGGCCACGCTGGACTGTAGCGCCCAGTTGCTTCACAAGAACTGAAGTTAGGGAGGAATTTTGTCATCTCCTGTCCTTGCTTCGGCCTTACATTTTTTTAAATTCAGATATAATACCTGATTATATAGTCACAACCTTACAGCTAGTCTATCACCCTTTTATTTGTTCCCACACGAACAAGGTGATAGCCGCTGTTCCATAGTTCCGGGGATTTCCCCTTGAGTCACCCCCCCCCATTAATTTCAAATTCACACGAATTTTCAAGGCAACGAACCATAGTCAGTTTTACAATTTCTGTCCACAGCTGATTGTCGTCCAAAACCACGATTAGTGCTGGTGAAACAGTAATCGCCCGAAAAGGCGGGGAAATCATCTTCCAATAGCATGTTTTTACTTCATCATTTCTATACACTGTACGTTAGTAATTGACATATAATATATTGTTATATAAGGTTGTACAGTGTATTTTACGCCCTATTTAGGCCTCTAGTGATGGTAACATGCTTCGATGTTGCTCATCAACACTTACTGCTATCTACAGTGACACATGCCGCCACTACAATAGCCTAACTTATAGCTAAACTTATGTCCTTCTGCCTTTACTAACACCACATTCCGCAATTTATTTTCTCATCTGTTGACAACTAACAACCCCCCAAAATCACCCATTAATCTTATACAATAACATAATAAACATTAACCTTGAACATTTTTGCTACATTTTATTAGACAATTTACCTTTAAATAATTTGTATAGTAAATTATAAACATTACAACTTGAACTTTACATTAATAAATGCTGTAGGGCCTAAGGCCTACATAATTTGTCGTGACAATGAAAAAATGAAGAAATGACAGCCGATGCAACAAGCGCAAATTACGTCTGCTGCATTCGGACGCGCGTAGCACTGTGTCGACCTGTTCGCAAAACGCGAGCGAGGCCGGAGCATGTACAGATTAGCCAACCTTTCGATTATAGAATTCCCACATTACTGTCCATAACTGCCCGCAAAAATCGAACGATTTTTTATAATACATTTTTTAATAATTTATATTATAAGAAAACATAATGTACGTTCTTAATTATAGATATCAACCAACAGTAAGTTGTATTGATCATTGACATTGA
Organism: Magicicada septendecula; assembly: GCA_034769895.1. Classification (NCBI taxonomy): domain Eukaryota; kingdom Metazoa; phylum Arthropoda; class Insecta; order Hemiptera; family Cicadidae; genus Magicicada; species Magicicada septendecula. The sequence continues at coordinate 728,486,428 of CM068368.1, read as the reverse complement.
AATGTTAGATAACAGTTAAACTGCTCAGAGATAAAACCTCAATAATGATGATAACATTAAACAGGCCACAGTTGGCTTACTTACTGATTTATACATGAGTATAAACGTGCATGAATTAACAAAGATGTATACAATATAATACAATATAAAACATGAATAATGAATAGTCTGATAATGCTTGATAATGAATAATCGGTGACTCATCACATGATGGGTCCGATACAAATAGCAAATATTTTATGCAAGTCATGATTGACAGTGTAAGCCAGTCAAGGCCAGCTGATTTATACATAGTAGTATTGAATACAAAATGCATAGACAAAATTATTACAAAAATTATATGCATGTAAAAACAGATTTAGCATAATGCTGTAACATAATAATCATATAGTGCATGCTATACCACAATTGCAAGAATGCACAATAAATTGACATGTGAAAACAGATTATACATTGTTGAATAGGTGCAAGTACATAAACGTAATGACATGTATGTCATAATCACAAGCATGAATACTAATATATGTGCAATACGTGATCGCAAAATACAAATACAAAATATGTATAAAAATATATGCGCGGAGCATGATCATAGACAGTAAATGCGGGTAGAATAATGTGGTTTACATAGATACAAAGTACATGATAAAATACAATAGAAACATGTGTGTTGCATAATTACAACTACATGAATACAAGGCATGACAGTATATAATAGTGTAATTGACAAGTACAGTAAATGTGTTCATACAAAATGTAATGCATGTGTTGAGCACTTACAAGTAACACATAAAATTCATGGAATAGTAACATAGCAATGCACAAAATATTAACAAAAATGTGCAGCAAATATGCATACATGGTTTGTATAGCTCCAAATCCATGTGAATATTATATAACAAAATCTATAACATAAGAACAAATACCACCCATGACATGACACATAAACCACTACCAATAAAAGTATGAGTATACAAAGTACATAGTATATGTCTTACAAAATTATCAATACATATAAATACAAGAATAAGTAAAGTATACCACCATGACAATATAATAAGTATAAATATAATAACATAGTGCATGTTTGTAGAATTACAAGCTACATGCGAATTTAATATATGAGATACGCAAATGCGATATCAACATAAAAATGTTTGTGATAGCACATATCACCATAATTGAAGTCAGCCAAATTATCAAACAATTAAGTAATGAAGGCTCGTGGCCAGATAAAATATAGCATTGTGCTAAGTAAATAACATTGACATCGTGTCTAGGCCTCGTCCTGCGCTGGCAACAAACAACTTGTGAATTGGTCTGCGAAAGGTGCCAACAGGCGTACGAACGTCAACTACTCTGATTAAATTGTCTGGTCCGGGAAATGTGGCTGTGATTACACGAAATTTCCATGCTAATGGAGACAAGTAATCCTCGATCAGCTGTACCAGGTCACCAATGGAAACGTTTTCCTTTGCGAATTTCCATTTGTGACGCTGTTGCTGCAATTGGTGTAGGTAGTCGCGCGACCATGATTTCCAAATAGCTTGGACAAACTTCTGGAGAAGTTGCCAACGGCCGAGACGAGAGATGGGGACGTGTGACAAATCAGGATCGGGTATTGCCGTTAATGGTGCACAAATTAAAAAAAGGCCAGGGGTAAGTGGCACTGGATCGTTTGCATCCGATGAAACGGCAAATAATGGACGTGAGTTTAGACGGGCCTCAACCTGTGACAAAACCGTAGTAAACTCCTGGAATGTGAGTATGGACTTGACAACAACGCGGCGCAAGTGATACTGCAAACCTTTTATACCGCTCTCCCAAAGATCACCAAAATGGGGTGAAGATGGAGGAATGAATGACCATTTAATACCATGAGAAGTTGCAAATGATTGGATTGTTGAGGTGGCATCTTTTTTATGCCAGAGATTGTAAAGGTCATGCAAAACGTTGCGGGCCTTCCTAAAGTTCGTGCCATTGTCAGAATATAACTGGCTAGGTATGCCCCTACGGGCCATGAAACGACGTAAGGCAGCTGTAAACGCATTGGCCGTAAGGTCGGAAACCAATTCCAAATGAATGGCCCTGGTGGCTAAGCAAATGAATAAAGACACGTATGATTTGGACAGAGTCGTAGATTTCTGCTCGCCATGACGGATCATGAAGGGACCACCATAATCCACTGCGCAGAAGAAAAACGGCCGGGAGGGAGTAACCCTGGGAGATGGCAAAATACCAAGCCTTTGAACTTGATATTTGGTGTTAAATCTAAGACATTTGACGCATCTACGAATGATGGAACGAATGACTATCTTGGCGTTAATGATCCACCAGCGTTGACGAAGTGAATGATGGACAAGTTGAGCACCAGCGTGGAGGAGACGAATGTGCTCACTCTCGATTATAAGGCGAGTGATATGGGCCGATGGATGCAAGACAGTAGGATGCTTATTGTCATAGGGTAGTTGCGACTGCTGTAGGCGTCCGCCGACACGTATGATGCCAAGCTCATCAAGAAATGGGTCCAGAGAAGACAGTTTACTCCTAATAGAGACAGAAGCCCCATTTCGAAGGCAATTAAGCTCAGTAACAAAGTGTATCGACTGGGATTGCTTTATGAAAAAGTTAAGAGTGGAATGAATTTCGGTGGGGGTAAGAACACCCGAGATTTTGTCTGCCCTAGAGGGTCTAGTATTTTTGATGAATCGAAAGCAATAAGTGTACACGCGGGTCAGTCGGTGCAACGAGGAAAGTCCTTAGAAAGATCAATAGGTAGGGTAGAAATTAGAGAAAGTTTGGGGGTTTGTTTCTCCTCAACAGAGCATTCAGGAAGCGAAACATTAGAAGGTGAAAAAAGATTGGGTTCAGAAGATTGAGACAAACAAGCGGGACGATGCCACCAAAGCGAACAATCGCGCAAAACGTCAGGGAGACATCCTCTAGAAATAATGTCAGCAGGATTATGTTGCAAATTAATATGATGCCATGTGTAGGTTTTAGTGAGACGCTGAATCTCAGCAACACGATTAGCGACGTAGGTCTTCCACCTAGAAGACTGAGCATGAATCCAATAGACAGATACCATGGAGTCAGAGTACAGGTGAACGCTATTGACAAAGGAATGGAGAGCAGGGGTGACCTTAAACAGAAGTCGCGATAACAAAAAACAAGCACAGAGTTCAATGCGGGGTAATGACACCTGTCGTAGTGGAGCCACGCGAGATTTAGAACACAAAAGGTGACAAGAGGCCGTTAAATCTTGATAAATAACCCTAACGTATATACAACATCCATAACCCTTCTCAGAGGCATCCGCAAAACCATGTAATTCAACTAGCTTGGTCTCAGACTTGCTACGTATGAAGCGTGGGACAATGATTTTACCAATTAAATACAACTTATCGGATAACAAACGCCAATACAAATATAATTGCTCAGAAATTGGCTCATCCCAACCAAGATTGCACAACCACAGTTGCTGCATAAACTGTTTATAAAGAAAAACAATTGGACAAATGAGTCCCAATGGGTCGTAGATACCCGCTATAATTGACAGGATTCTCCTCTTAGAAATACTTGACTCAACTGGAAAGGACTTGATGTCAAACAAGAATGAATCTGTAGAGTTGTTCCAAAGAATGCCCAACGTACGCACATTGCCTTGTTTGTTTAATGGAAGTGATAAATTATTATGCTCAGTGACCACATTTGGTTCACTTGATGCCCATTTATGTAGAGTAAAGCCATATTGACTCAAAAACGTACCTAAGTCAGATTTCAACCTGGTTAGATTAGAAATGGTGTCTGCACCGGTTAACAAATCATCAACATAAAAATCATTGATTATAGCTGAAGCAGCGTCAGGAAAAGAAACTTCATTATCCTTACCAATCTGAATAAGGCAGCGAGTAGCCAAAAACGAAGCACTAGCAGTACCGTATGTTACGGTTCGCAGCACAAAATGTTTAAACTGTTCAAGCGGAGAATTACGCCACAGAATACGTTGGTAATGACAATCGTTATCAGACACTAGAATTTGTCGATACATCTTCTCGATGTCAGCGATCAGAACATAGTTGTGCATGCGAAATCGCAAAAGAATAGGGAAAAGATCTTGTTGGACATTTGGGCCCACTAACAAAATATCATTGAGAGATAGACCATTGGTAGTTTTGGCTGAACCATCAAAAACGACGCGAAGTTAAGTGTGGAACTAGAATGTTTGAAAACGGCATGGTGAGGCAAATAGTAGGTATTTGAAACCTTGGAATTAACAGAACAATCGTCAACCAGCGCCATGTAGCCAAGATCCCTATATTCTTGAATAAAATTTGCATATTGACGCGCAAGCTCAGAATCACGCTTGAACCTGCGTTCTAAACTTAAAAATCTCGCTTCAGCGGTAGCATATGACTCACCCAACTGGGGATTATCAGACCCGAATGGTAATGAGACAACAAACCTACCTTCATCATTACGATGAGTGGACTTAACAAAATGTTCCTCGCAAACTGAATCGTTAATAGTGGGTGCATTATCAAGGACGGTTTCAGTCTCCCAAAACTTCTCAAGAGACGGTAAAATTTGAATATCGTTGTTTCTTGCCAAGAACGAAACAGCGGGACCCTTAGAATGACAATGTTTGGGCAAATTGCCTGCTAGAATGTAGCCTAACTTAGTTTCTTGTATAATAGGAAAGTTAGGACCACGAACATATTTGTTAGCTAGAATCAAGTCTAAATAAAACTGCGCTCCTAACAGTATGTCTATGTCAGCTGATACGTTGAAATGTGGGTCAGCAAGGAAACTACACCTACACCATTATGTTATCAGGGATATTAAAATGATTTATGTCGAAAGATTGTGCTAGAAGTTTATGAGTCAAGGCAGATAAGACCGCACACGGAGGGTTAAAGCTGAACCTTTGATAGCGAAAAGTTGCAATTTTGTAGCAAATGATTCAGTACAAAAGTTTACTTGTGACCCTGCATCTAACAAAACTCGTGCAAGTTGTCTGTTACCAGCACGGTCGATGACGAACACGACGGCTGTAGACAAAATAACATTGTTTGCTGATTGAAGCTTAAATGAACAATAATTACTACTGCTGGCAGAACCTTGTTTTGACACATTTTATTGCTAAACTCTTTAGACTTTCTAGTCTAACAGTTAAAAAATGTTTAGTGTTACTGTTTTTGTCAAAATTAAGTATTGCGGAATTGATTCGCACGATGGCAGACATTAAGCCGCCTCTATTTCTAACCAACACTCTTAAGCCTTCTTCCGTAATTTTACACAACTTTTACTGATGGCGTTGATGTCGTACCTTCTGTGAGATGTCCTGCAGCGTTGAGGCCGTGGAGTAGATGGCAGACACGCACGGACTGGATGGATGACTGCTCTCAACTTGGAACTGCTCAATCTGGAGTAGGCGTTAACACGTGGATGGTCGTGTACTGGTGTTGTCTATGAGGCTCAATGACGACGACGAAAGAAATGCTGAATAAATCCCGACACGGTCGGATCAGCGAACATACTAAATTGCACGTGATGGCCAGAAATTGAGGTAGAAAAATGATGAGAAGCCGCTCGGTAGGGTACAAAGTTTTGAAAGAAGGTAAAAATGATGAATCCAGGCGCGGAGTGACCAAAAAAATGTTCATGAGTTAATGTTTTGGTGAAATTAAATTTGCCAGGATGAAGGAAATAATGATGAGCGAGTGGACTGTAGTTAATACATTTATTAGTTATAAAAGTTACAATTAAATTTTGATTGGTAAAGGTTAGCTAAGCCTTTGTATGCATTATGAGATCTGAAGATCACGTTCGTTTGAAAAAGGTCACATTATAAAGATGAGGCGCTATTACGCAACATTTGTAGAAAAAACTACATTAATAAATGCTGTAGGGCCTAAGGCCTACATAATTTATCGTGACAATGAAGAAATGACAGCCGATGCAACAAGCGCAAATTACGTCTGGTGCATTCGGACGCGCGTAGCACTGTGTCGACCTGTTCGCAAAACGCGAGCGAGGCCGGAGCATGTACAGATTAGCCAACCTTTCGATTATAGAATTCCCTCATTACTGTCCAGCGGGTCAATCACCCTTTTATTTGTTCCCACACGAACAAGGTGATAGCCCCTGTTCCATAGTTCCGGGGATTTCCCCTTGAGTCACCCCCCCATTAATTTCAAATTCACACGAATTTTCAAGGCAACGAACCATTGTCAGTTTTACAATTTCTGTCCACAGCTGATTGTCGTTCAAAACCACGATTAGTGCTGGTGAAACAGTAATCGCCCGAAAAGGCGGGGAAATCATCTTCCATTAGCATGTTTTTACTTCATCATTTCTATACACTATACTTTAGTAATTGACATATAATATAATGTTATATAAGGTTGTACAGTATATTTTACGCCCTATTTAGTCCTCCGGTGATGGTAACATGCTTCGATGTTACTCATCAACACTTACCGCTATCTACAGTGACACATGCTTATACTTATAGCTAAACTTATGTCCTTCTGCCTTTACTAACACCACATTCCACAATTTATTTTCTCATCTGTTGACAACTAACAACCCCCCCAAAATCACCCATTAATCTTGTACAATAACATAATAAACATTAACCTTGAACATTTTTGCTACATTTAATTAAACAATTTACCTTTAAATAATTTGTATAGAAAATTATAAACATTACAACTTGAACTTTCTATTAACTCTTTTTTTTTTTATCAACCTTTACTTATTTATCATTTATTGTACCATTAGATTCTCCAGAAATTCAAATTCATTTTACATTACAGTTAGTTATACATTTAACATTATCACCTCAAAAGAAACAGTTCATCTTTAAATTTGCATATAAAATCATAGACATTACACTTTACTTTCAATTGACCTTTTTTCTAATCAATTATCAATTATATAGCGTTCACTACACCATTAAATTCTCCCAAAAAATTTTTTTTTTAATTTGTTATTAACATTCATAATATCACATCACAAATTCAGGTTTTATCAAAAAATTTACACAACTTGCAGCTTTATTTTAGCTTTAAATTCTATTAACTCTTTTTATATCAACCTTTAATTATTTATCCTTTGTTGTTCCATTAACCCTCAACAAAAATTCAATTACATATATTCAACAACAAGAATTCAACAATCATTACAACAAATACATAATACACATATGTACTTTCTGATACATTATATAACAACCATATGACTCCACAACTAAACACATTTGTATTTTTACTCATTTACTGTTTATTATCAAGTTTAAATCTTATAAATATCGTTTAAATTCATTATTAAAATCTATTTATACCTCATTAATTAATTAACTAATTCATCTCAATCAGTTTTTTACAACACCAAGTTACTTTAATTACAATAGTCAAAACAATTATAGTTCATTTATTATCACCTTCATAATTATTCTCATTATTTGTTTAGTTTGATAAAATATTATTATTATTATTATTCTTGAAATCGGTTCCTACTACATACACACATTGTTTACATCAAATACATTTTACAACACAAACACAACTTATCTCACTATGAATTTATTTACAATATTTTCGTCATATTTTTTTGTTTATCACACCTCATTTCATAAAACAGTCCAGTGCAAAACCAAACTACTTACATAGTTAAACGTTCATAAAGATTAATTGTTTACCCCTCCACCGTCATCGTATAATAACCTGGTTTTACGTCTACACCACTCATTTACAATTACAGACACATTTTTATTATTATAATTATAATAAGCATTATCATTACTTTTTTTCCATTGTATCAATATAGTAACTACAAATATTATTGCATACTATCAATTCAAAATTCCTGTCAACATTGGGTATAGTAAATTCTCCATTAATGTTTTCCATTAACATCAGGTAAGTTATATCATCATATTCACTTACTACATCAGTTACCTCATAAGGTAAGTAATCAATATCCCCAATCTTATCATCATTTGCTGTACTACCTATTTCGCAAGGTAAGTATTCAATATTATTAACTCTCGTAATATCTAACCTCTCTGCTAATTCGTTATAACCTCTGTTCAGCTTAAATATTTCTATCACTCTCTCTCGCTCTCTCATACATCACTTTGTATTTCCATCAAAACTCCATTGCCACTATTATTATTTATTTTACCTTCTAACACCACATTTTTAACTATATCATCATAATTACCACTAGTTATAAATTCGTCACTTACCTTAATACTTGTACCTTCATTATTTTTGTTCTCGTTACACTCACCTGTATTATTTGTTTTGACACCACTACACCCACTTATTTGGTTTAATTCATTCTCACTTATACTTTTAAATTGATTGTTCATACTTTGATTACGCATTTTTATTTCGTTTCTTATGTTTACAGCTTCGTTATTTATGTCTATAAGTTTATTATTTACTATATTTATTTCAGATTTAATTTCATTCAAGCTTGTGCTTAAATTGTCATTATTCTTACCAAAAATCTTGTTTTGTTGTTCAAAAATCTTGTTTTGTCGTTCAAACATCTTGTTTTGTTGTTCAAACCTATTGTTTATCATTTCCATCATCAACGCTAACTGGTTAGATACTTTATTTAAAAAAATATTTCTACTACTATCTTGCGTAACATTCCACACTGATCTTGCCTCTACACTTTCATCTAAATTTGCACTCTTATTTTTCTCTGCCATTTCGACTAAGTTGTAAATTATTAAATTTAAGTTACAACGTCGCTGTTATGGGTGCCATTTGAAGTGTTTCAAATGATTTAGTAATTAAAAAATTGAAAATTCGTCCCTGTTTCGGGCGTCGTTTGAAGTATTATTCGTGAATTAAATGATTAAAATATTAAATTGTGTCACCTACCTTTATTTGGACGTCAATTGAAACATACTTAAACCTTGACGTTCTTGTGCAAATAAACCAAAGTGTCGTCTAGTGTACTCGGCAGAGAAAAACAGGTCAATGCAAATAACAAATAAATATTTATAATTTCATATAAAACATTATTTTATTTCGTTTAACTCTGTCATTCTTGCTAAACTACCACATCAAAAATTTCGTCTTTCTCTACATTTTGTACTCTGAAAACAGATTTTGAAATATAGTTAAAAATAAATTTCCGAATTTAATTCCATCAACATTGAGGCCGCATCCTCATTTAACAAGTACAACCAAAATTTAATATTCTCTTCTATTATATTGAACACAGACAATTACTTAACTTATATTACAATGTATTACTTAATTTATAACAAAGGCGACTAAGCATCTTACCCATTCTCTCATTCAAACACATTTAAGTTTTATGTTCCCCATAATAAAGAGCTCTTTTACATTAAATTTTCATAATTGATTGAATGTGATACATTTACGTCTTTAACAGCGTCACTGCTGCTCATGTGCTGCACTCCGCATTTTCATCACCATTTGTCCGAAAAATGTTATACTTCTTTAATTCCGATGTCACTGAGTTTAGTTAATGTTGCACTGTTTGATAGCTTTCGATTCCGGGTTTAAATCACATTTTATACTGGTTAAAAGATTTTTTCGGCTCACGAGCCTTTATGCTGAACCGCGCGGTTGTGTCACTGTAGTCAGACAACAGACGCTAACTCTATTTCCAAGATGGCCAGGCGTGCTTCATCTGCATCAACTTGCTTTCTCATTGGCCCAAAAGGCACCACGTCACCTGGTAATTAATTAATTTTCTGAGAGCGAGTTTACCGTAGTTGGCCGAGTAACAGACGACCTGGGGCTCTCGCTAAAAAGTTCGTGCTTATTCAAACGCGCGAGCAAGCAGGCGTGCGCTTGATATATTCCAGAGTACCTGCAAATGGTACTTGTTGACAGATTTTCTGAACCAACATGCGGATGGGCGTTACCTACAGGAATGTCTGTTGTTACAGATTGAGGCCTTGTGTGGGTAAATATACTGCGCCGTATTCATAATTAAACTCAAACCTATTATCCCATTCGGTCCCGTTACAATACCCCCCCAATGAGAGGTTTTCTGCCGAAACAGAAAAACTCTCATTGCTATATCCTAAGAGGATCAGTAAGGATATGGCGCCAACAACCCCCCTTTAATTTCTAAACACATCATGGGTAAACTACCCCCCTAGCTCGGCGACTATGGCTGCACCTGAACGATATTACTGGACTTCTCTATCCGAGATCCCAACACCGTAAAATCGGACAGGCACTCACCACAGTACCACCTTACCTTGTGACATTCCCAATAAAATTCTATAACTGGCCTTATACCATACCAGACCCTCAACCGAGATGTATCCCCTTACATACATGCTGGATTGCCTTTAGCAAAATACTGGGTGCGTACATATGTTCATTATCAATCTACACACTATCTCCACATATTAATTATTAAAGTAAAATTCATAAGCATTTTATATTTGCTGCTACCCAAAATTCTTTCCCCTTTTTCAACCTTAAATTTCTCTTGACGTTCAAGTCAAAGTACAGTATTTTAATTTTGTTCACATAGTGAAATTAATCTAAGTCCCTTATCAAAATCCACATCCAAGTCAATTTACATCATCTCTTTCCATTAGTTAATTTCATCGCAAATTTTATATCTTTCCAAAAATTCCCAAAATCTTTTGAATAAATTTACTTTATCATTCTTATTAACTAGATGCTAACAATCATAATAAACAAATAAAAATAAACAACTTATTTCTACCATAAATTCAAAAATAACTACACTTGATTACAAAAGATGACATAAGATAAACATCATGAATCAGCTGACACCTTCTCTACCTATAGTGAATCTTAAAATTTTAAATAGAATTTCTTACTGCAAAGAAAAAATTTTTTTTTCTTCAAAAAAATTTAATTTCCAATAAAGCTATTTTGCCAATTAATAAAAATAATTATTCAATCATTTAATTAAATTGATTAACAAAAGAATCTATAACTCAATTATAAGAAACATACTACATCTCTAACACCAGTCATCAGCTGATGTCTCATGGTTAGGTGAACGACCTTACCCTAGACACACTACACAAAATTATACAATGTAAAATACATAACACATGTTTATAATTCCTACACTCTAACATAGCACAACATAATAAAACATAATAAACACCTTCTCTCCTAGAATTAATCTTTTCAAAACCAGTAAAGTCATCTATAAAATTATCATATAGAGCATCACATATTTAAATCAACTACTTCTGAACAAGTTATCTACTGGAAAACGTTAATCATCTGCCATTGTCAGAATATTTCTTAACTCAAAATACAATCATTTGGTTATCTCATCAGCTCATCCACATACTTCAGTTTAAGGTTTTAATTCGTTACTACCCTTAGTAACATCCTTCCACACACACTATGGCTCTCCTGGACTGTAGCGCCCAGTTGCTTCCACAAGAACTTAAGTTAGGGAGGAATTTTGTCATCTCCTGTCCTTGCTTGGGCCATACATTTTTTTAAATTCAGATATCATAATACCTTATTATGTCACAACCTTACAGCGGGTGTTCTTGAGTTAATGTTTTGGTGAAATTAAATTTGCCAGGATGAAGGAAATAATGACGAGCGAGTGGACTGTAGTTAATACATTTATTAGTTATAAATGTTACAATTAAATTTTGATTGGTAAAGGTTAGCTAAGCCTTTGTTGCATTATGAGATCTGAAGATTACGTTAGTTTGAAAAAGGTCACATTACAAAGATGAGGTGCTATTACGCAACATTTGAAGAAAAAGCTACATTAATAAATGCTGTAGGGCCTAAGGCCTACATAATTTGTCGTGACAATGAAAAAATGAAGAAATTACAGCCGATGCAACAAGAGCAAATTACGTCTGCTGCATTCGGACGCGCGTAGCACTGTGTCGACCTGTTCGCAAAACGCGAGCGAGGCCGGAGCATGTACAGATTAGCCAACCTTTCGATTATAGAATTCCCATATTACTGTCCATAACTGTATTATAATACATTTTCTAATAATTTATATTATAAGAAAACACAACGTACGTTCTTAATAATAGATATCAACCAACAGTAAGTTGTATTGATCATTGACATTGAAATGTTTGATAACAGTTAAACTGCTCAGATATAAAACCTCAATAATGATGATAACATTAAACAGGCCACAGTTGGCTTACAAACTGATTTATACATGAGTATAAATGTGCATGAATTAACAAAGATTTATACAATATAATACAATATAAAACATGAATAATGAATAGTCTGATAATGCTTGATGATGAATACTCGGTGACTCATCACATGATGGGTCCGATACAAATAGCAAATATTTTATGCAAGTCATGATTGATAGTGTAAGCCAGTCATGGCCAGCTGATTTATACATAGTAGTATTGAATACAAAATGCATAGACAAAATTATTACAAAAATTATATGCATGTAATAACATAGATTTAGCATAACGCTGTAATATAATAATCAAATAGTGCATGCTATACCACAATTGCAAGAATGCACAATAAATTGACATGTGAAAACAGATTATACAATGTTGAATAGTTGCAAGTACATAAACGTAATGACATGTATGTCATAATCACAAGCATGTATACTAATATATGTGTAATACGTGATCGCAAAATACAAATACAAAATATGTATAAAAATATATGCGCGGAGCATGATCATAGACAGTAAATGCGGGTAGAATAATGTGGTTTACATAGATACAAAGTACATGATAAAATACAATAGAAACATATGTGTTGCATAATTACAACTACATGAATACAGGCATGACAGTATATAATAGTATAAGTGACAAGTACAGTAAATGTGTTCATACAAAACGTAATGCATGTGTTGAGCACTTACAAGTAACACATAAAATTCATGGAATAGTAAAATAGCAATGCACAAATATTAACAAAAATGTGCAGCAAATATGCATACATGGTTTGTATAGCTCCAAATCCATGTGAATATTGTATAACAAAATCTATAACATAAGAACAAATACCACTAATGACATGACACATAAACCACTACCAATAAAAGTATGAGTATACAAAGGACATAGTATATGTCTTACAAAATTATCAATACATATAAATACAAGAATAAGTAAAGTATACCACCATGACAATATAATAAGTATAAATATAATAACATAGTGCATGTTTGTAGAATTACAAGCTACATGCGAATTTAATACATGAGATACGCAAATGCGATATCAACATAAAAATGTTTGTGATAGCACATATCACTATAATTGAAGTCAGCCAAATTATCAAACAATTAAGTAATGAAGGCGCGTGGCCAGATAAAATATAGCATTGTGCTAAGTAAATAACAATGACATCGTGTCTAGGCCTCGTCCCGCGCTGGCAACAAACAACTTGTGAATTGGTCTGCGAAATGTGCCAACAGGCGTACGAACGTCAACTACTCTGATTAAATTGTCTGGTCCGGGAAATGTGGCTGTGATTACACCAAATTTCCATGCTAATGGAGGTAAGTTATCCTCGATCAGCAGTACCAGGTCACCAATGGAAACGTTTTCCTTTGCGAATTTCCATTTGTGACGCTGTTGCAATTGGTGTAGGTAGTCGCGCGACCATGATTTCCAAATAGCTTGGACAAACTTCTGGAGAAGTTGCCAACGGCCGAGACGAGAGATGGGGACGTGTGACAAATCAGGATCGGGTATTGCCGTTAATGGTGCACAAATTAAAAAAAGGCCAGGGGTAAGTGGCACTGGATCGTTTGCATCCGATGAAATGGCAAATAATGGACGTGAGTTTAGACAGGCCTTAACCTGTGACAAAACCGTAGTAAACTCCTCGAATGTGAGTATGGACTTGACGACAACGCGGCACAAGTGATACTTCAAACCTTTTATACCGCTCTCCCAAAGACCACCAAAATGAGGTGACGATGGAGGAATGAATGACCATTTAATACCATGAGAAGTTGCAAATGATTGGATTGTTGAGGTGGCATCTTTTTTATGCCAGAGACTGTAAAGGTCATGCAAAACGTTGCGGGCCTTCCTAAAGTTCGTGCCATTGTCAGAATATAACTGGCTAGGTATGCCCCTACGGGCCATGAAGCGACGTAAGGCAGCTATAAACGCATTGGCCGCAGGGTCGGAAACCAATTCCAAATGAATGGCCCTGGTGGCTTAGCAAATGAATAAAGACACGTATGATTTGGACAGAGTCCTAGATTTCTGCCCGCCATGACGGATCATGAAGGGACCACCATAATCCACTGCGCAGAAGAAAAACGGCCGGGAGGGAGTAACCCTGGGAGATGGCAAAATACCAAGCCTTTGAACTTGATATTTGGTGTTAAATCTAAGACATTTGACGCATCTACGAATGATGGATGGATGACTGCTCTCAACTTGGAACTGCTCAATCTGGAGTGGGCGTTAACACGTCGATGGTCGTGTACTGGTGTTGTCTATGAGGCTCAATGACGACGACGAAAGAAATGCTGAATAAATCCCGACACGGTCGGATCAGCGAACATACTGAATCGCCCGTGATGGCCAGAAATTGAGGTAGAAAAATGATGAGAAGCCGCTCGGTAGGGTACAAAGTTTTGAAAGAAGGTAAAAATGATGAATCCAGGCGCGGAGTGACCAAAAAAATGTTCATGAGTTAATGTTTTGGTGAAATTAAATTTGCCAGGATGAAGGAAATAATGATGAGCGAGTGGACTGTAGTTAATACATTTATTAGTTATAAAAGTTACAATTAAATTTTGGTTGGTAAAGGTTAGCTAAGCCTTTGTATGCATTATGAGATCTGAAGATCACGTTCGTTTGAAAAAGGTCACATTATAAAGATGAGGCGCTATTACGCAACATTTGTAGAAAAAACTACATTAATAAATGCTGTAGGGCCTAAGGCCTACATAATTTATCGTGACAATGAAGAAATGACAGCCGATGCAACAAGCGCAAATTACGTCTGGTGCATTCGGACGCGCGTAGCACTGTGTCGACCTGTTCGCAAAACGCGAGCGAGGCCGGAGCATGTACAGATTAGCCAACCTTTCGATTATAGAATTCCCTCATTACTGTCCAGCGGGTCAATCACCCTTTTATTTGTTCCCACACGAACAAGGTGATAGCCCCTGTTCCATAGTTCCGGGGATTTCCCCTTGAGTCACCCCCCCATTAATTTCAAATTCACACGAATTTTCAAGGCAACGAACCATTGTCAGTTTTACAATTTCTGTCCACAGCTGATTGTCGTTCAAAACCACGATTAGTGCTGGTGAAACAGTAATCGCCCGAAAAGGCGGGGAAATCATCTTCCATTAGCATGTTTTTACTTCATCATTTCTATACACTATACTTTAGTAATTGACATATAATATAATGTTATATAAGGTTGTACAGTATATTTTACGCCCTATTTAGTCCTCCGGTGATGGTAACATGCTTCGATGTTACTCATCAACACTTACCGCTATCTACAGTGACACATGCTTATACTTATAGCTAAACTTATGTCCTTCTGCCTTTACTAACACCACATTCCACAATTTATTTTCTCATCTGTTGACAACTAACAACCCCCCCAAAATCACCCATTAATCTTGTACAATAACATAATAAACATTAACCTTGAACATTTTTGCTACATTTAATTAAACAATTTGCCTTTAAATAATTTGTATAGAAAATTATAATCATTACAACTTGAACTTTCTTTAACTCTTTTTCTTTATATCAACCTTTACTTATTTATCATTTATTGTACCATTAGATTCTCCAGAAATTCAAATTCATTTTACATAACAGTTAGTTATACATTTAACATTATCACCTCAAAAGAAACAGTTCATCTTTAAATTTGCATATAAAATCATAGACATTACACTTTACTTTCAATTGACCTTTTTTCTAATCAATTATCAATTATATAGCGTTCACTACACCATTAAATTCTCCCAAAAATTTTTTTTTTAATTTGTTATTAACATTCATTATATCACATCACAAATTCAGGTTTTATCAAAAAATTTACACAACTTGCAGCTTTATTTTAGCTTTAAATTCTATTAACTCTTTTTATATCAACCTTTAATTATTTATCCTTTGTTGTTCCATTAACCCTCAACAAAAATTCAATTACATATATTCAACAACAAGAATTCAACAATCATTACAACAAATACATAATACACATATGTACTTTCTGATACATTATATAACAACCATATGACTCCACAACTAAACACATTTGTATTTTTACTCATTTACGGTTTATTATCAAGTTTAAATCTTATAAATATCGTTTAAATACATTATTAAAATCTATTTATACCTCATTAATTAATTAACTAATTCATCTCAATCAGTTTTTTACAACACCAAGTTACTTTAATTACAATAGTCAAAACAATTATAGTTCATTTATTATCACCTTCATAATTATTCTCATTATTTGTTTAGTTTGATAAAATATTATTATTATTATCATTCTTGAAATCGGTTCCTACTACATACACACATTGTTTACATCAAATACATATTACAACACAAACACAACTTATCTCACTATGAATTTATTTACAATATTTTCGTCATATTTTTTTGTTTATCACACCTCATTTCATAAAACAGTCCAGTGCAAAACCAAACTACTTACATAGTTAAACGTTCATAAAGATTAATTGTTTACCCCCCGTCATCGTATAATAACCTGGTTTTACGTCTACACCACTCATTTACAATTACAGACACATTTTTATTATTATAATTATAATAAGCATTATCATTACTTTTTTCCATTGTATCAATATAGTAACTACAAATATTATTGCATACTATCAATTCAAAATTCCTGTCAACATTGGGTATAGTAAATTCTCCATTAATATTTCCCATTAACATCAGGTAAGTTATATCATCATATTCACTTACTACATCAGTTACCTCATAAGGTAAGTAATCAATATCCCCAATCTTATCATCATTTGCTGTACTACCTATTTCGCAAGGTAAGTATTCAATATTATTAACTCTCGTAATATCTAACCTCTCTGCTAATTCGTTATAACCTCTGTTCAGCTTTAATATTTCTATCACTCTCTCTCGCTCTCTCATACATCACTTTGTATTTCCATCAAAACTCCATTGCCACTATTATTATTTATTTTACCTTCTAACACCACATTTTTAACTATATCATCATAATTACCACTAGTTATAAATTCGTCACTTACCTTCGTACTTGTACCTTCATTATTTTTGTTCTCGTTACACTCACCTGTATTATTTGTTTTGACACCACTACACCCACTTATTTGGTTTAATTCATTCTCACTTATACTTTTAAATTGATTGTTCATACTTTGATTACGCATTTTTATTTCGTTTCTTATGTTTACAGCTTCGTTATTTATGTCTATAAGTTTATTATTTACTATATTTATTTCAGATTTAATTTCATTCAAGCTTGTGCTCAAATTGTCATTATTCTTACCAAAAATCTTGTTTTGTTGTTCAAAAATCTTGTTTTGTCGTTCAAACATCTTGTTTTGTTGTTCAAACCTATTGTTTATCATTTCCATCATCAACGCTAACTGGTTAGATACTTTATTTAAAAAAATATTTCTACTACTATCTTGCGTAACATTCCACACTGATCTTGCCTCTACACTTTCATCTAAATTTTGCACTCTTATTTTTCTCTGCCATTTCGACTAAGTTGTAAATTATTAAATTTAAGTTACAACGTCGCTGTTATGGGTGCCATTTGAAGTGTTTCAAATGATTCAGTAATTAAAATATTGAAAATTCGTCCCTGTTTCGGGCGTCGTTTGAAGTATTATTCGTGAATTAAATGATTAAAATATTAAATTGTGTCACCTACCTTTATTTGGACGTCAATTGAAACATACTTAAACCTTGACGTTCTTGTGCAAATTAACCAAAGTGTCGTCTAGTGTACTCGGCAGAGAAAAACAGGTCAATGCAAATAACAAATAAATATTTATAATTTCATATAAAACATTATTTTATTTCGTTTAACTCTGTCATTCTTGCTAAACTACCACATCAAAAATTTCGTCTTTCTCTACATTTTGT
Source organism: Magicicada septendecula (assembly GCA_034769895.1). Lineage (NCBI taxonomy): Eukaryota > Metazoa > Arthropoda > Insecta > Hemiptera > Cicadidae > Magicicada > Magicicada septendecula. Next base: position 728,468,301 of record CM068368.1, on the reverse strand, counting down.
ACTCTGAAAACAGATTTTGAAATATAGTTAAAAATAAATTTCCGAATTTAATTCCATCAACATTGAGGCCGCATCCTCATTTAACAAGTACAACCAAAATTTAATATTCTCTTCTATTATATTGAACACAGACAATTACTTAACTTATATTACAATGTATTACTTAATTTATAACAAAGGCGACCAAGCATCTTACCCATTCTCTCATTCAAACACATTTAAGTTTTATGTTCCCCATAATAAAGAGCTCTTTTACATTAAATTTTCATAATTGATTGAATGTGATACATTTACGTCTTTAACAGCGTCACTGCTGCTCATGTGCTGCACTCCGCATTTTCATCACCATTTGTCCGAAAAATGTTATACTTCTTTAATTCCGATGTCACTGAGTTTAGTTAATGTTGCACTGTTTGATAGCTTTCGATTCCGGGTTTAAATCACATTTTATACTGGTTAAAAGATTTTTTCGGCTCACGAGCCTTTATGCTGAACCGCGCGGTTGTGTCACTGTAGTCAGACAACAGACGCTAACTCTATTTCCAAGATGGCCAGGCGTGCTTCATCTGCATCAACTTGCTTTCTCATTGGCCCAAAAGGCACCACGTCACCTGGTAATTAATTAATTTTCTGAGAGCGAGTTTACCGTAGTTGGCCGAGTAACAGACGACCTGGGGCTCTCGCTAAAAAGTTCGTGCTTATTCAAACGCGCGAGCAAGCAGGCGTGCGCTTGATATATTCCAGAGTACCTGCAAATGGTACTTGTTGACAGATTTTCTGAACCAACATGCGGATGGGCGTTACCTACAGGAATGTCTGTTGTTACAGATTGAGGCCTTGTGTGGGTAAATATACTGCGCCGTATTCATAATTAAACTCAAACCTATTATCCCATTCGGTCCCGTTACAATACCCCCCCAATGAGAGGTTTTCTGCCGAAACAGAAAAACTCTCATTGCTATATCCTAAGAGGATCAGTAAGGATATGGCGCCAACAACCCCCCTTTAATTTCTAAACACATCATGGGTAAACTACCCCCCTAGCTCGGCGACTATGGCTGCACCTGAACGATATTACTGGACTTCTCTATCCGAGATCCCAACACCGTAAAATCGGACAGGCACTCACCACAGTACCAACTTACCTTGTGACATTCCCAATAAAATTCTATAACTGGCCTTATACCATACCAGACCCTCAACCGAGATGTATCCCCTTACATACATGCTGGATTGCCTTTAGCAAAATACTGGGTGCGTACATATGTTCATTATCAATCTACACACTATCTCCACATATTAATTATTAAAGTAAAATTCATAAGCATTTTATATTTGCTGCTACCCAAAATTCTTTCCCCTTTTTCAACCTTAAATTTCTCTTGACGTTCAAGTCAAAGTACAGTATTTTAATTTTGTTCACATAGTGAAATTAATCTAAGTCCCTTATCAAAATCCACATCCAAGTCAATTTACATCATCTCTTTCCATTATTTAATTTCATCGCAAATTTTATATCTTTCCAAAAATTCCCAAAATCTTTTGAATAAATTTACTTTATCATTCTTATTAACTAGATGCTAACAATCATAATAAACAAATAAAAATAAACAACTTATTTCTACCATAAATTCAAAAATAACTACACTTGATTACAAAAGATGACATAAGATAAACATCATGAATCAGCTGACACCTTCTCTACCTATAGTGAATCTTAAAATTTTAAATAGAATTTCTTACTGCAAAGAAAAAATTTGTTTTTCTTCAAAAAAATTTAATTTCCAATAAAGCTATTTTGCCAATTAATAAAAATAATTATTCAATCATTTAATTAAATTGATTAACAAAAGAATCTATAACTCAATTATAAGAAACATACTACATCTCTAACACCAGTCATCAGCTGATGTCTCATGGTTAGGTGAACGACCTTACCCTAGACACACTACACAAAATTATACAATGTAAAATACATAACACATGTTTATAATTCCTACACTCTAACATAGCACAACATAATAAAACATAATAAACACCTTCTCTCCTAGAATTAATCTTTTCAAAACCAGTAAAGTCATCTATAAAATTATCATATAGAGCATCACATATTTAAATCAACTACTTCTGAACAAGTTACCTACTGGAAAACGTTAATCATCTGCCATTGTCAGAATATTTCTTAACTCAAAATACAATCATTTGGTTATCTCATCAGCTCATCCACATACTTCAGTTTAAGGTTTTAATTCGTTACTACCCTTAGTAACATCCTTCCACACACACTATGGCTCTCCTGGACTGTAGCGCCCAGTTGCTTCCACAAGAACTTAAGTTAGGGAGGAATTTTGTCATCTCCTGTCCTTGCTTGGGCCATACATTTTTTTAAATTCAGATATCATAATACCTTATTATGTCACAACCTTACAGCGGGTGTTCTTGAGTTAATGTTTTGGTGAAATTAAATTTGCCAGGATGAAGGAAATAATGACGAGCGAGTGGACTGTAGTTAATACATTTATTAGTTATAAATGTTACAATTAAATTTTGATTGGTAAAGGTTAGCTAAGCCTTTGTTGCATTATGAGATCTGAAGATCACGTTAGTTTGAAAAAGGTCACATTATAAAGATGAGGTGCTATTACGCAACATTTGAAGAAAAAGCTACATTAATAAATGCTGTAGGGCCTAAGGCCTACATAATTTGTCGTGACAATGAAAAAATGAAGAAATGACAGCCGATGCAACAAGAGCAAATTACGTCTGCTGCATTCGGACGCGCGTAGCACTGTGTCGACCTGTTCGCAAAACGCGAGCGAGGCCGGAGCATGTACAGATTAGCCAACCTTTCGATTATAGAATTCCCATATTACTGTCCATAACTGTATTATAATACATTTTCTAATAATTTATATTATAAGAAAACACAACGTACGTTCTTAATAATAGATATCAACCAACAGTAAGTTGTATTGATCATTGACATTGAAATGTTTGATAACAGTTAAACTGCTCAGATATAAAACCTCAATAATGATGATAACATTAAACAGGCCACAGTTGGCTTACAAACTGATTTATACATGAGTATAAATGTGCATGAATTAACAAAGATTTATACAATATAATACAATATAAAACATGAATAATGAATAGTCTGATAATGCTTGATGATGAATACTCGGTGACTCATCACATGATGGGTCCGATACAAATAGCAAATATTTTATGCAAGTCATGATTGATAGTGTAAGCCAGTCATGGCCAGCTGATTTATACATAGTAGTATTGAATACAAAATGCATAGACAAAATTATTACAAAAATTATATGCATGTAATAACATAGATTTAGCATAACGCTGTAATATAATAATCAAATAGTGCATGCTATACCACAATTGCAAGAATGCACAATAAATTGACATGTGAAAACAGATTATACAATGTTGAATAGTTGCAAGTACATAAACGTAATGACATGTATGTCATAATCACAAGCATGTATACTAATATATGTGTAATACGTGATCGCAAAATACAAATACAAAATATGTATAAAAATATATGCGCGGAGCATGATCATAGACAGTAAATGCGGGTAGAATAATGTGGTTTACATAGATACAAAGTACATGATAAAATACAATAGAAACATATGTGTTGCATAATTACAACTACATGAATACAGGCATGACAGTATATAATAGTATAAGTGACAAGTACAGTAAATGTGTTCATACAAAACGTAATGCATGTGTTGAGCACTTACAAGTAACACATAAAATTCATGGAATAGTAAAATAGCAATGCACAAATATTAACAAAAATGTGCAGCAAATATGCATACATGGTTTGTATAGCTCCAAATCCATGTGAATATTGTATAACAAAATCTATAACATAAGAACAAATACCACTAATGACATGACACATAAACCACTACCAATAAAAGTATGAGTATACAAAGGACATAGTATATGTCTTACAAAATTATCAATACATATAAATACAAGAATAAGTAAAGTATACCACCATGACAATATAATAAGTATAAATATAATAACATAGTGCATGTTTGTAGAATTACAAGCTACATGCGAATTTAATACATGAGATACGCAAATGCGATATCAACATAAAAATGTTTGTGATAGCACATATCACTATAATTGAAGTCAGCCAAATTATCAAACAATTAAGTAATGAAGGCGCGTGGCCAGATAAAATATAGCATTGTGCTAAGTAAATAACAATGACATCGTGTCTAGGCCTCGTCCCGCGCTGGCAACAAACAACTTGTGAATTGGTCTGCGAAATGTGCCAACAGGCGTACGAACGTCAACTACTCTGATTAAATTGTCTGGTCCGGGAAATGTGGCTGTGATTACACCAAATTTCCATGCTAATGGAGGCAAGTTATCCTCGATCAGCAGTACCAGGTCACCAATGGAAACGTTTTCCTTTGCGAATTTCCATTTGTGACGCTGTTGCAATTGGTGTAGGTAGTCGCGCGACCATGATTTCCAAATAGCTTGGACAAACTTCTGGAGAAGTTGCCAACGGCCGAGACGAGAGATGGGGACGTGTGACAAATCAGGATCGGGTATTGCCGTTAATGGTGCACAAATTAAAAAAAGGCCAGGGGTAAGTGGCACTGGATCGTTTGCATCCGATGAAATGGCAAATAATGGACGTGAGTTTAGACAGGCCTTAACCTGTGACAAAACCGTAGTAAACTCCTCGAATGTGAGTATGGACTTGACGACAACGCGGCACAAGTGATACTTCAAACCTTTTATACCGCTCTCCCAAAGACCACCAAAATGAGGTGACGATGGAGGAATGAATGACCATTTAATACCATGAGAAGTTGCAAATGATTGGATTGTTGAGGTGGCATCTTTTTTATGCCAGAGACTGTAAAGGTCATGCAAAACGTTGCGGGCCTTCCTAAAGTTCGTGCCATTGTCAGAATATAACTGGCTAGGTATGCCCCTACGGGCCATGAAGCGACGTAAGGCAGCTATAAACGCATTGGCCGCAGGGTCGGAAACCAATTCCAAATGAATGGCCCTGGTGGCTTAGCAAATGAATAAAGACACGTATGATTTGGACAGAGTCCTAGATTTCTGCCCGCCATGACGGATCATGAAGGGACCACCATAATCCACTGCGCAGAAGAAAAACGGCCGGGAGGGAGTAACCCTGGGAGATGGCAAAATACCAAGCCTTTGAACTTGATATTTGGTGTTAAATCTAAGACATTTGACGCATCTACGAATGATGGATGGATGACTGCTCTCAACTTGGAACTGCTCAATCTGGAGTGGGCGTTAACACGTCGATGGTCGTGTACTGGTGTTGTCTATGAGGCTCAATGACGACGACGAAAGAAATGCTGAATAAATCCCGACACGGTCGGATCAGCGAACATACTGAATCGCCCGTGATGGCCAGAAATTGAGGTAGAAAAATGATGAGAAGCCGCTCGGTAGGGTACAAAGTTTTGAAAGAAGGTAAAAATGATGAATCCAGGCGCGGAGTGACCAAAAAAATGTTCATGAGTTAATGTTTTGGTGAAATTAAATTTGCCAGGATGAAGGAAATAATGATGAGCGAGTGGACTGTAGTTAATACATTTATTAGTTATAAAAGTTACAATTAAATTTTGGTTGGTAAAGGTTAGCTAAGCCTTTGTATGCATTATGAGATCTGAAGATCACGTTCGTTTGAAAAAGGTCACATTATAAAGATGAGGCGCTATTACGCAACATTTGTAGAAAAAACTACATTAATAAATGCTGTAGGGCCTAAGGCCTACATAATTTATCGTGACAATGAAGAAATGACAGCCGATGCAACAAGCGCAAATTACGTCTGGTGCATTCGGACGCGCGTAGCACTGTGTCGACCTGTTCGCAAAACGCGAGCGAGGCCGGAGCATGTACAGATTAGCCAACCTTTCGATTATAGAATTCCCATATTACTGTCCATAACTGTATTATAATACATTTTCTAATAATTTATATTATAAGAAAACACAACGTACGTTCTTAATAATAGATATCAACCAACAGTAAGTTGTATTGATCATTGACATTGAAATGTTTGATAACAGTTAAACTGCTCAGATATAAAACCTCAATAATGATGATAACATTAAACAGGCCACAGTTGGCTTACAAACTGATTTATACATGAGTATAAATGTGCATGAATTAACAAAGATTTATACAATATAATACAATATAAAACATGAATAATGAATAGTCTGATAATGCTTGATGATGAATACTCGGTGACTCATCACATGATGGGTCCGATACAAATAGCAAATATTTTATGCAAGTCATGATTGATAGTGTAAGCCAGTCATGGCCAGCTGATTTATACATAGTAGTATTGAATACAAAATGCATAGACAAAATTATTACAAAAATTATATGCATGTAATAACATAGATTTAGCATAACGCTGTAATATAATAATCAAATAGTGCATGCTATACCACAATTGCAAGAATGCACAATAAATTGACATGTGAAAACAGATTATACAATGTTGAATAGTTGCAAGTACATAAACGTAATGACATGTATGTCATAATCACAAGCATGTATACTAATATATGTGTAATACGTGATCGCAAAATACAAATACAAAATATGTATAAAAATATATGCGCGGAGCATGATCATAGACAGTAAATGCGGGTAGAATAATGTGGTTTACATAGATACAAAGTACATGATAAAATACAATAGAAACATATGTGTTGCATAATTACAACTACATGAATACAGGCATGACAGTATATAATAGTATAAGTGACAAGTACAGTAAATGTGTTCATACAAAACGTAATGCATGTGTTGAGCACTTACAAGTAACACATAAAATTCATGGAATAGTAAAATAGCAATGCACAAATATTAACAAAAATGTGCAGCAAATATGCATACATGGTTTGTATAGCTCCAAATCCATGTGAATATTGTATAACAAAATCTATAACATAAGAACAAATACCACTAATGACATGACACATAAACCACTACCAATAAAAGTATGAGTATACAAAGGACATAGTATATGTCTTACAAAATTATCAATACATATAAATACAAGAATAAGTAAAGTATACCACCATGACAATATAATAAGTATAAATATAATAACATAGTGCATGTTTGTAGAATTACAAGCTACATGCGAATTTAATACATGAGATACGCAAATGCGATATCAACATAAAAATGTTTGTGATAGCACATATCACTATAATTGAAGTCAGCCAAATTATCAAACAATTAAGTAATGAAGGCGCGTGGCCAGATAAAATATAGCATTGTGCTAAGTAAATAACAATGACATCGTGTCTAGGCCTCGTCCCGCGCTGGCAACAAACAACTTGTGAATTGGTCTGCGAAATGTGCCAACAGGCGTACGAACGTCAACTACTCTGATTAAATTGTCTGGTCCGGGAAATGTGGCTGTGATTACACCAAATTTCCATGCTAATGGAGGCAAGTTATCCTCGATCAGCAGTACCAGGTCACCAATGGAAACGTTTTCCTTTGCGAATTTCCATTTGTGACGCTGTTGCAATTGGTGTAGGTAGTCGCGCGACCATGATTTCCAAATAGCTTGGACAAACTTCTGGAGAAGTTGCCAACGGCCGAGACGAGAGATGGGGACGTGTGACAAATCAGGATCGGGTATTGCCGTTAATGGTGCACAAATTAAAAAAAGGCCAGGGGTAAGTGGCACTGGATCGTTTGCATCCGATGAAATGGCAAATAATGGACGTGAGTTTAGACAGGCCTTAACCTGTGACAAAACCGTAGTAAACTCCTCGAATGTGAGTATGGACTTGACGACAACGCGGCACAAGTGATACTTCAAACCTTTTATACCGCTCTCCCAAAGACCACCAAAATGAGGTGACGATGGAGGAATGAATGACCATTTAATACCATGAGAAGTTGCAAATGATTGGATTGTTGAGGTGGCATCTTTTTTATGCCAGAGACTGTAAAGGTCATGCAAAACGTTGCGGGCCTTCCTAAAGTTCGTGCCATTGTCAGAATATAACTGGCTAGGTATGCCCCTACGGGCCATGAAGCGACGTAAGGCAGCTATAAACGCATTGGCCGCAGGGTCGGAAACCAATTCCAAATGAATGGCCCTGGTGGCTTAGCAAATGAATAAAGACACGTATGATTTGGACAGAGTCCTAGATTTCTGCCCGCCATGACGGATCATGAAGGGACCACCATAATCCACTGCGCAGAAGAAAAACGGCCGGGAGGGAGTAACCCTGGGAGATGGCAAAATACCAAGCCTTTGAACTTGATATTTGGTGTTAAATCTAAGACATTTGACGCATCTACGAATGATGGATGGATGACTGCTCTCAACTTGGAACTGCTCAATCTGGAGTGGGCGTTAACACGTCGATGGTCGTGTACTGGTGTTGTCTATGAGGCTCAATGACGACGACGAAAGAAATGCTGAATAAATCCCGACACGGTCGGATCAGCGAACATACTGAATCGCCCGTGATGGCCAGAAATTGAGGTAGAAAAATGATGAGAAGCCGCTCGGTAGGGTACAAAGTTTTGAAAGAAGGTAAAAATGATGAATCCAGGCGCGGAGTGACCAAAAAAATGTTCATGAGTTAATGTTTTGGTGAAATTAAATTTGCCAGGATGAAGGAAATAATGATGAGCGAGTGGACTGTAGTTAATACATTTATTAGTTATAAAAGTTACAATTAAATTTTGGTTGGTAAAGGTTAGCTAAGCCTTTGTATGCATTATGAGATCTGAAGATCACGTTCGTTTGAAAAAGGTCACATTATAAAGATGAGGCGCTATTACGCAACATTTGTAGAAAAAACTACATTAATAAATGCTGTAGGGCCTAAGGCCTACATAATTTATCGTGACAATGAAGAAATGACAGCCGATGCAACAAGCGCAAATTACGTCTGGTGCATTCGGACGCGCGTAGCACTGTGTCGACCTGTTCGCAAAACGAGAGCGAGGCCGGAGCATGTACAGATTAGCCAACCTTTCGATTATAGAATTCCCTCATTACTGTCCAGCGGGTCAATCACCCTTTTATTTGTTCCCACACGAACAAGGTGATAGCCCCTGTTCCATAGTTCCGGGGATTTCCCCTTGAGTCACCCCCCCATTAATTTCAAATTCACACGAATTTTCAAGGCAACGAACCATTGTCAGTTTTACAATTTCTGTCCACAGCTGATTGTCGTTCAAAACCACGATTAGTGCTGGTGAAACAGTAATCGCCCGAAAAGGCGGGGAAATCATCTTCCATTAGCATGTTTTTACTTCATCATTTCTATACACTATACTTTAGTAATTGACATATAATATAATGTTATATAAGGTTGTACAGTATATTTTACGCCCTATTTAGTCCTCCGGTGATGGTAACATGCTTCGATGTTACTCATCAACACTTACCGCTATCTACAGTGACACATGCTTATACTTATAGCTAAACTTATGTCCTTCTGCCTTTACTAACACCACATTCCACAATTTATTTTCTCATCTGTTGACAACTAACAACCCCCCCAAAATCACCCATTAATCTTGTACAATAACATAATAAACATTAACCTTGAACATTTTTGCTACATTTAATTAAACAATTTACCTTTAAATAATTTGTATAGAAAATTATAATCATTACAACTTGAACTTTCTTTAACTCTTTTTCTTTATATCAACCTTTACTTATTTATCATTTATTGTACCATTAGATTCTCCAGAAATTCAAATTCATTTTACATAACAGTTAGTTATACATTTAACATTATCACCTCAAAAGAAACAGTTCATCTTTAAATTTGCATATAAAATCATAGACATTACACTTTACTTTCAATTGACCTTTTTTCTAATCAATTATCAATTATATAGCGTTCACTACACCATTAAATTCTCCCAAAAATTTTTTTTTTAATTTGTTATTAACATTCATTATATCACATCACAAATTCAGGTTTTATCAAAAAATTTACACAACTTGCAGCTTTATTTTAGCTTTAAATTCTATTAACTCTTTTTATATCAACCTTTAATTATTTATCCTTTGTTGTTCCATTAACCCTCAACAAAAATTCAATTACATATATTCAACAACAAGAATTCAACAATCATTACAACAAATACATAATACACATATGTACTTTCTGATACATTATATAACAACCATATGACTCCACAACTAAACACATTTGTATTTTTACTCATTTACGGTTTATTATCAAGTTTAAATCTTATAAATATCGTTTAAATTCATTATTAAAATCTATTTATACCTCATTAATTAATTAACTAATTCATCTCAATCAGTTTTTTACAACACCAAGTTACTTTAATTACAATAGTCAAAACAATTATAGTTCATTTATTATCACCTTCATAATTATTCTCATTATTTGTTTAGTTTGATAAAATATTATTATTATTATCATTCTTGAAATCGGTTCCTACTACATACACACATTGTTTACATCAAATACATATTACAACACAAACACAACTTATCTCACTATGAATTTATTTACAATATTTTCGTCATATTTTTTTGTTTATCACACCTCATTTCATAAAACAGTCCAGTGCAAAACCAAACTACTTACATAGTTAAACGTTCATAAAGATTAATTGTTTACCCCCCGTCATCGTATAATAACCTGGTTTTACGTCTACACCACTCATTTACAATTACAGACACATTTTTATTATTATAATTATAATAAGCATTATCATTACTTTTTTCCATTGTATCAATATAGTAACTACAAATATTATTGCATACTATCAATTCAAAATTCCTGTCAACATTGGGTATAGTAAATTCTCCATTAATATTTCCCATTAACATCAGGTAAGTTATATCATCATATTCACTTACTACATCAGTTACCTCATAAGGTAAGTAATCAATATCCCCAATCTTATCATCATTTGCTGTACTACCTATTTCGCAAGGTAAGTATTCAATATTATTAACTCTCGTAATATCTAACCTCTCTGCTAATTCGTTATAACCTCTGTTCAGCTTAAATATTTCTATCACTCTCTCTCGCTCTCTCATACATCACTTTGTATTTCCATCAAAACTCCATTGCCACTATTATTATTTATTTTACCTTCTAACACCACATTTTTAATTATATCATCATAATTACCACTAGTTATAAATTCGTCACTTACCTTCGTACTTGTACCTTCATTATTTTTGTTCTCGTTACACTCACCTGTATTATTTGTTTTGACACCACTACACCCACTTATTTGGTTTAATTCATTCTCACTTATACTTTTAAATTGATTGTTCATACTTTGATTACGCATTTTTATTTCGTTTCTTATGTTTACAGCTTCGTTATTTATGTCTATAAGTTTATTATTTACTATATTTATTTCAGATTTAATTTCATTCAAGCTTGTGCTCAAATTGTCATTATTCTTACCAAAAATCTTGTTTTGTTGTTCAAAAATCTTGTTTTGTCGTTCAAACATCTTGTTTTGTTGTTCAAACCTATTGTTTATCATTTCCATCATCAACGCTAACTGGTTAGATACTTTATTTAAAAAAATATTTCTACTACTATCTTGCGTAACATTCCACACTGATCTTGCCTCTACACTTTCATCTAAATTTTGCACTCTTATTTTTCTCTGCCATTTCGACTAAGTTGTAAATTATTAAATTTAAGTTACAACGTCGCTGTTATGGGTGCCATTTGAAGTGTTTCAAATGATTCAGTAATTAAAATATTGAAAATTCGTCCCTGTTTCGGGCGTCGTTTGAAGTATTATTCGTGAATTAAATGATTAAAATATTAAATTGTGTAACCTACCTTTATTTGGACGTCAATTGAAACATACTTAAACCTTGACGTTCTTGTGCAAATAAACCAAAGTGTCGTCTAGTGTACTCGGCAGAGAAAAACAGGTCAATGCAAATAACAAATAAATATTTATAATTTCATATAAAACATTATTTTATTTCGTTTAACTCTGTCATTCTTGCTAAACTACCACATCAAAAATTTCGTCTTTCTCTACATTTTGTACTCTGAAAACAGATTTTGAAATATAGTTAAAAATAAATTTCCGAATTTAATTCCAATCAACATTGAGGCCGCATCCACATTTAACAAGTACAACCAAAATTTAATATTCTCTTCTATTATATTGAACACAGACAATTACTTAACTTATATTACAATGTATTACTTAATTTATAACAAAGGCGACCAAGCATATTACCCATTCTCTCATTCAAACACATTTAAGTTTTATGTTCCCCATAATAAAGAGCTCTTTTACATTAAATTTTCATAATTGATTGAATGTGATACATTTACGTCTTTAACAGCGTCACTGCTGCTCATGTGCTGCACTCCGCATTTTCATCACCATTTGTCCGAAAAATGTTATACTTCTTTAATTCCGATGTCACTGAGTTTAGTTAATGTTGTACTGTTTGATAGCTTTCGATTCCGGGTTTAAATCACATTTTATACTGGTTAAAAGATTTTTTCGGCTCACGAGCCTTTATGCTGAACCGCGCGGTTGTGTCACTGTAGTCAGACAACAGACGCTAACTCTATTTCCAAGATGGCCAGGCGTGCTTCATCTGCATCAACTTGCTTTCTCATTGGCCCAAAAGGCACCACGTCACCTGGTAATTAATTAATTTTCTGAGAGCGAGTTTACCGTAGTTGGCCGAGTAACAGACGACCTGGGGCTCTCGCTAAAAAGTTCGTGCTTATTCAAACGCGCGAGCAAGCAGGCGTGCGCTTGATATATTCCAGAGTACCTGCAAATGGTACTTGTTGACAGATTTTCTGAACCAACATGCGGATGGGCGTTACCTACAGGAATGTCTGTTGTTACAGATTGAGGCCTTGTGCGGGTAAATATACTGCGCCGTATTCATAATTAAACTCAAACCTATTATCCCATTCGGTCCCGTTACAATACCCCCCCAATGAGAGGTTTTCTGCCGAAACAGAAAAACTCTCGTTGCTATATCCTAAGAGGATCAGTAAGGATATGGCGCCAACAACCCCCCTTTAATTTCTAAACACATCATGGGTAAACTACCCCCCTAGCTCGGCGACTATGGCTGCACCTGAACGATATTACTGGACTTCTCTATCCGAGATCCCAACACCGTAAAATCGGACAGGCACTCACCACAGTACCACCTTACCTTGTGACATTCCCAATAAAATTCTATAACTGGCCTTATACCATACCAGACCCTCAACCGAGATGTATCCCCTTACATACATGCTGGATTGCCTTTAGCAAAATACTGGGTGCGTACATATATTCATTATCAATCTACACACTATCTCCACATATTAATTATTAAAGTAAAATTCATAAGCATTTTATATTTGCTGCTACCCAAAATTCATTCCCCTTTTTCAACCTTAAATTTCTCTTGACGTTCAAGTCAAAGTACAGTATTTTAATTTTGTTCACATAGTGAAATTAATCTAAGTCCCTTATCAAAATCCACATCCAAGTCAATTTACATCATCTCTTTCCATTAGTTAATTTCATCGCAAATTTTATATCTTTCCAAAAATTCCCAAAATCTTTTGAATAAATTTACTTTATCATTCTTATTAACTAGATGCTAACAATCATAATAAACAAATAAAAATAAACAACTTATTTCTACCATAAATTCAAAAATAACTACACTTGATTACAAAAGATGACATAAGATAAACATCATGAATCAGCTGACACCTTCTCTACCTATAGTGAATCTTAAAATTTTAAATAGAATTTCTTACTGCAAAGAAAAAATTTTTTTTTCTAAAAAAAAATTTAATTTCCAATAAAGCTATTTTGCCAATTAATAAAAATAATTATTCAATCATTTAATTAAATTGATTAACAAAAGAATCTATAACTCAATTATAAGAAACATACTACATCTCTAACACCAGTCATCAGCTGATGTCTCATGGTTAGGTGAACGACCTTACCCTAGACACACTACACAAAATTATACAATGTAAAATACATAACACATGTTTATAATTCCTACACTCTAACATAGCACAACATAATAAAACATAATAAACACCTTCTCTCCTAGAATTAATCTTTTCAAAACCAGTAAAGTCATCTATAAAATTATCATATAGAGCATCACATATTTAAATCAACTACTTCTGAACAAGTTATCTACTGGAAAACGTTAATCATCTGCCATTGTCAGAATATTTCTTAACTCAAAATACAATCATTTGGTTATCTCATCAGCTCATCCACATACTTCAGTTTAAGGTTTTAATTCGTTACTACCCTTAGTAACATCCTTCCACACACACTATGGCTCTCCTGGACTGTAGCGCCCAGTTGCTTCCACAAGAACTTAAGTTAGAGAGGAATTTTGTCATCTCCTGTCCTTGCTTGGGCCATACATTTTTTTAAATTCAGATATCATAATACCTTATTATGTCACAACCTTACAGCGGGTGTTCTTGAGTTAATGTTTTGGTGAAATTAAATTTGCCAGGATGAAGGAAATAATGACGAGCGAGTGGACTGTAGTTAATACATTTATTAGTTATAAATGTTACAATTAAATTTTGATTGGTAAAGGTTAGCTAAGTCTTTGTTGCATTATGAGATCTGAAGATCACGTTAGTTTGAAAAAGGTCACATTATAAAGATGAGGTGCTATTACGCAACATTTGAAGAAAAAGCTACATTAATAAATGCTGTAGGGCCTAAGGCCTACATAATTTGTCGTGACAATGAAAAAATGAAGAAATGACAGCCGATGCAACAAGCGCAAATTACGTCTGCTGCATTCGGACGCGCGTAGCACTGTGTCGACCTGTTCGCAAAACGCGAGCGAGGCCGGAGCATGTACAGATTAGCCAACCTTTCGATTATAGAATTCCCATATTACTGTCCATAACTGTATTATAATACATTTTCTAATAATTTATATTATAAGAAAACACAACGTACGTTCTTAATAATAGATATCAACCAACAGTAAGTTGTATTGATCATTGACATTGAAATGTTTGATAACAGTTATAGCTCCAAATCCATGTAAATATTATATAACAAAATCTATAACATAAGAACAAATACCACTAATGACATGACACATAAACCACTACCAATAAAAGTATGAGTATACAAAGGACATAGTATATGTCTTACAAAATTATCAATACATATAAATACAAGAATAAGTAAAGTATACCACCATGACAATATAATAAGTATAAATATAAAAACATAGTGCATGTTTGTAGAATTACAAGCTACATGCAAATTTAATATATGAGATACGCAAATGCGATATCAACATAAAAATGTTTGTGATAGCACATATCACCATAATTGAAGTCAGCCAAATTATCAAACAATTAAGTAATGAAGGCTCGTGGCCAGATAAAATATAGCATTGTGCTAAGTAATTACATTGACATCGTGTCTAGGCCTCGTCCCGCGCTGGCAACAAACATAACTTGTGAATTGGTCTGCGAAAGGTGCCAACAGGCGTACGAACGTCAACTACTCTGATTAAATTGTCTGGTCCGGGAAATGTGGCTGTGATTACACCAAATTTCCATGCTAATGGAGGCAAGTTATCCTCGATCAGCAGTACCAGGTCACCAATGGAAACGTTTTCCTTTGCGAATTTCCATTTGTGTCGCTGTTGCAATTGGTGTAGGTAGTCGCGCGACCATGATTTCCAAATAGCTTGGACAAACTTCTGGAGAAGTTGCCAACGGCCGAGACGAGAGATGGGGACGTGTGACAAATCAGGATCGGGTATTGCCGTTAATGGTGCACAAATTAAAAAATGGCCAGGGGTAAGTGGCACTGGATCGTTTGGATCCGATGAAACGGCAAATAATGGACGTGAGTTTAGACAGGCCTCAACCTGTGACAAAACCGTAGTAAACTCCTCGAATGTGAGTATGGACTTGATGACAACGCGGCGCAAGTGATACTTCAAACCTTTTATACCGCTCTCCCAAAGACCACCAAAATGAGGTGACGATGGAGGAATGAATGACCATTAATACCATGAGAAGTTGCAAATGATTGGATTGTTGAGGTGGCATCTTTTTTATGCCAGAGATTGTAAAGGTCATGCAAAACGCATTGGCCGTAATGTCGGAAACCAATTCCAAATGAATGGCCCTGGTGGCTAAGCAAATGAATAAAGACACGTATGATTTGGACAGAGTCCTAGATTTCTGCCCGCCATGACGGGTCATGTAGGGGCCACCATAATTCACTGCGCAGAACAAAAACGGCCGGGAGGGAGTAACCCTGGGAGATGGCAAAATACCAAGCCTTTGAACTTGATATTTGGTGTTAAATCTAAGACATTTGACGCATCTACGAATGATGGAACGAATGACTATCTTGGCGTTAATGATCCACCAGCGTTGACGAAGTGAATGATGGACAAGTTGAGCACCAGCGTGGAGGAGACGAATATGCTCACTCTCGATTATAAGGCGAGTGATATGGGCCGATGGATGCAAGACAGTAGGATGCTTATTGTCATAGGGTAGTTGCGACTGCTGTAGGCGTCCGCCGACACGTATGATGCCAAGCTCATCAAGAAATGGGTCCAGAGAAGACAGTTTACTCCTAATAGAGACAGAAGCCCCATTTCGAAGGCAATTAAGCTCAGTAGCAAAGTGTATCGACTGGGATTGCTTTATGAAAATGTTAAGAGTGGAATGAATTTCGGTGGGTGTAAGAACACCCGAGATTTTCTCTGCCCTAGAGGGTCTAGTATTTTTGATGAATCGAAAGCAATAAGCGTACACGCGGGTCGTTGGTGCAACGAGGAAAAGTCCTTAGAAAGATCAATAGGTAGGGTAGAAATTAGAGAAAGTTTGGGGGTTTGTTTCTCCTCAACAGAGCATTCAGGAAGCGACACATTAGAAGGTAAGAAAGGTGAAAAAAGATTGGGTTCAGAAGATTGAGACAGACAAGCGGGACGATGCCACCAAAGCGAACAATCGCGCAAAACGTCAGGGAGACATCCTCTAGAAATAATGTCAGCAGGATTATGTTGCGAATTAATATGATGCCATGTGTAGGTTTCAGTGAGACGCTGAATCTCAGCAACACGATTAGCGACGTAGGTTTTCCACCTAGAAGACTGAGCATGAATCCAATAGAGAGATACGATGGAGTCAGAGTACAGGTGAACGCTATTGACAAAGGAATGGAGAGCAGGGGTGACCTTAAATAGAAGTCGCGATAACAAAAAACAAGCACAGAGTTCAATGCGGGGTAATGACACCTGTCGTAGTGGAGCCACGCGAGTTTTAGAACACAAAAGGTGACAAGAGGCCGTTAAATCTTGATAAATAACCCTAACGTAAATACAACATCCATAACCCTTTTCAGAGGCATCCCCAAAACCATGTAATTCAACTAGCTTGGTCTCAGACTTGCTACGTATGGAGCGTGGGACAATGATTTTACCAATTAAATACAACTTATCGGATAACGAACGCCAATACAAATATAATTGCTCAGAAATTGGCTCATCCCAACCAAGATTGCACAACCACAGTTGCTGCATAAACTGTTTATAAAGAAAAACAATTGGACCAATGAGTCCCAATGGGTCGTAGATACCCGCCATAATTGACAGGATTCTCCTCTTAGAAATACTTGACTCGACTGGAAAGGACTTGATGTTAAACAAGAATGAATCTGTAGAGTTGTTCCAAAGAATGCACAACGTACGCACATTGCCTTGTTTGTTTAATCGAAGTGATAAATTATTATGCTCAGTGACCACATTTGGTTGATTTGATGCCCATTTATGTAGAGTAAAGCCATATTGACTCAACAACGTACCTAAGTCAGATTTCAACCTGGTTAGATTAGGAATGGTGTCTGCACCGGTTAACAAATCATCGACATAAAAATCATTGATTATAGCTGAAGCAGCGTCAGGAAAAGAAACTTCATTATCCTTACCAATCTGAATAAGGCAGCGAGTAGCCAAAAACGAAGCACTAGCAGTACCGTATGTTACGGTTCGCAGCACAAAATGTTTAAACTGTTCAAGCGGAGAATTACGCCACAGAATACGTTGGTAATGACAATCGTTATCAGACACTAGAATTTGTCGATACATCTTCTCGATGTCAGCGATCCGAACATAGTTGTGCATGCAAAATCGCAAAAGAATAGAGAAAAGATCTTGTTGGACATTTGGGCCCACTAACAAAATATCATTGAGAGATAGACCATTGGTAGTTTTGGCCGAACCATCAAAAACGACGCGAAGTTTAGTCGTGGAACTAGAATGTTTGAAAACGGCATGGTGAGGCAAATAGTAGGTATTTGAAACCTTGGAATTAACAGAACAATCGTCAACCAGCGCCATGTGGCCAAGATCCCTATATTCTTGAATAAAATTTGCATATTCACGCGCAAGCTCAGAATCACGCTTGAACCTGCCTTCTAAACTTAAAAATCTCGCTTCAGCGGTAGCATATGACTCACCCAACTGGGAATTATCAGACCCGAATGGTAATGAGACAACAAACCTATCTTCATCATTACGATGAGTGGACTTAACAAAATGTTCCTCTCAAACTGAATCGTTAATAGTGGGTGCATTATCAAGGACGGTTTCAGTCTCCCAAAACTTCTCAAGAGACGGTAAAATTTGAATATCGTTGTTTCTTGCCAAGAACGAAACAGCGGGACCTTTAGAATGACAATGTTTGGGCAAAATGCCTGCTAGAATGTAGCCTAACTTAGTTTCTTGTATAATAGGAAAGTTAGGACCACGAACATATTTGTTAGCTAGAATCAAGTCTAAATAAAACTGCGCTCCTAACAGTATGTCTATGTCAGCTGATACGTTGAAATGTGGGTCAGCAAGGAAAATGTTATCAGGGATATTAAAATGATTTATGTCGAAAGATTGTGCTGGAAGTTCATGAGTCAAGGCAGATAAGACCGCACACGGAGCGTTAAAGCTGAACCTTTGATAGCGAGAAACAATACGAATTGATGCCAAATTAGTGGCGCAACATGTCGCATTATTAATACCTGAAATTGGTATAGTATTAGATTTAGTCAAGTTATGTTGCAATTTTTTAGCAAATGATTCAGTACCAAAGTTTGCTTGTGACCCTGCATCTAACAAAACTCGTGCAAGTTGTCTGTTACCAGCACGGTCGATGACGAACACGACGGCTGTAGACAAAATAACATTGTTTGCTGATTGAAGCTTAAATGAACAATAATTACTACTGCTGGCAGAACCTTGTTTCGACACATTATTTATATGCAGCAATGTATGGTGTCATCTGGAACAGATCTTACATGATTGTTTGACCTTGCAATTAGGTGAAAAATGATCTGGTCTTAAACAATTGGCGCAGCATTTATGCTTTAATATAAATTGCCCTCGTTCCGATATACTTAAATTGCGAAATTTGTCACACATATAAATTGGGTGACTCGCCTTGCAGCATGGGCATGAATAATTATTTGAAGTCGAATGATAACTTTTAAATGCAGTGCTGCCAGCAGAGTTTCGTAATTTATGTTTTTCAGACTTATTACTAAATTTTAAAGTTGGTTTGTTAAGCTGCTGTCCAGCTTCTATCGATAATGTGTTTTCTAATAATTGTCTACGACCGTTTAAAAACTGTATAATCTCTGAAAATTAGGATGATTTTCAGGATCTATAGATTCTTTCCATAATTTAAATGTGGAATGGTCAAGTTTTGCTGGCAATAGCTGTACAGTAATGAGTTCAAATGAATCCACTGACAATTGCATAGCTGTCAGCGAATTGACAAAAGACGTTATCGTATTTATAAATTCTGCTAAGCTCTGTACAGAGTCTTTGGTTGTAGACTTCACTTCTAGTAAATTTTGAATGTAATATTTAGCTATTATGAATTTATTATCATATCTAGCGGACAGCAAACTTAACGCTATTGAATAGTTTTCATTACAAATAGGCAAGGCCTTAATTAGATATAATGGTTCATTTTTGAGAGATGAATATAAGTAATGTAGTTTTTGCACTGAAGTTAAATCAGATCTGGCATGTACCAAGTCTAGGAATATTGAGTAAAAGTGCTGCCATTCTAGAATGTTGCCTGTGAATCAGGGCAAACTTATAGGTTTTAATTGCATATTACTGGTTAATACTTGAGATTCAGTCTGAATTTTGAAAGTGTCTATTAATTGTAAGATGTTAGCTTCGGTTAAATATAAAACTTCTTCAACATCGACTCTGTCCTCTTGGGCAGCGTTTATGTCCTTAGAAATTAATTCAATTTCAGACTGTACCTCATCATATTTTATTGCTAAACTCTTTAGACTGTCTAGTCTAACAGTTAAAAAATGTTTAGTGTTACTGTTTTTGTCAAAATTAAGTAATGCGGAATTGATTCGCACTATGGCAGACTTTAAGCCGCCTCTCTTTCTAACCAACACTCTTAAGCCTTCTTCCGTCATTTTACGCACCTTTTACTGATGGCGTTGATGTCGTACCTTCTGTGAGATGTCCTGCAGCGTTGAGGCCGTGGAGTAGATGGCAGACACGCACGGACTGGATGGATGACTGCTCTCAACTTGGAACTGCTCAATCTGGAGTAGGCGTTAACACGTGGATGGTCATGTACTGGTGTTGTCTATGAGGCTCAATGACGACGACGAAAGAAATGCTGAATAAATCCCGATACGGTCGGATCAGCGAACATACTGAATCGCCCGTGATGGCCAGAAATTGAGGTAGAAAAATGATGAGAAACCTCATTTAGGGTATAAAGTTTGAAAGAAGGTAAAAATGATGAATCCAGGCGCGGAGTGACCAAAAAGATGTTCATTAGTTAATGTTTTGGTGAAATTAAAGTTGCCAGGAAGAAGGAAATAATGGTGAGCGAGTGAACTGTAGTTAATACATTTATTAGTTATAAATGTTACAATTAAATTTTGATTGGTAAAGGTTAGCTAAGCCTTTGTATGCATTATGAGATCTGAAGATCACGTTCGTTTGAAAAAGGTCACATTATAAAGATGAGGCGCTATTACGCAACATTTGAAGAAAAAACTACATTAATAAATGCTGTAGGGCCTAAGGCCTACATAATTTATCGTGACAATGAAAAAATGAAGAAATGACAGCCGATGCAACAAGCGCAAATTACGTCTGCTGCATTCGGACGCGCGTAGCACTGTTCGCAAAACGCGAGCGAGGCCGGAGCATGTACAGATTAGCCAACCTTTCAATTATAGAATTCCCTCATTACTGTCCAGCGGGTCAATTACCCTTTTATTTGTTCCCACACGAACAAGGTGATAGCCGCTTTTCCATAGTTCCGGGGATTTCCCCTTGAGTCACCCCCCCAATTAATTTCAAATTGACACGAATTTTCAAGGCAACGAACCATAGTCAGTTTTACAATTTGTGTCCACAGCTGATTGTCGTCCAAAACCACTATTAGTGCTGGTGAAACAGTAATCGCCCTAAAAGGCGGGGAAATCATCTTCCATTAGCATGTTTTTACTTCATCATTTCTATACACTGTACGTTAGTAATTGACATATAATATAATGTTATATAAGGTTGTACAGTGTATTTTACGCCCTATTTAGTCCTCCGATGATGGTAACATGCTTCGATGTTACTCATCAACACTTACCGCTATCTACAGTGACACATGCCGCCAATGCAATAGCCTAACTTATAGCTAAACTTATGTCCTTCTGCCTTTACTAACACCACATTCCACAATTTATTTTCTCATCTGTTGACAACTAACAACCCCCCAAAATCACCCATTAATCTTGTACAATAACATAATAAACATTAACCTTGAACATTTTTGCTACATTTATTTAAACAATTTACCTTTAAATAATTTGTATAGAAAATTATAAACATTACAACTTGAACTTTCTATTAACTCTTTTTTTTTTTATCAACCTTTACTTATTTATCATTTATTGTACCATTAGATTCTCCAGAAATTCAAATTTATTATCAACATTCATTTTACATAACAGTTAGTTATACATTTAACATTATCACCTCAAAAGAAACAGTTCATCTTTAAATTTGCATATAACATCATAGACATTACACTTTACTTTCAATTGACCTTTTTTCTAATCAATTATCAATTATATATCGTTCACTACACCATTAAATTCTCCCAAAAAATTTTTTTTTAATTTGTTATTAACATTCATTATATCCCATCACAAATTCAGATTTTATAAAAAATTTACACAACTTACAGCTTTATTTTAGCTTTAAATTCTATTAACTCCTTTTATGTCAAGCTTTACTTATTTATCCTTTGTTGTACCATTAACCCTCAACAAAAATTCAATTACATATATTTAACAACAAAAATTCAACAATGATTACAACAAATACATAATAGAAGAAGTGAACCCAATATGGGAGTGTTCCAAATATGGGGAGGCGTGAAATGTGTGCTAAGGAGGTGCCGAAGCCTAACGGTATTTAAATGGTACTTCAAGAGACATCTGTGAAAGTGCTGTGGTTGTAAATTCCAACACCCGAGCCTAACCTTCTTCGCGTCAGTCAGCTGTTTGTGTTTGTGCGTATCCAGCAAGTTTTTCAGTGCTCTCACACATTTCGTCATTATCCAAGAAAGGTAAGCTTAATTAATTATCTGAATATTTTAATGGAATCAGTATTAGTTGGGCTTTCATCCTACGTGTTACTTAATTTGTGGGTATCTATACAATAGAGAAATAAGTGTTTACAAACGTACGCTAGTCTGATCCTAATATGGGGAGGTTGTGTTTTGCCGAATATGGGGCTCCCCATATTAGGAACACCATTTCTTCCCAGTGCGGAACTTATTTTGAACGATCCGGAAAATCAAGGAAACTACGGATATGTATATTTCGAGGTTCCCTAAAAAGATTTAAGATCATTTCCAGAATGACGTCTGTCTGCGTGTCTGTAATCCTCCGCGGTAATTGCTGAACGGTTCATTCAATTTAACTGAAATTTTGTATGCCGGCATCTTTTAGTCACCGGATGCGAAAATTAAATTTTGGTTGTAATAATAAATTGGTAAAAATAAACTCTTACAGTATTTTTTGTTTGCCTGGGAAGTAATGCGGAGACAATAAGTAGGGGGATAATGAGAGTTCTGACCAAAGTACCGTTATTCCCCCACCACCACCGCTGGACCAGCAGCATCAACCAATCAAATTGCATGGCGCCTTTCGCGCGTCAATTCAAATATATGCCGTCTTTCGCGAGCCTAAATCACTTTCACTTTCTACTGGACCGCGAATTTCCGCGAATAAATTTTTTTATTTTTTTTTAATTTGATATTTTTATTTTTTTAATTAAATTGATTTGCATATCCGCGAATATATGCCGCCTTTCGCGAGCCTAAATCACTTTCACTTTCTAATTTCCGCGAATATAATTTTTTATATGCAGCCTTTCGTGAGCCTAGATCACTTTCACTTTCTACTGGACCACAGCATCCGCGACTTTTTCGCTGATCTGTGTCAAGATCCGCGACTTTTTCACGTATCTGGACCACAGCATCCGCGAATATAATTTTTTTTTTTTTATATGCCGCCTTTCGCGAGCTTAGATCACTTTCACTTTCTATCACTTGATGTATTATAGTGTATATATTAAATATATGATCAGGGTTACCAACCTTGCATGAGTTCAAATTTGTTATAATGTATATTAAATCTATATGATCAGGTTTACCAACCTATGTATGGGTTCAAACTTGATATGTGTGTGTATTATAGTGTATATTAAAATATATGATCAGGGTTACCAACCTTGCATGAGTTCAAATTTGTTATAATGTATATTAAATCTATATGATCAGGTTTACCAAGTATCCCTCCTCAGACGCTGGTGTTACTTTGCATTTTTGCATTAAATATATATATCGTAAACAATGAAATAATAATATTTCGTCATTGTAAGATTTTAATAAAACAATTATCAGTTTAAATTCTCTCTCTCTCTCTCTCTCACACTTGTTGTGTATGTTTCTCTCTCTGTGGTCAGTACCGCGCGCATGTATATGAAATTAGAAAGTTTATATTTATTCGACAAATATTAACGCCCTCTCTCTCTCTCTCTCTCGCTCGCAGACGTCGGAAGCAATTCGAGGTCATTGACACGACTTTACACTGACACATTGCAGTCTCTCACTCTCTCTCTCTCTCTCGCTCTCTCTCTCTCTCTGGGTTAAGCTGGTGTTGTACGTTACTAAAATCATAGCAAATATTTTCATTCTAAGCATGTATTACTGTTTAGTAATAATTACAGCCCCAACAAAGGATATATAAGTTTGTGTACATGGATTGTATATTGCAAGTACGGAATTATTATTTAAATCCGATATCTGTTTTTATTAAAATCATACAATGTCAAAAGAGGATAGTTGTCTGTTACGAACCAGTACTAACTCTCCTATATGGCCGTCGCTCGCATCATCCGTATTTAAAGTTCGCTACTTCCAGTACACATGGCCTCTGTAACAGATTTGGTCTCCAACAGGTGTGATTCGAACGGTAAGAGCAAGAACAATATGAACAAGGCCAAGGACATTATATGTCTAGTATCCCTCCTCAGACGCTGGTGTTACTTTGTGTCATAAAATCTCGTGGCACTCAAGATAAGAGACAATACGTTTGCAAAAAACGACAAAATTGAACTTCTGGAAACAAAATTGTACGGTTTGTAAGTAATATCGACAACACAGGTCAGCATTTTTCGGTCATTGACAGATAAAGGGATCGTCACATTAGGACTACTGACTGCTAAATCCAGTAGTACAAGAACTTAGATATTTGTTGAATCAGTAGCAAAAAAATGTTAGATCTACTGTTTTCAGCGTACATAGACATTTGATAATATTCCATTTTGGTTGTATTCGTGAAGCCATAGTGTAATGGCTGTCCTTGGAAGTCATGTAACCCTTAGTGTTTGTGTGGGAATCGTAGTCGGATTTTAGTTTCTGTCATGTCTTTCGTCCGTTTGTGTGCAGGTTGTCTTTACAGTCATGAAAATCATTTCAAGAGGTAAGCCGCATTGTATTGTTCGCGTACCGCGAGCATATGCGGTGGTGATTGCTGTACAAGAATTCTACGGACTGATGTGTTACGAAATTAGCGTGGTAACCAAGTTCTATGACATAGAGCGCGGGTTTCTCCGTACAATTGTGTAACGTCGCGTAGCATTTTTGTGCGATGTTAAGCGACCTATAAAACGTAATGAACCTGTTGTGCCATGATGACGGAGTTGCACAGATGCGTGTGATAATAATAACAATAATAATATAAAGAGGTCGCGTGCTCAAACATTATTATTATTTCGCCTTTGACATGCTCCTTGTCAGTCTGTAATTTAGAGGTAGCGAATCTTTTTGCCATTCTTCTGCCGATGATAAAATGTTCTCTGTAGAGTTATTCGTCAAGTTGTTGGTGTAACAATAACATGGTGTAAGCTACCTCTCGTTTATCCATGAGAATGAGTGTTCGGTGTCATCTGCCGTGAGGGTAAATAGCGCCTTATTTTCGCTATTATTTACAACAGTACGGCTAAAATACTAGTAAGCGTAATCAAAAATTACTTCCTACCCTGCTAACAACATCAATGGATGCATTTTGAGTACGTGGCTATGAAAATGATCTAATGATCAACATTTTCTTAAATGTTGAATAAAGAGAGAAGTCTTCTTGTTACACACATATGAGGAGTGCTTAAATCAATTGTATACCTTGCCATTGTTTCCTTACACAAAGTAAACAATTACACAGCTAGTAAGTAATATGTTATTTTAATTATTTGTGATAAATTCTGTTACAACGTAGGCAGCCCTTCTAATTAACGGAGTTTAATTACGAAGGGTTCCCTGGATTTGTAACGCGGCGAAAAGCTAGTTACACGAAAACAGGCAAGCAGTCCAGCGGGCAAGTGTGACATTAGAAGTCGTGGAACGTGAGAACAAATTTATGTGACTTTACCGAGACGGAACAACCATTTATGTCTAAACCATGAAATGAAGAAGCAGAAGAAGAAACGACGTAGTTCGTTTTGTCGTTATTTGGTAGTTGTTGCCTAGCTATGCAATAAATTATTACCTTCAACTAAAGGAAATTCTGATTTTTATGTAGTCCTTCGACAACGCAGGCTTTACATTGTACCGAGCAACACTCCGCGTGCTTTTACGGAAAATGTAACATGCACATGCAATAACGTCACTTAAGCTGCTAGTTGGACATGTTTATGACAGCAGTTTCATGGGATGATTTGAACGGTTTGTTTCATCGAAAACTGTCTGCAGGCGAACATATATTTCTGATGTACACGGTTATGTAAACAGAATAGAGAACATGAACTATCAGCCCAAGTAACCTACAATAAATATTATATTTAATCGCTTTTCGTTATAACCGATATGAAATGCCACAAAATGACTACAATTATTGCGTATAACGGAGGATTTATGCCAGCTTTAAATAACAGAAGATTTATCTGAATGGTCAGGCGGCACTAAACGTAATTTCGATTCGTTCCAACGTGCCGTTATTTACCGGTTTAAATACTATGTATTCCACAGCGTTGTGATTTATACAGTAAAAGTGATAACGAAAACGAAACGTCGGTCGGAACGGTTAATTAGGCAGCATAATGGTAGGCGATTTGACACGTACGGACAAGTTCATGACAGCGGCGGCGATGATTATTGTACGTAAGAAGAAATGTAAATGAGCTGTGGAGTCATGACGGCTGTGCACATCAATTGCTTCACAACAATGCGGACTACACCGTTATCGTACAACAATGGCTTTATACAGTGATTATTGTTGTATTGATTTTTATTCAGCGATTGTCGAAGCCTTTCAGTTTTCTTTGTCTGTTTAATTTCAGTTGAAGCTAATTCGAAGCGATTGCCTGTTACATTTCGTCTTGTCGTCTTTACATTTCCTTAGTGTAACACATAGTTTTGTTTTGTGGCACGCGTATTATCTTCAGAAGAAGGTCCGTTAAATTTATTTTTTAAGACAAACCTTAATCCCACGTCACCGGATTACATATGACCTATGATGTTGGAATCGTTGTTAATTAACACGTAGACCGATTTGTATTGGTTAATTTGTAGGCGTGTTGAATTTGTTTAATAAAGGACTTGTCGGAAAATTTCTTTTCCGACCACAACATTAATCCTTTGCGTCAATTATTTGGTCATTAAGTAGTTTTATCAGTAAGTAAAATTTCGTCATTTCTTGAAGTGTTGTTTATAAAAATTCCATATGCGGCAATTACAGTAATTTACAATGCAAAAGCGATGTTGTAAGTAATCTTACAGTTATAATTTTAAATTCTTTTTTATACAAAATTATTAAGAAATTTTAAATAAAATATTTAGTATCTAAATTTAAACAATACATGTGTATGTATTTAAATAAAATATTTAGTATCTAAATTTAAACAATACATGTGTATCTAGTAACGTAGTAAAGTTATTGAAATAATAATATTGTGGTTTGGAAAATTGTTCACTGCTAGTCGGCAAAAATGAATTATTCAGTCGGTGAAGTAGTAGGCCTATGATTGCAGGGTAGCGCGTGTTTAAAGTATACCATTATTTTAATATTTCTGTATTTTCTTACTTCTGTTTTTCATTTTGATGTTTATTTGTTTTATTTACTTTATGTTATTACAATTTAGTTTATACGAGAATGTAAAAGCAACAAGCAAACCAGCACTCTTTTATGAAGCCATAGTTTAATTTATTTTATCATTTTATTGATACGTGTATCAAGATTGTACGTGTTTTGTTTTTAATAAATTTATTTTCTGCTTTTCTGCATCCTCCAATTTGCAACACGAGTTTATAGTAAGTGCTGACAGAAATGGAAATCGACAAGAAATATCTCGCAACATAAATTGAGCTTGGCGTTTGAGGCTGACGGTAGTTATCTGATTTATATGCATTTACATCCAGTGGTTGTAGTAACTTGAAAATAAATATGAGATTGTTGTGTAGCGTGCGTAAAGTAGGCCTACCACTGGAGACCAGTCATTAAGCGGACCAGTGTGGCACGTGATTCTATCTTTAATCAGATTTGGAAAGAAATATTTTTATTGGCTATGTTGAGAGAATGCACACTGCTAGTCGGCAAAAATGAATTATTCAGTCGGTGAAGTAGTAGGCCTATGATTGCAGGGTAGCGCGTGTTTAAAGTATACCATTATTTTAATATTTCTGTATTTTCTTACTTCTGTTTTTCATTTTGACGTTTATTTGTTTTATTTACTTTATGTTATTACAATTTAGTTTATACGAGAATGTAAAAGCAACAAGCAAACCAGCACTCTTTTATGAAGCCATAGTTTAATTTATTTTATCATTTTTATTGATACGTGTATCAAGATTGTACGTGTTTTGTTTTTAATAAATTTATTTTCTGCTTTTCTGCATCCTCCAATTTGCAACACGAGTTTATAGTAAGTGCTGACAGAAATGGAAATCGACAAGAAATATCTCGCAACATAAATTGAGCTCGGCGTTTGAGGCTGACGGTAGTTATCTGATTTATATGCATTTACATCCAGTGGTTGTAGTAACTTGAAAATAAATATGAGATTGTTGTGTAGCGTGCGTAAAGTAGGCCTACCACTGGAGACCTGTCATTAAGCGGACCAGTGTGGCACGTGATTCTATCTTTAATCAGATTTGGAAAGAAATATTTTTATTGGCTATGTTGAGAGAATGCACTGTTTTGTTTGGGAAATTCTAATCAGGCAAACCGGAAGATAGTCCGAGGCGGATGTGACAGCTTCATCAGTGTCTGCTACTAGCGATGCAGTTAACAAAAAATATAGCAGGTTGTGAAAGCAATAAATAATTCAATAGACATTTTATAAAAATTCATAGTAAACGGTTGAATTTTGATGATGCTGAAATTGAGTAATTTATATACATCAGTCATTACTTAATATGCAAACCATTTTACCGGATCTTGTGCGATTATGATAGTAGAATTTGTGGTTTCATAGTCCTGCTGGTGGTCGCGGACCTAACCATTGCGCGCTGGGAGGGGGATACAAAGAATTACATATTGTTATTCTCCTTCTCTATTTATGTTTCCAATTGTAATGGAGTGTTATACTCAGCATAAAAAAAGTAATGCGCGCACTGAAGCCTATACTAACTGCTAACCGAATTAAATATTTACAGACGGACAACAGGAAGGCATAAAATTTACCCACGAGGTTGAAATATAAAATAATCTTAATTTTCTCGATCTAACAAGGTTGGGACAATAGTTTCAATACCACATAAGAAAGATCTTTTATAAAAAGGTGACAGCACGTGCTGAAAACCGTATGCTTTCAGTATTCGCGAAGATGAAGATTGTACAGTAAGCAAACAAATTGTCAATAAAAGATATGGACTTTTTGGTAGGTGACGAAGCAGCACTGATCCGCTATTACCGAACAGTATTCGTTGTATACATTACACACACACACACACACACATGTTAGGTTAAATGCAACCTCTATACAAAAACAGATATCGGATTTAAATAATAATTTTGTGCTTGCAATATATACTACCTATGTACACAAATTTAAAATATAGTTTACTGACCATTGACACGACTTTACACTGGTTTAGCATAGTTACTCATGTTAGGTTGTTCGCAACACACACACACACACACACACACACACACACACACACACACACACAAATACTATACATCAGATTGCATGTATCTGTCATTAGCAATCTAACGTTACGACGGCAGCATAACGATAATGAAAGCCATACATTATCGTTTGCTAACGTTTGTATTTTGTCTAAGCTATGTTAACTTCACACACACACACACACACACATCATTAGCAATCTAACGTTACGACGACGACATGTTAAATATCAAATTCAGTCTACTTACGTTTCACGTTAGGTTAGAAAATGCAAACACACACACACACACACACACACCTGTATGTTATTTAAATTATTATTTAAATAACATACACACGTGTAGTGTTTAGGTCATCAGTACATGACGCAACGGGAGTGATAAGTCCAATTAGGTTTGTTACACGTTGTGTGTTAGGTTAAAATGCAGTCCATTCACGTTCATGTTAGGTTAAATAACATACACACGTGTAGTGTTTAGGTCATCAGTACATGACGCAACGGGAGTGATAGGTCCAATTAGGTTTGTTACATGTTATGTGTTAGGTTAAAATGCAGTCCATTCACGTTCATGTTAGGTTAAAATGAAAACAAACACACACACACACACACACACACGTGTATGTTATTTAAATTATTATTTAAATAACATACACACGTGTTAGGCTACAGCCTAACACGTGTGTGTGTGTGTTCGTTTTCATTTTAACCAAACATGAACGTGAATGGACTGCATTTTAACCTAACACATAACATGTAACAAACCTAATTGGACCTATCACTCCCGTTGCGTCATGTACTGATGACCTAAACACTACACGTGTGTATGTTATTTAACCTAACATGAACGTGAATGGACTGCATTTTATCCTAACACACAACGTGTAACAAACCTAATTGGACTTATCACTCCCGTTGCGTCATGTACTGATGACCTAAACACTACACGTGTGTATGTTATTTAAATAATAATTTAAATAACATACAGGTGTGTGTGTGTGTGTGTTTGCATTTTTTAACCTAACGTGAAACGTAAGTAGACTGAATTTGATATTTAACATGTCGTCGTCGTAACGTTAGATTGCTAATGATGTGTGTGTGTGTGTGTGTGTGTGTGTGTGTGTGTGAAGTTAACATAGCTTAGACAAAATACAAACGTTAGCAAACGATAATGTATGGCTTTCATTATCGTTATGCTGCCGTCGTAACGTTAGATTGCTAATGACAGATACATGCAATCTGATGTATAGTATTTGTGTGTGTGTGTGTGTGTGTGTGTGTGTGTGTGTGTGTGTGTGTGTGTGTGTGTGTGTGTGTGTGTGTGTGTTGCGAACAACCTAACATGAGTAACTATGCTAAACCAGTGTAAAGTCGTGTCAATGGTCAGTAAACTATATTTTAAATTTGTGTACATAGGTAGTATATATTGCAAGCACAAAATTATTATTTAAATCCGATATCTGTTTTTGTATAGAGGTTGCATTTAACCTAACATGTGTGTGTGTGTGTGTGTGTGTGTGTGTGTAATGTATACAACGAATACTGTTCGGTAATAGCGGATCAGTGCTGCTTCGTCACCTACCAAAAAGTCCATATCTTTTATTGACAATTTGTTTGCTTACTGTACAATCTTCATCTTCGCGAATACTGAAAGCATACGGTTTTCAGCACGTGCTGTCACCTTTTTATAAAAGATCTTTCTTATGTGGTATTGAAACTATTGTCCCAACCTTGTTAGATCGAGAAAATTAAGTTTATTTTATATTTCAACCTCGTGGGTAAATTTTATGCCTTCCTGTTGTCCGTCTGTAAATATTTCATTCGGTTAGCAGTTAGTATAGGCTTCAGTGCGCGCATTACTTTTTTTATGCTGAGTATAACACTCCATTACAATTGGAAACATAAATAGAGAAGGAGAATAACAATATGTAATTCTTTGTATCCCCCTCCCAGCGCGCAATGGTTAGGTCCGCGACCACCAGCAGGACTATGAAACCACAAATTCTACTATTATAATCGCACAAGATCCGGTAAAATGGTTTGCATATTAAGTAATGACTGATGTATATAAATTACTCAATTTCAGCATCATCAAAATTCAACCGTTTACTATGAATTTTTATAAAATGTCTATTGAATTATTTATTGCTTTCACAACCTGCTATATTTTTTGTTAACTGCATCGCTAGTAGCAGACACTGATGAAGCTGTCACATCCACCTCGGACTATCTTCCGGTTTGCCTGATTAGAATTTCCCAAACAAAACAGTGCATTCTCTCAACATAGCCAATAAAAATATTTCTTTCCAAATCTGATTAAAGATAGAATCACGTGCCACACTGGTCCGCTTAATGACAGGTCTCCAGTGGTAGGCCTACTTTACGCACGCTACACAACAATCTCATATTTATTTTCAAGTTACTACAACCACTGGATGTAAATGCATATAAATCAGATAACTACCGTCAGCCTCAAACGCCGAGCTCAATTTATGTTGCGAGATATTTCTTGTCGATTTCCATTTCTGTCAGCACTTACTATAAACTCGTGTTGCAAATTGGAGGATGCAGAAAAGCAGAAAATAAATTTATTAAAAACAAAACACGTACAATCTTGATACACG
Source organism: Magicicada septendecula (assembly GCA_034769895.1). Taxonomy (NCBI): domain Eukaryota; kingdom Metazoa; phylum Arthropoda; class Insecta; order Hemiptera; family Cicadidae; genus Magicicada; species Magicicada septendecula. The sequence continues at coordinate 728,435,867 of CM068368.1, read as the reverse complement.
TATCAATAAAATGATAAAATAAATTAAACTATGGCTTCATAAAAGAGTGCTGGTTTGCTTGTTGCTTTTACATTCTCGTATAAACTAAATTGTAATAACATAAAGTAAATAAAACAAATAAACGTCAAAATGAAAAACAGAAGTAAGAAAATACAGAAATATTAAAATAATGGTATACTTTAAACACGCGCTACCCTGCAATCATAGGCCTACTACTTCACCGACTGAATAATTCATTTTTGCCGACTAGCAGTGAACAATTTTCCAAACCACAATATTATTATTTCAATAACTTTACTACGTTACTAGATACACATGTATTGTTTAAATTTAGATACTAAATATTTTATTTAAATACATACACATGTATTGTTTAAATTTAGATACTAAATATTTTATTTAAAATTTCTTAATAATTTTGTATAAAAAAGAATTTAAAATTATAACTGTAAGATTACTTACAACATCGCTTTTGCATTGTAAATTACTGTAATTGCCGCATATGGAATTTTTATAAACAACACTTCAAGAAATGACGAAATTTTACTTACTGATAAAACTACTTAATGACCAAATAATTGACGCAAAGGATTAATGTTGTGGTCGGAAAAGAAATTTTCCGACAAGTCCTTTATTAAACAAATTCAACACGCCTACAAATTAACCAATACAAATCGGTCTACGTGTTAATTATACAACGATTCCAACATCATAGGTCATATGTAATCCGGTGACGTGGGATTAAGGTTTGTCTTAAAAAATAAATTTAACGGACCTTCTTCTGAAGATAATACGCGTGCCACAAAACAAAACTATGTGTTACACTAAGGAAATGTAAAGACGACAAGACGAAATGTAACAGGCAATCGCTTCGAATTAGCTTCAACTGAAATTAAACAGACAAAGAAAACTGAAAGGCTTCGACAATCGCTGAATAAAAATCAATACAACAATAATCACTGTATAAAGCCATTGTTGTACGATAACGGTGTAGTCCGCATTGTTGTGAAGCAATTGATGTGCACAGCCGTCATGACTCCACAGCTCATTTACATTTCTTCTTACGTACAATAATCATCGCCGCCGCTGTCATGAACTTGTCCGTACGTGTCAAATCGCCTACCATTATGCTGCCTAATTAACCGTTCCGACCGACGTTTCGTTTTCGTTATCACTTTTACTGTATAAATCACAACGCTGTGGAATACATAGTATTTAAACCGGTAAATAACGGCACGTTGGAACGAATCGAAATTACGTTTAGTGCCGCCTGACCATTCAGATAAATCTTCTGTTATTTAAAGCTGGCATAAATCCTCCGTTATACGCAATAATTGTAGTCATTTTGTGGCATTTCATATCGGTTATAACGAAAAGCGATTAAATATAATATTTATTGTAGGTTACTTGGGCTGATAGTTCATGTTCTCTATTCTGTTTACATAACCGTGTACATCAGAAATATATGTTCGCCTGCAGACAGTTTTCGATGAAACAAACCGTTCAAATCATCCCATGAAACTGCTGTCATAAACATGTCCAACTAGCAGCTTAAGTGACGTTATTGCATGTGCATGTTACATTTTCCGTAAAAGCACGCGGAGTGTTGCTCGGTACAATGTAAAGCCTGCGTTGTCGAAGGACTACATAAAAATCAGAATTTCCTTTAGTTGAAGGTAATAATTTATTGCATAGCTAGGCAACAACTACCAAATAACGACAAAACGAACTACGTCGTTTCTTCTTCTGCTTCTTCATTTCATGGTTTAGACATAAATGGTTGTTCCGTCTCGGTAAAGTCACATAAATTTGTTCTCACGTTCCACGACTTCTAATGTCACACTTGCCCGCTGGACTGCTTGCCTGTTTTCGTGTAACTAGCTTTTCGCCGCGTTACAAATCCAGGGAACCCTTCGTAATTAAACTCCGTTAATTAGAAGGGCTGCCTACGTTGTAACAGAATTTATCACAAATAATTAAAATAACATATTACTTACTAGCTGTGTAATTGTTTACTTTGTGTAAGGAAACAATGGCAAGGTATACAATTGATTTAAGCACTCCTCATATGTGTGTAACAAGAAGACTTCTCTTTATTCAACATTTAAGAAAAACATATACTGACTGATGCCATGACATTACTAACTCAATTATTAAATTATCGAAAGGTTTGTTTAAACTTTGGCATCAAACTAGATTCTATATATAGTTATACCTCGGATCCGGGTGAACTTTCTGTATTAAAACTTTTAATTATACTCTTTTCATGATATTAGCTTGCAAGACTTTCTTTTAATTCAACATTTAAGAATGGTATTATTGCTTGAGTTATATTACTCTACATTAACATATAAACTGTTACAACGTATGAAGTTAGAATAGTTACATGAAATATTAATGAATAAGATATAATCTTATTAACATTAGATTTAATTTATAAATCTTTACAAAGTTAATCATTTCTGAAAAGTCTCTTTCAAGATGTGTTGTGTAACAAATATTAGTAACCCTCGATAGACAGGCTATCGAGTCACCTTTTAATTGGTATGCAGAAGACTCCTCCTGGGGTATCAGTCTTGGGAAACAGGAACAGCTACGTCGTCATCTCGGTCTGGCTTTCCTCTGTAAAGGGCTCCAAAGTTAGCAGTGAGAACAATAGGTCATGTAGTTATCTACGATGATCATGTAGATTCTCGGATGTCCTGATCTGCATATTCTGCCACGTGCAGTAGAGTTTGTGGCTTCTGCTAGTTCACATCTCCGGGTATTACTTTGGAATAGTTTTTATTCGTTGAAGTACGTAGTCATCTTGTGTTACACTTTTTGTTACGTTTCAATACTTTTTGTTTTACATAACTTTAAACTTATTGTCTATTCACATGACTACATTAATTAATACATCCAGATGCTTTAAACAAACTACATCTGGTACAGTTTCTGAATATGTAACCAAATAAGATACACATATTTGAAGAGCATAGCTCTTACGTCTACACTGTACGGAGTCGCCCTTGCAAGAGAGAGAATTTACGCTCCCTTCGCCCGGTACTGGACAAAAGTTAGTGGGACAACTTCCGCGCGAGAATATAGTTCCTAACTATATTTAAGTTAACCTTTTTATTTATTTAAACTATCCCTAAACAAATATATACAATTTAAATCAGTTGTTTTAGCGACTATTTATTTCTTCAGATTTTATTATTATTAACATTAGTTTTTTTTATCTTATTCTTACTCACACAAGACTCTGAAAGCATGTCGAGTCTGGAATCAACAGGAAAGCGCCTGCTTACAAGCAAAGGGTTAAATACGATCTTAATAACGCTTTACAATTTATCTTTTTATTTGAGTATCTTATAACTAATTAATTACTGCTTCCTTTCATACTGAGTACATACAGGTATCTTATATTAAAACAGTGAGATTTAAATAGCTTAAGAGCTCGCAACCTTAAATTTTTAAAATTTTTTATTTTCTAGATTATTTCTTTTATTTAAATCGTCACATACTCCACCGCTTGAATTGCACGCTACGGTTTAGCTTTTTGAGAACAACTCCCTATTGGGCACTGGGATATTGAATGGGTTTAGTGTGTGTAATTTCTTTCACATACTTTCTTGTACACTTTACAACGTTCTCCACATAGTTATTACTTATAGTTACAACACAGTACACTTTATATTCTTATGAACTACCTTTTTTTTTTTTTTTTACATACTATTTACACTAAATATTTATACAATTAAAACACAAAACTCTTTCTTATCTCTATCACTTAATTTTATTACCGTTTTTTTTTTTGTCTTACTCTCTCTTCTGTAGAGTAACTTTCTAAATCTCTACTATTTAGAATTCTATCTTTGCTTCTGTGAGTCCTATATATATATCTCATGTAGTTAATGAGTGTTAGTACCCATCTAGTTAATGATTATTCATTAATGCATGCTCCGCAGAACTGGAACTCAGGTTGATCAGGCCTCGTTCCCAAACTCTACGTTTTACATTTCTTGCGCGGATTCAGAAATATAATTTTCTTTACTACCTAGTATTCCTTTTCCTTTTTTTTTATACTATACCGTCACTTCTTCTTATACAACTTTAGTTGCGAAATATGCGATCTCCGCACATATTTCTGAGTTGCAGGTTCGCACAGGGCTACTGTAACTGGAGTTAGGTACTTTTGGATTTGATAAGGGCCACACCATCTGAATGATAGTTTCGAGGTGGTCTTATCAATCGCACTACTAATGGGGTGAGTCTTGTACATTACCAAGTCACCTACTTGGTACCTGACTGAGTTGCTATGATTACCTTTCTCATGGTATCTTCTGGATTTTTCCAAGCTTGCTCTCAAGTTAGAGCGGGCTTTGTTCCATATTCTCTTTATCTGCTTATCCGTTATTTGCGGAGGCAGTAGATCGTGTATATTCCATCTTGTGGACAAAGGGTGGTTTGGTCTATACTTGTATAGTAACTCGAACGGGGTCGACTTGTGACCTTCGTGGTAATTGGGGATTGGGAGTACGATTAGTGGCAGTGTGTGAAGTTATTTATTATTAGTGCACAGTTGGTTTTTCCTAATTTCTTTAAATGACATTATTCATTTAAATGATCGCCTTCGTGAAATTCCCTTTTTCTTACTTCTTAAGTACTAACTTACATTTTAATCTTAATCCTAATTTCCAAACCTTAGATTGGAATGATCCCTACTTATCCGTAACTCACAACATCCCGGCCCGACTGACACCAGCTTACTCTAACTACGGAAGTTAGCTTTCAGCAATTATTAATGATCTTTGGCACATTTCAGCCCTATCATTACCCTTTCAGTCGGCGCCGTTGTGACCTGTTACGTTACATATATAATCAATACTTGATTATATCTCATAAACTTATTTCTAATGTAATCTAAAGAGGATCCCATACTCCACTTTAGATCACTGGTTTGAGAGAAGCGGAATCTCACGAATATGATTCTCTTTTATCTCTTTTAACAATACTTAAACAAACTATGCGGGAGAGGAGACACTTCACAATACATTGTAATACTCTCTAGGGGTGGTTTTCCAATTGTTCAGGCTAGCACCGGTTTATCACAATAGGGAGGGTGCGTGGCTGTTTAGTACAATACTGAACACGCTTTAATTTCTCTTACTTGCCACCACTGCGGTGTCTTCACTATGCAACGTTACTTTTTATTATTATTCTTTTCCCTTAATTACTTCTACACTTCACACAATTTTAGTATAACTTAGGATTTATTTAGCTCTAGTCTTTAAATCAATTATTATTATTCACTTTATTATTTATTAAACTACTTTGGGTATTTACGAAACGCTCTTAGAACTATCGTCTATTTAATCACCATATTTATTTAGCACACTTTATATTCACAGGTTGGTTCCGTTCCAATGGCTTACTTTTGCACTCTCTACTTATGTGCCCATATTTGCCACAATTATAACAGGTGGGTTTTCTGCGAGGTGGATACTTGGTTTCCGCTTTATCTGGGTTTACAATTAACTTACCAGCTTTGCGCACATAGTGAGGTCTACTAGAAACTTGACTTTCATACGAGGTTGTTACATCAGGCAGTAGTGCTCGCAATTGATGTCTATTATTTCCAGAGGTTTTCATTGCTTCTCTATTTTGATCTGAGTACCATACATTTGAAGAAAGGATACTGCACTGTTCCAGATCAGCAATCGTATTGGGTCTATTCATCAATGATAGTCGAGATCTTTCTTCGGGTGACACTCCTATTAAAATGGTGTCCACTAGTTGTGTTTCATTCCAGTTTACACGTAGTAGTCGAGAGGACTCCCTAATATCGGAGATGTAGTGAGCTAATCTCTCCTGATGTCCTTGTACTCGGAGTACTGTCTTTCTTTTTATTTCTTCATAGATGCCGGTGGGAATAAAGTATTTTATTAAAGAACTATGTAACTCTTCTACTGGGAAAGTAGAGGTTAGGGCTTCTAGCACACGATTTTTTAACGGGGGTTTACACTTTGGTAACAGAACTTGTAAAATTTGCCAGTCATTCAGCTGCTGTAGATCTTTTATCTGAAGAAGATAACTAATAAATGTTAGTAACTTGGAAACATTTAAACCATCTGTATAAGGGATTTCGGTTAAAATCTTCTCCACAGGGTGAGTCATTTTTCCGTATAGATCTGCATTATAGTTCATAGGGGTAATTCCTCGATGAGGGAGATTAGATTCATTGTTTCCGGGACGAAACTGAAAACGTTCGGGAGGAGGGGGATTTACATCTGTATTAGTATTTTGTTCTGGGTTCGCTTGCACTTGCGATACGATAGGTGAGTTCCGATCCGAGTTAGGCGGAGGTAAACCAGTGGTGGGGGATTGTACTGGGGAGATGTGTAATTTTATTAATGATTTCTCTATTTCCTCCATCCTGAATGAGTCGGATTTTCGTCTTAAATCGTTGATAATTGAAGGTAAGCGACGTAGAGCTTCGTCTGCTAGCTTTTGTACATCAACGGGTATTTCTGTGAGATTCGGCCAGATCGACAAATTTTTTATTCGCCTGGTTAAATGCTCTATTCTCTGGGTAGTCCGCAAAATTTTTGCCGGAGATTTCTCGTCTTGGAGTGTTTGAGACAATAAGTATAGTTCACTATACTTGGCAGTACAAATTTCTTTCTCGCTTTCATAATCGAGTTGGCTTAGATTGTTTAATTCCACGGGCGCATCAAATCCACATTCGCGAATTGAACTTCGTAATTCCGCGACTGTTACATCAGCATGGGGTAGTCCACGCAAAAGAGCTTCGTAAGACAGCTCGTCTTTTAATAACAAATCCGGGTTAAATTGGGCCATTTTTTTCTAACACATTAGCACGTACTTAAAATTAATACTATTATATTACACATATATTACATATAATAAATTCATAAGTAATCAATTTACACTAATTAGAAAAGAACAATTTCTCTTCTAAGGGAGATACAGAAATCACACACACATATCTTTCAATGTTAAATAGCCGATCAGCTGTTTACTGGAATGTAGGTCAGAGGGTGGCCTACATATTTAGTTAACAAAGGAGGGTGAGAGTGTGTGACAATGGGGTGTTTGCTTTTACATATTATTGTCTACACAATGCGAGTGAATAACACCAACGATTTGAAACCGGTCGTTTTAAACTTGAGAAGGGGAGCACACTTTTGTACAACACATTTATTATTATTCCGCTTAGACAACACTTTGGCTTCGTTCTTTCATAAACTTTTCTCAATTAAATAATTACTTATTTTGTTCACAAGTTTTAAATCACGACTTCTACTTAATTACTTTATTATTATTTACAAAGTTATTTTTTTTTAATCAATTTTTTTTTATAACACATCCTAGTGTATGTAAGCTATGTAGTTGGACATACACTGTGCAGAATGATTCAGGAGACAACAGGTCGTAGTTTGTCGTAAACAAACCTGTTACAGATTGTTCGGTTGACCAAAATTGTTATGCTTGGTCATGATTCATGTATGCAAGTACTTACATCGAATTATTCAGGTTGTGCCGGTAGGAACCTGCATATAGCATTTTGCATTGTATGACGCTAATGACATTTTACTTATACATACTACCATCTACGTATTAATACATATTACGTTATTTAATAGTGTATTAAATATGTTTTGAACATTACATTTATTAAAGTAACTTTCTGAGTGCATATATCAATATTAAACATTTAGTTATTAATCATACTATTTATGTTTATCCACGCATAAATAGTGAATGCAATTTGTTTGTGACACATATATACACAATTAAAACTCTTTCCTTTGTTTCCTTTATTTTTTTTTATTTCAAATAATGTAAGCAGAGTAACGCACTTTTGTTTACGTCACGATGCTTAACAACCCTTCACATAAATTAGCAGAGTGAATGCACTTTTATGACACTCTGTAAACAATTACCCTTTTATTTTTTTTTACAATTTAGCAGAGTGGCGCACTTTTGTAACTTGCTTTTCGCCGCGTTACAAATCCAGGGAACCCTTCGTAATTAAACTCCGTTAATTAGAAGGGCTGCCTACGTTGTAACAGAATTTATCACAAATAATTAAAATAACATATTACTTACTAGCTGTGTAATTGTTTACTTTGTGTAAGGAAACAATGGCAAGGTATACAATTGATTTAAGCACTCCTCATATGTGTGTAACAAGAAGACTTCTCTTTATTCAACATTTAAGAAAAACATATACTGACTGATGCCATGACATTACTAACTCAATTATTAAATTATCGAAAGGTTTGTTTAAACTTTGGCATCAAACTAGATTCTATATATAGTTATACCTCGGATCCGGGTGAACTTTCTGTATTAAAACTTTTAATTATACTCTTTTCATGATATTAGCTTGCAAGACTTTCTTTTAATTCAACATTTAAGAATGGTATTATTGCTTGAGTTATATTACTCTACATTAACATATAAACTGTTACAACGTATGAAGTTAGAATAGTTACATGAAATATTAATGAATAAGATATAATCTTATTAACATTAGATTTAATTTATAAATCTTTACAAAGTTAATCATTTCTGAAAAGTCTCTTTCAAGATGTGTTGTGTAACAAATATTAGTAACCCTCGATAGACAGGCTATCGAGTCACCTTTTAATTGGTATGCAGAAGACTCCTCCTGGGGTATCAGTCTTGGGAAACAGGAACAGCTACGTCGTCATCTCGGTCTGGCTTTCCTCTGTAAAGGGCTCCAAAGTTAGCAGTGAGAACAATAGGTCATGTAGTTATCTACGATGATCATGTAGATTCTCGGATGTCCTGATCTGCATATTCTGTCACGTGCAGTAGAGTTTGTGGCTTCTGCTAGTTCACATCTCCGGGTATTACTTTGGAATAGTTTTTATTCGTTGAAGTACGTAGTCATCTTGTGTTACACTTTTTGTTACGTTTCAATACTTTTTGTTTTACATAACTTTAAACTTATTGTCTATTCACATGACTACATTAATTAATACATCCAGATGCTTTAAACAAACTACATCTGGTACAGTTTCTGAATATGTAACCAAATAAGATACACATATTTGAAGAGCATAGCTCTTACGTCTACACTGTACGGAGTCGCCCTTGCAAGAGAGAGAATTTACGCTCCCTTCGCCCGGTACTGGACAAAAGTTAGGGGGACAACTTCCGCGCGAGAATATAGTTCCTAACTATATTTAAGTTAACCTTTTTATTTATTTAAACTATCCCTAAACAAATATATACAATTTAAATCAGTTGTTTTAGCGACTATTTATGTCTTCAGATTTTATTATTATTAACATTAGTTTTTTTTATCTTATTCTTACTCACACAAGACTCTGAAAGCATGTCGAGTCTGGAATCAACAGGAAAGCGCCTGCTTACAAGCAAAGGGTTAAATACGATCTTAATAACGCTTTACAATTTATCTTTTTATTTGAGTATCTTATAACTAATTAATTACTGCTTCCTTTCATACTGAGTACATACAGGTATCTTATATTAAAACAGTGAGATTTAAATAGCTTAAGAGCTCGCAACCTTAAATTTTTAAAATTTTTTATTTTCTAGATTATTTCTTTTATTTAAATCGTCACATTCGTCCATTCCGTCGACGTGTTCCCACCATTTTAATCTGTAATCGTCTATTCGCTGGTTCGGATTATAGACGTTTAGCTCGTTCCGAATGCAGTCGTTCTGTCCAACTGTGTGGAACCCTTGACTCTTCTCAGAGAAAGCACTTCAGCTGCTTCAAATTGTAGACATGTCTCGCTTACATTCCTCACTGTCGTACATCTGAATCGGGACAGCAGTGGTTTTGTATAATTTTAATGATAGCGTACAGTCAGTCGCCCTCTGGAAGGACCTTCTGGGAGGATTTTTGTACTGCACCTTGTGTGTCCTTCCATCAGGGTGTGAGTTCCTTACGACAATGATGAATATGAAAATATTTTTCTACTCCTGTAGTACTGAACAACTTACCTATTACAGTAATTTCTTATTTTCCTTACAATTACCTATTTAGTGTGCACATGTTCTAACCGAATCTCATATCCACTGTAACCTATAACATATGCGAGAGAACATGTCAAAATATCGATGAAATCTTTCCTTCACTATCGTATGACATACTACGGATACCTTTCCTGATATTTTTTCCTCTACCCACAACTACAAACTTTTCAGTGTAATGTTAAAAGTAATTAAAATGGAGATACTTAATCGGAAACAAAAGCTAATTTTTTGTAGAAAATTATAGAACTGGAGAGGCCTAACTTATTACAACCTGACATAACCTGTGTCCGGATCATTTTCATAGCCACGTACTCAAAATGCATCCATTGATGTTGTTAGTAGGGTAGGAAGTAATTTTTGATTACGCTTACTAGTATTTTAGCCGTACCGTTGTAAATAATAGCGAAAATAAGGCGCTATTTACCCTCACGGCAGATGACACCGAACACTCATTCTCATGGATAAACGAGAGGTAGCTTACACCATGTTATTGTTACACCAACAACTTGACGAATAACTCTACAGAGAACATTTTATCATCGGCAGAAGAATGGCAAAAAGATTCGCTACCTCTAAATTACAGACTGACAAGGAGCATGTCAAAGGCGAAATAATAATAATGTTTGAGCACGCGACCTCTTTATATTATTATTGTTATTATTATCACACGCATCTGTGCAACTCCGTCATCATGGCACAACAGGTTCATTACGTTTTATAGGTCGCTTAACATCGCACAAAAATGCTACGCGACGTTACACAATTGTACGGAGAAACCCGCGCTCTATGTCATAGAACTTGGTTACCACGCTAATTTCGTAACACATCAGTCCGTAGAATTCTTGTACAGCAATCACCACCGCATATGCTCGCGGTACGCGAACAATACAATGCGGCTTACCTCTTGAAATGATTTTCATGACTGTAAAGACAACCTGCACACAAACGGACGAAAGACATGACAGAAACTAAAATCCGACTACGATTCCCACACAAACACTAAGGGTTACATGACTTCCAAGGACAGCCATTACACTATGGCTTCACGAATACAACCAAAATGGAATATTATCAAATGTCTATGTACGCTGAAAACAGTAGATCTAACATTTTTTTGCTACTGATTCAACAAATATCTAAGTTCTTGTACTACTGGATTTAGCAGTCAGTAGTCCTAATGTGACGATCCCTTTATCTGTCAATGACCGAAAAATGCTGACCTGTGTTGTCGATATTACTTACAAACCGTACAATTTTGTTTCCAGAAGTTCAATTTTGTCGTTTTTTGCAAACGTATTGTCTCTTATCTTGAGTGCCACGAGATTTTATGACACAAAGTAACACCAGCGTCTGAGGAGGGATACTAGACATATAATGTCCTTGGCCTTGTTCATATTGTTCTTGCTCTTACCGTTCGAATCACACCTGTTGGAGACCAAATCTGTTACAGAGGCCATGTGTACTGGAAGTAGCGAACTTTAAATACGGATGATGCGAGCGACGGCCATATAGGAGAGTTAGTACTGGTTCGTAACAGACAACTATCCTCTTTTGACATTGTATGATTTTAATAAAAACAGATATCGGATTTAAATAATAATTCCGTACTTGCAATATACAATCCATGTACACAAACTTATATATCCTTTGTTGGGGCTGTAATTATTACTAAACAGTAATACATGCTTAGAATGAAAATATTTGCTATGATTTTAGTAACGTACAACACCAGCTTAACCCAGAGAGAGAGAGAGAGCGAGAGAGAGAGAGAGAGTGAGAGACTGCAATGTGTCAGTGTAAAGTCGTGTCAATGACCTCGAATTGCTTCCGACGTCTGCGAGCGAGAGAGAGAGAGAGAGGGCGTTAATATTTGTCGAATAAATATAAACTTTCTAATTTCATATACATGCGCGCGGTACTGACCACAGAGAGAGAAACATACACAACAAGTGTGAGAGAGAGAGAGAGAGAATTTAAACTGATAATTGTTTTATTAAAATCTTACAATGACGAAATATTATTATTTCATTGTTTACGATATATATATTTAATGCAAAAATGCAAAGTAACACCAGCGTCTGAGGAGGGATACTTGGTAAACCTGATCATATAGATTTAATATACATTATAACAAATTTGAACTCATGCAAGGTTGGTAACCCTGATCATATATTTTAATATACACTATAATACACACACATATCAAGTTTGAACCCATACATAGGTTGGTAAACCTGATCATATAGATTTAATATACATTATAACAAATTTGAACTCATGCAAGGTTGGTAACCCTGATCATATATTTAATATATACACTATAATACATCAAGTGATAGAAAGTGAAAGTGATCTAAGCTCGCGAAAGGCGGCATATAAAAAAAAAATTATATTCGCGGATGCTGTGGTCCAGATACGTGAAAAAGTCGCGGATCTTGACACAGATCAGCGAAAAAGTCGCGGATGCTGTGGTCCAGTAGAAAGTGAAAGTGATCTAGGCTCACGAAAGGCTGCATATAAAAAATTATATTCGCGGAAATTAGAAAGTGAAAGTGATTTAGGCTCGCGAAAGGCGGCATATATTCGCGGATATGCAAATCAATTTAATTAAAAAAATAAAAATATCAAATTAAAAAAAAATAAAAAAATTTATTCGCGGAAATTCGCAGTCCAGTAGAAAGTGAAAGTGATTTAGGCTCGCGAAAGACGGCATATATTTGAATTGACGCGCGAAAGGCGCCATGCAATTTGATTGGTTGATGCTGCTGGTCCAGCATGTGGGGGAATAACGGTACTTTGGTCAGAACCCTCATTATCACCCTACTACAATATATTTTGTTCTAGCGGTTTTTTATAACATGAATTAATGTTCGCGTCATTGTTTTAGATGCCGGGAAGGAAGAAATGGAACCCTGAGCACATGAAAACGGCAGTGGAAGCAGTAAGAAACGGGGAAATGGGAAGTTTTAAGGCTGCAAGAATTTATAATGTTCCTCAAACGACCCTAGAACGGTATGTGAAAGACGAGATGAAGAGTTCCACAGATGTTGTAAACACGAAGCTGGGAAAAAACAATATCTACCATCCGATCTGGAGAAAGATCTCGCCGAACACTGCATTCTTTTGGAAGAACGCTATTTTGGTTTGTCACAAAAAGACCTACGTCGTTTAGCTTTTCAGTTGGCGGAGAAGAATGGAATCGCACATCCATTTTCGAAGAAGAGTGAATCAGCGGGGAGAAAATGGGTAAAGAACTTCTTGCGAGGAAATCCGCAACTCGCTGTTCGATCGCCGCAGGGATTGTCTTTTGCTCGCGCAAAATATTTCACGCTCGAGGCAGTAGCAAAATTTTTTGACATTTATGAGCCCGCTATGGAAAAAATTAAACACCAACCTCACAGGATTTACAACTGTGACGAGACAGGAATAAGCATAGTGCAACATAAGCATACAAAGGTGATCGGCATGGAAGGTAAGCGCCAGATATCTGCCCTACAAACAGCTGAAAGAGGCTGGTCGTCACAGTTGTCACTTGTTTTAGTGCGGCAGGTCACTATGTTCCCCCACTCATAATTTTTCCACGGAAAAATATGAAGTTGGAGCTAATGAATGGAGCTCCACCAGGGTCCATCTACGCTTGCCATCCGCCAGGATGGATACAAACAGAGATCTTCACACAGTGGCTGCGTCATTTTTTTGAGCACGTCAAACCTAGTGCACAAGATCCCGTCGTGCTGATGTTGGATGGTCACAGCTCACACACGAGGAATTTTAGACGTAATTATGCTGGGCAGAGAACACAACCTCATCATAATATGCCTCCCGCCACATGCAACTCACAAGATGCAGCCGCTCGATTTGAGCTTCATAGTAGAGGGAAAATGCCGATCCTGACCAAAGTACCGTTATTCCCCCACCACCACCGCTGGACCAGCAGCATCGACCAATCAAATTGCATGGCGCCTTTCGCGCGTCAAGTTCAAATATACGCCGTCTTTCGCGAGCCTAAATCACTTTCACTTTCTACTGGACCGTGAATTTCCGCGAATAAATTTATTTATTATTTTTTAATTTGATATTTTTATTTTTTTAATTAAATTGATTTGCATATCCGCGAATATATGCCGTCTTTCGCGAGTCTAAATCACTTTCACTTTCTACTGGACCGCGAATTTCCGCGAATACATTTTTTTAATTTGATATTTTTATTTTTTTTAATTAAATTGATTTGCATATCCGCGAATATATGCCGCCTTTCGCGAGCCTAGATCACTTTCACTTTCTATCAGCTGGACCCGCAGCATCCCAAATGGACCACCCGCATCCGTAAATATATTTTTTATTTTTAAATAAAGCTGATTTGCATATCAGAGGTGGGTGGTGGGTGGGAGGTTCCGACTTGATGCATTATAGTGTATATATTAAATATATGATCAGGGTTACCAACCTTGCATGAGTTCAAATTTGTTGTATGTTATAATGTATATTAAATCTATATGATTTAGGCTCGCGAAAGACGGCATATATTTGAACTTGACGCGCGAAAGGCGCCATGCAATTTGATTGGTCGATGCTGCTGGTCCAGCGGTGGTGGTGGGGGAATAACGGTACTTTGGTCAGGATCGGCATTTTCCCTCTACTCTTCATGTCACCTTTCAAGACTTATTATGCTCAGGAGATAGAGCAATGGATTAGACAGAATGGTGGTCGACCTGTAACTATCTACCAAGTTTCAGAATTGCTTGGGAAAGCCTATGCCAGAGCAGCTACGGTAGAAAGTGCAATGAATGGGTTTCGGAAAGCAGGGCACTATCCGTGCGATAGGAATGTCTTCCGGGAACATGACTTTCCTCATTCCAACACATCTGAATTGCCAGTTCAACAAATGCCACCACTTCAGCCAGGAACATCTAAGGAAAGTGATTCAACTCCTACTTCTCCTGAATCAGTTCCACTTGTTCGAGCAGCAGATGTGAGTCCAGTGCCTTCCTTGCCACCTAAATCAGGCAATAGCAGTTCCAGATCAGGATCTGCTCAAGTTATTACCAGCTCTCCATACAAGCAAACCATTGAAGAATCTCTAAGGAAAAAGAAGGAAGCTGAACAGAAGAAAGTCATGAATGCCCAGAAAAGACAGAGAGAAAAAGAACGTGCTAAAGAAGGAACTTCCCGTGGAAAAGTCCTACGTCGTCATCACAGGGTGCCAGGTCAAAAAGGCGACTTCCATTTGTAACCGACCCTTCTGATTCCGAGGATGACATTGTCCAACTTGAAGATTTGGATGAAGTCTTGTCAGAAGATGAGGAAGACGCCGAATGTCTGTTCTGTGCTGGACGGTTTTCGGAAGACAATAAAGGTGAAGACTGGATTCGTTGCTGCAAATGATTCAAATGGAGCCATACACTTTGTGCAGGTTCGGATGACAAGGTTTTTATTTGTGATTTGTGTAAATGACTTGACAAACCCAAAACTTTCAGTTTTTGTGAAACACAGACTTTTTTAAGTTTTCATTTTTATATTAATTACTAAAATTTGATATTGAGGGTTTATGATTATGCTATTTCAAGGATTTAGTATATATTATAAAATGTTAAAATGAGTTTTTAAACTTAGATTACAAACCACTTTCACAAACTTATATTATTTTTTTTTTCACCTCCCCATATATATATATATATATATATATATATATATATATACGTATATAGTGTCCTAATATGGGGAGAATGCTACATTTGAAAAATCCTGCTACAATACCTCAATAAGCATTCCACCAAAACTCCTTACCCCAAATATGTTCCTTAAAACATGTATGAAGTCATTGTTCAAGTTAAAACCATTGTTCAATATTTTGCGTGCCTATAATCACACCTAGAACAAATTACTCCCCATATTAGGCTCAGTTCCTCTATACGTTAGTGATCACAGTACTGTGGTTCAGGCTGAAGCAATAAGTAGAAAGAACTAGTTTCTATGGAAATATTTCATTTCAAATATGATTTTAAATTTAATCTTAGAACATGGAAGTCATGTATGGTTCTTCATACCGATATTTATATGACGAATGATAACTGGCGTAAATTAAATCAGAATCAAAGATTAATTAGCATACCTTCCTGAGCTACAGAGACCTCAATGTCTGTTGATTTAGGTGAAGATCGATTAAGGGAATGGGGTAGTTTACCAGTAACATTTTATGTTTTAACAAAGGTAATTTTTTTATGATGAACGATAACTGCCGCACATTTAAACAGAATCAAACATTTGTTTGCATACATTCCTCAATATTGTAGAAGACTGAAGGCCTGTTGATTTTGGTGACGATCGGGTAAGGGAAAGGGGTAGTTTACCAGCAACATTTTATGTTGTAACAAGAGAAATTTTTTTTCATGACGAATGATAACTGCCGTAAATTCAAACAGAATCAAATAATTTTTTACATATGTGTCTGAGTTGTAGAAGACTCAAGGCCTATTGATTTCGGTGAAGATCAGTTACAGGGAAAGGGCAGTTTACCAGAAACATTTTTTGTTGTGACAGGAATAAAGTACTTAATTTTTATAAATAATCTATCCTGATAAGAAGATCTTAATAATCCACTGTAGATGAAATATCTATAAATGAAGAGGCTTGTTGAACGGGGTGGGGGTAGTTTTCTATAAATGAAAATTATATATGACGGGGGAGGGGTTAATTTTTATATGTGTACTACGTTATCGGCAACAAAGCAGTAGTTTGTTGTTAAAATTCCTTCCCGGGACGTTTGGCCGTAAACCAATGTTTTTGCAAAACCAGACGTTTCGGCAGTGCCGTCGACTGCCATCATAGGTGCAAATCGAGTGCGACAAAGTGTGGTGGTATACGTTAGTGACCACAGTACTGTGGTTAAAGCTGAAGCAATAAGTGGAAAGAAGTAGTTTCTACGGAAGCATTTCATTTCGTAAATGATTTTAAATATAAATCTTAGAACATGGAAGTCATGTATGGTTCTCCATACTGATATTAACTTCCATGTTCCATAAGGAAATGGAAGTATGGTGATGGCAAAAAAAATCGTGTTCGAGATAATTGCAGATTCTGATTGTACTACCCTCAACACATGTAAAAAAGTCATTTTTTGAAAAGTGTCTGTGTGTGTGTGTCTATCTGTCTGTCTGTAGATTTTTTTATCTATGACAAACGATAACGGCCGCAAATTCAAACAGAATAAAATAGTTTTCTGCGTAGAGCCCTGAATTGTAGAGTACTCAAGACAAATTGTTTTTGTTGAAGATCGGTTAAGGGAAAGGGGTAGTTTACCTGCAACGTTTTATGTTTAACAAAGGTATTTTCTATGGCAAACGTCAACAGCCGCAAATTCAAACAGAATAAAATAGTTTCTTGCATAGAGCCCTGAATTGTAAAGTTCTCAAGGCCTGTTGTTTTTGGTGAAGATCGGTTATGGGAAATGTGTAGTCTACTTGCAATATTTTATGTTTTAACAATGGTATTTTCTGTGGCAAACGATAACAGCCGCAAGTTCAAACAGAATCAAATAATTTTTTGCATATAAGCCTGATTTGTAGAATACTCACGACCTATTGTTTTTGGTGAAGATCGGTTGTAGGAAAGGAGTAGTTTACCTGCAACGTTTTTTTTTATCAAGGGTAATTTTTTTCTATGGCAAACGATAACAGCCGCAAATTCAAACAGATAAAATAGTTTCTTGCATAGAGCCCTGAATTGTAAAGTTCTCAAGACCTATAGTTTTTGGTGAAGATCGGTTATGGGAAATGGGTAGTCTACTTACAACATTTTGTTTTAACAAGGGTATTTTCTATGGCAAACGATAACAGCTTCAAGTTCAAACAGAATCAAACAATTTTTTGCATACAAGCCTGATTTGTAGAATACTCTACGACCTTTTGGTTTTGGTGAAGATCGGTTAAGGGAAAGGGGTAGTTTACCAGCAACATTTTATGTTTTAACAAGGGTAATATTTTGTATGCAATACGATAACAGCCGCAAATACAAACAGAATCAAATAATGTATTGTATACAGCCCTGAATTGTAGAGGTCTCAAGACCTGCTGGTTTTGGAGAAGATCTGTTAAGGGAATAGGGTAGTTTACCAGCAACATTTTATGTTTTAACAAGGGTATTTTTTTTATGACGAACGATAACTGCCGTAAATTCAATCAGAATCAACTACTCTTTTGCATACCTTTTTGAATTATATAGAACTCAAGGTCTGTTGATTTTGTTGAAGATCGGTTAAGGGAAAGGGGTAGTTTACCAGCAACATTTTATGTTGTAACAAGGGAAATTTTTTTTCATTACGAACGATAACTGCCGCACATTCAAACAGAATCAAATATTTTTTTGCATGCATCCCTGAATTGTAGAGGACTGATGGTCTGTTGATTTTGGTGAAGATCGGTTTTTATATGTGTACTACGTTATCGGCAACAAAGATGTAGTTCTTTGTTAAAATTCCTTCCCGGGCTGTTTAGCCGTAGTCCAATGTTTTCTGCAAAACCAGACTTTTCGCCGGTGCCATCGACTGCCATCATCAGTGAAAATCGAGTGCGAAAACGTAAGGTGGTAGAAGAAGTGAACCCAATATGGGGAGTGTTCCAAATATGCGGTTGGCGTGGAATGTGTGTTAAGGAGGTGCCGAAGCCTAACGGTGATAAATGGTACTTCAAGAGACATCTGTGAAAGTGCTGTGGTTGTAAATTCCAACACCCGAGCCTAACCTTCTTCGCGTCAGTCAGCTGTTTGTGTTTGTGCGTATCCAGGAAGTTTTTCAGTGCTCTCACACATTTCGTCATTATCCAAGAAAGGTAAGCTTAATTAATTATCTGAATATTTTAATGGAATCAGTGTTAGTTGGGCTTTCATCCCACGTATTACTTAATTTGTGGGTATCTATACAATAGAGAAATAAGTGTTTGCAAACGTACGCTAGTCTGATCCTAATATGGGGAGGTTGTGTTTTACCGAATATAGGGCTCCCCATATTAGGAACACCATTTCTTCCCAGTGCGGAACTTATTTTGAACGATCCGGAAAATCAAGGAAACTACGGATATGTATATTTCGAGGTTGCCTAAAAAAATTTAAGATCATTTCCAGAATGACGTCTGTCTGCGTGTCTGTAATCCTCCGCGGTAATTGCTGAACTGAAAATAATTCAATTTAACTGAAATTTTGTATGCCGGCATCTTTTAGTCATCGGATGCGAAAATTAAATTTTTGTTGTAATAATAAATTGGTAAAAATAAACTCTTACAGTATTTTTTGTTTGCCTGGGAAGTAATGCGGAGACAATATATTTTGTTCTAGCGGTTTTTTATAACATGAATTAATGTTCGCGTCATTTTTTTAGATGCCGCGAAGGAAAAAATGGAACCCTGAGCACAAGAAAACGGCAGTAGAAGCAGTAAGAAACGGGGAAATGGGAAGTTTTAAGGCTGCAAGAATTTATAATGTTCCTCAAACGACCCTAGAACGGTATGTGAAAGACGAGATGAAGAGTTCCACAGATGTTGTAAACACGCAGCTGGGAAAAAACAATATCTACCATCCGATCTGGAGAAAGATCTCGCCGAACACTGCATTCTTTTGGAAGAACGCTATTTTGGTTTGTCACAAAAAGACCTACGTCGTTTAGATTTTCAAATGGCGGAGAAGAATGGAATCGCACATCCATTTTCGAAGAAGCGTGAATCAGCGGGGAGAAAATGGGTAAACAACTTCTTGCGAGGAAATCCGCAACTCGCTTTTCGATCGCCGCAGGGATTGTCTTTTGCTCGCGCAAAAAAATTTCACGCTCGAGGCAGTAGCAAACGTTTTTGACATTTATGAGCCCGCTATGGAAAAAATTAAACATCAACCTCACAGGATTTACAACTGTGACGAGACAGGAATAAGCATAGTGCAACATAAGGATACAAAGGTGATCGGCATGAAAGGTAAGCGCCAGATATCTGCCCTACAAGTAACTGAAAGAGAAGAATGGAATCGCACATCCATTTTCGAAGAAGAGTGAATCAGCGAGGAGAAAATGGGTAAAGAACTTCTTGCGACGAAATCCGCAACTCGCTGTTCGATCGCCGCAGGGATTGTCTTTTGTTCGCGCAAAAAATTTCACGCTTGAGGCAGTAGCAAAATTTTTTGACATTTATGAGCCCACTATGGGAAAAATTAAACATCAACCTCACAGGATTTACAACTGTGCCAAGACAGGAATAAGCATAGTGCAACATAAGCATACAAAGGTGATCGGCATGAAAGGTAAGCGCCAGATATCTGCCCTACAAACAGCTGAGAGAGGCTGCTCGTCACAGTTGTCACTTGTTTTAGTGCGGCAGGTCACTATGTTCCCCCACTCATAACTTTTCCACGGAAAAATATGAAGCTGGAGCTAATGAATGGAGCTCCACCAGGGTCCATCTACGCTTGCCATCCGTCAGGATGGATACAAACAGAGATCTTCACACAGTGGCTGCGTCATTTTATTGAGCACGTCAAACCTAGTGCACAAGATCCCGTCGTGCTCGTGTTGGATGGTCACAGCTCACACACGAGGAATTTTAGACGTAATTATGCTGGGCAGAGAACACAACTTCATCATAATATGCCTCCCGCCACATGCAACTCACAAGATGCAGCCGCTCGATTTGAGCTTCATGTCACCTTTCAAGACTTATTATGCTCAGGAGATAGAGCAATGGATTAGACAGAATGGTGGTCGACCTGTAACTATCTACCAAGTTTCAGAATTGCTTGGGAAAGCCTATGCCAGAGCAGCTACGGTAGAAAGTGCAATGAATGGGTTTCGGAAAGCAGGGCACTATCCGTGCGATAGGAATGTCTTCCGGGAACATGACTTTCCTCATTCCAACACATCTGAATTGCCAGTTCAACAAATGCCACCACTTCAGCCAGGAACATCTAAGGAAAGTGATTCAACTCCTACTTCTCCTGAATCAGTTCCACTTGTTCGAGCAGCAGATGTGAGTCCAGTGCCTTCCTTGCCACCTAAATCAGGCAATAGCAGTTCCAGATCAGGATCTGCTCAAGTTATTACCAACTCTCCATACAAGCAAACCATTGAAGAATCTCTAAGGAAAAAGAAGGAAGCTGAACAGAAGAAAGTCATGAATGCCCAGAAAAGACAGAGAGAAAAAGAACGTGCTAAAGAAGGAACTTCCCGTGGAAAAGTCCTACGTCGTCATCACAGGGTGCCAGGTCAAAAAGGCGACTTCCATTTGTAACCGACCCTTCTGATTCCGAGGATGACATTGTCCAACTTGAAGATTTGGATGAAGTCTTGTCAGAAGATGAGGAAGACGCCGAATGTCTGTTCTGTGCTGGACGGTTTTCGGAAGACAATAAAGGTGAAGACTGGATTCGTTGCTGGATGATTCAAATGGAGCCATACACTTTGTGCAGGTTCGGATGACAAGGTTTTTATTTGTGATTTGTGTAAATGACTTGACAAACCCAAAACTTTCAGTTTTTGTGAAACACAGACTTTAAGTTTTCATTTTTATATTAATTACTAAAATTTGATATTGAGGGTCTATGATTATGCTATTTCAAGGATTTAGTATATATTATAAAATGTTAAAATGGGTTTTTAAACTTAGATTACAAACCACTTTCACAAACTTATATTATTTTTTTTTCACCTCCCCATATATATATATATATATATATATATATATATATATATACGTATATAGTGTCCTAATATGGGGAGAATGCTACATTTGAAAAATCCTGCTACAATACCTCAATAAGCATTGCACCAAAACTCCTTACCCCAAATATGTTCCTTAAAACATGTATGAAGTCATTGTTCAAGTTAAAACCATTGTTCAATATTTTGCGTGCCTATAATCACACCTAGAACAAATTACTCCCCATATTAGGCTCAGTTCCTCTATACGTTAGTGATCACAGTACTGTGGTTCAGGCTGAAGCAATAAGTAGAAAGAACTAGTTTCTATGGAAATATTTCATTTCAAATATGATTTTAAATTTAATCTTAGAACATGGAAGTCATGTATGGTTCTCCATACCGATATTTATATGACGAATGACAACTGGCGTAAATTAAATCAGAATCAAAGATTATTTACCATACCTTCCTGAGCTAAAGAGACCTCAATTTCTGTTGATTTAGGTGAAGATCGATTAAGGGAATGGGGTAGTTTACCAGTAACATTTTATGTTTTAACAACGGTAATTTTTTTATGATGAACGATAACTGCCGCACATTCAAACAGAATCAAACATTTGTTTGCATACATTCCTCAATATTGTAGAAGACTGAAGGCCGGTGATTTTGGTGACGATCGGGTAAGGGAAATGGGTAGTTTACCAGCAACATTTTATGTTGTAACAAGAGAAATTTTTTTTCATGACGAACGATAACTGCCGCACATTCAAACAGAATCAAATATTTTTTTGCATGCATCCCTGAATTGTAGAGGACTGAAGGTCTATTGATTTTGGTGAAGATCGGTTTTTATATGTGTACTACGTTATCGGCAACAAAGATGTAGTTCTTTGTTAAAATTCCTTCCCGGGCTGTTTAGCCGTAGTCCGATGTTTTCTGCAAAACCAGACTTTTCGCCGGTGCCATCGACTGCCATCATAAGTGAAAATCGAGTGCGAAAACGTAAGGTGGTAGAAGAAGTGAACCCAATATGGGGAGTGTTCCAAATATGCGGTTGGCGTGGAATGTGTGTTAAGGAGGTGTCGAAGCCTAACGGTGATAAATGGTACTTCAAGAGACATCTGTGATAGTGCTGTGGTTGTAAATTCCAACACCCGAGCCTAACCTTCTTCGCGTCAGTCAGCTGTTTGTGTTTGTGCGTATCCAGCAAGTTTTTCAGTGCTCTCACACATTTCGTCATTATCCAAGAAAGGTAAGCTTAATTAATTATCTGAATATTTTAATGGAATCAGTGTTAGTTGGGCTTTCATCCCACGTGTTACTTAATTTGTGGGTATCTATACAATAGAGAAATAAGTGTTTGCAAACGTACGCTAGTCTGATCCTAATATGGTGAGGTTGTGTTTTACCGAATATAGGGCTCCCCATATTAGGAACACCATTTCTTCCCAGTGCGGAACTTATTTTGAACGATCCGGAAAATCAAGGAAACTACGGATATGTATATTTCGAGGTTGCCTAAAAAGATTTAAGATCATTTCCAGAATGACGTCTGTCTGCGTGTCTGTAATCCTCCGCGGTAATTGCTGAACTGAAAATAATTCAATTTAACTGAAATTTTGTATGCCGGCATCTTTTAGTCATCGGATGCGAAAATTAAATTTTTGTTGTAATAATAAATTGGTAAAAATAAACTCTTACAGTATTTTTTGTTTGCCTGGGAAGTAATGCGGAGATAATATATTTTGTTCTAGCGGTTTTTTATAACATGAATTAATGTTCGCGTCATTGTTTTAGATGCCGGGAAGGAAGAAATGGAACCCTGAGCACAAGAAAACGGCAGTAGAAGCAGTAAGAAACGGGGAAATGGGAAGTTTTAAGGCTGCAAGAATTTATAATGTTCCTCAAACGACCCTAGAACGGTATGTGAAAGACGAGATGAAGAGTTCCACAGATGTTGTAAACACGCAGCTGGGAAAAAACAATATCTACCATCTGATCTGGAGAAAGATCTCGCCGAACACTGCATTCTTTTGGAAGATCGCTATTTTGGTTCGTCACAAAAAGACCTACGTCGTTTAGCTTTTCAGTTGGCGGAGAAGAATGGAATCGCACATCCATTTTCGAAGAAGAGTGAATCAGCGGGGAGAAAATGGGTAAAGAACTTCTTGCGACGAAATCCGCAACTCGCTTTTCGATCGCCGCAGGGATTGTCTTTTGCTCGCGCAAAAAATTTCACGCTTGAGGCAGTAGCAAAATTTTTTGACATTTATGAGCCCGCTATGGAAAAAATTAAACATCAACCTCACAGGATTTACAACTGTGACGAGACAGGAATAAGCATAGTGCAACATAAGGATACAAAGGTGATCGGCATGAAAGGTAAGCGCCAGATATCTGCCCTACAAGCAACTGAAAGAGAAGAATGGAATCGCACATCCATTTTCGAAGAAGAGTGAATCAGCGGGGAGAAAATGGGTAAAGAACTTCTTGCGACGAAATCCGCAACTCGCTGTTCGATCGCCGCAGGGATTGTCTTTTGTTCGCGCAAAAAATTTCACGCTTGAGGCAGTAGCAAAATTTTTTGACATTTATGAGCCCACTATGGAAAAAATTAAACATCAACCTCACAGGATTTACAACTGTGCCAAGACAGGAATAAGCATAGTGCAACATAAGCATACAAAGGTGATCGGCATGAAAGGTAAGCGCCAGATATCAGCCATACAAACAGCTGAAAGAGGCTGCTCGTCACAGTTGTCACTTGTTTTAGTGCGGCAGGTCACTATGTTCCCCCACTCATAATTTTTCCACGGAAAAATATGAAGTTGGAGCTAATGAATGGAGCTCCACCAGGGTCCATCTACGCTTGCCATCCGTCAGGATGGATACAAACAGAGATCTTCACACAGTGGCTGCGTCATTTTATTGAGCACGTCAAACCTAGTGCACAAGATCCCGTCGTGCTCGTGTTGGATGGTCACAGCTCACACACGAGGAATTTTAGACGTAATTATGCTGGGCAGAGAACACAACTTCATCATAATATGCCTCCCGCCACATGCAACTCACAAGATGCAGCCGCTCGATTTGAGCTTCATGTCACCTTTCAAGACTTATTATGCTCAGGAGATAGAGCAATGGATTAGACAGAATGGTGGTCGACCTGTAACTATCTACCAAGTTTCAGAATTGCTTGGGAAAGCCTATGCCAGAGCAGCTACGGTAGAAAGTGCAATGAATGGGTTTCGGAAAGCAGGGCACTATCCGTGCGATAGGAATGTCTTCCGGGAACATGACTTTCCTCATTCCAACACATCTGAAATGCCAGTTCAACAAATGCCACCACTTCAGCCAGGAACATCTAAGGAAAGTGATTCAACTCCTACTTCTCCTGAATCAGTTCCACTTGTTCGAGCAGCAGATGTGAGTCCAGTGCCTTCCTTGCCACCTAAATCAGGCAATAGCAGTTCCAGATCAGGATCTGCTCAAGTTATTACCAGCTCTCCATACAAGCAAACCATTGAAGAATCTCTAAGGAAAAAGAAGGAAGCTGAACAGAAGAAAGTCATGAATGCCCAGAAAAGACAGAGAGAAAAAGAACGTGCTAAAGAAGGAACTTCCCGTGGAAAAGTCCTACGTCGTCATCACAGGGTGCCAGGTCAAAAAGGCGACTTCCATTTGTAACCGACCCTTCTGATTCCGAGGATGACATTGTCCAACTTGAAGATTCGGATGAAGTCTTGTCAGAAGATAAGGAAGACGCCGAATGTCTGTTCTGTGCTGGACGGTTTTCGGAAGACAATAAAGGTGAAGACTGGATTCGTTGCTGGATGATTCAAATGGAGCCATACACTTTGTGCAGGTTCGGATGACAAGGTTTTTATTTGTGATTTGTGTAAATGACTTGACAAACCCAAAACTTTCAGTTTTTGTGAAACACAGACTTTTTTAAGTTTTCATTTTTATATTAATTACTAAAATTTGATATTGAGGGTCTATGATTATGCTATTTCAAGGATTTAGTATATATTATAAAATGTTAAAATGAGTTTTTAAACTTAGCTTACAAACCACTTTCACAAACTTATATAATATTTTTTTTTTCACCTCCCCATATATATATATATACGTATATAGTGTCCTAATATGGGGAGAATGCTACATTTGAAAAATCCTGCTACAATACCTCAATAAGCATTGCACCAAAACTCCTTACCCCAAATATGTTCCTTAAAACATGTATGAAGTCATTGTTCAAGTTAAAACCATTGTTCAATATTTTGCGTGCCTATAATCACACCCAGAACAAATTACTCCCCATATTAGGCTCAGTTCCTCTATACGTTAGTGACCACAGTACTGTGGTTAAAGCTGAAGCAATAAGTGGAAAGAAGTAGTTTCTACGGAAGCATTTCATTTCGTAAATGATTTTAAATATAAATCTTAGAACATGGAAGTCATCTATGGTTCTCCATACCGATATTAACTTCCATGTTCCATAAGGAAATGGAAGTATGGTGATGGCAAAAAAAATCGTGTTCGAGATAATTGCAGATTCTGATTGTACTACCCTCAACACATGTAAAAAAGTAATTTTTTGAAAAGTGTCTGTGTCTGTGTGTCTATCTGTCTGTCTATAGATTTTTTTATCTATGACAAACGATAACAGCCGCAAATTCAAACAGAATAAAATAGTTTTCTGCGTAGAGCCCTGAATTGTAGAGTACTCAAGACATATTGTTTTTGTTGAAGTTCGGTTAAGGGAAAGGGGTAGTTTACCTGCAACGTTTTATGTTTAACAAAGGTATTTTCTATGGCAAACGTCAACAGCCGCAAATTCAAACAGAATAAAATAGTTTCTTGCATAGAGCCCTGAATTGTAAAGTTCTCAAGGCCTGTTGTTTTTGGTGAAGATCGGTTATGGGAAATGTGTAGTCTACTTGCAATATTTTATGTTTTAACAATTGTATTTTCTGTGGCAAATGATAACAGCCGCAAGTTCAAACAGAATCAAATAATTTTTTGCATATAAGCCTGATTTGTAGAATACTCACGACCTATTGTTTTTGGTGAAGATCGGTTGTGGGAAAGGAGTAGTTTACCTGCAACGTTTTTTTTATCAAGGGTAATTTTTTTCTATGGCAAACGATAACAGCCGCAAATTCAAACAGATAAAATATTTTCTTGCATAGAGCCCTGAATTGTAAAGTTCTCAAGACCTATAGTTTTTGGTGAAGATCGGTTATGGGAAATGTGTAGTCTACTTACAACATTTTGTTTTAACAAGGGTATTTTCTATGGCAAACGATAACAGCTTCAAGTTCAAACAGAATCAAACAATTTTTTGCATACAGGCCTGATTTGTAGAATACTCTACGACCTTTTGGTTTTGGTGAAGATCGGTTAAGGGAAAGGGGTAGTTTACCAGCAACATTTTATGTTTTAACAAGGGTAATATTTTGTATGGCATACGATAACAGCCGCAAATACAAACAGAATCAAATAATGTATTGTATACAGCCCTGAATTGTAGAGGTCTCAAGACCTGCTGGTTTTGGAGAAGATCTGTTAAGGGAATAGGGTAGTTTACCAGCAACATTTTATGTTTTAACAAGGGTAATATTTTGCATGGCATACGATAACAGCCGCAAATACAAACAGAATCAAATAATGTATTGTATACAGCCCTGAATTGTAGAGGTCTCAAGACCTGCTGGTTTTGGAGAAGATCTGTTAAGGGAATAGGGTAGTTTACCAGCAACATTTTATGTTTTAACAAAGGTAATATTTTGTATGGCATACGATAACAGCCGCAAATACAAACAGAATCAAATAATGTATTGTATACAGCCCTGAATTGTAGAGGTCTCAAGACCTGCTGGTTTTGGAGAAGATCTGTTAAGGGAATAGGGTAGTTTACCAGCAACATTTTATGTTTTAACAAGGGTAATATTTTGTATGGCATACGATAACAGCCGCAAATACAAACAGAATCAAATAATGTATTGTATACAGCCCTGAATTGTAGAGGTCTCAAGACCTGCTGGTTTTGGAGAAGATCTGTTAAGGGAATAGGGTAGTTTACCAGCAACATTTTATGTTTTAACAAGGGTATTTTTTTTATGGCGAACGATAACTGCCGTAAATTCAATCAGAATCAACTACTCTTTTGCATACCTTTTTGAATTATATAGAACTCAAGGTCTGTTGATTTTGTTGAAGATCGGTTAAGGGAAAGGGGTAGTTTACCAGCAACATTTTATGTTGTAACAAGAGAAATTTTTTTTCTTGACGAACGATAACTGCCGCACATTCAAACAGAATCAAATATTTTTTTGCATGCATCCTTGAATTGTAGAGGACTGAAGGTCTATTGATTTTGGTGAAGATCGGTTTTTATATGTGTACTACGTTATCGGCAACAAAGATGTAGTTCTTTGTTAAAATTCCTTCCCGGGCTGTTTAGCCGTAGTCCGATGTTTTCTGCAAAACCAGACTTTTCGCCGGTGCCATCGACTGCCATCATCAGTGAAAATCGAGTGCGAAAACGTAAGGTGGTAGAAGAAGTGAACCCAATATGGGGAGTGTTCCAAATATGCGGTTGGCGTGGAATGTGTGTTAAGGAGGTGCCGAAGCCTAACGGTGATAAATGGTACTTCAAGAGACATCTGTGATAGTGCTGTGGTTGTAAATTCCAACACCCGAGCCTAACCTTCTTCGCGTCAGTCAGCTGTTTGTGTTTGTGCGTATCCAGGAAGTTTTTCAGTGCTCTCACACATTTCGTCATTATCCAAGAAAGGTAAGCTTAATTAATTATCTGAATATTTTAATGGAATCAGTGTTAGTTGGGCTTTCATCCCACGTGTTACTTAATTTGTGGGTATCTATACAATAGAGAAATAAGTGTTTGCAAACGTACGCTAGTCTGATCCTAATATGGGGAGGTTGTGTTTTACCGAATATAGGGCTCCCCATATTAGGAACACCATTTCTTCCCAGTGCGGAACTTATTTTGAACGATCCGGAAAATCAAGGAAACTACGGATATGTATATTTCGAAGTTCCCTAAAAAGATTTAAGATCATTTCCAGAATGACGTCTGTCTGCGTGTCTGTAATCCTCCGCGGTAATTGCTGAACTGAAAATAATTCAATTTAACTGAAATTTTGTATGCCGGCATCTTTTAGTCATCGGTTGCGAAAATTAAATTTTTGTTGTAATAATAAATTGGTAAAAATAAACTCTTACAGTATTTTTTGTTTGCCTGGGATGTAATGCGGAGACAATATATTTTGTTCTAGCGGTTTTTTATAACATGAATTAATGTTCGCGTCATTTTTTTAGATGCCGGGAAGGAAGAAATGGAACCCTGAGCACAAGAAAACGGCAGTAGAAGCAGTAAGAAACGGGGAAATGGGAAGTTTTAAGGCTGCAAGAATTTATAATGTTCCTCAAACGACCCTAGAACGGTATGTGAAAGACGAGATGAAGAGTTCCACAGATGTTGTAAACACGCAGCTGGGAAAAAACAATATCTACCATCCGATCTGGAGAAAGATCTCGCCGAACACTGCATTCTTTTGGAAGAACGCTATTTTGGTTTGTCACAAAAAGACCTACGTCGTTTAGCTTTTCAGTTGGCAGAGAAGAATGGAATCGCACATCCATTTTCGAAGAAGCGTGAATCAGCGGGGAGAAAATGGGTAAAGAACTTCTTGCGACGAAATCCGCAACTCGTTTTTCGATCGCCGCAGGGATTGTCTTTTGCTCGCGCAAAAAATTTCACGCTCGAGGCAGTAGCAAAATTTTTTGACATTTATGAGCCCGCTATGGAAAAAATTAAACATCAACCTCACAGGATTTACAACTGTGCCAAGACAGGAATAAGCATAGTGCAACATAAGGATACAAAGGTGATCGGCATGAAAGGTAAGCGCCAGATATCTGCCCTACAAACAGCTGAAAGAAACTGCACGTCACATTTGTCACTTGTTTTAGTGCGGCAGGTCACTATGTTCCCCCACTCATAATTTTTCCACGGAAAAATATGAAGTTGGAGCTAATGAATGGAGCTCCACCAGGGTCCATCTACGCTTGCCATCCGTCAGGATGGATACAAACAGAGATCTTCACACAGTGGCTGCGTCATTTTATTGAGCACGTCAAACCTAGTGCACAAGATCCCGTCGTGCTCGTGTTGGATGGTCACAGCTCACACACGAAGAATTTTAGACGTAATTATGCTGGGCAGAGAACACAATTTCATCATAATATGCCTCCCGCCACATGCAACTCACAAGATGCAGCCGCTCGATTTGAGCTTCATGTCACCTTTCAAGACTTATTATGCTCAGGAGATAGAGCAATGGATTAGACAGAATGGTGGTCGACCTGTAACTATCTACCAAGTTTCAGAATTGCTTGGGAAAGCCTATGCCAGAGCAGCTACGGTAGAAAGTGCAATGAATGGGTTTCGGAAAGCAGAGCACTATCCGTGCGATAGGAATGTCTTCCGGGAACATGACTTTCCTCATTCCAACACATCTGAATTGCCAGTTCAACAAATGCCACCACTTCAGCCAGGAACATCTAAGGAAAGTGATTCAACTCCTACTTCTCCTGAATCAGTTCCACTTGTTCGAGCAGCAGATGTGAGTCCAGTGCCTTCCTTGCCACCTAAATCAGGCAATAGCAGTTCCAGATCAGGATCTGCTCAAGTTATTACCAGCTCTCCATACAAGCAAACCATTGAAGAATCTCTAAGGAAAAAGAAGGAAGCTGAACAGAAGAAAGTCATGAATGCCCAGAAAAGACAGAGAGAAAAAGAACGTGCTAAAGAAGGAACTTCCCGTGGAAAAGTCCTACGTCGTCATCACAGGGTGCCAGGTCAAAAAGGCGACTTCCATTTGTAACCGACCCTTCTGATTCCGAGGATGACATTGTCCAACTTGAAGATTCGGATGAAGTCTTGTCAGAAGATGAGGAAGACGCCGAATGTCTGTTCTGTGCTGGACGGTTTTCGGAAGACAATAAAGGTGAAGACTGGATTCGTTGCTGGATGTTTCAAATGGAGCCATACACTTTGTGCAGGTTCGGATGACAAGGTTTTTATTTGTGATTTGTGTAAATGACTTGACAAACCCAAAACTTTCAGTTTTTGTGAAACACAGACTCTTTTAAGTTTTCATTTTTATATTAATTACTAAAATTTGATATTGAGGGTCTATGATTATGCTATTTCAAGGATTTAGTATATATTATAAAATGTTAAAATGAGTTTTTAAACTTAGCTTACAAACCACTTTCACAAACTTATATAATATTTTTTTTTTCACCTCCCCATATATATATATATACGTATATAGTGTCCTAATATGGGGAGAATGCTACATTTGAAAAATCCTGCTACAATACCTCAATAAGCATTGCACCAAAACTCCTTACCCCAAATATGTTCCTTAAAACATGTATGAAGTCATTGTTCAAGTTAAAACCATTGTTCAATATTTTGCGTGCCTATAATCACACCTAGAACAAATTACTCCCCATATTAGGCTCAGTTCCTCTATACGTTAGTGATCACAGTACTGTGGTTCAGGCTGAAGCAATAAGTAGAAAGAAGTAGTTTCTATGGAAATATTTCATTTCAAATATGATTTTAAATTTAATCTTAGAACATGGAAGTCATGTATGGTTCTCCATACCGATATTTATATGACGAATGATAACTGGCGTAAATTAAATCAGAATCAAAGATTATTTAGCATACCTTCCTGAGCTACAGAGACCTCAATGTCTGTTGATTTAGGTGAAGATCGATTAAGGGAATGGGGTAGTTTACCAGTAACATTTTATGTTTTAACAACGGTAATTTTTTTATGATGAACGATAACTGCCGCACATTCAAATAGAATCAAACATTTGTTTGCATACATTCCTCAATATTGTAGAAGACTGAAGGCCTGTTGATTTTGGTGACGATCGGGTAAGGGAAAGGGGTAGTTTACCAGCAACATTTTATGTTGTAACAAGAGAAATTTTTTTTCATGACGAATGATAACTGCCGTAAATTCAAACAGAATCAAATAATTTTTTACATATGTGTCTGAGTTGTAGAAGACTCAAGGCCTATTGATTTCGGTGAAGATCAGTTACAGGGAAAGGGCAGTTTACCAGAAACATTTTTTGTTTTGACAGGAATAAAGTACTTAATTTTTATAAATAATCTATCCTGATAAGAAGATCTTAATAATCCACTGTAGATGAAATATCTATAAATGAATAGGCTTGTTGAACGGGGTGGGGGTAATTTTCTATAAATGAAAATTATATATGACGGGGGAGGGGTTAATTTTTATATGTGTACTACGTTATCGGCAACAAAGCAGTAGTTTGTTGTTAAAATTCCTTCCCGGGACGTTTGGCCGTAAACCAATGTTTTTGCAAAACCAGACGTTTCGGCAGTGCCGTCGACTGCCATCATAGGTGCAAATCGAGTGCGACAAAGTGTGGTGGTATACGTTAGTGACCACAGTACTGTGGTTAAAGCTGAAGCAATAAGTGGAAAGAAGTAGTTTCTACGGAAGCATTTCATTTCGTAAATGATTTTAAATATAAATCTTAGAACATGGAAGTCATGTATGGTTCTCCATACTGATATTAACTTCCATGTTCCATAAGGAAATGGAAGTATGGTGATGGCAAAAAAAATCGTGTTCGAGATAATTGCAGATTCTGATTGTACTACCCTCAACACATGTAAAAAAGTAATTTTTTGAAAAGTGTCTGTGTCTGTGTGTCTATCTGTCTGTCTATAGATTTTTTTATCTATGACAAACGATAACAGCCGCAAATTCAAACAGAATAAAATAGTTTTCTGCGTAGAGCCCTGAATTGTAGAGTACTCAAGACATATTGTTTTTGTTGAAGATCGGTTAAGGGAAAGGGGTAGTTTACCTGCAACGTTTTATGTTTAACAAAGGTATTTTCTATGGCAAACGTCAACAGCCGCAAATTCAAACAGAATAAAATAGTTTCTTGCATAGAGCCCTGAATTGTAAAGTTCTCAAGGCCTGTTGTTTTTGGTGAAGATCGGTTATGGGAAATGTGTAGTCTACTTGCAATATTTTATGTTTTAACAATTGTATTTTCTGTGGCAAATGATAACAGCCGCAAGTTCAAACAGAATCAAATAATTTTTTGCATATAAGCCTGATTTGTAGAATACTCACGACCTATTGTTTTTGGTGAAGATCGGTTGTGGGAAAGGAGTAGTTTACCTGCAACGTTTTTTTTATCAAGGGTAATTT
Source organism: Magicicada septendecula (assembly GCA_034769895.1). Classification (NCBI taxonomy): domain Eukaryota; kingdom Metazoa; phylum Arthropoda; class Insecta; order Hemiptera; family Cicadidae; genus Magicicada; species Magicicada septendecula. The sequence continues at coordinate 728,402,840 of CM068368.1, read as the reverse complement.
TTTTCTATGGCAAACGATAACAGCCGCAAATTCAAACAGATAAAATATTTTCTTGCATAGAGCCCTGAATTGTAAAGTTCTCAAGACCTATAGTTTTTGGTGAAGATCGGTTATGGGAAATGTGTAGTCTACTTACAACATTTTGTTTTAACAAGGGTATTTTCTATGGCAAACGATAACAGCTTCAAGTTCAAACAGAATCAAACAATTTTTTGCATACAGGCCTGATTTGTAGAATACTCTACGACCTTTTGGTTTTGGTGAAGATCGGTTAAGGGAAAGGGGTAGTTTACCAGCAACATTTTATGTTTTAACAAGGGTAATATTTTGTATGGCATACGATAACAGCCGCAAATACAAACAGAATCAAATAATGTATTGTATACAGCCCTGAATTGTAGAGGTCTCAAGACCTGCTGGTTTTGGAGAAGATCTGTTAAGGGAATAGGGTAGTTTACCAGCAACATTTTATGTTTTAACAAGGGTAATATTTTGTATGGCATACGATAACAGCCGCAAATACAAACAGAATCAAATAATGTATTGTATACAGCCCTGAATTGTAGAGGTCTCAAGACCTGCTGGTTTTGGAGAAGATCTGTTAAGGGAATAGGGTAGTTTACCAGCAACATTTTATGTTTTAACAAGGGTAATATTTTGTATGGCATACGATAACAGCCGCAAATACAAACAGAATCAAATAATGTATTGTATACAGCCCTGAATTGTAGAGGTCTCAAGACCTGCTGGTTTTGGAGAAGATCTGTTAAGGGAATAGGGTAGTTTACCAGCAACATTTTATGTTTTAACAAGGGTAATATTTTGTATGGCATACGATAACAGCCGCAAATACAAACAGAATCAAATAATGTATTGTATACAGCCCTGAATTGTAGAGGTCTCAAGACCTGCTGGTTTTGGAGAAGATCTGTTAAGGGAATAGGGTAGTTTACCAGCAACATTTTATGTTTTAACAAGGGTATTTTTTTCATGACGAACGATAACTGCCGTAAATTCAATCAGAATCAACTACTCTTTTGCATACCTTTTTGAATTATATAGAACTCAAGGTCTGTTGATTTTGTTGAAGATCGGTTAAGGGAAAGGGGTAGTTTACCAGCAACATTTTATGTTGTAACAAGAGAAATTTTTTTTCATGACGAACGATAACTGCCGCACATTCAAACAGAATCAAATATTTTTTTGCATGCATCCCTGAATTGTAGAGAACTGAAGGTCTATTGATTTTGGTGAAGGTCGGTTTTTATATGTGTACTACGTTATCGGCAACAAAGATGTAGTTCTTTGTTAAAATTCCTTCCCGGGCTGTTTAGCCGTAGTCCGATGTTTTCTGCAAAACCAGACTTTTCGCCGGTGCCATCGACTGCCATCATCAGTGAAAATCGAGTGCGAAAACGTAAGGTGGTAGAAGAAGTGAACCCAATATGGGGAGTGTTCCAAATATGCGGTTGGCGTGGAATGTGTGTTAAGGAGGTGCCGAAGCCTAACGGTGATAAATGGTACTTCAAGAGACATCTGTGATAGTGCTGTGGTTGTAAATTCCAACACCCGAGCCTAACCTTCTTCGCGTCAGTCAGCTGTTTGTGTTTGTGCGTATCCAGGAAGTTTTTCAGTGCTCTCACACATTTCGTCATTATCCAAGAAAGGTAAGCTTAATTAATTATCTGAATATTTTAATGGAATCAGTGTTAGTTGGGCTTTCATCCCACGTGTTACTTAATTTGTGGGTATCTATACAATAGAGAAATAAGTGTTTGCAAACGTACGCTAGTCTGATCCTAATATGGGGAGGTGGTGTTTTACCGAATATAGGGCTCCCCATATTAGGAACACCATTTCTTCCCAGTGCGGAACTTATTTTGAACGATCCGGAAAATCAAGGAAACTACGGATATGTATATTTCGAGGTTCCCTAAAAAGATTTAAGATCATTTCCAGAATGACGTCTGTCTGCGTGTCTGTAATCCTCCGCGGTAATTGCTGAACTGAAAATAATTCAATTTAACTGAAATTTTGTATGCCGGCATCTTTTAGTCATCGGTTGCGAAAATTAAATTTTTGTTGTAATAATAAATTGGTAAAAATAAACTCTTACAGTATTTTTTGTTTGCCTGGGAAGTAATGCGGAGACAATATATTTTGTTCTAGCGGTTTTTTATAACATGAATTAATGTTCGCGTCATTTTTTTAGATGCCGGGAAGGAAGAAATGGAACCCTGAGCACAAGAAAACGGCAGTAGAAGCAGTAAGAAACGGGGAAATGGGAAGTTTTAAGGCTGCAAGAATTTATAATGTTCCTCAAACGACCCTAGAACGGTATGTGAAAGACGAGATGAAGAGTTCCACAGATGTTGTAAACACGCAGCTGGGAAAAAACAATATCTACCATCCGATCTGGAGAAAGATCTCGCCGAACACTGCATTCTTTTGGAAGAACGCTATTTTGGTTTGTCACAAAAAGACCTACGTCGTTTAGCTTTTCAGTTGGCAGAGAAGAATGGAATCGCACATCCATTTTCGAAGAAGAGTGAATCAGCGGGGAGAAAATGGGTAAAGAACTTCTTGCGACGAAATCCGCAACTCGTTTTTCGATCGCCGCAGGGATTGTCTTTTGCTCGCGCAAAAAATTTCACGCTCGAGGCAGTAGCAAAATTTTTTGACATTTATGAGCCCGCTATGGAAAAAATTAAACATCAACCTCACAGGATTTACAACTGTGACGAGACAGGAATAAGCATAGTGCAACATAAGGATACAAAGGTGATCGGCATGAAAGGTAAGCGCCAGATATCTGCCCTACAAACAGCTGAAAGAAACTGCTCGTCACATTTGTCACTTGTTTTAGTGCGGCAGGTCACTATGTTCCCCCACTCATAATTTTTCCACGGAAAAATATGAAGTTGGAGCTAATGAATGGAGCTCCACCAGGGTCCATCTACGCTTGCCATCCGTCAGGATGGATACAAACAGAGATCTTCACACAGTGGCTGCGTCATTTTATTGAGCACGTCAAACCTAGTGCACAAGATCCCGTCGTGCTCGTGTTGGATGGTCACAGCTCACACACGAAGAATTTTAGACGTAATTATGCTGGGCAGAGAACACAACTTCATCATAATATGCCTCCCGCCACATGAAACTCACAAGATGCAGCCGCTCGATTTGTGCTTCATGTCACCTTTCAAGATTTATTATGCTCAGGAGATAGAGCAATGGATTAGACAGAATGGTGGTCGACCTGTAACTATCTACCAAGTTTCAGAATTGCTTGGGAAAGCCTATGCCAGAGCAGCTACGGTAGAAAGTGCAATGAATGGGTTTCGGAAAGCAGGGCACTATCCGTGCGATAGGAATGTCTTCTGGGAACATGACTTTCCTCATTCCAACACATCTGAATTGCCAGTTCAACAAATGCCACCACTTCAGCCAGGAACATCTAAGGAAAGTGATTCAACTCCTACTTCTCCTGAATCAGTTCCACTTGTTCGAGCAGCAGATGTGAGTCCAGTGCCTTCCTTGCCACCTAAATCAGGCAATAGCAGTTCCAGATCAGGATCTGCTCAAGTTATTACCAGCTCTCCATACAAGCAAACCATTGAAGAATCTCTAAGGAAAAAGAAGGAAGCTGAACAGAAGAAAGTCATGAATGCCCAGAAAAGACAGAGAGAAAAAGAACGTGCTAAAAAAGGAACTTCCCGTGGAAAAGTCCTACGTCGTCATCACAGGGTGCCAGGTCAAAAAGGCGACTTCCATTTGTAACCGACGCTTCTGATTCCGAGAATGACATTGTCCAACTTGAAGATTCGGATGAAGTCTTGTCAGAAGATATGGAAGACGCCGAATGTCTGTTCTGTGCTGGACGGTTTTCGGAAGACAATAAAGGTGAAGACTGGATTCGTTGCTGGATGATTCAAATGGAGCCATACACTTTGTGCAGGTTCGGATGACAAGGTTTTTATTTGTGATTTGTGTAAATGACTTGACAAACCCAAAACTTTCAGTTTTTGTGAAACACAGACTTTTTTAAGTTTTCATTTTTATATTAATTACTAAAATTTGATATTGAGGGTCTATGATTATGCTATTTCAAGGATTTAGTATATATTATAAAATGTTAAAATGAGTTTTTAAACTTAGATTACAAACCACTTTCACAAACTTATATTATTTTTTTTTCACCTCCCCATATATATATATATACGTATATAGTGTCCTAATATGGGGAGAATGCTACATTTGAAAAATCCTGCTACAATACCTCAATAAGCATTGCACCAAAACTCCTTACCCCAAATATGTTCCTTAAAACATGTATGAAGTCATTGTTCAAGTTAAAACCATTGTTCAATATTTTGCGTGCCTATAATCACACCTAGAACAAATTACTCCCCATATTAGGCTCAGTTCCTCTATACGTTAGTGATCACAGTACTGTGGTTCAGGCTGAAGCAATAAGTAGAAAGAACTAGTTTCTATGGAAATATTTCATTTCAAATATGATTTTAAATTTAATCTTAGAACATGGAAGTCATGTATGGTTCTCCATACCGATATTTATATGACGAATGATAACTGGCGTAAATTAAATCAGAATCAAAGATTATTTAGCATACCTTCCTGAGCTACAGAGACCTCAATGTCTGTTGATTTTGGTGAAGATCGATTAAGGGAATGGGGTAGATTACCAGTACATTTTATGTTTTAACAACGGTAATTTTTTCTATGATGAACGATAACTGCCCGCTCATTCAAACAGAATCAAACATTTTTTGCATACATTCCTCAATATTGTAGAAGACTGAAGGCCTGTTGATTTTGGTGATGATCGGGTAAGGGAAAGGGGTAGTTTACCAGCAACATTTTATGTTGTAACAAGAGAAATTTTTTTTCATGACGAACGATAACTGCCGTAATTTCAAACAGAATCAAATAATTTTTTACAGATGTGTCTGAGTTGTAGAAGACTCAAGGCCTATTGATTTCGGTGAAGATCAGTTACAGGGAAAGGGCAGTTTACCAGAAACATTTTTTGTTGTGACAGGACTAAAGTACTTAATTTTGATAAATAAAGTATCCAGATAAGAAGATCTTAATAATCCACTGTAGATGAAATATCTATAAATGAAGAGGCTAGTTGAACGGGGTGGGGGTAATTTTCTATAAATGAAAATTATATATGACGGGGGAGGGGATAATTTTTATGTGTACTACGTTATCGGCAACAAAGCAGTAGTTTGTTGTTAAAATTCCTTCCCGGGATGTTTGGCCGTAGACCAATGTTTTCTTCAAAACCAGACGTTTCGGCAGTGCCGTCGACTGCCATCATCGGTGCAAATCGAGTGCGACAAAGTGTGGTGGTATACGTTAGTTACCACAGTACTGTGGTTAAGGCTGAAGCAATAAGTGGAAAGAAGTAGTTTATATGGAAACATTTCTTTTCGTAAATGATTTTAAATATAAATCTCAGAACATGGAAGTCATGTATGGTTCTCCATACTGATATTTACTTCCATGTTCCATAAGGAAATGGAAGTATGGTGATGGCAAAAAAAATCGTGTTCGAGATAATTGCAGATTCTGATTGTACTACCCTCAAAAAATGAAAAAAAGTCATTTTTCAAAAAGTGTCTGTGTGTGTCTGTCCTTTCTGTGTGTCTATCTGTCTGTCTGTAGATTTTTTTCTATGACAAACGATAACAGCCGCAAATTCAAACAGAATAAAATAGTTTTCTACATAGAGTCCTGAATTGTAGAGTACTCAAGACATATTGCTTTTGTCGAAGATCGGTTAAGGGAAAGGTGTAGTTTACGGGCAACGTTGTATGTTTTAACAAAGGTATTTTGTATGGCAAACGTTAACAGTCGCAATTTCAAACAGAATAAAATTATTTTTTGCATACAGGCCTGATTTGTAGAATACTCGCGACCTTTTGTTTTTGGTGAAGATCGGTTGTGGGAAAGGAGTAGTTTACCAGCAACGGGTTTTTCTTATCAAGGGTAATTTTTTTTATGGCAAACGATAACAGCCGCACATTCAAACAGAATTAAATAATTTTTTGCACAGACCCCTGAATTGTCGAGTTCTCAGTACTTATTGTTTTTGGTGAAGATCGATTGAGGATAAGGGGTAGTTTACCTGCAACATTTTTTTTATCAAGTGTAATTTTTTTGCAAACCATAAGAGTCGCAAATTCAAACAGAATCAAATACTTTTTTGTATACTGACCTGATTTGTAGAGTACTGAAGACCTTTTGTTTTTGGTGAAGATTGGTTAAGGAAAAAGGGGTAGTTTACCTGCAACGTTTTATGTTTTAACGAGGGTTATATTTTGTATGGAATACTATAACAGCCGCAAATTCAATCAGAATCTAATAATGTATTGTATACAGCCCTGAATTGTAGAGTTCTCAAGACCTGCTGGTTTTGGAAAAGATCGATTTAAGGGAATAGGGTAGTTTACCAGCAACATTTTATGTTTTAACAAAAGTATTTTTTTCTATGACGAACGATAACTGCCGTAAATTCAAACAGAATCAACTACTCTTTTGCATACCTTTTTGAATTATATAGAACTCAAGGTCTGTTGATTTTGTTGAAGATCGGTTGAGGGAAAGGGGTAGCTTACATGCAACGTTTCATATTTTAACAAGGGTATTTAAAATGGCAAACGATAAGAGCCGCAAATTCAAACAGAATCAAATAATTTTTTGTATACCTTCCTTGATTGTAGAGAACTCAAGACCTGTTGATTTTGGTGAAGATCGGTTAAGGGAAAAGGGTAGTTTACCTGCAACGTTTTTTTATCAAGGGTAATTTTTTTTCTATGGCAAACGATAATAGCCGCAAATTCAAACAGAATCAAAGAATGTTTAGCATACAGCCCTGAATTGTAGAGTTCTCAAGACCTGCTGGGTTTGATGAAGGTAGTTGATGAAGAGTAATTGTTTCTATGACGAACGATAACTGGCGCACATTCAAACAGAATCAAATAATTTTTTGCACACAGCCCTGATTTGTGGAGTACTCAAGACCATTTGTTTTTCGTGCAAATCGGTTAAGGGAAAGAAGTAGTTTACCATCAACGTTTTATGTTTTATCAAGGGTAATTTTTTCTATGGCAAACGATATCAGCCGCAACTTCAAACAGAATAAAATAATGTTTCGCATACAGCCCTGAATTGTAGAGTTCTCACGACCTGTTGTTTTTGGTGAAGATCGGTTAAGGAAAGGGGTAGTTTACCGGCAACATTTTATGTTTAACAATGGGTAGTTTTTTCTATGACGAACGATAACTGTCGTAAATTCAAAGAAAATCAATAATTTTTTTCATACGTTCCTGAATTGTAGAGAACTCAAGGCCTGTTGATGTTGGTGAAGATCGGTTAAGAGAAAGGGGTAGTTTACCTGCAACATGTTATGTTGTAACAAGAGAAATGTTTTCATGACGAACGATAACTGCCGCACATTCAAACAGAATCAAATATTTGGTTGCATGCATCCCTGAATTGTAGAGGACTGAAGGTCTATTGATTTTAGTGAAGATCGGTTTTTATATGTGTACTACGTTATCGGCAACAAAGAAATAGTTCTTTGTTAAAATTCCATCCCGGGCTGTTTCGCCGTAGTCCAACGTTTTCTGCAAAACCAGACTTTTTTGCGGTGCTATCGACTGCCATCATCAGTGAAAATCGAGTGCGAAAACGTTTGGTGGTATACGTTAGCGATCACAGTACTGTGGTTAAGGCTGAACCAATAAGTAGAAAGAAGTAGTTTCTATGGAAATATTTGATTTCGAATATGATTTTAAATATAAATCTTAGAACATGGAAGTCATGTATGGTTCTCCATACCGATATATCAATGTTGAATGATAACTGTCAGAAATTAAATCACAATCAAATAATGTTTTGCGTACTTTCCTGAGCTACAGAGACCTCAATGTCTGTTGACTTTGGTGAACGTCGGTTAAGGGAAAGGGGTAGTTTACCAGCAACATTTTATGTTTTACAACGGTAAATTTTTTTATAACGAAGAAACTGCCGCATATTCAAACAGAATCAAATAATTTTTGCATAGATTTCTCAATTGTAAAAGTCTGAAGGCCTGTTGATTTTGGTGACGATCGGTTAAGGGGAAGGGGTAGTTTACCAGCCACATTGTTTGTTTTAACAAGAGTAATTTTTTCTATGACGAACGATAACTGCCGCAAATTTAAACAGAATCAAATAATTTTGTGCATACCTTCCTCAATTGTAGATAACTCAAGATCGGTTGTTTTTGTTGAAGATCAGTTAGGGGAAATGGGTGGTTTACAAGCAACATTTTATGTTTTAACAACAGTAATTTTATCTATGACGAACGATAACTGCCGCAAATTCAAACAATATCAAATATTTTTTTTGTGCTTTCCTTAATTGTAAAGGAATTGATTTTGGTGAAGATCGGTTTCGGGTAAGGGGTAGTTTACCAGCCACGTTTCATGTTTTAACAAGAATAATTATTTCTATGAAGAACGATAACTGCCGCACATTCAAACAGAATCAAATAATGTTTTGCATGCATCCCTAATTTGTGGAGAGTTCAAAGCGTTTTGATTTTAGTGAAGATCGGTTAAGGGAATGGGGTACTTTACCTACAACATTTTAAGTTGTAACAAGAGACATTTTTTCATGACGAACGATAACTGCCGTAAATTCAAACAGAATCAAATAATTTTTTACATATGTGCCTGAGTTGTAGAGTACTCAAAGCCTATTGATATTGGCGAAGATCGGTTACGGGGAAAAGGTAGTTTACAAGAAACATTTTTTGTTATAACAAGAGTTAAGTACTTAATTTTGATAAATAAAGTATCCTGATAAGAAGATCTTAATAACCAACAGTAGAAACGTAGATGTAATATCTATAAATGAAGAGACTAGTTGAACGGGGTGGGGGTAACTTTCTATACATGAAAATTATAGTTTGAAGGGGGAGGGGATAATTTGTATATGTGTACCACGTTATCGGCAACGAAGTAGTAGTTTGTTGTTAAAATTCCTTCCCGGGTTGTTTGGCCGTAGACCAATGTTTCCTGCAAAACCAGACGTTTCGGCAGTGCCATCGACTGCCACATCAGTGAAAATCGAGTGAGATAACGTGTGGTGGTAAACGTTAGTGACCACAGTACTGTGGTTAAGGCGGAAGCAATAAGTGGAAAGAGGTAGTTTCTATGGAAGCATTTCATTTCGTAAATGATTTTAAATATAAATCTTAGAACATGGAAGTCATGTATGGTTCCCCATACCGAATTTTTCAAAAATTGTGTGTGTGTGTGTGTGTGTGTGTGTGTCTATAGATTTTTTTCTATGGCAAACGATAACAGCCGCAAATTCAAACAGAATCAAATAATGTTTCGCATACAGCTCTGAATTGTAGAGTTCTCAAGACCTGTTGTTTTTGGTGAAGATCGGTTAAGGGAAAGGTGTAGTTTACCTGCAACATTTTATGTTTTAACAAGGGTAATTTTTCCTATGGCGAACGATAATTGCCATAAATTAAAACAAAATCTACTACTTTTTGCATACCTTTTTGAATTATATCGAACTCATGGTCTATTGATTTTGTTGAAGATCGGTTAAGGGAAAGGGGTAGTTTACCTGCAACGTTTTATATTTTAACAAGTGTATTTACTATGGCAAACGATAAGAGCCGCACATTCAAACAGAATAAAATAATTTTTTGCATACAGCCCTGAATTGTAGAGTACTCAAGACCTATTGTTTTTGGTTAAGACCGGTTAAGGAAAAAGGGGTAGTTTACCAGCAACGTGTTTTTATCAAGGGTAATTTTTTCTCTTTAGAGTTCTCAAGACATGTTGGTGTTGGTGAAGGTCGGTTAAGTTAATAGGGTAGTTTACCGGCAAGATTTTATTTTCTAACAATGGGTAATTTTTTCTATGGCGAACGATAACTGCCGTAAATTCAAAGAAAATCAAATAATATTTTTCATACCTTCCTGAAGTCTAGAGAACTCAAGGCCTGTTGATGTTGGTGAAGATCGGTTAAGCGAACGGGGTAGTTTACCTGCAACATTTTATGTTGTAACAAGACAAATGTTTTCATGACGAACGATAACTGCCGCACATTCAAACAGAATCAAATATATTTTTGCATGCATCCCTGAATTGTAGAGGACTGAAGATCTATTGATTTTGGTGAAGATCGGTTTTCATATGTGTACTACGTTATCGGCAACAAAGAAGTAGTCCTTTGTTAAAATTCCTTCCCGGGCTGTTTAGCCGTAGTCCAATGTTTTCTGCCATACCAGACTTTTCGGCGGTGACATCCACTGCCATCATTAGTGAAATTCAAGTGCGAAAACGTGAGGTGGTATATGTTAGTGATCACAGTACTGTGGTTAAGGCTGAAGCAATAAGTAGAAAGAAACAGTTTCTATGGAAATATTTCATTTCGAATATGATTTTAAATATAAATCTTAGAACATGGAAGTCATGTATGGTTCTCCATACCGATATATCTATGACGAATGATAACTGCCGTAAATTAAATGACAATCAAATAATGTTTTGCATACGTTCCTGAGCTACAGAGACCTCAATGTCGGTTGATTTTGGTGAAGATCGGTTAAGGGAAAGGGGTAAGGTTACCTGCCTCGTTTCATGTTTTAACAAGAGTAATTGTTTCTATGACGAACGATAACTGTCGCACAATCAAACAGAATCTAATAATGTTTTGCAAGCATCCCTAAATTATAGAGAGTTCAAAAGTTTTGATTTTGGTGAAGATCTGTTAAGGGAATGGGGTAGTTTACCTACAACATTTTATGTTGTAACAAGAGAAATTTTTTCATGACGAACGATAACTGCCGTAAATTCAAACAGAATCAAATAATTTTGTGCATACCTTCCTCAATGGTAGATAACTCAAGGTCTGTTTTTTTAATTGAAGATCGGTTAAGGGAAAGGGGCAGTTTACCAGCAACATTTTATGTTTGTGTGTGTGTGTCTGTCTGCGTGTTTATAGATTTTTTCTATGGCAAACGATAACAGCCGTAAATTCAAACAGAATGAAACACTTTTTGCATACAGCCCTGATATGTAGAGTACTCAAGACCGATTGTTTTTCGTGAAGATCGGTTAAGGGAAAGAGGTAGTTTACCAGCAACGTTTTATGTTTTATCAAGGGTAATTTTTTTCTAATGGCAAACGATATCAGCCGCAACGTCAAACAGAATAAAATAATGTTTCGCATACAGCCCTGAATTGTAGAGTTCTCAAGATTTGTTAGTTTTGGTGAAGATCAGTTAAGGGAAAGGGGTAGTTTACCGGCAACATTTTATGTTTTAACAAGGGTAATTTTTTCTATGGCGAACGATAACTGCCGTAAATTCAAACAAAATCAAATACTTTTTTGCATACCTTTGTAAAGTATACAGAACTCATGGTATATTGATTTTGTTGAAGATCGGTTAAGGGAAAGGGGTAGTTTACCAGCAACGTTTTATTTTTACATACGTTCCTGAGCTACAGAGACCTCAATGTCTGTTGATTTTGGTGAAGATCGGTTAAGGGAAAGGGGTAGTTTACCAGCCACATTGTGTGTTTTAACAAGAGTAATTGTTTCTATGACGAACGATAACTGCCGCACATTTAAACAGAATCAAATAATTTTGTGCATACCTTCCTCAATTGTAGATAACTCAAGATCTGTTGTTTTTGTTGAAGATCGGTTATGAGAAAAGGGTAGTTTACCAGCAACATTTTATGTTTTAACAACAGTAATTTTTTCTATGACTAACGATAACTGCCGCAAATTCAAACAGAATCAAATAAATTTTTACAGTACTGTTGTTAAGGCTGAAGCAATAAGTGGAAAGAAGTAGTTTCTATGGAAATATTTCATTTAAAATATGGTTTTAAATATAAATCTTTTAGCATGGAAGTCGTGTATGGTTGTCCATGCCGATATTTTTATGACGAATGATAAGTGCCGTAAATTACATCATAATCAAATAATGTTTTGCATTCCTTCCTGAGCTACTGAGTCCTCAATGTCTGTTGATTTTGGTGAAGACCGGTTAAGGGAAAGGGGTAGTTTACCTGCAACATTTTATGTTTTAACAACGGTAATTTTTTCTATGACGAACGATAACTGCCGCAAATTCAAACAGAATCAAATATTTTTTTGCATACATACCTCAATTGTAAAATACTTAAGGCCTGTTGATTTTGGTGAAGATCGGTTACGGGAAAGGGGTACTTTACCTGCCACATTTCATGTTTTAACAAGAGTAATTGTTTATATGACGAACGATAACTGCCGCACATTCAAACAGAATGAAATAATGCTTTGCATGGGTCCCTGATTTGTAGAGGTCTCAAGACCTATTGATTTTGGTGAAGATCAGTTACGAAAAAGGGGTAGTTTACCTGCAACGTTTTATGTGACAACAATAACTTCTCCATAGGTCTGCCCGCCACATCGGATGACAACAAACCCATCTTGGTATTTTGAGAAGGCTTACTCAAACCACAGAGATGACAAGCCTTCACTCTCGCTTCTATCTCCCTATCCATGCCCTTCCAGATAAAATGTTTCCTAATACTGGAAATGGTCTTCGAGATCCCCTTATGTCCTCCTACCGGGGAATTGTGGTAATAACTGAAGACCATGGGCACTAACTTGCTAGGCAGCACGATCTTAGGGGCATGTCCTTTTCTTTCCCTGCAACACAGGACGCCCTTGGCCAAGAAGTAAGGGGCCTGTACGTTACCCACCTTGAGATTTTGGATGATCGGACCCAGCTCTTCATCATCTAACTAATGGGGTAACACATCAGTGAAAGCTAATGGAAAGTCTAATAGAACAGAACAGGGTTGCTCAGATTGGACTTCACTGGGTTGGGAAAACATGCGTGACAAAGCGTCTCCAACCACATTTTGAGTTCCCCGAATGTGTTGCACCTTGAATTTAAAGGATGAGGTCTTGACCACCCATCTTCCAATTTTATCGAGTTGCCAGGGATGAGCAAGAATCCAAGAGAGAGCCTGATTGTCGGTCTCGAGCAAGAACTCAGCATGTTCCAAGAAACGCCTGAACTTATCTAGAGCGTACACCACAGCCAAACACTCTAGTTCGTATACTGATGACTTCCTTTCTTGCTGGGTCAAGGTTCGGGATATGAAGGCCACAGGTTGCCTAGCACCATCAACGACCTGGGACAGAACCGCCCTGAGCGCCACCGAACTCGCGTCCGTTTATAGGACAAAAGGTTTAGAAAAATCTGGCATCCTTAACACAGGAGGGGAGATGATAGCTTCCTTAAGGGTATCAAAGGCCTTCTGTTGGCGCTCTCCCCATGCAAATTTAGTCCCCTTTTTCCTTAGTTCGTTTAAGGGGGCGGCAATCTCCGCAGCATTGGGAATGAATCTCCGATAGAAATTCACCATGCCAACGAATCTAGCGATACCCTTGGCATCCCCTGGAAGGGGGAAAATCCCGGATGTCGGGGTCAACAGTGACACCCCTGTGTGAGACGAGATGTCCCAAAAAGGAAATACTTTTTGTGCGAATTTAATCTCCTCCGGATTGACAGTGAGGCCCGCACTCCTCAACCTGCACATCACCTCTCTCAGATGACACAAATGCTCCTCATAGGTTTTACTGTATACCAGCAAGTTATCCAAATAGTTGAAAACGAACTTAAACTTGACGTCATCAAAGAGGGTGTCAAGTAGACGAGTGAGGGTTTGAGCCCCCACCGCCAGCCCCATGGGAACCCTAATGTATTGATAAAGATTCCAGGGTACACAAAACGCCGTGAATGGCCTACTTTCCTTCGACAAAGGGATCTGGTGATATGCACCATTGAGGTCAATCATGGTGAAGTACTTGGCCTCACTGAACCAATCGAATGCAGAATGAATATCCGGAAGGGGAACGGAATCCACTTCAATATTAGCATTTAATTTACGGTAATCAATAACCAGTCGGTGTTTACCCCCAGGCTTGGGCACCAGAAACGCTGGACTAGCATAGCTTGAATTGGAATGTTCAATCACCCCCTTGCTCTAGCAATTCTTGAACCTTCTCCCTCAGAACAGCCATTTTCGGAGGAGCGAACTTGTATGGGTGTGAGCGCACTATCTTGGAGTCCGTAAGCCGGATTTTGTACTCCAAGAGGTGTGTGAGCCCCAGGGTAGGAGTTAACACGGTGGGGAACTGCTCACACAACTGATTTAGGGTGCGCAGCTGGGACTGAGTGAGATGGTCTCTAAATGAATTGGGACACTCTATCTCTTGGATATCTTCCCTAGCTCCCTGATATCCAAAGAAAGGAATGACGACTCCCCGATTGAACTTGAAATAGCATTGGTGCCCATGAATGTCTAACACGAGACCACTCTTAGAGATGAAGTCGCACCTATAATACAGTCGACTCCCAGAGCCGGAGAAACCAAAACGCGCCACACCCAGGAAAAACCCTCGATTTAAATTTGAAGGAAACCACCCGGGAGATGGGCAGAATTTCCCGGGATGCCGTCCAGCATACCACCGAAGACGGATCAGACCCTTTTATAAACCCCTGTTTCTCAAGGTCCGCACACACTCTAGATGAAATAATGGATCGGGCTGATCCAGAGTCAACTAAGGCTCTGAGTTGACCCCTTTTTAACTCGAGCGACAAGAAGGGGCATACTGAAGTGTCCTTAGAAATAGTTGGCAGGAACTTGATGCCAGAAGTCGTGGGGCCTACCACTTGCCTGGAGGTAAGTAATTTAGAAGATCTGTGACCTACAGGGGAAGACAACCTCCGATTTATCTTCCCCTTGTAGCTCCATTTTTTGGGGAGGGTCCCTGCGGTGAAGGTGTTGGATGCACACGGCCTCGCGGACAGTTTCGGGCAAAATGCCCAGGTCTATCACAGCGATAACAGACAACCCTAGCACTGCTCCCTCTCTCACTGGTGGACTGCGCCTGTCGGGGATGTGTGGGCCCACCGCGTCGCTCTCCCCTCGGAAAATCTGGGAGATCCATGTTTCCACCTCCCCTTGCCTCGTCATTTCCCTGAATGGCCCGGGACATCATGCACAATTTATCAAGATCTACAAAGAGACGCGGACGTTCCGCGAACACCAATCTCAGCTTCTCTTGGGGGGTTACCCCTTCCAAAATTATCTGTACTATCTCCTCCTCTGACAACCCCAACCCGAGTATCCGGGCTGCATCTCGGACACTATGTACAAAACCAGCCAAGCTCTCGCCCCTGGACTGAACACGATAAAAATGCTTGTGTCTCAGCTGCTCTAACAACCTCCCAGGCACAAACGCATCCAACACCTCCTGGTGGAACGCCACAACGCTACCCCCGCACCACAGTGTGTGAGCCACCCTCTCAGCCATAGAGCCACGACAATAAGGGTAAATGAGATCGAGGAGAGTCCGGTCCGACATTCCAGGAAAGTCTGATAACTGGAACAGGGTCTTACAGAAGGGCAACAACTTGGCCACTTCCAGCCCGTCCATGACCGGCAGCCGCTAGATAATTTGGCTGAGCGGATTAGGCAGCTTGTTATATGATGCCGCCACCACGCCGGAAAAGGCAGGCACGCCGGCAGTCGGCTCCTGCTGACATTCTGTGGCCAAGACTTGAGGACCGGGAGACGCCGCAGGGGTGCGGGGCTGACTCGACTGGGGGCCCATCAATACCGTCGCCACCTGCTCCACTAGCCCCTTAATTATGGTGATGTTCTCAGGAGTACTGCTTTGGGTGGACATGTTCTGTAGTCTTTGCCGCAAGTGTTCTAGGCGTTGCCGAATCCTTTAGCCAGCTCTCGAAGAGCTCGGCGCTGACTCCAGACACTCAGCCAGCTCCCGCAATTCCCCCCATTTCTCTAGACATAGTTCCATTTCCTTGCTCTCGTCTGATATTTTGACAGGGTACGGCACCTCGCCGGTAGCTAGAGCCTCCCTCAACTGCTTTCTCATTGAGGCGACGTCTCCAAGCGTCCTCTTGCCACGGGATCTAAGCTCGAATTCCAGCTCATCCCGAAGGAACAAATCTGGGTTAATCGCGCTCATCCTCGAGCTACGCCACCGCGCAATTAAAAAAACAAAACCATAAACGAATTACCACAACAACAGAAGGTATATGAAAAACTTGTATCACCAAGTGACCTCTGGGTTCCCTAGTGTTGCAAGGACTCGAGAGACTAAATATGCCGAGCTAACTCCCCTAACACCGAACAAGAAACAAGCAACACTAATACTAACATAAGTATTAAGACAAACAACAACAACACATCATATGACACCTCAAAAACCTCACAACTATATTCGGAACAACAAACATAAATATCAACATTACTAATTCAAAATGTCATATAATATCTACTCTTTGCCATCATCAATAACACCGATTACAGGCCCGACTACACCGCATCCAACAAGGAAATAAATCCAAGTACGCCTGACTCGGGAACAATACACTCATTTATCTAACTCAATCTAACTTCACTAACCACAAGGACCTCCGGCGAACTAAAGCATCTCAATAATCAGAACATTCTAGGAAACCCGTGTGCGTGACCTGTGCTGGTACCTTGTTTACAAATAGTCCGCACAAGCACAATGAACATCATAATAACAATAATAATAATAATATGCATACCATAAACTTAACACAAACATCAAACACAACATAAAACACAAACATCAATAATATTGCCCTTAATGGACGCAGCATTCTACATCACCTCTCAATTAGGATCCGCATTTATCAATTCATTACCAGAGTCAAACCCAAATTTTCTGTCTACTAATTGATTACCTTTTCAAAAAAAACTGTCCCCCAAATTTGCAAGTTCTGTCACATGATCCAACCACGCTCTGCTACCATTTGAGCCGCCTCATTACCACTTCTCAAAGTTTTGAGAAAATTTTTTTTTTTTTTTGAAAAGGGGAAGGCGACCCGTAATTTTTAGGACTAGGCAGATGGCCTAGATGAAGCATAAAATGCACCGAGCCCATTGTGACAGGACTTGGAAATAAAAGTCAGGATTAACATAACAACATTTATTTTGCCTCAGATCTTATAGCACAGTATCCAATAGTTATACATACATTTATTTGCAGGACAGTGATATTCTATAGTTCAGCTTAAACCTTCATGAGGCCCTCGGTAATTCAGAATCATAATTCAAATTACAATATTATTACAGCCAACCAAATTATTCACTCTTGAGTGACGGAACGAGAGCCCAGCAATGATTAACCATTCTGTTTGTTGCTTTACGGGAACTCAGAAAACTAAACAAGTTCGATTAATACGGCACATAACCAGCACCCATACCAAGCCAATGCATGGCATTGAAAAACCCCTTTTAGGTGACATTAAACCTCCAATAATTAGCATTGCTTTTAATTGGAGCAAGTTAAGCAACCACTCCAAGTAATGATTAATCATCACTAAATCAAATTGGCATAATGCCTACTGACAAATAATAATAATCTCATAATGACCCAATGGGTATACTAACAATTAGTGCTTGTAAATTCTCATATGCTTTCACAATATTAATCACTATTGTATATAAATCTACTCTAATCTTTATGAAATTAGCAAACAATCAGAACAGCTCGAGTTTAGCCAAGGCTGCAAGCATGCACATCCCGATTGGACTGAGAAATAGAAAACGCTTAAACGTAACTAAATAAAATATAAAAAAAAGGCAGCAAGGTAAACACGCGAATTTACAATTATAAATGACTTCCAGTTAGATATGGCCGACAGCGTGAGCTGACCTGGCATGATAATTCATGAACCTGCACAAACAGTCAATCCAACGAAATAAAAGAATTTGAACAAATAGAAAACGGAATGAAACAATCGCTCTGTACATGCCTGCTAGTCCGGCATACAATTATTGACTTATTAATAATTTACAAATTAGTACCACTGAATTATGGACGTGCACATAACGAACAGACATGTTCAGTTTTGATCATCTACTGTCTAACTGCATTTTAGCTCACAAGAAACGGAATGTAACTGTTCTACACTTTTATATTTCACTGCAATAGTGTGGAAAAATGTGTCGCGAGGTCGACTTTACATAATTTGAACTGTTTCACCTGGTGTAAGGCTGTTACCACGTGCTGAGGTAGATGGTCCGCTCATGCCGCGATTTGTAGCGAGTTGCTGGTTCAGGATCCGAGAGATTCACCCTGCATTTACTGCGGGTCTCATCCCTAACGTCCGGCGACGAAACAGGGGAGCTAGGCCGCAATGCTCTGGCTGATGGCGACAGATGTAGTCATCGCCATCATTCAGTCCCAAGTCCCTGGCTGGTTCGGGAACTCTATATAAGTACATGTATTTTGTAGACCACGTCACTAATAATAATTCATAAACAGCCAACTCGACTCTAGTGTCTCATACTTACACACCATATTTCAGATACAACAAGTCGCTCGCACAGAGTTTTAACAACTGAACCAATTACATTTTACTAATTAAATATGCCACCGTAAAAGCTATAATCATTTCCTACTCAAAGAGTTAAGGCAAGTACCTTATAATATCATGTACTTTCATATAAAGTATGTATTGAATTGAGACTTGGACAGCGCATGCGTCTAAATTAGCGCTATATTTTTCTTTTGTCAAAGACTCGAAACAGATTATTTTAATATGTATTTTTTAGCATAATTCATCTTTCTATAGATTCCTTATCTTCAAAAAGTAATAAAATTTTTAGATAAAATCTATACCTGCTTCTACAGCTTTTTGCCAATTTGTTCAGGACTTCTGTGTATCAGTTTTACCCATCAATCACGTGTTAGGGGTTTCGACCAATCAGCGGCACCAATTTTCATTAAGATTGGGTCACTGTCAGAGAAGTTTCAGTTAGTTCCATCTACCTGCTCAATCTATAAAAACGTGCTCCCTGTGCGAGTTTTTCGTAGCAGAATACGTTCTTATATAAGGGTTACGAGTATGGAATCTTAGCGACGAGTTGGCCGTTTGCTAATATCCTATTGGTATACGAACTCAGTTCAATAAAATTAAAATAATTATTTCAACTAGTGCTAGTCTCGCGAAAGTCAAGATATACGCTTAGGGAAGTTATATCTACCGAGATACACCTGTGTAAACGCGAGCACACCTCAAGACGTGGGATGGTGTACGTTCAATAAACCGCGTTCATATAAATGTAAAGTACAACCCAGTTTCGAGCCCTGAGTTTAAGAGATAATCGGTATCGGTGTGTGTGCGTGAGCGGAGTGTCCATGGATCGTCAGTGTTGCTGAGATCAGCTGGCAGCGAGGTTGCAGATTTCAACAGACCACAGGACAGGAGCAGGACGAAAAGGAGCAGTGTGACGAATCAACCATATCAAAAGGGATATCAACGAACAAGTAACCATAGACATTTAAAACCAAAAGAGTTTCAAATCATTAATAGACATTATTAATTTAAAATAAATATTTTGTTAAACCACAGACCATATTTAAATATACAACCTTACTCCAGATAACAGACTCTATTATTATTGTGTTAATACTATGCCTAATAAATTGTTTTGTCCAAATATATTGTAGCGCGACAGAAAATCCACTACTTATTAAGTCATATAAAATAATAAAAATTAATTACACCACATGTGTTAAAATAATATTGAATGAGATTTAATGAAATCAAAGGAATGAACCACGATAAAATAAAAATCCTCATTACATTATATAAAAACCACTGTTTAAATATCAAAGAAAGTATTTAAAGCAACTCATATTATAAGATCAGTAATTTACCCAGGAAGCTAGGAGCAGTAAACAAATTAAATAACACCATATCAAGAAGAAAGAGAATCAGTTTAAGAGTGGTGAACACCAAAATACCCCAAAGATAAGAAGCAGGAAGAGTAAAAGTTGTGATCAGGAAGAAAACAATACCCTGAAACCTTTAGAGAAGAGCAAGATCCATGTCAGTAAATAAATTAGATACTCCAAACTAAACATCAGTCGAGATAACACAAAGTACATTGGTTTACTCAAGAGTAAAGAATGAAGACTAGAAGAAGGACAAGAATGAAGACCAGAAGAAGGACAAGAATGAAGACAAGAAAGAAGATAAGAAGAAAGACAAGAAAGAAGACAGGAGGAGAGGAAGAAATAGTATGAAAGAAACACCGTTGTAAAACCTATTATTATTATTAACTACCATCAACCCCAAACCCACAAAAACGATTAAAAAGAAAGTATAACATACCAAAATCCTATAAAAATGTAATTATTTAGAAAACTAAAGTGTTGTATAGTATTATAAGAAGTGAACCGACTAAAGCTATTGTGTGATAAGAAAATAAACAAGTCTTAACAATCCATGATTACTAAAGGTCTGGTCTGAGATAGTGAGACTCAAAATATCAGAACCACCAGTGAAAGTGAATTTGTGTAAGTGTTTTTTGGAAATGCAATAAACTTAAAGTTAGTGATACTATGACTTATCAATATGCTATATAACAACTTTTATATCCAATAATAAACAGCATAATAAAATAATAGAATGGAAGATTTCCAGTATTTTGTTATTTTAATGTAACTCTTTATTGACAAGACATTTGTAAAAAAATGCTAATAACTAGAGTATGGGTGGTCATGTTTACTGATGAAGGGGATCATAAATAATAATGGTTTAGACCAGAAAGGACTGGCATTAATTTAGTATTCATAGGTTTAAAATGTTTAAATAGACTGTTTGTTCACAGCCATAAAATCAACGTATTTGTAAGAGTTATTAGAAAATAAGATTTATATTATGTGTTTAAAATGAATTATGTTTGCTAAATAACAGCATACATACCATTAATAATGTTTCAGTAGGTATGCTGTGTTAATTCAAAAGGAGTTAAAAGTATATGTTCAAACCATGTCAGCAATATGTTCAATTGTACAGATTGCTAAATAAAGTTCATAATTATTTTTTTTTTTATAACAGTAGTGTTAATTAAATACTACACCTCACAATAAGTTATAAACCATTTTATTTTCATGTAATAGTAACTATGTAAAGTCAGAGGAGTGGTAGTATTAAATTTATTTGAGAAAGACAGAAATGTAAAATTCTAAACTCTAGGCCATTTGGTGAATTCACAGAAACCATATAAACCAGTATAATTCACTTATAAATCCTGTAAACTAGCAAGATTTAGATAAGGTAAATCAGTTAACCACTACTGGGAATGATCCTATGAGTTAAAATGATAATAAGGAAATATACCTTAAAATATTGTAAATTTTCAAAATATATAAATTAATTAATTTTAAAGAGCAATGTCAAATTCAGAGACTAACACAAAAAACCAGTTCTAAGGTTTAATTTATATGTATTTAAGGAAAGGAAGAGAAATATGACTAATTAAAATTTATTATAATAGTATTAATAACAATTAAAATGGAAGAAAAATTGTATGAAGGCGGAAATCAAATTTTGAGCCTATATTTCCAAAAGGGAAAGAAATTTGTTAATTTCCACAAAATGTCCACAGATATGGACTATAATATATCAATTTAAAAGGAATGAGATGATTAAACCAATGATAAGGTTCATAATTCATGAAAGTGATGAATAAAATAAATAAATTCCATATATAATGTAATTTTGTATCATGTGTATGGGTAATCGAAATATGTTAACAATACTTTTTCAAAGATTAACTGGGCCAGATTTTGACCAAGTTAAAATAGTCTTTTGTTGAATATCAAGCTGAATAGTTGTGTGAAAAAACGTTCCTTATAACCGAGTCGAAAATGGTATTACGGTTAGCCGTTCATATAAGTGAATCGAGAGTTAGATGAAATAAACACTTTTGTAACTAAATTTACCAAAACGTTAACGACAATAGTGAAAACTAACGCCTAAATTTATTATACAAGTGATCTAAAACAGTAAAACAATATATTTGATCTAATTCACGCTACAAATCATAACCACATTTTGAGTAACTTAACCCACAGAAGTGAACACATACTAAATAACATAATTAACACAAGTATACACGGAACACTTCTTCACAACACACCAAACAACCTAATAGACCAATTACACCAGTGCGGAGACATTTCAAACATTCATGAAGGTAATTTTACTGTGAGTTTTTGATACGACGACATCGCAGTAATCTCGCCAGATCTAATAGCGGCCATCTTTGAATTTTACGAAGCCCTGCCTTCCTTATCCAGTGACGTCAGTCTACATATGGTTCGACTACAACTTTCTTAAACATTATATATCAGAATTATTTAAATACTGTTAAATAATAATTATTGAATTTACTTAAATTGTTAATGTTATACTTTCTCGTCACCCTTCTCTGACTATTAATAATCGCTCAAAGAACCTGTCCTTTTATAATACTTATAATAAATTTTTATACTGTATGCACAATCGATAATTCCCTGAGACGGAGTCGATAATTGTTCTCAATCGATAAAAAATTGATTATTTATTAAATTGTTTAATAAATCCATTTATTTCAATTGCATTTATCTGTTATTATTTCACAGGCTAATTTAAGGGTATTTATTAAGGCAAAGAGTCTTCAAGAAGAAGAAAATATTTTTTTCAGTGAGATATTGGACCAGCAAGAAAAACCATCAATCGATTGCCGACCAGAGTTAATCTGATTAACTCCAGACTTGGTTCAAATCTTCCAGAAGTGCTCGATAGTTAATAAATACCTTCCTAATTCTTAAAATTTTTACAGAACATTTAAAACAGTATTATTTCTTAATTACTGACCTTGATTAAACATAAACAAAATTTTTTTTATTGAAAATTTTATTTTTTATAAAATTTTCCCTCTACTATTTTATTTTTGTAAAGACCGGCATACAGGGTCGTGTTACAAAGTGGCGTCCAACTTAGAGGGCTTGATAAGATAAGCCTGGCAGCGGTTATCCAGTCAGGAAGAAGGGCAACAACGATAAATCAAAATGGCAGAACTTACACAAGATGGAATGGATAAGATAATGGAAATGCTCCTACAATTGAGCAAGAAAATGGATGTAATTGGAGAAACTAGTAAAAGGATGGAGAAGAAAATGGATGAATGCAACCAATCCTTGAAGGAAGAATTATGTAAGAAACTGGATGATTGGGTTATAGAAATAAAATATGATAGCAAACCAGAACCAGAGGAAATACCAAACAATAAAACCATGGAACCAGTTGTAGTATTACTTGAAAGGAAAACTAACGGGAATAAAGAAAATAGTAAAGATATGGAAGTGGAACCAAGGGAAAGGAGGAAAACGCTTCCAAAGAAATTAATGAAAACAAAGGAAGAAATGGTAATGATGAACCATGGTTTAATGGATGTCACTAATATTCCAATTACCGACCATGAAGAAATCAGGAATTCCAGAAATTACGGAAGGAGATTAAAAGTAATATTAAAAATAATGTACCACCAAACAGTAGTTTACCAATGGGGAAGGACCAAAGGTAAACGGAATACAACATGTGGACAAGATCAGTTTCAGTGCGGGACTGGACAGTGTATTTCAGAAAGATGGAAATATAACATTTTATCAGACTGTGATGAAGGCACAGATGAATCACTAGAATGTGTCCCATTAGTGCGCCATCCAGGACAGTTCCAGTGTACAATTACACAAAAATGTATACCTTCAGGATGGATAGGTGATGGTGAACCAGCTTGTGGGGCTTCAGAAAAGCAAATAATTGATAATTCAGATGAAGATCCTCACAGATATTTTTCAGGTCATACAGAATATGGACCAGAGACGTATGGGTATATAAAACAGTATGATAAAGGAAACTACATGAGCTTTGTGGCCAACAAACAAATAACGATTAGAAGAATGAAATACAAGGCAAAGGCTAAAAATGTCACTGGTACCGGAACAAGTATGAAGACTATGGTCATCCGGACAATAAGAGCAACTGAAATGACAGACTATGGTTAAATCAAATACCACACACCTCCAAAAAAGGGACTGATGTCTTGATAACCGACAATGGCAAAAACCACAACCAAGAAGAAGAAAATAATTACCAATGAGGAGAAATAATAAGAAGAAGGAACGAAGAACCAAAACGGGGGTTTAAGAAAGAAAATTAATTAAGAAACTACACCTTACAAAGGAAATATGAGCAACTGTGCAACCTAATAAAAATCATCCACCTGGGTATAAAAGAAAAATGATAATAAGAAATACTTTTGAAATAAAGACAAGAGAGAGAGTCATACAATATTTATGAAACTAATATGATATGTTTACCAAATAATAATGAAAACTATGACAATTATTTATGAAAGGTATCATGAGAAAAAATAATATAAGAAGAATTTTGAATTGAAAACAACGAAATTCAAAAACATAGTAAGCACATCTTACAACCAAGTATTTAGGAAGACAATTTTGAAGTTAGAGAAAAAGAATTTATTTTAATGAATAATTTCAAAAATAAGTAAGTCCAGCTTACTAACTAATTATTTGAAAGAAACTATTTGGAAAGAAGAATATAACAAGAAGAATTTTGAAATAACCATTAAATTCTAAAAACAATGTAAGACAATTACATACAAGTTATGAGAAGGAAACTATTTGGAAGTAAGAATATAACAAGAAGAATTTAGAAATAAATCAACTAAATTCTAAAAACAATGTAAGACAATTACATACAAGTTATTTGAAAGAAACTATTTGGAAGTAAGAATATAACAAGAAGAATTTTGAAATAAATCAACTAAATTCAAAAACAATGTAATATCACCTTACATACCAAAGATTTAAGAAATAAACTATTCGGAAGGAATATAATAAACGGAATTTAGAAATAAATCCAATAAATTCTAAAAACAATGTAAGACAATTACATACAAGTTATTTGAAAGAAACTATTTGGAAGTAAGAATATAACAAGAAGAATTTAGAAATAAATCAACAAAATTTTAAAAACAATGACCTTACATACCTTACATAACAACTATTTGAAGAAAACTTTATGGAAATATGAGAAGAGTGAATTTTGAATGTGTATAAGTCAAGTTTCCAAACCAAGAGTAAGTACAACTTACCAACCAATTATTAATAAAACACTTTGGTGAGATAAACAGAAGAGATTTAATACCATATTTATGGTAAGCATCAAATATATTTACCATGTTTATAAAGGACCAGAATGGGATGAATAAAGGAAACAGACTTTAGAATTAAAACAAATAATTCTGGAAAGTATGATCATGTCTAATTTTAATATAAAGAGTAAAAACCTTTCCATAAAATGATGCCAAAGGAAATTAAAAAAAATGTAATACGATTTGAGTTGATACGATTTGCGCTGATACGATTTGAGTGATTGACTATAATAAAATACAAAAACTTATGGGGAATTATGAGATAATGAAACTTTGAAGTGGTATGAGGAGAAATTATGACCTCATTATAAAATTAATAAAAAACATTCATTCGAAAGTATAATAACCATGACAGGAATAATGTGAGAATAATATCAAAGATATATGTAATTAAACGAATTAATATAAAATGATTTACGAATTAAATGTCAATTGTGATAATGACAGTTATAAAAAGTTCTAGAAAATAGAACAAGTGGAAATAATAAGAACAAAGAAACAGTCTAAAAATGTCATAAAGATATGCTACTATAAACAATGCAGATTATAATAAAAAAACCAGAAGGTAATAAAGAATTTATAACCAAAAGCTTTATATGATAAGAAAAGTTGAAAAATGTAATAATAGAAGAGCTTCCTACCATAATATCAAATGAAAGAAACATCCAGTTAACAAGTCAGAAGAACAACTGAGATAGGAATATTAAAATCTCTGAGAAATATAATAAGTAATAAGTGAAGTATCCCAAAGATATTTTTTAAATAGTAACAAATGTGTACTATTCTGAATAATTTTTTAATCTGTCTGTAGATAATTCCAGCAGTATTAATATGTTTTTTGAGCAGAGATGATTTGCCTCTGTACTCAAATATGTGTGAAGTATTGGACAGCAGAGGAAGTAGCGTACAGTGCCTCTCTGAACTGAACCAGCTCACAAATTAGGGAACGATAGGGAGGAAATATCCCAAGGAGAAAATACTAAGAAGAAATATGAAAATGAAATAATAAATATGAAACTCAGATGACTATTACTATCAAGGAAGATCAAGTGAGAATGAGAAGGATATAAACTCAAATATAAATAAGAAAATTTTTAAAATGGAAGGAAGTCCAGAATAATAACAAACCTAGAATAATTATCATAAGCAATTGTTTCAGACAAAGCAAGTATAGTCTGAAAAAATTACTTCTGGAGAAGGGCATTCTGTAGCGCGACAGAAAATCCACTACTTATTAAGTCATATAAAATCATAAAAATTAATTACACCACATGTGTTAAAATAATATTGAATGAGATTTATTGAAATCAAAGGAATGAACCACGATAAAATAAAAATCCTCATTACATTATATAAAAACCACTGTTTAAATATCAAAGAAAGTATTTAAAGCAACTCATATTATAAGATCAGTAATTTACCCAGGAAGCTAGGAGCAGTAAACAAATTAAATAACACCATATCAAGAAGAAAGAGAATCAGTTTAAGAGTGGTGAAAACCAAAATACCCCAAAGATAAGAAGAAGGAAGAGTAAAAGTTGTGATCAGGAAGAAAACAATACCCTGAAACCTTTAGAGAAGAGCAAGATCCGTGTCAGTAAATAAATTAGATACTCCAAACTAAACATCAGTCGAGATAACACAAAGTACATTGGTTTACTCAAGAGTAAAGAATGAAGACTAGAAGAAGGACAAGAATGAAGACCAGAAGAAGGACAAGAATGAAGACAAGAAAGAAGATAAGAAGAAAGACAAGAAAGAAGACAGGAGGAGAGGAAGAAATAGTATGAAAGAAACACCGTTGTAAAACCTATTATTATTATTAACTACCATCAACCCCAAACCCACAAAAACGATTAAAAAGAAAGTATAACATACCAAAATCCTATAAAAATGTAATTATTTAGAAAACTAAAGTGTTGTATAGTATTATAAGAAGTGAACCGACTAAAGCTATTGTGTGATAAGAAAATAAACAAGTCTTAACAATCCATGATTACTAAAGGTCTGGTCTGAGATAGTGAGACTCAAAATATCAGAACCACCAGTGAAAGTGAATTTGTGTAAGTGTTTTTTGGAAATGCAATAAACTTAAAGTTAGTGATACTATGACTTATCAATATGCTATATAACAACTTTTATATCCAATAATAAACAGCATAATAAAATAATAGAATGGAAGATTTCCAGTATTTTGTTATTTTAATGTAACTCTTTATTGACAAGACATTTGTAAAAAAATGCTAATAACTAGAGTATGGGTGGTCATGTTTACTGATGAAGGGGATCATAAATAATAATGGTTTAGACCAGAAAGGACTGGCATTAATTTAGTATTCATAGGTTTAAAATGTTTAAATAGACTGTTTGTTCACAGCCATAAAATCAACGTATTTGTAAGAGTTATTAGAAAATAAGATTTATATTATGTGTTTAAAATGAATTATGTTTGCTAAATAACAGCATACATACCATTAATAATGTTTCAGTAGGTATGCTGTGTTAATTCAAAAGGAGTTAAAAGTATATGTTCAAACCATGTCAGCAATATGTTCAATTGTACAGATTGCTAAATAAAGTTCATAAATATTTTTTTTTTATAACAGTAGTGTTAATTAAATACTACACCTCACAATAAGTTATAAACCATTTTATTTTCATGTAATAGTAACTATGTAAAGTCAGAGGAGTGGTAGTATTAAATTTATTTGAGAAAGACAGAAATGTAAAATTCTAAACTCTAGGCCATTTGGTGAATTCACAGAAACCATATAAACCAGTATAATTCACTTATAAATCCTGTAAACTAGCAAGATTTAGATAAGGTAAATCAGTTAACCACTACTGGGAATGATCCTATGAGTTAAAATGATAATAAGGAAATATACCTTAAAATATTGTAAATTTTCAAAATATATAAATTAATTAATTTTAAAGAGCAATGTCAAATTCAGAGACTAACACAAAAAACCAGTTCTAAGGTTTAATTTATATGTATTTAAGGAAAGGAAGAGAAATATGACTAATTAAAATTTATTATAATAGTATTAATAACAATTAAAATGGAAGAAAAATTGTATGAAGGCGGAAATCAAATTTTGAGCCTATATTTCCAAAAGGGAAAGAAATTTGTTAATTTCCACAAAATGTCCACAGATATGGACTATAATATATCAATTTAAAAGGAATGAGATGATTAAACCAATGATAAGGTTCATAATTCATGAAAGTGATGAATAAAATAAATAAATTCCATATATTGTAATTTTGTATCATGTGTATGGGTAATCGAAATATGTTAACAATACTTTTTCAAAGATTAACTGGGCCAGATTTTGACCAAGTTAAAATAGTCTTTTGTTGAATATCAAGCTGAATAGTTGTGTGAAAAAACGTTCCTTATAACCGAGTCGAAAATGGTATTACGGTTAGCCGTTCATATAAGTGAATCGAGAGTTAGATGAAATAAACACTTTTGTAACTAAATTTACCAAAACGTTAACGACAATAGTGAAAACTAACGCCTAAATTTATTATACAAGTGATCTAAAACAGTAAAACAATATATTTGATCTAATTCACGCTACAAATCATAACCACATTTTGAGTAACTTAACCCACAGAAGTGAACACATACTAAATAACATAATTAACACAAGTATACACGGAACACTTCTTCACAACACACCAAACAACCTAATAGACCAATTACACCAGTGCGGAGACATTTCAAACATTCATGAAGGTAATTTTACTGTGAGTTTTTGATACGACGACATCGCAGTAATCTCGCCAGATCTAATAGCGGCCATCTTTGAATTTTACGAAGCCCTGCCTTCCTTATCCAGTGACGTCAGTCTACATATGGTTCGACTACAACTTTCTTAAACATTATATATCAGAATTATTTAAATACTGTTAAATAATAATTATTGAATTTACTTAAATTGTTAATGTTATACTTTCTCGTCACCCTTCTCTGACTATTAATAATCGCTCAAAGAACCTGTCCTTTTATAATACTTATAATAAATTTTTATACTGTATGCACAATCGATAATTCCCTGAGACGGAGTCGATAATTGTTCTCAATCGATAAAAAATTGATTATTTATTAAATTGTTTAATAAATCCATTTATTTCAATTGCATTTATCTGTTATTATTTCACAGGCTAATTTAAGGGTATTTATTAAGGCAAAGAGACTTCAAGAAGAAGAAAATATTTTTTTTCAGTGAGATATTGGACCAGCAAGAAAAACCATCAATCGATTGCCGACCAGAGTTAATCTGATTAACTCCAGACTTGGTTCAAATCTTCCAGAAGTGCTCGATAGTTAATAAATACCTTCCTAATTCTTAAAATTTTTACAGAATATTTAAAACAGTATTATTTCTTAATTACTGACCTTGATTAAACAAACAATATTTTTTTTATTGAAAATTTTATTTTTTATAAAATTTTCCCTCTACTATTTTATTTTTGTAAAGACCGGCATACAGGGTCGTGTTACAAAGTGGCGTCCAACTTAGAGGGCTTGATAAGATAAGCCTGGCAGCGGTTATCCAGTCAGGAAGAAGGGCAACAACGATAAATCAAAATGGCAGAACTTACACAAGATGGAATGGATAAGATAATGGAAATGCTCCTACAATTGAGCAAGAAAATGGATGTAATTGGAGAAACTAGTAAAAGGATGGAGAAGAAAATGGATGAATGCAACCAATCCTTGAAGGAAGAATTATGTAAGAAACTGGATGATTGGGTTATAGAAATAAAATATGATAGCAAACCAGAACCAGAGGAAATACCAAACAATAAAACCATGGAACCAGTTGTAGTATTACTTGAAAGGAAAACTAACGGGAATAAAGAAAATAGTAAAGATATGGAAGTGGAACCAAGGGAAAGGAGGAAAACGCTTCCAAAGAAATTAATGAAAACAAAGGAAGAAATGGTAATGATGAACCATGGTTTAATGGATGTCACTAATATTCCAATTACCGACCATGAAGAAATCAGGAATTCCAGAAATTACGGAAGGAGATTAAAAGTAATATTAAAAATAATGTACCACCAAACAGTAGTTTACCAATGGGGAAGGACCAAAGGTAAACGGAATACAACATGTGGACAAGATCAGTTTCAGTGCGGGACTGGACAGTGTATTTCAGAAAGATGGAAATATAACATTTTATCAGACTGTGATGAAGGCACAGATGAATCACTAGAATGTGTCCCATTAGTGCGCCATCCAGGACAGTTCCAGTGTACAATTACACAAAAATGTATACCTTCAGGATGGATAGGTGATGGTGAACCAGCTTGTGGGGCTTCAGAAAAGCAAATAATTGATAATTCAGATGAAGATCCTCACAGATATTTTTCAGGTCATACAGAATATGGACCAGAGACGTATGGGTATATAAAACAGTATGATAAAGGAAACTACATGAGCTTTGTGGCCAACAAACAAATAACGATTAGAAGAATGAAATACAAGGCAAAGGCTAAAAATGTCACTGGTACCGGAACAAGTATGAAGACTATGGTCATCCGGACAATAAGAGCAACTGAAATGACAGACTATGGTTAAATCAAATACCACACACCTCCAAAAAAGGGACTGATGTCTTGATAACCGACAATGGCAAAAACCACAACCAAGAAGAAGAAAATAATTACCAATGAGGAGAAATAATAAGAAGAAGGAACGAAGAACCAAAACGGGGGTTTAAGAAAGAAAATTAATTAAGAAACTACACCTTACAAAGGAAATATGAGCAACTGTGCAACCTAATAAAAATCATCCACCTGGGTATAAAAGAAAAATGATAATAAGAAATACTTTTGAAATAAAGACAAGAGAGAGAGTCATACAATATTTATGAAACTAATATGATATGTTTACCAAATAATAATGAAAACTATGACAATTATTTATGAAAGGTATCATGAGAAAAAATAATATAAGAAGAATTTTGAATTGAAAACAACGAAATTCAAAAACATAGTAAGCACATCTTACAACCAAGTATTTAGGAAGACAATTTTGAAGTTAGAGAAAAAGAATTTATTTTAATGAATAATTTCAAAAATAAGTAAGTCCAGCTTACTAACTAATTATTTGAAAGAAACTATTTGGAAAGAAGAATATAACAAGAAGAATTTTGAAATAACCATTAAATTCTAAAAACAATGTAAGACAATTACATACAAGTTATGAGAAGGAAACTATTTGGAAGTAAGAATATAACAAGAAGAATTTAGAAATAAATCAACTAAATTCTAAAAACAATGTAAGACAATTACATACAAGTTATTTGAAAGAAACTATTTGGAAGTAAGAATATAACAAGAAGAATTTTGAAATAAATCAACTAAATTCAAAAACAATGTAATATCACCTTACATACCAAAGATTTAAGAAATAAACTATTCGGAAGGAATATAATAAACGGAATTTAGAAATAAATCCAATAAATTCTAAAAACAATGTAAGACAATTACATACAAGTTATTTGAAAGAAACTATTTGGAAGTAAGAATATAACAAGAAGAATTTAGAAATAAATCAACAAAATTTTAAAAACAATGACCTTACATACCTTACATAACAACTATTTGAAGAAAACTTTATGGAAATATGAGAAGAGTGAATTTTGAATGTGTATAAGTCAAGTTTCCAAACCAAGAGTAAGTACAACTTACCAACCAATTATT
Source organism: Magicicada septendecula (assembly GCA_034769895.1). Classification (NCBI taxonomy): domain Eukaryota; kingdom Metazoa; phylum Arthropoda; class Insecta; order Hemiptera; family Cicadidae; genus Magicicada; species Magicicada septendecula. The sequence continues at coordinate 728,370,927 of CM068368.1, read as the reverse complement.
AATAAAACACTTTGGTGAGATAAACAGAAGAGATTTAATACCATATTTATGGTAAGCATCAAATATATTTACCATGTTTATAAAGGACCAGAATGGGATGAATAAAGGAAACAGACTTTAGAATTAAAACAAATAATTCTGGAAAGTATGATCATGTCTAATTTTAATATAAAGAGTAAAAACCTTTCCATAAAATGATGCCAAAGGAAATTAAAAAAAATGTAATACGATTTGAGTTGATACGATTTGCGCTGATACGATTTGAGTGATTGACTATAATAAAATACAAAAACTTATGGGGAATTATGAGATAATGAAACTTTGAAGTGGTATGAGGAGAAATTATGACCTCATTATAAAATTAATAAAAAACATTCATTCGAAAGTATAATAACCATGACAGGAATAATGTGAGAATAATATCAAAGATATATGTAATTAAACGAATTAATATAAAATGATTTACGAATTAAATGTCAATTGTGATAATGACAGTTATAAAAAGTTCTAGAAAATAGAACAAGTGGAAATAATAAGAACAAAGAAACAGTCTAAAAATGTCATAAAGATATGCTACTATAAACAATGCAGATTATAATAAAAAAACCAGAAGGTAATAAAGAATTTATAACCAAAAGCTTTATATGATAAGAAAAGTTGAAAAATGTAATAATAGAAGAGCTTCCTACCATAATATCAAATGAAAGAAACATCCAGTTAACAAGTCAGAAGAACAACTGAGATAGGAATATTAAAATCTCTGAGAAATATAATAAGTAATAAGTGAAGTATCCCAAAGATATTTTTTAAATAGTAACAAATGTGTACTATTCTGAATAATTTTTTAATCTGTCTGTAGATAATTCCAGCAGTATTAATATGTTTTTTGAGCAGAGATGATTTGCCTCTGTACTCAAATATGTGTGAAGTATTGGACAGCAGAGGAAGTAGCGTACAGTGCCTCTCTGAACTGAACCAGCTCACAAATTAGGGAACGATAGGGAGGAAATATCCCAAGGAGAAAATACTAAGAAGAAATATGAAAATGAAATAATAAATATGAAACTCAGATGACTATTACTATCAAGGAAGATCAAGTGAGAATGAGAAGGATATAAACTCAAATATAAATAAGAAAATTTTTAAAATGGAAGGAAGTCCAGAATAATAACAAACCTAGAATAATTATCATAAGCAATTGTTTCAGACAAAGCAAGTATAGTCTGAAAAAATTACTTCTGGAGAAGGGCATTCTGTAGCGCGACAGAAAATCCACTACTTATTAAGTCATATAAAATCATAAAAATTAATTACACCACATGTGTTAAAATAATATTGAATGAGATTTATTGAAATCAAAGGAATGAACCACGATAAAATAAAAATCCTCATTACATTATATAAAAACCACTGTTTAAATATCAAAGAAAGTATTTAAAGCAACTCATATTATAAGATCAGTAATTTACCCAGGAAGCTAGGAGCAGTAAACAAATTAAATAACACCATATCAAGAAGAAAGAGAATCAGTTTAAGAGTGGTGAAAACCAAAATACCCCAAAGATAAGAAGAAGGAAGAGTAAAAGTTGTGATCAGGAAGAAAACAATACCCTGAAACCTTTAGAGAAGAGCAAGATCCGTGTCAGTAAATAAATTAGATACTCCAAACTAAACATCAGTCGAGATAACACAAAGTACATTGGTTTACTCAAGAGTAAAGAATGAAGACTAGAAGAAGGACAAGAATGAAGACCAGAAGAAGGACAAGAATGAAGACAAGAAAGAAGATAAGAAGAAAGACAAGAAAGAAGACAGGAGGAGAGGAAGAAATAGTATGAAAGAAACACCGTTGTAAAACCTATTATTATTATTAACTACCATCAACCCCAAACCCACAAAAACGATTAAAAAGAAAGTATAACATACCAAAATCCTATAAAAATGTAATTATTTAGAAAACTAAAGTGTTGTATAGTATTATAAGAAGTGAACCGACTAAAGCTATTGTGTGATAAGAAAATAAACAAGTCTTAACAATCCATGATTACTAAAGGTCTGGTCTGAGATAGTGAGACTCAAAATATCAGAACCACCAGTGAAAGTGAATTTGTGTAAGTGTTTTTTGGAAATGCAATAAACTTAAAGTTAGTGATACTATGACTTATCAATATGCTATATAACAACTTTTATATCCAATAATAAACAGCATAATAAAATAATAGAATGGAAGATTTCCAGTATTTTGTTATTTTAATGTAACTCTTTATTGACAAGACATTTGTAAAAAAATGCTAATAACTAGAGTATGGGTGGTCATGTTTACTGATGAAGGGGATCATAAATAATAATGGTTTAGACCAGAAAGGACTGGCATTAATTTAGTATTCATAGGTTTAAAATGTTTAAATAGACTGTTTGTTCACAGCTATAAAATCAACGTATTTGTAAGAGTTATTAGAAAATAAGATTTATATTATGTGTTTAAAATGAATTATGTTTGCTAAATAACAGCATACATACCATTAATAATGTTTCAGTAGGTATGCTGTGTTAATTCAAAAGGAGTTAAAAGTATATGTTCAAACCATGTCAGCAATATGTTCAATTGTACAGATTGCTAAATAAAGTTCATAAATATTTTTTTTTTATAACAGTAGTGTTAATTAAATACTACACCTCACAATAAGTTATAAACCATTTTATTTTCATGTAATAGTAACTATGTAAAGTCAGAGGAGTGGTAGTATTAAATTTATTTGAGAAAGACAGAAATGTAAAATTCTAAACTCTAGGCCATTTGGTGAATTCACAGAAACCATATAAACCAGTATAATTCACTTATAAATCCTGTAAACTAGCAAGATTTAGATAAGGTAAATCAGTTAACCACTACTGGGAATGATCCTATGAGTTAAAATGATAATAAGGAAATATACCTTAAAATATTGTAAATTTTCAAAATATATAAATTAATTAATTTTAAAGAGCAATGTCAAATTCAGAGACTAACACAAAAAACCAGTTCTAAGGTTTAATTTATATGTATTTAAGGAAAGGAAGAGAAATATGACTAATTAAAATTTATTATAATAGTATTAATAACAATTAAAATGGAAGAAAAATTGTATGAAGGCGGAAATCAAATTTTGAGCCTATATTTCCAAAAGGGAAAGAAATTTGTTAATTTCCACAAAATGTCCACAGATATGGACTATAATATATCAATTTAAAAGGAATGAGATGATTAAACCAATGATAAGGTTCATAATTCATGAAAGTGATGAATAAAATAAATAAATTCCATATATAATGTAATTTTGTATCATGTGTATGGGTAATCGAAATATGTTAACAATACTTTTTCAAAGATTAACTGGGCCAGCTTTTGACCAAGTTAAAATAGTCTTTTGTTGAATATCAAGCTGAATAGTTGTGTGAAAAAACGTTCCTTATAACCGAGTCGAAAATGGTATTACGGTTAGCCGTTCATATAAGTGAATCGAGAGTTAGATGAAATAAACACTTTTGTAACTAAATTTACCAAAACGTTAACGACAATAGTGAAAACTAACGCCTAAATTCATTATACAAGTGATCTAAAACAGTAAAACAATATATTTGATCTAATTCACGCTACAAATCATAACCACATTTTGAGTAACTTAACCCACAGAAGTGAACACATACTAAATAACATAATTAACACAAGTATACACGGAACACTTCTTCACAACACACCAAACAACCTAATAGACCAATTACACCAGTGCGGAGACATTTCAAACATTCATGAAGGCAATTTTACTGTGAGTTTTTGATACGACGACATCGCAGTAATCTCACCAGATCTAATAGCGGCCATCTTTGAATTTTACGAAGCCCTGCCTTCCTTATCCAGTGACGTCAGTCTACATATGGTTCGACTACAACTTTCTTAAACATTATATATCAGAATTATTTAAATACTGTTAAATAATAATTATTGAATTTACTTAAATTGTTAATGTTATACTTTCTCGTCACCCTTCTCTGAATATTAATAATCGCTCAAAGAACCTGTCCTTTTATAATACTTATAATAAATTTTTATACTGTATGCACAATCGATAATTCCCTGAGACGGAGTCGATAATTGTTCTCAATCGATAAAAAATCGATTATTTATTAAATTGTTTAATAAATCCATTTATTTCAATTGTATTTATCTGTTATTATTTCACAGGCTAATTTAAGGGTATTTATTAAGGCAAAGAGACTTCAAGAAGAAGAAAATATTTTTTTCAGTGAGATATTGGACCAGCAAGAAAAACCATCAATCGATTGCCGACCGGAGTTAATCTGATTAACTCCAGACTTGGTTCAAATCTTCCAGAAGTGCTCGATAGTTAATAAATACCTTCCTAATTCTTAAAATTTTTACAGAACATTTAAAACAGTATTATTTCTTAATTACTGACCTTGATTAAACATAAAAAAAATTTTTTTTTATTGAAAATTTTATTTTTTATAAAATTTTCCCTCTACTATTTTATTTTTGTAAAGACCGGCATACAGGGTCGGGTTACAATATATAGAATTAAATATAGAGAAAAGGCCACCAGACGGACAAGAAAAAGGTAAAACTATTTTACTAATTATATACTTTAAGTGGCCAGGATACCGAAAAACATGGATCTAAAATAATATAGAATATGAAAGGGAGAAATGGTACACTCAAATATAATATTGGAAACGAAACCAATAACTAACCAAGGTAAAAAATAAGTATTATTGTCGATTAAGTGATAAATGTATATGATATTTGATAAAACCCAATAAAGTAATGTGAAAAATAAAAGTACACTAACCCAAGAATTAGAGTCAGATGTAATAAAGAACTCTATAAAGACATAAACTTATTAATAGTATAAATGATGTTTGTAAGAGAGAGATAGTGAGATGATGAGAAAATAAAATTAACTAAGTGACAAAGAGAAAGTAATGATAGGGATTACCCACTAATAAACACTTAAAATAAACATTTGAGGAGTGCAAAAGTGAAAGTGTAAAACCCCCAAAATAATGAGAAAATCTAGTGATAGATAAAAAAACGCTTAATAAATCAGTGATAAAAACTAAACGATTTAATGGTGAACAAGTGAGAATTTGGTTAATAATAGTATTTAGATATAAACACTTAATAATCTGTAATGAACACTGAAGATTGATGGTGAACATTATTAAAATTAGGTTTAATTGTAAGAGAGGGATACAATAGTAATTAAAAGGATGGATGGATGGATGGATGATGCGCGGGCGTCTTGCGCCCTAATTTGTGTGCGTTGTCCAGGCCTAGGCCTGATGAACGCCAGGTGCCAACAGGTCAGCGCGGTCGTTTGCTCTGCACAAGGGAGTTATGGTGCAGTCCGCGGGTCCATGATAAATTACATGGCCACCACGGAGGCAAGCTTAAGCTTTTGCTTCAGCCAATTGTCCCACCGAGGCGTGACACCATGGTCCCCTCAGATTAGCCTTTGGGAACGTAGTGACGCACTGGCGAGGACAAGAAGCTCGACCGCCCTAGGGCGTCGGCCGAAACGGTAAGGAATGACTCCGAGACAGCCGGCTTCCGCAAGGAAGGCACTTGCACAACCTCGCGAGAGCCCGTGTCTCAGGTCATTACCCTGCCGAATCAGCAAAGCAGGTGCTGACGGGGATCTTAGTGGTCATGGCTTCAGCCAATTGCAACGCCTGGTCGCGGCTTCTTGGTCTCCGAGGACATAGCCCACGGAAACTTAGAGGCACGCTGGCGAGGACAAGAGGCTCGACCGCCCGAAGGCGGCGGCCGAGTCGAAGGGACTCTTCACTGGGGCAGTCGGCTTTCGCAAGGAAGGCATTTGCACAACCTCGCGGGAGCCCGTGTCCCGGATCAAAGCCCTGCCGAATCGGCAAAGCCGATGCTGGCAATAAATCAATCCATTCCAATCTGCCACAGCATGATTGACTACAGTTTCGGCAGGCGCAGGTAGTGAATGATGGTGATCAATTCAGTCTCCAGAAGGTTGGGGGTTCGTTTCTGGGGAGTTCATGTGATGAACTTAGGGGCGGTCGTCTAACAGCGCCCTAGGGCGCCTGACGCGGCGAGGGGGCGGTGCATTCTCCACGCTATTCAACCTTTGGAGGTGCGGATAAGGGGACTCGCCTGCCTTGGCGAACAAATTCGCTTCCAAGGACCAGACGAAGACCTCTAAGGTGGGAACACGGAAGCCCCGGTGAATGGCGGAATTTCGGACATACCACGGGGACCCCGTAAGGGAGCGTAGGGTCCAGTTCTGAAATGTAGTCAGCCTATGCCTGTTGGTGGCCGACAGGAGAGGCCACCAAGCGGGCGCCGCATAAGTGAGTACTGTCCGGAGGAACAGTAGATACAATGTTAGTTTTGTACGGACAGCCAGGCGGCTGTTCCGCGAAAGCATAGGTGATAGTTTGGCTCTGACGCCACGAGCTATGTTGAGGGTTGCGATCACGTGGGCGTTGAAGTTTAGGTGCCGATCAAGCCGAACACCGTACTTCACCGTCTCAGTCCAGTTGATGGGTCTCCCCTCTAAGGAGAGGGATTGGCATCGAGAAATGGACTTATGAGTAAAGCAGATCGCCTCGGATTTCTCCGTATTGATCGCTACCCGCCATTTCCTTAGCCAGTCCGGAAGCATAGCCAACTGGCGTTGTAACATTACGCTCGTCCGCCAAGGCGAAAGCGAGCTAAAATGAAACATCGCGTCGTCGGCAAATAAAGATAACGTGACCCCGGGATAAACAGGCACATCGTTCGTGTACAGTACGTACAGAACGGGGCCGAGGACAGATCCTTGTGGGACGCCGGCGGCGACAGGGCGAACCCGAGAGAACTACGCTGATCCTGAAGGTGCGATCCGTCAGATAGGATCGGAGCAAGTGGACGATAGATGCCGGGAGTGGCGAATGCGCCAGTTTGTAGAGCAGGGCTTCGTGCCAGACTTTATCGAAGGCTTTGCTCACATCCAACAGGACGGCGCCTGTTGCCTGATGATTGTTGGCGGCGTCGGCTAGACAGGTGACAACCCGTACTAGCTGAAGAGTAGTCGAGTGCCTCGGCCTAAACCCAAACTGCTCCTCGCGGATGAAACCATCCACCAGGGGCCGAATACGGGCCAGGAGAAGACGCTCGAATACCTTCGAGATTACTGGCAATAGTGATATCGGGCGGTAGCTTCCAGGTAGCGTGGGCGGCTTTTTAGATTTCTGGATCATGATGTCATTAGCAGTTTTCCACAGGCGGGGGAAGTACCTCAGCCGGAGACAGGAGTTGAACAGCTCAAGAAGAACGTCAACTGCCGAAGGCGGGAGATTCTGCAACGCAGCGGCGCCGATGCGTTGGGGGCTAGGGGGCTTTCTCTTCTTCAGTCGGCTTAGGACAGACGCAAGGTCTTCCTCGTCGACCGAATTAGGAGGATAATTGGGGGGAGCAGAAAAGTATCCAGATAGGAAATCCCTGACGACGGCCGTATGAGCCGGGTCAGAGATGTCTCTATGGACGGTGAACTGTTCCTCAATACAGTCGGCGAAGACTTCCGCCTTGCCTTCTGCAGAGTATACAGTGCCGTCCGGGGTATTCAATGGATGGTGAGTCCTCTTTTCGCCTTTTAGTCTACCAGCGGCTCTCCATACGGAGGCGTGGTCGACTTCCAAGGACTCCAAACAGGAGACCCATCGATTCGCGTTAACGTCAAGCAGAAGCTGTGAGACGTGTTCCGACTGGGCTCGAAAACGCCTTCTAGCGGCAGGGTCACGGGTATGCTGTCATCTGCGGCGGAGCTGGCGCCGTAATCGGATGGCTTGGAGAACTTCCGCAGGAAGGTCGGAGCGTTTATTACTCACCGGAACAGTATAGGTGTTCTTGTCCATTGCAAACTGGACGAGGTCCTGGAGCTGATGTACCCGGAGATCCACGTCGTCACAAGAGACGAGTGGGTCCGGAGGGACAGATGGCAACTGCCTGGCCAGATCATCATGGTAGGATCGCCAATTGACTCTCCTAACAGGATGATCGGGAAGTCGGGGTGAGACCGACGGCAGCAAGACAGTTACAAGCAGGGGGTCGTGATCGGACGATAGGTCCGACACCGCGCTGGCTTGTAGATGAAAGGGGATGGCCTTGACAATTACAATATCAAGGACATCCGGCGGATAACCCGCAGTGGAAAAGTGTGTCGGTTCGGACGGGCCGATGATGAGGACACTGGGATCATCTTCGACAGCCCTACGGAGAGAATTGCCGGTAGGGGTTTGACGTTCTGCTGTTCCAAGAGGGATGCTTGGCGTTAAGGTGTCCGGCTACGATGGTTGGGAGATCGCTGTCTACGAGGGCGTCCCACTCCTCGTGCGGCGGAGCTCGATGGCCGGGCGGGTGGTACGCAGAAACAAAGCGCACCTCCAGGCCGGCAACATCCAGCGCCACAGCACATGCTTCGATGAGGGTCGTTGCAGGGGCAGGGAGTTTTATATGAGAGTGCCGCCTGTGGACTAAGATCGCCACTCCGCCAGATGCGTGGCGGCGATCGGGACCATTCCTGTCTTTCCTGTAGCAAGCATAGGCTGGCAGGGAGAATCGACGGTTAGGGACAAGATGTGTTTCAGAGAGGAGTACGACATCTGCGTCGTACTCCACAAGGAAAGCTGCCAGTTCTGCCCGACGCGCCGGAACACCATCTGCATTCCACGCGACGAACCGAAACTGTCTAGCCATGGTTAGATGTATGGACAATCAGGGCGATCAGCGATGTTAGGATCGCCATGAGTATAGTCGGGACATCCCGAGCAGCAAGAATTTGCGGGACAATGCCGCTCACCAGGCCATCAGCTGAGCCTCAGTGACCAATGGTGAACCACCGGCCACAGGAGTCTGACTAGCCGGCGCTGGGGCCGCGGAAGGTGCAGATGCCGCCTCCAGGGGAGGTTGGGCAATTGGAGCTGGCTGCTCGGGGGCTGGCGAGACTTCCATGGAAGTCGCAGGGGACTGGGCAACAGAAGCAGGCTCCTGGCCGGGTAGATGCTGGGCAGCCGGAGGGGCGTTGTTAGCCTCCGAGTATAGATGTTTTGCCACTAGTGGTTGTCTAGCCTTGCGCTTAGCGCGCCGTTTCTTAGGCGGCTGGGTCTGTGAGGGGCGTACTGCGGGCGTTGTCGCTTGAGGAGATGGCACTCCGGCAGGTCCTAATGTTCTGGGGGCCACAGGGGGCGCCATAGCGACCGCTATAGCGTAAGTTATGGTTCCTCCAACGGCAGGTGCCGCAGGAAGAGCCGTAGATGCCGAGACGGGTGGTTGGACTGCCGCCCGCTTCGAGGGTCTAGGAGCAGTGCGAGGAGGTTCAACCTGACGGTTTTTCTCCCGCTGCTGTTTCTTTAGGGCCTTCTTAAAGTGGTTACAACCCCTAAAGTTAGCCGGGTGACTGCCCCCGCAGTTGCAGCACGTCGCGGGTTGAGGCTTCACAACGGGACAATTCTTGTTGTGGGCCTCCCCGCAGCGTACACAACGCGGCGGCATCTTACAAAAGGCCGATGAGTGGCCGAATCGCTGACATTGGAAGCACTGGGAAGGCCCAGGCTTACTATTGAATGCCCTAACCTGTACCCGGAGGCAAAGAATGGTTTCCAGTTGATATAAGTCAGCGAAGGAACCAACCTTCTGGAGTCTGATGTAAAAGGAATTGATTTTCCTCTTACGATCACCGGATAGGAGAGGGACGACGGAGGTAGGGAAGAACCCCTTCTCCGCCAGATCCTCCCAGATCCACAAGATCGGTGTGTCATGGAGAATCCCTGACACCGCAATCTTGAGTTCCCTCTCCTCAGGGAGGGGGAAGGTATGAAAGGCGCGACCGGAGTCGGCCAGGAATTTCTGGCAAGCCCGAAAGTCCTGGATCGACTTCGGCAGCAGTCGAATTGACGAACTTTGGCTTTTGGCCTCGATTCGCCCAGACGGCTCAACTTGTTTTAGCTCCCGAAGGAAGGTATGCCAGTCGCTGCACTGTGGCACGACGATTGGCGGTATCTTTGGTTGTTTAGGTGTTGGTGCTGGTACTGTGATTTCAGGGGAAGGTGATATGCGGCCTGCCGACTCTGCAGCCACGGCAGACAAGTGATAAGCGGCTTCCAGCTCTTGAAGAGAAAACATCTTGCTCTCGACCAGCCAACTTTATCACACCACTAGCGACAGGACAGGACAGGACAACTTGAGACCAGCCTGCATTTCGCCGACTGCCTCACGGATTGGACCTGGGCAACTGCGTGGGAACCGGCTCCCGGATAGCCTCCTCAGGTGAGTGGACGTCGGCTCTCTCGCTTCCTTGTTAGCGCTGCCCCGAGAGATCCTTGGAAGGCCCCACCAGTGGTAACCGACCTTGGACACCTCCGAGGTAAAGAGTACGGTGGAAACCGAACATTGCACAAAGTTCGGTATCTAACGAAGCCGTACATTACCCCTCTGGTAGATCTCTGTTCCCTACCCGCTTTTGAGAGGTGGCATGTCCACCTCTCAAACATCCGATCGCTCCTTGGGTACCGCTTGCGGTACCCAAGCACCTATCTCTACCCTTCGCCTTGATCGGCCCTTTTTAGGGCCGACAGCACCCAACCCGGCGGCGGACTGCGTCGGCGAGTTCATGGAGATGGACTCCCCGGCAAGTCCGCCTTCCGAACCTGGCCCTTCTCAGGACCACCCCGGTACTGTTGTGCCCGGCGCCACTGACGGCGGCCCTGCCTGGAAAAAGGTGAAGAGCCGGAAACGGACCTTCTCCTCTTCCTCGGGCGGGCCGGAACCCAGTGGTGGCTCGGCTCCCACTACCGGGGCAGGTGCTCAGCCAACCCCTCAGTCTTCAGAACCATTCCGCATGCCACCCATAGTTCTTGACGCCCCCAAAGCGTGGCATGCTTTTGCAAAATCCATCAAGCAGGCGGCAGCTTTCCCTATCGATATTTATCACCAGGGGAAGCTTCTCCGCATCAAAACTAGGACTCCCGACGAATTTCGTTTCGTCCAGAAAACACTCATAGACTCCAACGTTCAATTCCACACCTTTGGTCTCCCTCAGGAGAAAGAAATCAAAGTAACTATCCGTGGCATCCCCCACGATGTAGCCCCGACTGACATTATCGAGGAGTTGGAGAGCCTTGGCTTCACTCCAACCTCCTGCATTCCACTCGTTGACCGCCAAAAACGGAAGGTCAACGTCTTTTTTATCAAGCTTAAGAAGGTAGGAGACTACCAACTCATCTACTCCCTCCGAGAGCTTTTATGCCTCCGGATTGAGGTCTCCAGGTATAACACCCCCACCGGCCCTCCGCAGTGTTACAACTCCCAGAGGTACGGCCACGCCTCTTACAACTGCCACATGGCACCCCGTTGCGTACGCTGCGGCGAAGGTCATCCTAAGGGCGCTTGCACGAAGGACCCTAACGCCGACGCAAAGTGCGCTAACTGCGACAAGAACCATCCAGCCAACTGGAGAGGCTGCGAATACTATCAATCTGCCCTTGAGCGGAAGCAGGAGATGGACGAGATCCGGCACCGCAATCCGACCCGGCCTCAGCGCCAAACCAAAGTCCAGCAGACCGCCACTCCGGCGGCTGCCCCAGCCCGCCAACCGCCCGTCCATCCTCGTCGTCCTAGTGACGACCCACACTCTGCTACTACTACGGAGCCTCCCTCCACCGCCAAGTCATTCGCGGCAGCCGTCGCATCTAAACCCGCATCCGCGCCTCGCCGCGCGAAGGCTCCGAAGCCCAAACAGAAACCCCCAGCTGCTAAAGCTCCTTCTACAAAAAAACCTACCGCCGCACAGCAACTACCATCGGTCCAACCACCTAAGCCCGAGGCAGCCCCAGAAACCTCGAAGCCAGCTCCCCAGCTAGTCCGCCACCCCGCGGCCGTGAGCGAGCCCGATGAGGGCGTGCTAACGATCGCGGAGTTGCAAGACTGGATGGAAGATCTCCTGCCAAAACTAGTTGCTGCGCGCGACCTGAACTCTCTGGTCGTCACAATCATGACGACCTTGTTGCTCGCCCGTAATGGCTAGGCCTCTCACACTCGTTGCTTGGAACGCAAATGGCGTAGCCGGGCGGCGAGCTGAGCTGGCCTGCTTCGCGAGCGAGTATGACGCGGACGTAGTCCTCCTCTCTGAAACCCACCTGCGTCCCCAACATCGATTTAACCTACCAGCTTACGCTACTTATCGTACGGACCGCCCAGTGCCACTCACCCGAGCCGCATCTGGCGGCACAGCCATTCTCATCCACAGGCGATTATCTCACCGACCTCTACCTACCCCCCCGACTACCCACATCGAAGCGACTGCGGTCTCAATCAGCGTAGCAGGAACCGAGCTTCGGCTGGTCTCCGTCTACAACAAACCTGGCCTGGTGCCAAACCCCCAGGAGCTTGACGCGCTCCTTAACCATGATCTGCCTACCATTGCAGTCGGAGACATGAACTGCAAAGACCCGTCTTGGAATAGTCGCTTGACTAATCAAAGCGGTCGTGCTCTCGCCCAATACGCCTCGACCAGGCCTGACGTCCTCGTCATCGGCCCGGCCGAACCGACATACATCCCCGCCAACCCTGCCAACCAGCCAGACGTTCTCGACATAGTTCTTGTCAAGGACGCTGTCTGCCCCATCCTGGTCGAGGCCATCTCAGCCCTATCGTCCGACCACAACCCGCTGGTTGTGACGCTCCGACGAACAAGCGACTCCCCGCCTGCCCGTCCTAGTAAGAGAGTCAACTGGCGCTCTTACCACGACGAGCTGTGCCGTAGGTTCCCATCAGCCCCCGAGGCCCCAGCGCCCTCTCGAAGGGAGCTGGACCGCCAAGTCACGCATCTCCATGACACTCTTACCCGCTGCATGGATACCCACTCTTACACTGTCCCAGCACATCGTAGGAAATCTCAACTCCCTGCCGAAATCCAAGAAGCCATCAGCCAGCGGCGGCGCCTTCGTCGCTGCTGGCAAAACACTCGCGATCCCGCTGTCAAGCGGCAGTATCGCCGACAGTCTGATTACGTCAAGCAACTCCTGCTTGATGTCAATCAGCATAGCTGGGACACCTATCTTGAATCCCTGGAAGTCGACCACGCCTCCGTCTGGCAGGCCACTGGTCGCCTCCTTGGCGAAAAGAGGACTCGCCACCACCTTGACTCCCCGACGGGTGTTGTTCACTCACCGAAGCGCAGGGCTGAGGTCTTCGCAAACTCCGTTGAGGAACAATTTACCCCTCACAGAGGCGTCTTCGACGCGGACCACATGGCTCGCGTCGAGGACTTCCTCGAAAACTATCTCGCTCAACCTTTGACGGATCCCCCACCCCCCTTTGAAAAAGCCGATCTCGTCCATGCTATGGCACGGCTAAATCCTAAACGGGCCTGCGGCCCGGACAGAATAGGAGCGACCGCCCTAAAGAATGCCCCATCAGTTGTCACTGACCACATCCTGGACGTGTTCAACTCATGTCTCCGCCTCAATTACTTCCCTCGCCTGTGGAAAAACGCAAGGGTAATCATGATCCCTAAACCCGGGAAATCTCGCATGTTCCCTGAAAATTATCGCCCCATCTCACTACTGCCCGTGTTATCGAAGGTGTTCGAGCGCCTCCTGCACGCCCGTGTTGTACCGCTGCTTGATGGGTTCATCCGCAGCGAACAGTATGGGTTTCGCAGGGAGCATTCGACCACCCTACAACTAGTCCGCGTCGTTACCCATTTCTCTGACGCTGCAAACAAAAAGCTGCACACCGCAGCCGTCCTCTTGGATGTTAGTAAGGCCTTCGACCGTGTCTGGCACGAAGGTCTGCTCTATAAACTGGCACACACGCCCCTTCCCGCATCTACTGTGAGACTGTTCTGGTCGTATCTCCGCGGCCGGACTTTTCACATTAGCGTAGATGGAGCGGTCTCTTCTGACCGCCCCATAGACGCTGGCGTTCCCCAAGGATCAGTCCTCGGCCCCGTTCTGTACCTCGTGTACACGAACGACTTGCCCGTATATCCCAACGTCACTCTTTCCCTTTTTGCTGACGATGCCATGTATCACTACAGCTCGCAGAACCCTGGTTTTGCTAGCACGGTGATACAACGCCAACTCGACCTTCTGCCTCCCTGGCTACGTAAGTGGCGCGTGGCGATCAACGCGGAGAAATCCGAAGCGATCTGCATCACGCGCAAGCGGACCGCATGCCAGCCCCTCACCCTAGATGGGAACCCTATCGCTTGGAAGAAGTCTGTGAAGTACTTGGGAGTGTCTATTGACAGTCGACTAAGCTTCGCCGGCCACGTCCAAACCAAACTCCGACAAGCCCGTGGCGTCAGAGCCAAAATCTTTCCCCTCATCTCGCGCAGAAGTCCCCTCTCACTGCGCACTAAACTCACCCTGTATCTCCTGCTTATCAGGACAGTATTCACCTACGCAGCCCCAGCGTGGTGGCCCCTCTTATCTGCCACAACGAAGCGTAAACTGGAACAGTTCCAAAACAGTTCCGTCCGTATCCTCTCCAACTCGCCCTGGTTTGTTTGTAACAGAGCTATCAGGACGGGCCTCCGTCTGCAAACGGTGGAAGAGTTTGTCTTCAGACTCTCTGTGGGCCTCTTCTTCCGGGCTGCAGACTCCCGATACCCCCACCTCCGTGACCTGGCCAGGGACGAAGGTCCCCCTTGCCACGTAGTCAAGAGACCCCGCACTCTGCTGGACGACCCCCCATAGTCTCCTACATAGGGCCCTTCTCCTGAGGGAGTCAACACCCTACCGCAAGTACCCTACCTCAAACAGAACGCCTACCACACCATAGACGTAGCATTACCCACTCTGCCCTGAATGGTCTGCCCTGGTCGTTTGCGGCCTCGGCGGGGTTGTCTTATGTTAGTTGTGCAAGTGCCTTCTTTCATCAGGCGCCCGCCCCGGATACGCAACGGGCCTGTGCTGATCACCGCTATGCGGACAGTGGGGCCACGTCGGAGGCAGCAACGCTGGCCAACCGGTACTCATATGTCCCGGGAGGTTTCTCCGCTGTGACTCGGACGCGTCACCGCTGGCTTCAGGGCCCAAACTCTACCAGACTTTGGCTAGGCTGAGCACCTCAATTGTGAGATCCTCTCCCTTACCCAACTGCAAAAGGAGCACACTATCCCACCCACTTGACCTTGTTTTTCCAAAGTCCTTGAGAGAGCCCGACCTACTTGCAGTCATCGGAGGAGTCACTCCGGGCACTGCTACCATGCAGGGGCCTTGAGCCCCGTCCCCTCATTAGCTACGAGCTACAGCCACGGCTCGTTTCGCCGGGACAGTCCGTTTTGGGGACGTCGGCATGCTTCCACCGCTACCTCGCCGTTTCCGGCTAGGCACGGGCTGGAAGCCGTCCTCCGTCTCCATCTCGGAGCCCGACGACAACGTAGCTCCGAGGGCTGCGGCATAAGCGATGGATAGACGGTCCTGAGAAGGACCAGCACAAGGTTGGTCCCTCGCGGGAGGGTCAGATGTTTGGTGGTCCTTAGCAGGACCAGCAGAAGGCTTGACCTGCAAAAGAACAGACGATTGGGGACCCTTAGAAGGACCAGCAGAAGGCTGGACCCCACGGGATGGTCAGATGCATGGTGGCTCTCTGCAGGATCGGCAGTATGCCGGACCTGCAAAGTAGCTGTAGTTGGTTGGTGGTCCATAGCAGGACCAACTGAAGGCTGGTCCTGCGAAGAATCTCCAGATGCTCGACGGGCCTTAGAAGGACCTTCGCCGCGGACTGGGTCAGTTTCAGGTTTGGTAGCAGGACCAGCGGAAGGCTGGGCCCGCGAAAATTCGTCAGATGCTGGGTGGACCTTAAAACGACCATCGCCGGGACTGCGGCAATTTCAGATTTTGGGGGAATTTTGGTAGGGATGCTTACCGTAGTTCCATCTGTGGAGCTTAGCTTAACGCTTCGCAGCACAGGTGGCTTCGGCAAGGGGGCTACCCTGCCATCGGATCTATTATGGCCCTTATTAGGGCCACAACTTGGTGTCGTCCCGACATCGCCGTCGTCAACGGGTGTCGGGTACGCTCTTGGGGCAGAGGAGAGAGCAAACTCCCATACTGTACTGCACTGGCACTTTGTCACTGGCACTCACCACACTTCGGCACAGAACACCGCGCACAAAGTAGGAACAATAGCCCGCACACGACTTGTCGCGAACTGGCCGAAATCTGGCCCATTCGAACTAATCCGAATTTTTAGCCACCTGGCTGGTCTGGAGAGCATTTTGAGGTTAGGTTTTATTGTTCTGCTTCCTTCCAATCGCTGGAGTAGAATGGAATTAAAAGCTTGTAGCTTGTAACTAATGGGGGGACGGGGCTCAAGGCCCCTGCATGGTAGCAGCGCCCGGAGTGACTCCTCCGATGACTGCAAGTAGGTCGGGCTCTCTCAAGGACTTTCGGAAAAACAAGGTCAAGTGGGTGGGATGGTGTGCTCCTTTTGCAGTTGGGTAGGGGAGAGGATCTCACAAATGAGGTGCTCAGCCTAGCCAAAGTCTGGTAGGGTTTGGGCCCTGAAGCCAGCGGTGACGCGTCCGAGTCACAGCGGAGAAACCTCCCGGTACATATGAGGACCGGTTAGCCAGCGCTGCTGTCTCCGACGTGGCCCCACTGTCCGCATAGCGGTGATCAGCGCAGGCCCGTTGCATATCCAGGGCGGGCGCCTGATGAAAGAAGGCACTTGCACAACTAACATAAGACAACCCCGCCGAGGCCGCAAACGACCAGGGCAGACCATTAAGGGCAGAGTGAGGTTTAAGGCGATGTCTATGGTGTGGTAGGTGATCTTTTGGAGGTAGTGTACTGGTGGTAGGGTGTTGACTCCCTCAGGAGAAGGGCCCTATGTAGGAGACTATGGGGGGTTGTCCAGCAGAGTACGGGGTCTCTTGACTATGTGGCAAGGGGGACCTTCGTCCCTGGCCAGGTCACGGAGGTGGGGGTATTGGGAGTCTGCAGCCCGGAAGAAGAGGCCCACAGAGAGTCTGAAGACAAACTCTTCCACCGTTTGCAGACGGAGGCCCGTCCTGATAGCTCTGTTACAAACAAACCAGGGCGAGTTGGAGAGGATACGGACGGAATTGTTCTGGAACTGTTCCAGCTTACGCTTCGTTGTGGCAGATAGGAGGGGCCACCACGCTGGGGCTGCGTAGGTGAATAGTGTTCTGATTGGCAGGAGATTAAGGGTAAGTTTAGTGCGCAGTGAGAGGGGACTTCTGCGCGAGATGAGGGGAAAGATTTTGGCTCTGACGCCACGGGCTTGTCGGAGTTTGGTTTGGACGTGGCCTGCGAAGCTTAGTCGACTGTCGATAGACACTCCTAAGTACTTCACAGACTTCTTCCAAGCGATAGGGTTCCCATCGAGGGTTAGGGGCTGGCATGCGGTCCGCTTGCGCGTGATGCAGATCGCTTCGGATTTCTCCACGTTGATCGCCACGCGCCACTTACGTAGCCAGGGAGGCAGAAGGTCGAGTTGGTGTTGTATCACTGTGCTAGCAAAACCAGGGTTCTGCGAGCTGTAGTGATACATGGCATCGTCAGCAAAAAGGGAAAGAGTGACGTTGGTATATACAGGCAAGTCGTTCGTGTACACGAGGTACAGAACCGGGCCGAGGACTGATCCTTGGGGAACGCCAGCGTCTATGGGGCGGTCAGAAGAGACCGCTCCATCTACGCTAATGTGAAAAGTCCGGCCGCGGAGATACGACCAGAACAGTCTCACAGTAGATGCGGGAAGGGGCCTGTGTGCCAGTTTATAGAGCAGACCTTCGTGCCAGACACGGTCGAAGGCCTTAATAACGTCCAAGAGGACGGCTGCGGTGTGCAGCTTTTTGTTTGCAGCGTCAGAGAAATGGGTAACGACGCGGACTAGTTGTAGGGTGGTTGAATGCTCCCTGCGAAACCCATACTGTTCGCTGCGGATGAAACCATCAAGCAGCGGTACAACACGGGCGTGCAGGAGGCGCTCAAACAC
Source organism: Magicicada septendecula (assembly GCA_034769895.1). Taxonomy (NCBI): domain Eukaryota; kingdom Metazoa; phylum Arthropoda; class Insecta; order Hemiptera; family Cicadidae; genus Magicicada; species Magicicada septendecula. Next base: position 728,352,893 of record CM068368.1, on the reverse strand, counting down.
CTTCGATAACACGGGCAGTAGTGAGATGGGGCGATAATTTTCAGGGAACATGCGAGATATCCCGGGTTTAGGGATCATGATTACCCTTGCATTTTTCCACAGGCGAGGGAAGTAATTGAGGCGGAGACATGAGTTGAACACGTCCAGGATATGGTCAGTGACAACTGATGGGGCATTCTTTAGGGCGGTCGCTCCTATTCTGTCCGGGCCGCAGGCCCGTTTAGGATTCAGCCGTGCGATAGCATGGACGAGATCGGCTTTTTCAAAGGGAGGTGGGGGATCCGTCAAAGGTTGAGCGAGATAGTTTTCGAGGAAGTCCTCGACGCGAGCCATGTGGTCCGCATCGAAGACGCCTCTGTGAGGGGTAAATTGTTCCTCAACGGAGTTTGCGAAGACCTCAGCCTTGCGCTCCGGTGAATGAACAACACCCGTCGGGGAGTCAAGGGGGTGGCGAGTCCTCTTTTCGCCAAGGAGGCGACCAGTAGCCTGCCAGACGGAGGCGTGGTCGACTTCCAGGGATTCAAGATAGTTGTCCCAGCTATGCTGATTGACATCAAGCAGGAGTTGCTTTACATAATCAGACTGTCGGCGATACTGCCGCTTGACAGCGGGATCGCGAGTGTTTTGCCAGCTGCGGCGAAGGCGCCGCCGCTGGCTGATGGCTTCTTGGACTTCGCCAGGGAGTTGAGACTTCCTACGATGTGCTGGGACAGTGTAAGAGTGGGTATCCATGCAGTGGGTAAGAGTGTCATGGAGATGTGTGACTTGGCGGTCCAGCTCCCTTCGAGAGGGCGCTGGGGCCTCGGGGGCTGATGGGAACCTACGGCACAGCTCGTCGTTGTAATAGCGCTAGTTGACTCTCTTACGAGGACGGGCAGGCGGGGAGTCGCTTGTTCGTCGGAGCGTCACAAGCAGCGGATTGTGGTCGGACGATAGGGCTGAGATGGCCTCGAGTCGACCAGGATGGGGCAGACAGCGTCCTTGACAATAACTATGTCGAGAACGTCTGGCTGGTTGGCAGGGTTGGCGGGGATGAATGTCGGCTCGGCTGGGCCGATGACGAGGACGTCAGGCCTGGTCGAGGCGTATTGGGCGAGAGCACGACCGCTTTGATTAGTCATGGAATTAAAAGGGAGAATCCCATGGAAGGTAAACAGTTAGTGTTACCATGGATAGAAGGTAGAGATTATTTAAGAAATAAGAAATTATAAATGAAATCAATAAACTCCCCAGGTTATAAGGGATAATCAATTAAGTAAGTTTAAATGTTGTGATGATGTTTATCACCCAAAAAATAATAAAGAATGAAATGAATTGTAAACAAACGTTACCTAATAACTGTTAAAAAATTGTTCAATTAAATTCATGAATAGGATATGGCTGAAGGAATTGTACAGACCATAGGCCTAGATGTTATGTTTTATGTGATAAAGAATAGGAAGTAATAGCCATATTGTTAACAAGGGCAAAATAGGTAAATAAGAAGGTGAATCAATACAGATCTAATTACACTGGAAAATCCGTTAGGAAATAATTAACAAGCCATGATGTAGAAAATAGTAGTAACATACAAATAGTATAAAAACAGATCCAAAACACATCAACAAATAAACCAACCAATTATAATAACAAAACAAAACACATTAGAGTAAAATGAAATACAATTTGTATAAAATAAGTAAATATAATCAATTGCTACTTAGGCCTATGAAATGTCTAACTGTCAAAAACAAATAACTACAAATTGTAAAAAATTAACAAAGAAATTAGCAAATCCAAGGCGAGTAACTAGCCAAGGATAATTGGTGAATCATATTAAAAGAAAAATATTAGAATAAGGACTTAAATTAAAAAAGAAATGTAATTAACAAATATTAACATAATTGTACAAACATTAATACTTTAGAGAACCCAACCTTATGGGATATCAAAATAATCTTTGAAAGGAAATACAAACAGTAGTGATAATATTTAATACATAGGAAGGAAGACAGAAGAATAAAAGCAATCAGAATATATACAGTTATTTTGAATAAAAATTCAAAATTGATAACAATGGTTATAAAGTCATGATCAACCAATCAGAATTTATTCGTAACCATGACAACAGACCGTTGGTTACGATTTTTCCGTTAAATCATAGTACTCAATAAGTGACGCTCATCCAGATTAGACGCCATGTCGTGAATGACCTAAATTTTAATTTAAAATGTATAAAAAGTAATCGAAATTCAAAAAGATGAACAAGTAAGAAGCAGACGAGGAACGAGAACATTTAACTGATGCCAAGGACCAGTTTAAATAAAATTTAAATGAAGAAATTACCACAACTAACAGGAAAAAGATGCCAGAAGCCCCAGATCATTCAAAATTGATGACTATTCCATTTCACCTGAACAACGGTTTATCTCAAGTCTACTGATTTGACAAGTATCATTAAATTACCCGAATTCCAGAAATAAACTCACTTTAAATATTTCTCACAGTCATCTGAACTCTCACTATAAACTGAATATAATTTCTTTCAAAGATTAAATAAAACCATAAAACACTGAAAATTTATTAACTAAGAAAATAACCTGTTGTTAAATTGCGAAGTTTTGAAACACACTTTACTACACTGCAGGAACAAATTGTAGCTACACATTATATTATTTAAGTACAAATAATGTAAGGTAGTGTACTTTTTATTGTAATCATTATTAATGTTTTTCTTGTAATCACAAGAACCCAGACTTTGAACGAAAATAACTGTAAACAAACAACACAGTCGCCATACTTGACTAAATAGTTCGTTCAAAATCGACCTTCGCCGAACCCTAGAGATATTAGACTCATATTAATTGTCGGTGCAAATTTGTTGAATAACCAAGTATAATTTTAATGTCAAACTGAGTAATTACCAATCATAAATTAAAGAAACTAGTACAGAGTGTAACCATTGTTTTTATTTCATAGGGAAGTGTATTGTATAGCAGAGATAGCGGGAATGACGGCCAGCGCTCACGTCGCAAATCCAGCGAACTAACTTCTCGATTAAGAAGGTCGAACGAAGGAGGGAGTATAATTTGAATGCTCCAGGCCGTCATAGCTAAGAACACCTTTTACCACACTATCTATTAATTTGTTTTAAATAAACAATTTGGCGCCACCCGGGATTTACAAACCCCTATTGAACTACAGGTAAGGTTTCCACTCGTGTTGTACTGGTAATTGAAGGATCGCTACGGAAATCGCTAGCGCAAAACATAGAAGTAACGACACCAGTGTGAGGCGAACACACACAACATATACACTTTTACAGAGACGACAGAAGCTCTTCATTACAGATTGGCTTCCATCGGGGGGCTTAAACGAGACGGACGTAACAGACATCGTTACAATATATATATATATATATATATTACAACGGTACATAACATAAATTTTATATAATGTAATTTATGCAGGTTGTATAACGATACCAGGTGTAACTATAAAAGAGTATTAGATTTATGACTATTTAAAAATTCATATTTATTGTTTTCTCAAACCTTATAAATAATAAAACATCGTTAATAATCTTCGGTCAACATATCACTCATTGTTAAGTGTTTATCTCTTAAACTATACGGTGTTACACACATTTAAAACACTCTTACATCTAGACATGTTAATAATCTTAATCTAGACATTTATTCAATTTGATTTTCAAAAACAATAAAATTAAAATGTAATTTGAATTGAAATCTTTTAATTCAGATCTGACCTCAGCTTGCTCAGTCTATACCAGTGTTTAAAAATTAAATTTAAAATTATATTAATTACTTTTAGACTGCCATTTGTTTTATATTCAAAATTTAAATTATTCTTTTCTACAATGCAAATATCAAATCAATTTACTTATTTACTTTGATAAACAAAAATATACTATCTCAAATTTAAACTCTTTTTTTTCTTATTTCTTTATATGCGATCACTCATTCTTACGACTAAACATTTATCTAAGATTCTAATATATTATTTCTAATTATAAACTTTTTCTTTGTTTTAATTTATTGCCTTTTTATATAGTCTTTATGAGCTCTTTTTAAAAAATCATTTATAAATGCTTTATGCATGTCACCTCGAGTTTTGATGATCTTACGACATATTGACGGGGTCCAGCGTTGACCAGAGTTAGGTTTCCGTTACTCCTGGCTTGGCATGGTCCTGGATATGTCCAGAGTCCAACGTCGTTCTCCAGCAGTGTGTGGTCAGTCTCTGAGAATTGCTATCTGCTGCAAGGTGGATCTCAATCGTCGGTTAGGCGTCAAAAAATGTTTAAAACATATACCACACAAAGGCACCATAATGAACATTTGGGAAAATTTACAAATATACAAACATAAAACACAAAACAAATTAATACCAGAACAAATACAAATCAATACAAAACATGACACAATATTCAAAGTGCTCAACATCGAAAATACACAAAATACAAATACATATACCACAATCACCCACAATAATACAATATTAAAATACCAAAGACCAACAAACAACCTTAATAGCATCAAGCAGCCAACACACAAATACTTCACCAGACAAAAGATCGCGAAGGTTGAAGATGAGAGAACGGGAACTGTCGAAATATGTTCCAAATAAGGAAAAATAACATCTTGAGGTAAATTTAGTTATAAATATTAAATGTACTACATATATCAAAAAACGGACTGTAGCAGAAAGTGATTGAAAAAAAAATATATATATATTGTAACGGAACCGAATGGGATAATAGGTTTGATTTTAATTGTGAATACGGCACAGTATAGTTACCCACTCAAGGCCTCAATCTGTAACAACCTACCTCATTCCTGTAGGTTACGCCCATCCGCATGTTGGTTCAGAAAATCGGTCAAAAAGTACCATTTGCAGGTACTCTGGAATGTTTCAAGCGCGCGCCTGCTTGCTCGCGCGTTTGAATAAGCACGACCTTTTAGCGAGAGCCCCAGGTCGTCTGTTACTCGGCTAACTACGGTAAACTCGCTCTCAGAAAATTAATTAATTACCAGGTGACGTGGTGCCTTTTGGGCCAATGAGAAAGCAAGTTGATGCAGATGAAGCACGCCTGGCCATCTTGGAAATAGAGTTAGCGTCTGTTGTCTGACTACAGTGACACAACCGCGCGGTTCAGCATAAAGGCTCGCGAGCCGAAAAAATCTTTTAACCAGTATAAAATGTGATTTAAACCCGGAATCGAAAGCTATCAAACAGTACAACATTAACTAAACTCAGTGACATCGGAATTAAAGAAGTATAACATTTTTCGGACAAATTACGCGTCGCACTATCGGTAACGGTTAGTCGCTTGCAAGTTCCGATACGATGCGCATCGGTAGTTGTGTAATTGTATACACGCGGGATGTGCGAGTGAAACTTTTTATTTTTATTTATATCTTATTAAGTTGACGTACTCCATGTGAGTGATTCTTGTTTTTTCCAACCTGATGATGGGACCATGAGTCCCGAAACACGTAGTATTTAAAGAAACATTGAAGTTGCAAGGAGGAGCACCAGTGTACCTGGATACACAAGGTAATATTAAATATAGTTAGTTATATGCAACTTGGAGACCACAACACAATATGAAAAATAAGAGTGCAAATTTAGATGAAATTGTAAAGGCAAGATCAGTGTCGAATGTTACGCAAGATAGTAGTAGAAATATTTTTTTAAATAAAGTATCTAACCAGTTAGCATTGATGATGGAAATGTTAAACAATAGGTTTGAACAACAAAACAAGATGTTTGAACGACAAAACAAGATTTTTGATAAGAATAATGACAATTTAAGCACAAGCTTGAATGAAATTAAATCTGAAATCAAATTTGAAATAAATGTAGTAAATATTAAACTTATAGACATAAATAACGAAGCTGTAAACGTAATAAATGAAATACAAATGCGTAATCAAAGTATGAACAATAAATTTAAAAGTATAAGTGAGAATGAATTAAACCAAATAAGTGGGTGTAGTGGTGTCAAAACTAATGATACAGGTGAGTGTAACGAGAACAAAAATAATGAAAGTACAAGTAGTAAGGTAAGTGACGAATTTAAAACTGGTGGTAATTATGATGTAATAGTTAAAAATGTGGTGTTAGAAGGTAAAATAAATAGTAATAGTGGCAATGGAGTTTTGATGGAAATACAAAGTGATTATGAGAGAGAGAGAGAGAGAGTGATAGAAATATTTAAGCTGAACAGAGGTTATAACGAATTAGCAGAGAGGTTAGATATTATGAGAGTTAATAATATTGAATACTTACCTTGCGAAATAGGTAGTACAGCAAATGATGATAAGGTTTGGGATATTGATTACTTACCTTATGAGATAACTGATGTAGTAAGTGAATATGATGATATAACTTATCTGATGTTAACGTAAAATATTAATGGAGAATTTACTATACTCAATGTTGACAGGAATTTTGAATTGATAGTATGCAATAATATTTGTAGTTACTATATTGATACAATGGAAAAAAGTAATGATAATGCTTATTATAATTATAATAATAAAAATGTGTCTGTAATTGTAAATGAGTGGTGTAGACGTAAAACCAGGTTATTATACGATGACGGGGGGTAAACAATTAATCTTTAAGAACGTTTAACTATGTAAGTAGTTTGGTTTTGAACTGGACTGTTTTATGAAATGAGGTGTGATAAACAGAAAAATATGACGAAAAAATTGTAAATAAATTCATAGTGAGATAAGTTATGTTTGTGTTGTAAAATGTATTTGATGTAAACAATGTGTGTATGTAGTAGGAACCAATTTCAAGAATGATAATAATAATAATATTTTATCAAACTAAACAAATAATGAGAATAATTATGAAGGTGATTATAAATGACCTATAATTGTTTTGACTATTGTAATTAAAGTAACTTGGGGTTGTAAAAAACTGATTGAGATGAATTAGTTAATTAATTAATGAGGTATAAATAGATTTTATTAATGAATTTAAACGATATTTAGTTAAGTAACGGACACGTCATGGACAACGAAATCCAAGATATTTTTAAGATTTAAACTTGATAATAAACAGTAAATGAGTAAAAATAAAAATGTGTTTAGTTGTGGAGTCATATGGTTGTTATATAATGTATCAGAAAGTACATATGGGTATTATGTATTTGTTGTAATGATTGTTTAATTTTTGTTGTTGAATATATGTAATTGAATTTTTGTTGAGGGTTAATGGTACAACAAAGGATAAATAATTAAAGGTTGATATAAAAGAGTTAATAGAATTTAAAGCTAAAATAAAGCTGTAAGTTGTGTAAATTTTTTGATAAAACCTGAATTTGAAATGTGATATAATGAATGTTAACAACAAATTAAAAAAATATTTTTTTGGGAGAATTTAATGGTGTAGTGAACGCTATATAGTTGATAATTGATTAGAAAAAAGTCAATTGAAAGTAAAGTGTAATGTCTATGATTTTATATGCAAATTTAAAGATGAACTGTTTATTTTGAGGTGATAATTTTAAATTTATAAACAGTTATGTAAAATGAATGTTGATAATAAATTTGAATTTCTGGAGAATCTAATCGTACAATAAATGATAAATAAGTAAAGGTTGATATAAAAAAAAAGAGTTAAAGAAAGTTCAAGTTGTAATGTTTATAATTTTCTATACAAAGTATTTAAAGGTAAATTGTTTAATTAAATGTAGCAAAAATATTCAAGGTTAATGTTTATTATGTTATTGTACAAGATTAATGGGTGATTTTGGGGGGTTGTTAGTTGTCAACAGATGAGAAAATAAATTGTGGAATGTGGTGTTAGTAAAGGCAGAAGGACATACGTTTAGCTATAAGTTAGGCTATTGCAGTGGCGGCATGTGTCACTGTAGATAGCGGTAAGTGTTGTTGAGTAACATCAAATCGTGTTACCATCATCGGAGGCCTAAATAGGGCGTAAAATACACTGTACAACCTTATATAACATTATATTATATGTCAATTACTAACGAACGTACAGTGTATAGAAATGATGAAGTAAAAACATGCTAATGGAAGATGACTTCCCCGCCTTTTCGGGCGATTACTGTTTCACCAGCACTAATGGTGGTTTTGGACGACAATCAACTGTGGACAGAAATTGTAAAACTGACCATGGTTCGTTGCCTTGAAAATTGGTGTGAATTTGAAATTAATGGGGGGGTGACTCAAGGGGAAATCCCCGGAACTATGGAACAGCGGCTATCACCTTGTTCGCGTGGGAACAAATAAAAGGGTGATAGACCCGTTGTAAGGTTGTGACTATATAATCAGGAATTATATCTGAATTTAAAAATCTGTAAGGCCGAAGCAAGGACAGGAGATGACAAAATTTCTCCCTAACTTCAGTTTTTGTGGAAGCAACTGGGCGCTTCAGTCCAGGGGGGGGGGCAAAGTGTGTGTGGAAGGAGGTTACTAAGGGTAGTAACGAATTAAAACCTTAAACTGAAGTATGTGGATGAGCTGATGAGATAACCAAATGATTGTATTTTGAGTTAAGAATAAATCTGACAATGTCAGATGATTAACGTTTTCCAGTAGATAATTTGTTCAGAAGTAGTTGATCTAAATATGTTATGCTCTATATGATAATTTTATAGATGACTTTACTGGTTTTGAAAAGATTAATTCTAGGAGAGAAGGTGTTTATTATGTTTTATTATGTTGTGCTATGTTAGAGTGTAGGAATTATAAACATGTGTTATGTATTTTACATTGTATAATTTTGTGTAGTGTGTCTAGGGTAAGGTCGTTCACCTGACCATGAGACATCAGCTGATGACTGGTGTTAGAGATGTAGTATGTTTCTTATAATTGATTTATAGATTTTTTGTTAATCAATTTAATTAAATGTGTGAATAATTATTTTTATTAATTGGCAAAATAGCTTTTTTGGAAATTAAATTTTTTTTTAGAAAAAAAAATGTTTTCTTTTCAGTAAGGAATTCAATTTAAAATTTTAAGATTCACTATAGGTAGAGAAGGTGTCAGCTGATTCATGATGTTTATCTTGTGTCATCTTTTGTAATCAAGTGTAGTTATTTTTGAATTTATGGTAGAAATAAGTTGTTTATTTTTATTTGTTTATTATGATTGATAGCATCTAGTTAATAAGAATGATAAAGTAAATTTATTTAAAAGATTTTGGGAATTTTTGGAAAGAGTTAAATTTTCGATGAAATTAAGTAATGGAAAGAGATGATATAAATTGACTTGGATGTGGATTTTGATAAGGGACTTAGATTAATTTCACTATGTGAACAAAATTAAAATACTGTACTTTGACTTGAACGTCAAGAGAAATTTAAGGTTGAAAAAGGGGAATGAATTTTGGGTAGCAGAAAATATAAAATGCTTATAAATTTTACTTTAATAATTAATATGTGGAGATAGTGTGTAGTTTGGTAATGAATATATGTACGCACCCAGTATTTTGCTAAAGGCAATCCAGCATGTATGTAAGGGGATACATATCGGTTGAGGGTCTGGTATGGTATAAAGCCAGTTATAGAATCTTATTGGGAATGTCACAAGGTAAGGTGGTACTGTGGTGAGTGCCTGTCCGATTTTACGGTGTTGGGATCTCGGATAGAGAAGTCCAGTAATATCGTTCAGGTGCAGCCATAGTCGCCGAGCTAGGGGGGTAGTTTACCCATGATGTGTTTAGAAATTAAAGAGGGGTTGTTGGCGCCATATCCTTACTGATCTTCTTAGGGTATAGCAATGAGAATTTTTCTGTTTCGGCAGACATCTCTCATTGGGGGGGTATTGTAATGGGAACGAATGGGATAATAGGTTTGATTTTAATTATGAATACGGCGCAGTGTAGTTACCCACACAAGGCCTCAATCTGTAACAACAGACATTCCTGTAGGTGACGCCCATCCGCATGTTGGTTCAGAAAATCTGTCAACAAGTACCATTTGCAGGTACTCTGGAATGTTTCAAGCGCGCGCCTGCTTGCTCGCGCGTTTGAATAAGCACGAACTTTTTAGCGAGAGGCCCAGGTCGTCTGTTACACGGCCAACTACGGTAAACTTGCTCTCAGAAAATTAATTAATTACCAGGTGACGTGGTGCCTTTTGGGCCAATGAGAAAGCAATGTGATGCAGATGAAGCACGCCTGGCCATCTTGGAAATAGAGTTAGCGTCTGTTTTCTGACTACATTGACACAACCGCGCTGTTCAGCATAAAGGCTCGCGAGCCGAAATAATCTTTTAAAAAGTATAAAATGTGATTTAAACCCGGAAACGAAAGCTATCAAACAGTACAACATTAACTAAACTCAGTGACATCAGAATTAAAGAAGTATAACATTTTTCGGACAAATGGTGACGAAAATGCGGAGTGCAGCACATGAGCAGCAGTGACGCCGTTAAAAACGTAAATGTATCACATTCAATCAATTATGAAAATTTAAAGTAAAAGAGCTCTTTATTATGGGGAACGTAAAACTTAAATGTGTTTGAATGAGAGAATGGGTAAGATGCTGGGTCGCCTTTGTTACAAATTAAGTAATACAATGTAATATAAGTTAAGTAATTGTCTGTGTTCAATATAATAGAAGAGAATATTAAATTTTGTTTGTACTTGTTAAATGAGGATGCGGCCTTAATGTTGATTGGAATTAAATTCGGAAATTTTTTTTAACTATATTTCAAAATCTGTTTTCAGAGTACAAAATGTAGAGAAAGACGAAATTGTTGATGTGGTATTTTAGCAAGAATGACAGAGTTAAACGAAATAAAATAATGTTTTATATGAAATTATAAATATGTATTTGTTATTTGCATTTACCTGTTTTTCTCTGCCGAGTACACTAGACGACACTTTGGTTAATTTGCACAAGAACCTCAAGGTTTAAGTATGTTTCAATTGACGTCCAAATAAAGGTAGGTGACACAATTTAATATTTTAATCATTTAATTCACAAATAATACTTCAAACGACGCCCGAAACAGGGACGAATTTTCAATATTTTAATTATTAAATCATTTGAAACGCTTCAAATGGCGCCCATAACAGCGACGTTGTAAATTAAATTTAATAATTTACAACCTAGTCGAAATGTCAGAGAAAAATAAGAGTGCAAATTTAGATGAAAGTGTAGAGGCAAGATCAGTGTCGAATGTTACGCAAGATAGTAGTAGAAATATTTTTTAAAATAAAGTATCTAACCAGTTAGCGTTGATGATGGAATAATAAACAATAGGTTTGAACAACAAAACAAGATGTTTGAGCAACAAAACAAGATTTTTGATAAGAATAATAACAATTTAATCACAAGCTTGAATGAAATTAAAACTGAAATCAAATTTGAAATAAATGTAAAAAATAATAAACTTATAGACATAAATAACGAAGCTGTAAACATAAGAAACGAAATAAAAATGCGTAATCAAAGTATGAACAATAAATTTAAAAGTATAATTGAGAATGAATTAAACCAAATAAGTGGGTGTAGTGGTGTCAAAACTAATGATACAGGTGAGTGTAACGAGAACAAAAATAATGAAAGTACAAGTAGTAAGGTAAGTGACGAATTTAAAACTGGTGGTAATTATGATGTAATAGTTAAAAATGTAGTGTTAGAAGGTAAAATAAATAATAATAGTGGCAATGGAGTTTTGATGGAAATACAAAGTGATTATGAGAGAGAGAGAGGGAGAGAGAGATAGAAATATTTAAGCTGAACAGAGGTTATAACGAATTAGCAGAGAGGTTAGATATTACGAGAGTTAATAATATTGAATACTTACCTTGCGAAATAGGTAGTACAGCAAATGATGATAAGGTTGCGGATATTGATTACTTACCTTATGAGATAACTAATGTAGTAAGTGAATATGATGATATAATTTACCTGATGTTAAAGGAAAATATTAATGGAGAATTTACTATACCCAATGTTGACAGGAATTTTGAATTGATAGTATGCAATAATATTTGTAGTTACTATATTGATACAATGGAAAAAAGTAATGATAATGCTTATTACAATTATAATAATAAAAATGTGTCTGTAATTGTAAATGAATGGTGTAGACGTAAAACCAGGTTATTATACGATGACGGGGGGTAAACAATTAACCTTTATGAATGTTTAACTATGGAAGTAGTTTGGTTTTGAACTGGACTGTTTTATAAAATGAGGTGTGATAAACAGAAAAATATGACGAAAAAATTGTAAATAAATTCATAGTGAGATAAGTTGTGTTTGTGTTGTAATATGTATTTGATGTAAACAATGTGTGTATGTAGTAGGAACCGATTTCAAGAATGATAATAATAATAATATTTTATCAAACTAAACAAATAATGAGAATAATTATAAAGGTGATTATAAATGTACTATAATTGTTTTGACTTTGTAATTAAAGTAACTTGGTGTTGTAAAAAACTGATTGAGATGAATTAGTTAATTAATTAATGAGGTATACATAGATTTTAATAATGAATTTAAACGATATTTATAAGATTTAAACTTGTTAATAAACAGTAAATGAGTAAAAATAAAAATGTGTTTAGTTGTGGAGTCATATGGTTGTTATATAAAGTATCAGAAAGTACATATGGGTATTATGTATTTGTTGTAATGATTGTTGAATTATTGTTGTTGAATATATGTAATTGAATTTTTGTTGAGGGTTAATGGTACAACAAAGGATAAATAATTAAAGGTTGATATAAAAAGAGTTAATAGAATTTGAAGCTACAATAAAGCTGTAAGTTGTGTAAATTTTTTGATAAAACCTGAATTTGAAATGTGATATAATGAATGTTAACAACAAATTAAAAAAATATTTTTTTGGGAGAATTTAATGGTGTACTGAACGCTATATAATTGATAATTTATTAGAAATAGGTCAATGGAAAGTAAAGTGTAATGTCTATGATTTTATATGCAAATTTAAAGATGAACTGTTTATTTTGAGGTGATAATGTTAAATGTATAAACTGTTATGTAAAATGAATGTTAATAATAAATTTGAATTTCTGGAGAATCTAATGGTACAATAAATGATAAATAAGTAAAGTTTGATATAAAAAAAAAGAGTTAAAGAAAGTTCAAGTTGTAATGTTTATAATTTTCTATACAAAGTATTTAAAGGTAAATTGTTTAATTAAATGTAGCAAAAATATTCAAGGTTAATGTTTATTATGTTATTGTACAAGATTAATGGGTGATTTTGGGGGGTTGTTAGTTGTCAACAGATGAGAAAATAAATTGTGGAATGTGGTGTTAGTAAAGGCAGAAGGACATAAGTTTAGCTATAAGTTAGGCTATTGCAGTGGCGGCATGTGTCACTGTAGATAGCAGTAAGTGTTGATGAGTAACATCAAAGCATGTTACCATCATCGGAGGCCTAAATAGGGTGTAAAATACACCGTACAACCTTATATAACATTATATAATATGTCAATTACTAACGAACGTACAGTGTATAGAAATGATGAAGTAAAAACATGCTAATGGAAGATGATTTCCCCGCCTTTTCGGGCGATTACTGTTTCACCAGAAGTAATCGTGGTTTGGGACGACAATCAGCTGTGGACAGAAATTGTAAAACTGACCATGGTTCGTTGCCTTGAAAATTGGTGTGAATTTGAAATTAATGGGGGGTGACTCAAGGGGAAATCCCCGGAACTATGGAACAGCGGCTATCACCTTGTTCGCGTGGGAACAAATAAAAGGGTGATAGACCCGTTGTAAGGTTGTGACTATATAATCAGGTATTATATCTGAATTTAAAAAAATGTAAGGCCGAAGCAAGGACAGGAGATGACAAAATTCCTCCCTAACTTCAGTTTTTGTGGAAGCAACTGGGCGCTACAGTCCAGGGGGGGGGCAAAGTGTGTGTGGAAGGAGGTTACTAAGGGTAGTAACGAATTAAAACCTTAAACTGAAGTATGTGGATGAGCTGATGAGATAAACAAATGATTGTATTTTGAGTTAAGAATAATTCTGACAATGGCAGATGATTAACGTTTTCCAGTAGATAATTTGTTCAGAAGTAGTTGATTTAAATATGTTATGCTCTATATGATAATTTTATAGATGACTTTACTGGTTTTGAAAAGATTAATTCTAGGAGAGAAGGTGTTTATTATGTTTTATTATGTTGTGCTATGTTAGAGTGTAGGAATTATAAACATGTGTTATGTATTTTACATTGTATAATTTTGTGTAGTGTGTCTAGGGTAATGTCGTCCATCTGACCATGAGACATCAGCTGATGACTGGTGTTAGAGATGTAGTATGTTTCTTATAATTGATTTATAGATTCTTTTGTTAATCAATTTAATTAAATGAGTGAATAATTATTTTTATTAATTGGCAAAATTAGCTTTTTTGGAAATTAAATTTTTTTGTAGAAAAAAAAATGTTTTCTTTGCAGTAAGGAATTCTATTTAAAATTTTAAGATTCACTATAGGTAGAGAAGGTGTCAGCTGATTCATGATGTTTATCTTATGTCATCTTTTGTAATCAAGTGTAGTTATTTTTGAATTTATGGTAGAAATAAGTTGTTTATTTTTATTTGTTTATTATGATTGTTAGCATCTAGTTAATAAGAATGCTAAAGTAAATTTATTTAAAAGATTTTGGGAATTTTTGGAAAGATTTAAAATTTGCGATGAAATTAAGTAATGGAAAGAGATGATATAAATTGACTTGGATGTGGATTTTGATAAGGGACTTAGATTAATTTCACTATGTGAACAAAATTAAAATACTGTACTTTGACTTGAACGTCAAGAGAAATTTAAGGTTGAAAAAGGGGAATGAATTTTGGGTAGCAGCAAATATAAAATGCTTATGAATTTTACTTTAATAAATAATATGTGGAGATAGTGTGTAGTTTGGTAATGAATATATGTACGCACCCAGTATTTTGCTAAAGGCAATCCAGCATGTATGTAAGGGGATACATATCGGTTGAGGGTCTGGTATGGTATAAGGCAAGTTATAGAATTTTATTGGGAATGTCACAAGGTAAGGTGGTACTGTGGTGAGTGCCTGTCCGATTTTACGGTGTTGGGATCTCGGATAGAGAAGTCCAGTAATATCGTTCAGGTGCAGCCATAGTCGCCGAGCTAGGGGGGTAGTTTACCCATGATGTGTTTAGAAATTAAAGGGGGGTAGTTGGTGCCATATCCTTACTGATCTTCTTAGGGTATAGCAATGAGAATTCTTCTGTTTCGGCAGACACCTCTCATTGGGGGGGTATTGTAATGGTACCGAATGGGATAATAGGTTTGATTTTAATTATGAATACGGCGCAGTGTAGTTACCCACACAAGGCCTCAATCTGTAACAACAGACATTCCTGTAAGTGACGCCCATCCGCATGTTGGTTCAGAAAATCTGTCAACAAGTACCATTTGCAGGTACTCTGGAATGTTTCAAGCGCGCGCCTGCTTGTTCGCGCGCTTGAATAAGCACGAACTTTTCAGCGAGAGCCCCAGGTCGTCTGTTACTCGGCCAACTACGGTAAACTTGCTCTCAGAAAATTAATTAATTACCAGGTGACGTGGTGCCTTTTGGACCAATGAGAAAGCAAGTTGATGCAGATGAAGCACGCCTGGCCATCTTGGAAATAGAGTTAGCGTCTGTTTTCTGACTACAGTGACACAACCGCCCGGTTCAGCATAAAGGCTCGTGAGCCGAAAAAATCTTTTAACCAGTATAAAATGTGATTTAAACCCGGAATCGAAAGCTATCAAACAGTACAACATTAACTAAACTCAGTGACATCGGAATTAAAGAAGTATAACATTTTTCGGACAAATGGTGACGAAAATGCGGAGTGCAGCACATGAGCAGCAGTGACGCCGTTAAAAACGTAAATGTATCACATTCAATCAATTATGAAAATTTAAAGTAAAAGAGCTCTTTATTATGGGGAACGTAAAACTTAAATGTGTTTGAATGAGAGAATGGGTAAGATGCTGGGTCGCCTTTGTTACAAATTAAGTAATACAATGTAATATAAGTTAAGTAATTGTCTGTGTTCAATATAATAGAAGAGAATATTAAATTTTGTTTGTACTTGTTAAATGAGGATGCGGCCTTAATGTTGATTGGAATTAAATTCGGAAATTTTTTTTAACTATATTTCAAAATCTGTTTTCAGAGTACAAAATGTAGAGAAAGACGAAATTGTTGATGTGGTATTTTAGCAAGAATGACAGAGTTAAACGAAATAAAATAATGTTTTATATGAAATTATAAATATGTATTTGTTATTTGCATTTACCTGTTTTTCTCTGCCGAGTACACTAGACGACACTTTGGTTAATTTGCACAAGAACCTCAAGGTTTAAGTATGTTTCAATTGACGTCCAAATAAAGGTAGGTGACACAATTTAATATTTTAATCATTTAATTCACAAATAATACTTCAAACGACGCCCGAAACAGGGACGAATTTTCAATATTTTAATTATTAAATCATTTGAAACGCTTCAAATGGCGCCCATAACAGCGACGTTGTAAATTAAATTTAATAATTTACAACCTAGTCGAAATGTCAGAGAAAAATAAGAGTGCAAATTTAGATGAAAGTGTAGAGGCAAGATCAGTGTCGAATGTTACGCAAGATAGTAGTAGAAATATTTTTTAAAATAAAGTATCTAACCAGTTAGCGTTGATGATGGAATAATAAACAATAGGTTTGAACAACAAAACAAGATGTTTGAGCAACAAAACAAGATTTTTGATAAGAATAATAACAATTTAATCACAAGCTTGAATGAAATTAAAACTGAAATCAAATTTGAAATAAATGTAAAAAATAATAAACTTATGGACATAAATAACGAAGCTGTAAACATAAGAAACGAAATAAAAATGCGTAATCAAAGTATGAACAATAAATTTAAAAGTATAATTGAGAATGAATTAAACCAAATAAGTGGGTGTAGTGGTGTCAAAACTAATGATACAGGTGAGTGTAACGAGAACAAAAATAATGAAAGTACAAGTAGTAAGGTAAGTGACGAATTTAAAACTGGTGGTAATTATGATGTAATAGTTAAAAATGTAGTGTTAGAAGGTAAAATAAATAATAATAGTGGCAATGGAGTTTTGATGGAAATACAAAGTGATTATGAGAGAGAGAGAGAGAGAGAGAGATAGAAATATTTAAGCTGAACAGAGGTTATAACGAATTAGCAGAGAGGTTAGATATTACGAGAGTTAATAATATTGAATACTTACCTTGCGAAATAGGTAGTACAGCAAATGATGATAAGGTTGCGGATATTGATTACTTACCTTATGAGATAACTAATGTAGTAAGTGAATATGATGATATAATTTACCTGATGTTAAAGGAAAATATTAATGGAGAATTTACTATACCCAATGTTGACAGGAATTTTGAATTGATAGTATGCAATAATATTTGTAGTTACTATATTGATACAATGGAAAAAAGTAATGATAATGCTTATTACAATTATAATAATAAAAATGTGTCTGTAATTGTAAATGAATGGTGTAGACGTAAAACCAGGTTATTATACGATGACGGGGGGTAAACAATTAACCTTTATGAATGTTTAACTATGGAAGTAGTTTGGTTTTGAACTGGACTGTTTTATAAAATGAGGTGTGATAAACAGAAAAATATGACGAAAAAATTGTAAATAAATTCATAGTGAGATAAGTTGTGTTTGTGTTGTAATATGTATTTGATGTAAACAATGTGTGTATGTAGTAGGAACCGATTTCAAGAATGATAATAATAATAATATTTTATCAAACTAAACAAATAATGAGAATAATTATAAAGGTGATTATAAATGTACTATAATTGTTTTGACTTTGTAATTAAAGTAACTTGGTGTTGTAAAAAACTGATTGAGATGAATTAGTTAATTAATTAATGAGGTATACATAGATTTTAATAATGAATTTAAACGATATTTATAAGATTTAAACTTGTTAATAAACAGTAAATGAGTAAAAATAAAAATGTGTTTAGTTGTGGAGTCATATGGTTGTTATATAAAGTATCAGAAAGTACATATGGGTATTATGTATTTGTTGTAATGATTGTTGAATTATTGTTGTTGAATATATGTAATTGAATTTTTGTTGAGGGTTAATGGTACAACAAAGGATAAATAATTAAAGGTTGATATAAAAAGAGTTAATAGAATTTGAAGCTACAATAAAGCTGTAAGTTGTGTAAATTTTTTGATAAAACCTGAATTTGAAATGTGATATAATGAATGTTAACAACAAATTAAAAAAATATTTTTTTGGGAGAATTTAATGGTGTACTGAACGCTATATAATTGATAATTTATTAGAAATAGGTCAATGGAAAGTAAAGTGTAATGTCTATGATTTTATATGCAAATTTAAAGATGAACTGTTTATTTTGAGGTGATAATGTTAAATGTATAAACTGTTATGTAAAATGAATGTTAATAATAAATTTGAATTTCTGGAGAATCTAATGGTACAATAAATGATAAATAAGTAAAGGTTGATATAAAAAAAAAGAGTTAAAGAAAGTTCAAGTTGTAATGTTTATAATTTTCTATACAAAGTATTTAAAGGTAAATTGTTTAATTAAATGTAGCAAAAATATTCAAGGTTAATGTTTATTATGTTATTGTACAAGATTAATGGGTGATTTTGGGGGGTTGTTAGTTGTCAACAGATGAGAAAATAAATTGTGGAATGTGGTGTTAGTAAAGGCAGAAGGACATAAGTTTAGCTATAAGTTAGGCTATTGCAGTGGCGGCATGTGTCACTGTAGATAGCAGTAAGTGTTGATGAGTAACATCAAAGCATGTTACCATCATCGGAGGCCTAAATAGGGTGTAAAATACACCGTACAACCTTATATAACATTATATAATATGTCAATTACTAACGAACGTACAGTGTATAGAAATGATGAAGTAAAAACATGCTAATGGAAGATGATTTCCCCGCCTTTTCGGGCGATTACTGTTTCACCAGAAGTAATCGTGGTTTGGGACGACAATCAGCTGTGGACAGAAATTGTAAAACTGACCATGGTTCGTTGCCTTGATAATTGGTGTGAATTTGAAATTAATGGGGGGTGACTCAAGGGGAAATCCCCGGAACTATGGAACAGCGGCTATCACCTTGTTCGCGTGGGAACAAATAAAAGGGTGATAGACCCGTTGTAAGGTTGTGACTATATAATCAGGTATTATATCTGAATTTAAAAAAATGTAAGGCCGAAGCAAGGACAGGAGATGACAAAATTCCTCCCTAACTTCAGTTTTTGTGGAAGCAACTGGGCGCTACAGTCCAGGGGGGGGGGGGCAAAGTGTGTGTGGAAGGAGGTTACTAAGGGTAGTAACGAATTAAAACCTTAAACTGAAGTATGTGGATGAGCTGATGAGATAAACAAATGATTGTATTTTGAGTTAAGAATAATTCTGACAATGGCAGATGATTAACGTTTTCCAGTAGATAATTTGTTCAGAAGTAGTTGATTTAAATATGTTATGCTCTATATGATAATTTTATAGATGACTTTACTGGTTTTGAAAAGATTAATTCTAGGAGAGAAGGTGTTTATTATGTTTTATTATGTTGTGCTATGTTAGAGTGTAGGAATTATAAACATGTGTTATGTATTTTACATTGTATAATTTTGTGTAGTGTGTCTAGGGTAATGTCGTCCATCTGACCATGAGACATCAGCTGATGACTGGTGTTAGAGATGTAGTATGTTTCTTATAATTGATTTATAGATTCTTTTGTTAATCAATTTAATTAAATGAGTGAATAATTATTTTTATTAATTGGCAAAATTAGCTTTTTTGGAAATTAAATTTTTTTGTAGAAAAAAAAATGTTTTCTTTGCAGTAAGGAATTCTATTTAAAATTTTAAGATTCACTATAGGTAGAGAAGGTGTCAGCTGATTCATGATGTTTATCTTATGTCATCTTTTGTAATCAAGTGTAGTTATTTTTGAATTTATGGTAGAAATAAGTTGTTTATTTTTATTTGTTTATTATGATTGTTAGCATCTAGTTAATAAGAATGCTAAAGTAAATTTATTTAAAAGATTTTGGGAATTTTTGGAAAGATTTAAAATTTGCGATGAAATTAAGTAATGGAAAGAGATGATATAAATTGACTTGGATGTGGATTTTGATAAGGGACTTAGATTAATTTCACTATGTGAACAAAATTAAAATACTGTACTTTGACTTGAACGTCAAGAGAAATTTAAGGTTGAAAAAGGGGAATGAATTTTGGGTAGCAGCAAATATAAAATGCTTATGAATTTTACTTTAATAAATAATATGTGGAGATAGTGTGTAGTTTGGTAATGAATATATGTACGCACCCAGTATTTTGCTAAAGGCAATCCAGCATGTATGTAAGGGGATACATATCGGTTGAGGGTCTGGTATGGTATAAGGCAAGTTATAGAATTTTATTGGGAATGTCACAAGGTAAGGTGGTACTGTGGTGAGTGCCTGTCCGATTTTACGGTGTTGGGATCTCGGATAGAGAAGTCCAGTAATATCGTTCAGGTGCAGCCATAGTCGCCGAGCTAGGGGGGTAGTTTACCCATGATGTGTTTAGAAATTAAAGGGGGGTAGTTGGTGCCATATCCTTACTGATCTTCTTAGGGTATAGCAATGAGAATTCTTCTGTTTCGGCAGACACCTCTCATTGGGGGGGTATTGTAATGGTACCGAATGGGATAATAGGTTTGATTTTAATTATGAATACGGCGCAGTGTAGTTACCCACACAAGGCCTCAATCTGTAACAACAGACATTCCTGTAAGTGACGCCCATCCGCATGTTGGTTCAGAAAATCTGTCAACAAGTACCATTTGCAGGTACTCTGGAATGTTTCAAGCGCGCGCCTGCTTGTTCGCGCGCTTGAATAAGCACGAACTTTTTAGCGAGAGCCCCAGGTCGTCTGTTACTCGGCCAACTACGGTAAACTTGCTCTCAGAAAATTAATTAATTACCAGGTGACGTGGTGCCTTTTGGACCAATGAGAAAGCAAGTTGATGCAGATGAAGCACGCCTGGCCATCTTGGAAATAGAGTTAGCGTCTGTTTTCTGACTACAGTGACACAACCGCCCGGTTCAGCATAAAGGCTCGTGAGCCGAAAAAATCTTTTAACCAGTATAAAATGTGATTTAAACCCGGAATCGAAAGCTATCAAACAGTACAACATTAACTAAACTCAGTGACATCGGAATTAAAGAAGTATAACATTTTTCGGACAAATGGTGACGAAAATGCGGAGTGCAGCACATGAGCAGCAGTGACGCCGTTAAAAACGTAAATGTATCACATTCAATCAATTATGAAAATTTAAAGTAAAAGAGCTCTTTATTATGGGGAACATAAAACTTAAATGTGCTTGAATGAGAGAATGGGTAAGATGCTGGGTCGCCTTTGTTACAAATTAATTAATACACTGTAATATAAGTTAAGTAATTGTCTGTGTTCAATATAATAGAAGAGAATATTAAATTTTGTTTGTACTTGTTAAATGAGGATGCGGGCCTCAATGTTGATTGGAATTAAATTCGGAAATTTATTTTTAACTATATTTCAAAATCTGTTTTCAGAGTACAAAATGTAGAGAAAGACGAAATTGTTGATGTGGTAGTTTAGCAAGAATGACAGAGTTAAACGAAATAAAATAATGTTTTATATGAAATTATAAATATGTATTAGTTATTTGCATTGACCTGTTTTTCTCTGCCGAGTACACTAGACGACACTTTGGTTAATTTGCACAAGAACGTCAAGGTTTAAGTATGTTTCAATTGACGTCCAAATAAAGGTAGGTGACACAATTTAATATTTTAATCATTTACTTCACAAATAATAGTTCAAACGACACCCGAAACAGGGACGAATTTTCAATATTTTAATTACTAAATCATTTGAAACGCTTCAAATGGCGCCCATAACAGCGACGTTGTAAATTAAATTTAATAATTTACAATCTAGTCGAAATGTCAGAGAAAAATAAGAGTGCAAATTTAGATGAAAGTGTAGAGGCAAGATCAGTGTCGAATGTTACGCAAGATAGTAGTAGAAATATTTTTTTTAAATAAAGTATCTAACCAGTTAGCGTTGATGATGGAAATGATAAACAATAGGTTTGAACAACAAAGCAAGATGTTTGAACCACAAACCAAGATTTTTGATAAGAATAATAACAATTTAAGCACAAGCTTGAATGAAATTAAAACTGAAATCAAATTTGAAATAAATGTAATAAATAATAAACTTATAGACATAAATAACGAAGCTGTAAACATAAGAAACGAAATAAAAATGCGTAATCAAAGTATGAACAATAAATTTAAAAGTATAAGTGAGAATGAATTAAACCAAATAAGTGGGTGTAGTGGTGTCAAAACTAATGATACAGGTGAGTTTAACGAGAACAAAAATAATGAAGGTACAAGTAGTAAGGTAAGTGACGAATTTAAAACTAGTGGTAATTATGATGATATAGTTAAAAATGTGGTGTTAGAAGGTAAAATAAATAATAATAGTGGCAATGGAGTTTTGATGGAAATACAAAGTGATTATGAGAGAGAGAGAGAGAGAGAGAGAGAGAGAGAGAGAGAGAGAGAGAGAGAGTGATAGAAATATTTAAGCTGAACAGAGGTTATAACGAATTAGCAGAGAGGTTAGATATTACGAGAGTTAATAATATTGAATACTTACCTTGCGAAATAGGTAGTACAGCAAATGATGATAAGGTTGCGGATATTGATTACTTACCTTATGAGATAACTAATGTAGTAAGTGAATATGATGATATAATTTACCTGATGTTAAAGGAAAATATTAATGGAGAATTTACTATACCCAATGTTGACAGGAATTTTGAATTGATAGTATGCAATAATATTTGTAGTTACTATATTGATACAATGGAAAAAAGTAATGATAATGCTTATTACAATTATAATAATAAAAATGTGTCTGTAATTGTAAATGAATGGTGTAGACGTAAAACCAGGTTATTATACGATGACGGGGGGTAAACAATTAATCTTTATGAACGTTTAACTATGGAAGTAGTTTGGTTTTGAACTGGACTGTTTTATAAAATGAGGTGTGATAAACAGAAAAATATGACGAAAAAATTGTAAATAAATTCATAGTGAGATAAGTTGTGTTTGTGTTGTAATATGTATTTGATGTAAACAATGTGTGTATGTAGTAGGAACCGATTTCAAGAATGATAATAATAATAATATTTTATCAAACTAAACAAATAATGAGAATAATTATAAAGGTGATTATAAATGTACTATAATTGTTTTGACTTTGTAATTAAAGTAACTTGGTGTTGTAAAAAACTGATTGAGATGAATTAGTTAATTAATTAATGAGGTATACATAGATTTTAATAATGAATTTAAACGATATTTATAAGATTTAAACTTGTTAATAAACAGTAAATGAGTAAAAATAAAAATGTGTTTAGTTGTGGAGTCATATGGTTGTTATATAAAGTATCAGAAAGTACATATGGGTATTATGTATTTGTTGTAATGATTGTTGAATTATTGTTGTTGAATATATGTAATTGAATTTTTGTTGAGGGTTAATGGTACAACAAAGGATAAATAATTAAAGGTTGATATAAAAAGAGTTAATAGAATTTGAAGCTACAATAAAGCTGTAAGTTGTGTAAATTTTTTGATAAAACCTGAATTTGAAATGTGATATAATGAATGTTAACAACAAAATAAAAAAATATTTTTTTGGGAGAATTTAATGGTGTACTGAACGCTATATAATTGATAATTTATTAGAAATAGGTCAATGGAAAGTAAAGTGTAATGTCTATGATTTTATATGCAAATTTAAAGATGAACTGTTTATTTTGAGGTAATAATGTTAAATGTATAAACTGTTATGTAAAATGAATGTTAATAATAAATTTGAATTTCTGGAGAATCTAATGGTACAATAAATGATAAATAAGTAAAGGTTGTATAAAAAAAAAAGAGTTAAAGAAAGTTCAAGTTGTAATGTTTATAATTTTCTATACAAAGTATTTAAAGGTAAATTGTTTAATTAAATGTAGCAAAAATATTCAAGGTTAATGTTTATTATGTTATTGTACAAGATTAATGGGTGATTTTGGGGGGTTGTTAGTTGTCAACAGATGAGAAAATAAATTGTGGAATGTGGTGTTAGTAAAGGCAGAAGGACATAAGTTTAGCTATACGTTAGGCTATTGCAGTGGCGGCATGTGTCACTGTAGATAGCAGTAAGTGTTGATGAGTAACATCAAAGCATGTTACCATCATCGGAGGCCTAAATAGGGTGTAAAATACACCGTACAACCTTATATAACATTATATAATATGTCAATTACTAACGAACGTACAGTGTATAGAAATGATGAAGTAAAAACATGCTAATGGAAGATGATTTCCCCGCCTTTTCGGGCGATTACTGTTTCACCAGAAGTAATCGTGGTTTGGGACGACAATCAGCTGTGGACAGAAATTGTAAAACTGACCATGGTTCGTTGCCTTGATAATTGGTGTGAATTTGAAATTAATGGGGGGTGACTCAAGGGGAAATCCCCGGAACTATGGAACAGCGGCTATCACCTTGTTCGCGTGGGAACAAATAAAAGGGTGATAGACCCGTTGTAAGGTTGTGACTATATAATCAGGTATTATATCTGAATTTAAAAAAATGTAAGGCCGAAGCAAGGACAGGAGATGACAAAATTCCTCCCTAACTTCAGTTTTTGTGGAAGCAACTGGGCGCTACAGTCCAGGGGGGGGGGCAAAGTGTGTGTGGAAGGAGGTTACTAAGGGTAGTAACGAATTAAAACCTTAAACTGAAGTATGTGGATGAGCTGATGAGATAAACAAATGATTGTATTTTGAGTTAAGAATAATTCTGACAATGGCAGATGATTAACGTTTTCCAGTAGATAATTTGTTCAGAAGTAGTTGATTTAAATATGTTATGCTCTATATGATAATTTTATAGATGACTTTACTGGTTTTGAAAAGATTAATTCTAGGAGAGAAGGTGTTTATTATGTTTTATTATGTTGTGCTATGTTAGAGTGTAGGAATTATAAACATGTGTTATGTATTTTACATTGTATAATTTTGTGTAGTGTGTCTAGGGTAATGTCGTCCATCTGACCATGAGACATCAGCTGATGACTGGTGTTAGAGATGTAGTATGTTTCTTATAATTGATTTATAGATTCTTTTGTTAATCAATTTAATGAAATGAGTGAATAATTATTTTTATTAATTGGCAAAATTAGCTTTTTTGGAAATTAAATTTTTTTGTAGAAAAAAAAATGTTTTCTTTGCAGTAAGGAATTCTATTTAAAATTTTAAGATTCACTATAGGTAGAGAAGGTGTCAGCTGATTCATGATGTTTATCTTATGTCATCTTTTGTAATCAAGTGTAGTTATTTTTGAATTTATGGTAGAAATAAGTTGTTTATTTTTATTTGTTTATTATGATTGTTAGCATCTAGTTAATAAGAATGCTAAAGTAAATTTATTTAAAAGATTTTGGGAATTTTTGGAAAGATTTAAAATTTGCGATGAAATTAAGTAATGGAAAGAGATGATATAAATTGACTTGGATGTGGATTTTGATAAGGGACTTAGATTAATTTCACTATGTGAACAAAATTAAAATACTGTACTTTGACTTGAACGTCAAGAGAAATTTAAGGTTGAAAAAGGGGAATGAATTTTGGGTAGCAGCAAATATAAAATGCTTATGAATTTTACTTTAATAAATAATATGTGGAGATAGTGTGTAGTTTGGTAATGAATATATGTACGCACCCAGTATTTTGCTAAAGGCAATCCAGCATGTATGTAAGGGGATACATATCGGTTGAGGGTCTGGTATGGTATAAGGCAAGTTATAGAATTTTATTGGGAATGTCACAAGGTAAGGTGGTACTGTGGTGAGTGCCTGTCCGATTTTACGGTGTTGGGATCTCGGATAGAGAAGTCCAGTAATATCGTTCAGGTGCAGCCATAGTCGCCGAGCTAGGGGGGTAGTTTACCCATGATGTGTTTAGAAATTAAAGGGGGGTTGTTGGCGCCATATCCTTACTGATCTTCTTAGGGTATAGCAATGAGAATTCTTCTGTTTCGGCAGACACCTCTCATTGGGGGGGTATTGTAATGGGACCGAATGGGATAATAGGTTTGATTTTAATTATGAATACGGCGCAGTGTAGTTACCCACACAAGGCCTCAATCTGTAACAACAGACATTCCTGTAAGTGACGCCCATCCGCATGTTGGTTCAGAAAATCTGTCAACAAGTACCATTTGCAGGTACTCTGGAATGTTTCAAGCGCGCGCCTGCTTGTTCGCGCGCTTGAATAAGCACGAACTTTTTAGCGAGAGCCCCAGGTCGTCTGTTACTCGGCCAACTACGGTAAACTTGCTCTCAGAAAATTAATTAATTACCAGGTGACGTGGTGCCTTTTGGGCCAATGAGAAAGCAAGTTGATGCAGATGAAGCACGCCTGGCCATCTTGGAAATAGAGTTAGCGTCTGTTTTCTGACTACAGTGACACAACCGCCCGGTTCAGCATAAAGGCTCGTGAGCCGAAAAAATCTTTTAACCAGTATAAAATGTGATTTAAACCCGGAATCGAAAGCTATCAAACAGTACAACATTAACTAAACTCAGTGACATCGGAATTAAAGAAGTATAACATTTTTCGGACAAATGGTGACGAAAATGCGGAGTGCAGCACATGAGCAGCAGTGACGCCGTTAAAAACGTAAATGTATCACATTCAATCAATTATGAAAATTTAAAGTAAAAGAGCTCTTTATTATGGGGAACATAAAACTTAAATGTGCTTGAATGAGAGAATGGGTAAGATGCTGGGTCGCCTTTGTTACAAATTAATTAATACACTGTAATATAAGTTAAGTAATTGTCTGTGTTCAATATAATAGAAGAGAATATTAAATTTTGTTTGTACTTGTTAAATGAGGATGCGGGCCTCAATGTTGATTGGAATTAAATTCGGAAATTTATTTTTAACTATATTTCAAAATCTGTTTTCAGAGTACAAAATGTAGAGAAAGACGAAATTGTTGATGTGGTAGTTTAGCAAGAATGACAGAGTTAAACGAAATAAAATAATGTTTTATATGAAATTATAAATATGTATTAGTTATTTGCATTGACCTGTTTTTCTCTGCCGAGTACACTAGACGACATTTTGGTTAATTTGCACAAGAACGTCAAGGTTTAAGTATGTTTCAATTGACGTCCAAATAAAGGTAGGTGACACAATTTAATATTTTAATCATTTACTTCACAAATAATACTTCAAACGACACCCGAAACAGGGACGAATTTTCAATATTTTAATTACTAAATCATTTGAAACGCTTCAAATGGCGCCCATAACAGCGACGTTGTAAATTAAATTTAATAATTTACAACCTAGTCGAAATGTCAGAGAAAAATAAGAGTGCAAATTTAAATGAAAGTGTAGAGGCAAGATCAGTGTCGAATGTTACGCAAGATAGTAGTAGAAATATTTTTTTTAAATAAAGTATCTAACCAGTTAGCGTTGATGATGGAAATGATAAACAATAGGTTTGAACAACAAAGCAAGATGTTTGAACCACAAACCAAGATTTTTGATAAGAATAATAACAATTTAAGCACAAGCTTGAATGAAATTAAAACTGAAATCAAATTTGAAATAAATGTAATAAATAATAAACTTATAGACATAAATAACGAAGCTGTAAACATAAGAAACGAAATAAAAATGCGTAATCAAAGTATGAACAATAAATTTAAAAGTATAAGTGAGAATGAATTAAACCAAATAAGTGGGTGTAGTGGTGTCAAAACTAATGATACAGGTGAGTTTAACGAGAACAAAAATAATGAAGGTACAAGTAGTAAGGTAAGTGACGAATTTAAAACTAGTGGTAATTATGATGATATAGTTAAAAATGTGGTGTTAAAAGGTAAAATAAATAATAATAGTGGCAATGGAGTTTTGATGGAAATACAAAGTGATTATGAGAGAGAGAGAGAGTGAGAGAGAGAGAGAGAGAGAGAGAGAGAGAGAGAGAGAGAGAGTGATAGAAATATTTAAGCTGAACAGAGGTTATAACGAATTAGCAGAGAGGTTAGATATTACGAGAGTTAATAATATTGAATACTTACCTTGCGAAATAGGTAGTACAGCAAATGATGATAAGGTTGCGGATATTGATTACTTACCTTATGAGATAACTAATGTAGTAAGTGAATATGATGATATAATTTACCTGATGTTAAAGGAAAATATTAATGGAGAATTTACTATACCCAATGTTGACAGGAATTTTGAATTGATAGTATGCAATAATATTTGTAGTTACTATATTGATACAATGGAAAAAAGTAATGATAATGCTTATTACAATTATAATAATAAAAATGTGTCTGTAATTGTAAATGAATGGTGTAGACGTAAAACCAGGTTATTATACGATGACGGGGGGTAAACAATTAATCTTTATGAACGTTTAACTATGTAAGTAGTTTGGTTTTGAACTGGACTGTTTTCTAAAATGAGGTGTGATAAACAGAAAAATATGACGAAAAAATTGTAAATAAATTCATAGTGAGATAAGTTGTGTTTGTGTTGTAATATGTATTTGATGTAAACAATGTGTGTATGTAGTAGGAACCGATTTCAAGAATGATAATAATAATAATATTTTATCAAACTAAACAAATAATGAGAATAATTATAAAGGTGATTATAAATGTACTATAATTGTTTTGACTTTGTAATTAAAGTAACTTGGTGTTGTAAAAAACTGATTGAGATGAATTAGTTAATTAATTAATGAGGTATACATAGATTTTTATAATGAATTTAAACGATATTTATAAGATTTAAACTTTATAATAAACAGTAAATGAGTAAAAATAAAAATGTGTTTAGTTGTGGAGTCATATGGTTGTTATATAAAGTATCAGAAAGTACATATGGGTATTATGTATTTGTTGTAATGATTGTTGAATTATTGTTGTTGAATATATGTAATTGAATTTTTGTTGAGGGTTAATGGTACAACAAAGGATAAATAATTAAAGGTTGATATACAAAGAGTTAATAGAATTTGAAGCTACAATAAAGCTGTAAGTTGTGTAAATTTTTTGATAAAACCTGAATTTGAAATGTGATATAATGAATGTTAACAACAAATTAAAAAAAAATTTTTTTGGGAGAATTTAATGGTGTACTGAACGCTATATAATTGATAATTTATTAGAAATAGGTCAATGGAAAGTAAAGTGTAATGTCTATGATTTTATATGCAAATTTAAAGATGAACTGTTTATTTTGATGTGATAATGTTAAATGTATAAACTGTTATGTAAAATGAATGTTAATAATAAATTTGAATTTCTGGAGAATCTAATGGTACAATAAATGATAAATAAGTAAAGGTTGATATAAAAAAAAAGAGTTAAAGAAAGTTCAAGTTGTAATGTTTATAATTTTCTATACAAAGTATTTAAAGGTAAATTTTTTAATTAAATGTAGCAAAAATATTCAAGGTTAATGTTTATTATGTTATTGTACAAGATTAATGGGTGATTTTGGGGGGTTGTTAGTTGTCAACAGATGAGAAAATAAATTGTGGAATGTGGTGTTAGTAAAGGCAGAAGGACATAAGTTTAGCTATAAGTTAGGCTATTGCAGTGGCGGCATGTGTCACTGTAGATAGCAGTAAGTGTTGATGAGTAACATCAAAGCATGTTACCATCATCGGAGGCCTAAATAGGGTGTAAAATACACCGTACAACCTTATATAACATTATATAATATGTAAATTACTAACGAACGTACAGTGTATAGAAATGATGAAGTAAAAACATGCTAATGGAAGATGATTTCCCCGCCTTTTCGGGCGATTACTGTTTCACCAGAAGTAATCGTGGTTTGGGACGACAATCAGCTGTGGACAGAAATTGTAAAACTGACCATGGTTCGTTGCCTTGATAATTGGTGTGAATTTGAAATTAATGGGGGGTGACTCAAGGGGAAATCCCCGGAACTATGGAACAGCGGCTATCACCTTGTTCGCGTGGGAACAAATAAAAGGGTGATAGACCCGTTGTAAGGTTGTGACTAAATAATCAGGTATTATATCTGAATTTAAAAAAATGTAAGGCCGAAGCAAGGACAGGAGATGACAAAATTCCTCCCTAACTTCAGTTTTTGTGGAAGCAACTGGGCGCTACAGTCCAGGGGGGGGGGCAAAATGTGTGTGGAAGGAGGTTACTAAGGGTAGTAACGAATTAAAACCTTAAACT
The DNA here is from genome assembly GCA_034769895.1 of Magicicada septendecula. NCBI lineage: Eukaryota > Metazoa > Arthropoda > Insecta > Hemiptera > Cicadidae > Magicicada > Magicicada septendecula. The sequence continues at coordinate 728,322,475 of CM068368.1, read as the reverse complement.
GAAGTATGTGGATGAGCTGATGAGATAAACAAATGATTGTATTTTGAGTTAAGAATAATTCTGACAATGGCAGATGATTAACGTTTTCCAGTAGATAATTTGTTCAGAAGTAGTTGATTTAAATATGTTATGCTCTATATGATAATTTTATAGATGACTTTACTGGTTTTGAAAAGATTAATTCTAGGAGAGAAGGTGTTTATTATGTTTTATTATGTTGTGCTATGTTAGAGTGTAGGAATTATAAACATGTGTTATGTATTTTACATTGTATAATTTTGTGTAGTGTGTCTAGGGTAATGTCGTTCATCTGACCATGAGACATCAGCTGATGACTGGTGTTAGAGATGTAGTATGTTTCTTATAATTGATTTATAGATTCTTTTGTTAATCAATTTAATTAAATGAGTGAATAATTATTTTTATTAATTGGCAAAATTAGCTTTTTTGGAAATTAAATTTTTTTGTAGAAAAAAAAATGTTTTCTTTGCAGTAAGGAATTCTATTTAAAATTTTAAGATTCACTATAGGTAGAGAAGGTGTCAGCTGATTCATGATGTTTATCTTATGTCATCTTTTGTAATCAAGTGTAGTTATTTTTGAATTTATGGTAGAAATAAGTTGTTTATTTTTATTTGTTTATTATGATTGTTAGCATCTAGTTAATAAGAATGCTAAAGTAAATTTATTTAAAAGATTTTGGGAATTTTTGGAAAGATTTAAAATTTGCGATGAAATTAAGTAATGCAAAGAGATGATATAAATTGACTTGGATGTGGATTTTGATAAGGGACTTAGATTAATTTCACTATGTGAACAAAATTAAAATACTGTACTTTGACCTGAACGTCAAGAGAAATTTAAGGTTGAAAAAGGGGAATGAATTTTGGGTAGCAGCAAATATAAAATGCTTATGAATTTTACTTTAATAATTAATATGTGGAGATAGTGTGTAGTTTGGTAATGAATATATGTACGCACCCAGTATTTTGCTAAAGGCAATCCAGCATGTATGTAAGGGGATACATATCGGTTGAGGGTCTGGTATGGTATAAGGCAAGTTATAGAATTTTATTGGGAATGTCACAAGGTAAGGTGGTACTGTGGTGAGTGCCTGTCCGATTTTACGGTGTTGGGATCTCGGATAGAGAAGTCCAGTAATATCGTTCAGGTGCAGCCATAGTCGCCGAGCTAGGGGGGTATTTTACCCATGATGTGTTTAGAAATTAAAGGGGGGTTGTTGGCGCCATATCCTTACTGATCTTCTTAGGGTATAGCAATGAGAATTCTTCTGTTTCGGCAGACACCTCTCATTGGGGGGGGTATTGTAATGGGACCGAATGGGATAATAGGTTTGATTTTAATTATGAATACGGCGCAGTGTAGTTACCCACACAAGGCCTCAATCTGTAACAACAGACATTCCTGTAAGTGACGCCCATCCGCATGATGGTTCAGAAAATCTGTCAACAAGTACCATTTGCAGGTACTCTGGAATGTTTCAAGCGCGCGCCTGCTTGTTCGCGCGCTTGAATAAGCACGAACTTTTTAGCGAGAGCCCCAGGTCGTCTGTTACTCGGCCAACTACGGTATACTTGCTCTCAGAAAATTAATTAATTACCAGGTGACGTGGTGCCTTTTGGGCCAATGAGAAAGCAAGTTGATGCAGATGAAGCACGCCTGGCCATCTTGGAAATAGAGTTAGCGTCTGTTTTATGACTAGAGTGACACAACCGCCCGGTTCAGCATAAAGGCTCGTGAGCCGAAAAAATCTTTTAACCAGTATAAAATGTGATTTAAACCTGGAATCGAAAGCTATCAAACAGTACAACATTAACTAAACTCAGTGACATCGGAATTAAAGAAGTATAACATTTTTCGGACAAATGGTGACGAAAATGCGGAGTGGAGCACATGAGCAGCAGTGACGCCGTTAAAAACGTAAATGTATCACATTCAATCAATTATGAAAATTTAAAGTAAAAGAGCTCTTTATTATGGGGAACATAAAACTTAAATGTGCTTGAATGAGAGAATGGGTAAGATGCTGGGTCGCCTTTGTTACAAATTAATTAATACACTGTAATATAAGTTAAGTAATTGTCTGTGTTCAATATAATAGAAGAGAATATTAAATTTTGTTTGTACTTGTTAAATGAGGATGCGAGCCTCAATGTTGATTGGAATTAAATTCGGAAATTTATTTTTAACTATATTTCAAAATCTGTTTTCAGAGTACAAAATGTTGAGAAAGACGAAATTGTTGATGTGGTAGTTTAGCAAGAATGACAGAGTTAAACGAAATAAAATAATGTTTTATATGAAATTATAAATATGTATTAGTTATTTGCATTGACCTGTTTTTCTCTGCCGAGTACACTAGACGACACTTTGGTTAATTTGCACAAGAACGTCAAGGTTTAAGTATGTTTCAATTGACGTCCAAATAAAGGTAGGTGACACAATTTAATATTTTAATCATTTAATTCGCAAATAATACTTCAAACGACACCCGAAACAGGGACGAATTTTCAATATTTTAATTACTAAATCATTTGAAACGCTTCAAATGGCGCCCATAACAGCGACGTTGTAAATTAAATTTAATAATTTACAACCTAGTCGAATGTCAGTGAAAAATAAAAGTGCAAATTTAGATGAAAGTGTAGAGGCAAGATCAGTGTCGAATGTTACGCAAGATAGTAGTAGAAATATTTTTTTAAATAAAGTATCTAACCAGTTAGCGTTGATGATGGAAATGATAAACAATAGGTTTGAACAACAAAGCAAGATGTTTGAACCACAAACCAAGATTTTTGATAAGAATAATAACAATTTAAGCACAAGCTTGAATGAAATTAAAACTGAAATCAAATTTGAAATAAATGTAATAAATAATAAACTTATAGACATAAATAACGAAGCTGTAAACATAAGAAACGAAATAAAAATGCGTAATCAAAGTATGAACAATAAATTTAAAAGTATAAGTGAGAATGAATTAAACCAAATAAGTGGGTGTAGTGGTGTCAAAACTAATTATACAGGTGAGTGTAACGAGAACAAAGATAATGAATGTACAAGTACTAAGGTAAGTGACGAATTTAAAACTAGTGGTAATTATGATGATATAGTTAAAAATGTGGTGTTAGAAGGTAAAATAAATAATAATAGTGGCAATGGAGTTTTGATGGAAATACAAAGTGATTATGAGAGAGAGAGAGAGAGAGAGAGAGAGAGAGAGAGAGAGAGAGAGAGAGAGAGAGAGAGAGAGAGAGAGAGAGAGAGAGAGAGAGAGAGAGAGAGAGTGATAGAAATATTTAAGGTGAACAGAGGTTATAACGAATTAGCAGAGAGGTTAGATATTACGAGAGTTAATAATATTGAATACTTACCTTGCGAAATAGGTAGTACAGCAAATGATGATAAGGTTGCGGATATTGATTACTTACCGTATAAGATAACTAATGTAGTAAGTGAATATGATGATATAATTTACCTGATGTTAAAGGAAAATATTAATGGAGAATTTACTATACCCAATGTTGACAGGAATTTTGAATTGATAGTAAGCAATAATATTTGTAGTTACTATATTGATACAATGGAAAAAATAATGATAATTCCTATTATAATTATAATAATAAAAATGTGTCTGTAATTGTAAATGAATGGTGTAGAAGTAAAACCAGGTTATTATACGATGACGGGGGGTAAACAATTAATCTTTATGAACGTTTAACTATGTAAGTACTTTGGTTTTGAACTGGACTGTTTTATAAAATGAGGTGTGATAAACAGAAAAATATGACGAAAAAATTGTAAATAAATTCATAGTGAGATAAGTTGTGTTTGTGTTGTAATATGTATTTGATGTAAACAATGTGTGTATGTAGTAGGAACCGATTTCAAGAATGATAATAATATTAATATTTTATCAAACTAAACAAATAATGAGAATAATTATAAAGATGATTATAAATGAACTATAATTGTTTTGACTTTGTAATTAAAGTAACTTGGTGTTGTAAAAAACTGATTGAGATGAATTAGTGAATTAATTAATGAGGTATACATAGATTTTAATAATGAATTTAAACGATATTTATGAGATTTAAACTTGATAATAAACAGTAAATGAGTAAAAATAAAAATGTGTTTAGTTGTGGAGTCATATGGTTGTTATATAAAGTATCAGAAAGTACATATGTGTATTATGTGTTTGTTGTAATGATTGTTGAATTATTGTTGTTGAATATATGTAATTGAATTTTTGTTGAGGGTTAATGGTACAACAAATGATAAATAATTAAAGGTTGATATAAAAAGAGTTAATAGAATTTGAAGCTACAATAAAGCTGTAAGTTGTGGTAAGTTGTGTAAATTTTTTGATAAAACCTGAATTCGAAATGTGATATAATGAATATTAACAACAAATTTAAAAAAAATTTTTTTGGGAGTATTTAATGGTGTACTGAACGCTATATAATTGATAATTTATTAGAAATAGGTCAATTGAAAGTAAAGTGTAATGTCTATGATTTTATATGCAAATTTAAAGATGAACTGTTTATTTTGAGGTGATAATGTTAAATGTATAAACTGTTATGTAAAATGAATGTTGATAATAAATTTGAATTTCTGGAGAATCTAATGGTACAATAAATGATAAATAAGTAAAGGTTGATATAAAAAAAAAGAGTTAAAGAAAGTTCAAGTTGTAATGTTTATAATTTTCTATACAAAGTATTTAAAGGTTAATTGTTTAATTAAATATAGCAAAAATATTCAAGGTTAATGTTTATTATGATATTGTACAAGATTAATGGGTGATTTTGGGGGGTTGTTAGTTGTCAACAGATGAGAAAATAAATTGTGGAATGTGGTGTTAGTAAAGGCAGAAGGACATAAGTTTAGCTATAAGTTAGGCTATTGCTGTGGCGGCATGTGTCACTGTAGATAACGGTAAGTGTTGATGAGTAACATCAAAGCATGTTACCATCATCGGAGGCCTAAATAGGGCGTAAAATACACTGTACAACCTTATATAACATTATATAATATGTCAATTACTAACGAACGTACAGTGTATAGAAATGATGAAGTAAAAACATGCTAATTGAAGATGATTTCCCCGCCTTTTCGGGCGATTACTGTTTCACCAGAAGTAATCGTGGTTTGGGACGACAATCAGCTGTGGACAGAAATTGTAAAACTGACCATGGTTCGTTGCCTTGATAATTGGTGTGAATTTGAAATTAAGGGGGGGGTGACTCAAGGTGAAATCCCCGGAGCTATGGAACAGCGGCTATCACCTTGTTCGCGTGGGAACAAATAAAAGGGTGATAGACCCGTTGTAAGGTTGTGACTATATAATCAGGTATTATATCTGAATTTAAAAAAATGTAAGGCCGAAGCAAGGACAGGATTCCTTCCTAACTTCAGTTATTGTGGAAGCAACTGGGCGCTACAGTCCAGGGGGCCATAGTGTTTGTGTGGAAGGAGGTTACTAAGGGTAGTAACGAATTAAAACCTTAAACTGAAGTATGTGGATGAGCTGATGAGATAACCAAATGATTGTATTTTGAGTTCCGAAATATTCTGACAATGGCAGCTGATTAACGTTTTCCAGTAGATAACTTGTTCAGAAGTAGTTGATTTAAATATGTTATGCTCTATATGATAATTTTATAGACGACTTTACTGGTTTTGAAAAGATTAATTCTAAGAGAGAAGGTGTTTATTATGTTTTATTGTGTTGTGCTATGTTAGAGTGTAGGAATTATAAAGATGTGTTATGCATTTTACATTGTATAACTTTGTGTAGTGTGTCTCGGGTAAGGTCGTTCACCTGACCATGAGACATCAGCTGATGACTGGTGTTAGAGATAGATGTAGTATGTTTCTTATAATTGATTTATAGATTCTTTTGTAATCAATTTAATTTAATGATTGAATAATTATTTTTATTATTTGGCAAAATAGCTTTTTTGGAAATTAAATTTTTTTGAAGAAAAAAAAATGTTTTCTTTGCAGTAAGGAATTCTATTTAAAATTTTAAGATTCACTATAGGTAGAGAAGTTGTCAGCTGATTCATGATGTTTATCTTGTGTCATCTTTTGTAATCAAGTGTAGTTATTTTTGAATTTATGGTAGAAATAAGTTGTTTATTTTTATTTGTTTTTTATGATTGTTAGCATCTAGTTAATAAGAATGCTAAAGTAAATTTATTTAAAAGATTTTGGGAATTTTTGGAAAGATTTAAAATTTGCGATGAAATTAAGTAATGGAAAGAGATGATATAAATTGACTTGGATGTGGATTTTGATAAGGGACTTAGATTAATTTCACTATGTGAACAAAATTAAAATACTGTACTTTGACTTGAACGTCAAGAGAAAATTTTAAGGTTGAAAAAGGGGAATGAATTTTGGGTAGCAGAAAATATAAAATGCTTATAAATTTTACTTTAATAATTAATATGTGGAGATAGTGTGTAGTTTGGTAATGAATATATGTACGTACCCAGTATTTTGCTAAAGGCAATCCAGCATGTATGTAAGGGGATACATATCGGTTGAGGGTCTGGTATGGTATAAGGCAAGTTATAGAATTTTATTGGGAATGTCACAAGGTAAGGTGGTACTGTGGTGAGTGCCTGTCCGATTTTACGGTGTTGGGATCTCGGATAGAGAAGTCCAGTAATATCGTTCAGGTGCAGCCATAGTCGCCGAGCTAGGGGGGTAGTTTACCCATGATGTGTTTAGAAATAAAAGGGGGGTAGTTGGCGCCATATCCTGACTGATCCTCTTAGGGTATAGCAATGAGAGTTTTTCTGTTTCGACAGAAAACCTCTCATGGGGGGTGGGTATTGTAATGGGACCGAATGGGATAGTAGGTTTGATTTTAATTATGAATACGGCGCAGTGTAGTTACCCACACAAGGCCTCAATCTGTAACAACAGACATTCCTGTAGGTGACGCCCATCCGCATGTTGGTTCAGAAAAACTGTCAACAAGTACCATTTGCAGGTACTCTGGAATGTTTCAAGCGCGCGCCTGCTTGTTCGCGCACTTGAATAAGCACAAACTTTTTAGCGAGAGCCCCAGGTCGTCTGTTACTCGGCCAACTACGGTAAACTTGCTCTCAGAAAATTAATTAATTACCAGGTGACGTGGTGCCTTTTGGGCCAATGAGAAAGCAAGTTGATGCAGATGAAGCATGCATGGCCATCTTGGAAATAGAGTTAGCGTCTGTTGTCTGATACAGTGTCACAAACGCACGGTTCAGCATAAAGGCTCGCGAGCCGAAAAATTCTTTTAACCAGTATAAAATGTGATGTAAAACCGGAATTGAAAACTATCAAACAGTACAACATTAACTAAACTCAGTGATATCGGAATTAAAGAAGTATAACATTTTTCGGACAAATGGTGACGAAAATGCGGAGTGCAGCACATGAGCAGCAGTGACGCCGTTAAAGACGTAAATGTATCACATTCAATCAATTATGAAAATTTAAAGTAAAAGAGCTCTTTATTAGGGGGAACATAAAACTTAAATGTGTTTGAATGAGAGAATGGGTAAGATGCTGGGTCGCCTTTGTTACAAATTAAGTAATACATTGTAATATAAGTTAAGTAATTGTCTGTGTTCAATATAATAGAAGAGAATATTAAATTTTGTTTGTACTTGTTAAATGAGGATGCGGCCTCAATGTTGATTGGAATTAAATTCCGAAATTTATTTTTAAATTTATTTCAAAACCTGTTTTTAGAGTACAAAATGTAGAGAAGGACAATATTGTTGATGTGGTAGTTTATCAAGAATGACAGAGTTAAACGAAATAAAATAATGTTTTATATGAAATTATAAATATGTATTTGTTATTTGCATTGACCTGTTTTTCTCTACCGAGTACACTAGACGACACTTTGGTTAATTTGCACAAGAACCTCAAGGTTTAAGTATGTTTCAATTGACGTCCAAATAAAGGTAGGTGACACAATTTAATATTTTAATCATTTAATTCACGAGTAATACTTCAAACAACGCCCGAAACAGGGACGAATTTTCAATATTTTAATTAGTAAATAATTTGAAACGCTTCAAATGGCGCCCATAACAGCGACGTTGTAAATTAAATTTAATAATTTACAACCTAGTCGAAATGTCAGAGAAAAATAAGAGTGCAAATTTAGATGAAAGTGTAGAGGCAAGATCAGCGTCGAATGTTACGCAAGATAGTAGTAGAAATATTTCTTTAAATAAAGTATCTAACCAGTTAGCGTTGATGATGGAAATGATAAACAATAGGTTTGAACAACAAAACAAGATGTTTGAACAACAAAACAAGATTTTTCATAAGAATAATAACAATTTAAGCTCAAGCTTAAAAGAAATTAATACTGAAATCAAATTTGAAATAAATGTAATAAATAATAAACTTATAGACATAAATAACGAAGCTGTAAACATAAGAAACGAAATAAAAATGCGTAATCAAAGTATGAACAATAAATTTTAAAGTATAAGTGAGAATGAATTAAACCAAATAAGTGGGTGTAGTGGTGTCAAAACTAATGATACAGGTGAGTGTAACTAGAACAAATATAATGAAGGTACAAGTACTAAGGTAAGTGACGAATTTAAAACTAGTGGTAATATGATGATATAGTTAAAAATGTGGTGTTAGAAGGTAAAGTAAATAATAATAGTGGCAATGGAGTTTTGATGGAAATACAAAATGATTATGAGAGGGAGTGATAGAAATATTTAAGCTGAACAGAGGTTATAACGAATTAGCAGAGAGGTTAGATATTACGAGAGTTAATAATATTGAATACTTACCTTGCGAAATAGGTAGTACAGCAAATGATGATAAGGTTGCGGATATTGATTACTTACCTTATGAGATAATTAATGTAGTAAGTGAATATGATGATATAATTTACCTGATGTTAAAGGAAAATATTAATGGAGAATTTACTATACCCAATGTTGACAGGAATTTTGAATTGATAGTATCCAATAATATTTGTAGTTACTATATTGATACAATGGAAAAAATAATGATAATGCTTATTATAATTATAATAATAAAAATGTGTCTGTAATTGTAAATGAATGGTGTAGACGTAAAACCAGGTTATTATACGATGACGGGGGGTAAACAATTAATCTTTATGAACGTTTAACTATGTAAGTAGTTTGGTTTTGAACTGAACTGTTTTATAAAATGAGGTGTGATAAACAGAAAAATATGACGAAAAAATTGTAAATAAATTCGTAGTGAGATAAGTTGTGTTTGTGTTGTAATATGTATTTGATGTAAACAATGTGTGTATGTAGTAGGAACCGATTTCAAGAATGATAATAATAATAATATTTTATCAAACTAAACAAATAATGAGAATAATTGTAAAGGTGATTATAAATGAACTATAATTGTTTTAACTTTGTAATTAAAGTAACTTAGTGTTGTAAAAAACTGATTGAGATGAATTAGTGAATTAATTAATGAGGTATACATAGATTTTAATAATGAATTTAAACGATATTTATAAGATTTAAACTTGATAATAAACAGTAAATGAGTAAAAATAAAAATGTGTTTAGTTGTGGAGTCATATGGTTGTTATATAAAGTATCAGAAAGTACATATTGGTATTATGTATTTGTTGTAATGATTGTTGAATTATTGTTGTTGAATATATGTAATTGAATTTTTGTTGAGGGTTAATGGTACAACAAAGGATAAATAATTAAAGGTTGATATAAAAAGAGTTAATAGAATTTGAAGCTACAATAAAGCTGTAAGTTGTGTAAATTTTTTGATAAAACCTGAATTTGAAATGTGATATAATGAATGTTAACAACAAATTAAAACAAATTTTTTTGGGAGAATTTAATGGTGTACTGAACGCTATATAATTGATAATTTATTAGAAATAGGTCAATTGAAAGTAAAGTGTAATGTCTATGATTTTATATGCAAATTTAAAGATGATCTCTTTATTTTGAGGTGATAATGTTAAATGTATAAACTGTTATGTAAAATGAATGTTGATAATAAATTTGAATTTCTGGAGAATCTAATGGTACAATAAATGATAAATAAGTAAAGGTTGATATAAAAAAAAAGAGTTAAAGAAAGTTCAAGTTGTAATGTTTATAATTTTCTATACAAAGTATTTAAAGGTAAATTGTTTAATTAAATGTAGCAAAAATATTCAAGGTTAATGTTTATTATGTTATTGTACAAGATTAATGGGTGATTTTGGGGGGTTGTTAGTTGTCAACAGATGAGAAAATAAATTGTGGAATGTGGTGTTAGTAAAGGCAGAAGGACATAAGTTTAGCTATAAGTTAGGCTATTGCAGTGGCGGCATGTGTCACTGTAGATAACGGTAAGTGTTGATGAGTAACATCAAAGCATGTTACCATCATCGGAGGCCTAAATAGGGCGTAAAATACACTGTACAACCTTATATAACATTATATAATATGTCAATTACTAACGAACGTACAGTGTATAGAAAAGATGAAGTAAAAACATGCTAATGGAAGATGATTTCCCCGCCTTTTCGGGCGATTACTGTTTCACCAGAAGTAATCGTGGTTTGGGACGACAATCAGCTGTGGACAGAAATTGTAAAACTGACCATGGTTCGTTGCCTTGATAATTGGTGTGAATTTGAAATTAATGGGGGGGTGACTCAAGGGGAAATCCCCGGAACTATGGAACAGCGGCTATCACCTTGTTCGCGTGGGAACAAATAAAAGGGTGATAGACCCGTTGTAAGGTTGTGACTATATAATCAGGTATTATATCTGAATTTAAAAAAATGTAAGGCCGAAGCAAGGACAGGATTCCTTCCTAACTTCAGTTATTGTGGAAGCAACTGGGCGCTACAGTCCAGGGGGCCATAGTGTTTGTGTGGAAGGAGGTTACTAAGGGTAGTAACGAATTAAAACCTTAAACTGAAGTATGTGGATGAGCTGATGAGATAACCAAATGATTGTATTTTGAGTTACAAAATATTCTGACAATGGCAGCTGATTAACGTTTTCCAGTAGATAACTTGTTCAGAAGTAGTTGATTTAAATATGTTATGCTCTATATGATAATTTTATAGACGACTTTACTGGTTTTGAAAAGATTAATTCTAAGAGAGAAGGTGTTTATTATGTTTTATTGTGTTGTGCTATGTTAGAGTGTAGGAATTGTAAAGATGTGTTATGCATTTTACATTGTATAACTTTGTGTAGTGTGTCTAGGGTAAAGTCGTTCACCTGACCATGAGACATCAGCTGATGACTGGTGTTAGAGATAGATGTAGTATGTTTCTTATAATTGATTTATAGATTCTTTTGTAATCAATTTAAATTAATGATTGAATAATTATTTTTATTATTTGGAAAAATAGCTTTTTTGGAAATTAAATTTTTTTGAAGAAAAAAAAATGTTTTCTTTGCAGTAAGGAATTCTATTTAAAATTTTAAGATTCACTATAGGTAGAGAAGTTGTCAGCTGATTCATGCTGTTTATCTTGTGTCATATTTTGTAATCAAGTGTAGTTATTTTTGAATGTATGGTAGAAATAAGTTGTTTATTTTTATTTGTTTATTATGATTGTTAGCATCTAGTTAATAAGAATGCTAAAGTAAATTTATTTAAAAGATTTTGGGAATTTTTGGAAAGATTTAAAATTTGCGATGAAATTAAGTAATGGAAAGAGATGATATAAATTGACTTGGATGTGGATTTTGATAAGGGACTTAGATTAATTTCACTATGTGAACAAAATTAAAATACTGTATTTTGACTTGAACGTCAAGAGAAATTTAAGGTTGAAAAAGGGGAATGAATTTTGGGTAGCAGCAAATATAAAATGCTTATAAATTTTACTTTAATAATTAATATGTGGAGATAGTGTGTAGTTTGGTAATGAATATATGTACGCACCCAGTATTTTGCTAAAGGCAATCCAGCATGTATGTAAGGGGATACATATCGGTTGAGGGTCTGGTATGGTATAAGGCAAGTTATAGAATTTTATTGGGAATGTCACAAGGTAAGGTGGTACTGTGGTGAGTGCCTGTCCGATTTTACGGTGTTGGGATCTCGGATAGAGAAATCCAGTAATATCGTTCAGGTGCAGCCATAGTCGCCGAGCTAGGGGGGTAGTTTACCCATGATGTGTTTAGAAATTAAAGAGGGGTTGTTGGCGCCATATCCTTACTGATCTTCTTAGGGTATAGCAATGAGAATTCTTCTGTTTCGGCAGACACCTCTCATTGGGGGGGTATTGTAATGGGACCGAATGGGATAATAGGTTTGATTTTAATTATGAATACGGCGCAGTGTAGTTACCCACACAAGGCCTCAATCTGTAACAACAGACATTCCTGTAAGTGACGCCCATCCGCATGTTGGTTCAGAAAATCTGTCAACAAGTACCATTTGCAGGTACTCTGGAATGTTTCAAGCGCGCGCCTGCTTGTTCGCGCGCTTGAATAAGCACGAACTTTTTAGCGAGAGCCCCAGGTCGTCTGTTACTCGGCCAACTACGGTAAACTTGCTCTCAGAAAATTAATTAATTACCAGGTGACGTGGTGCCTTTTGGGCCAATGAGAAAGCAAGTTGATGCAGATGAAGCACGCCTGGCCATCTTGGAAATAGAGTTAGCGTCTGTTTTCTGACTACATTGACACAACCGCCCGGTTCAGCATAAAGGCTCGTGAGCCGAAAAAATCTTTTAACCAGTATAAAATGTGATTTAAACCCGGAATCGAAAGCTATCAAACAGTACAACATTAACTAAACTCAGTGACATCGGAATTAAAGAAGTATAACATTTTTCGGACAAATGGTGACGAAAATGCGGAGTGCAGCACATGAGCAGCAGTGACGCCGTTAAAAACGTAAATGTATCACATTCAATCAATTATGAAAATTTAAAGTAAAAGAGCTCTTTATTATGGGGAACATAAAACTTAAATGTGTTTGAATGAGAGAATGGGTAAGATGCTGGGTCGCCTTTGTTACAAATTAATTAATACACTGTGATATAAGTTAAGTAATTGTCTGTGTCCAATATAATAGAAGAGAATATTAAATTTTGTTTGTACTTGTTAAATGAGGATGCGGCCTCAATGTTGATTGGAATTAAATTCGGAAATTTATTTTTAACTATATTTCAAAATCTGTTTTCAGAGTACAAAATGTAGAGAAAGACGAAATTGTTGATGTGGTAGTTTAGCAAGAATGACAGAGTTAAACGAAATAAAATAATGTTTTATATGAAATTATAAATATGTATTTGTTATTTGCATTGACCTGTTTTTCTCTGCCGAGTACACTAGACGACACTTTGGTTAATTTGCACAAGAACGTCAAGGTTCAAGTATGTTTCAATTGACGTCCAAATAAAGGTAGGTGACACAATTTAATATTTTAATCATTTAATTCACAAATAATACTTCAAACGACACCCGAAACAGGGACGAATTTTCAATATTTTAATTACTAAATCATTTGAAACGCTTCAAATGGCGCCCATAACAGCGACGTTGTAAATTAAATTTAATAATTTACAACCTAGTCGAAATGTCAGAGAAAAATAAGAGTGCAAATTTAGATGAAAGTGTTGAGGCAAGATCAGTGTCGAATGTTACGCAAGATAGTAGTAGAAATATTTTTTTAAATAAAGTATCTAACCAGTTAGCGTTGATGATGGAAATGATAAACAATAGGTTTGAACAACAAAACAAGATGTTTGAACAACAAAACAAGATTTTTGATAAGAATAATAACAATTTAAGCACAAGCTTGAATGAAATTAAAACTGAAATCAAATTTGAAATAAATGTAAAAAATATTAAACTTATAGACATAAATAACGAAGCTGTAAACATAAGAAACGAAATAAAAATGCGTAATCAAAGTATGAACAATAAATTTAAAAGTATAAGTGAGAATGAATTAAACCAAATAAGTGGGTGTAGTGGTGTCAAAACTAATGATACAGGTGAGTGTAACGAGAACAAAGATAATGAATGTACAAGTACTAAGGTAAGTGACGAATTTAAAACTAGTGGTAATTATGATGATATAGTTAAAAATGTGGTGTTAGAAGGTAAAATAAATAATAATAGTGGCAATGGAGTTTTGATGGAAATACAAAATGATTATGAGAGGGAGTGATAGAAATATTTAAGCTGAACAGAGGTTATAACGAATTAGCAGAGAGGTTAGATATTACGAGAGTTAATAATATTGAATACTTACCTTGCGAAATAGGTAGTACAACAAATGATGATAAGGTTGCGGATATTGATTACTTACCTTATGAGATAACTAATGTAGTAAGTGAATATGATGATATAATTTACCTGATGTTAAAGGAAAATATTAATGGAGAATTTACTATACCCAATGTTGACAGGAATTTTGAATTGATAGTATGCAATAATATTTGTAGTTACTATATTGATACAATGGAAAAAAGTAATGATAATGCTTATTATAATTATAATAATAAAAATGTGTCTGTAATTGTAAATGAATGGTGTAGACGTAAAACCAGGTTATTATACGATGACGGGGGGTATACAATTAATCTTTATGAACGTTTAACTATGGAAGTAGTTTGGTTTTGAACTGGACTGTTTTATAAAATGAGGTGTGATAAACAGAAAAATATGACGAAAAAATTGTAAATAAATTCGTAGTGAGATAAGTTGTGTTTGTGTTGTAATATGTATTTGATGTAAACAATGTGTGTATGTAGTAGGAACCGATTTCAAGAATGATAATAATAATAATATTTTATCAAACTAAACAAATAATGAGAATAATTATAAAGGTGATTATAAATGAACTATAATTGTTTTGACTTTGTAATTAAAGTAACTTGGTGTTGTAAAAAACTGATTGAGATGAATTAGTTAATTAATTAATGAGGTATACATAGATTTTAATAATGAATTTAAACGATATTTATAAGATTCAAACTGATAATAAACAGTAAATGAGTAAAAATAAAAATGTGTTTAGTTATGGAGTCATATGGTTGTTATATAAAGTATCAGAAAGTACATATGGGTATTATGTATTTGTTGTAATGATTGTTGAATTATTGTTGTTGAATATATGTAATTGAATTTTTGTTGAGGGTTAATGGTACAACAAGGATAAATAATTAAAGGTTGATATAAAAAGATTTAATAGAATTTGAAGCTACAATAAAGCTGTAAGTTGTGTAAATTTTTTGATAAAACCTGAATTCGAAATGTGATATAATGAATGTTAACAACAAATTAAAAAAAAATTTTTTTGGGAGAATTTAATGGTGTACTGAACGCTATATAATTGATAATTTATTAGAAATAGGTCAATTGAAAGTAAAGTGTAATGTCTATGATTTTATATGCAAATTTAAAGATGAACTGTTTATTTTGAGGTGATAATGTTAAATGTATAAACTGTTATGTAAAATGAATGTTTATAATAAATTTGAATTTCTGGAGAAACTAATGGTACAATAAATGATAAATAAGTAAAGGTTGATATAAAAAAAAAGAGTTAAAGAAAGTTCAAGTTGTAATGTTTATAATTTTCTATACAAACTATTTAAAGGTAAATTGTTTAATTAAATGTAGCAAAAATATTCAAGGTTAATGTTTATTATGTTATTGTACAAGATTAATGGGTGATTTTGGGGGGTTGTTAGTTGTCAACAGATGAGAAAATAAATTGTGGAATGTGGTGTTAGTAAAGGCAGAAGGACATAAGTTTAGCTATAAGTTAGGCTATTGCAGTGGCGGCATGTGTCACTGTAGATAACGGTAAGTGTTGATGAGTAACATCAAAGCATGTTACCGTCATCGGAGGCCTAAATAGGGCGTAAAATACACTGTACAACCTTATATAACATTATATAATATGTCAATTACTAACGAACGTACAGTGTATAGAAATGATGAAGTAAAAACATGCTAATGGAAGATGATTTCCCCGCCTTTTCGGGCGATTACTGTTTCACCAGAAGTAATCGTGGTTTGGGACGACAATCAGCTGTGGACAGAAATTGTAAAACTGACCATGGTTCGTTGCCTTGATAATTGGTGTGAATTTGAAAGTAATGGGGGGGTGACTCAAGGGGAAATCCCCGGAACTATGGAACAGCGGCTATCACCTTGTTCGCGTGGGAACAAATAAAAGGGTGATAGACCCGTTGTAAGGTTGTGACTATATAATCAGGTATTATATTTGAATTTCAAAAAATGTAAGGCCGAAGCAAGGACAGGATTCCTTCCTAACTTCAGTTATTGTGGAAGCAACTGGGCGCTACAGTCCAGGGGGCCATAGTGTTTGTGTGGAAGGAGGTTACTAAGGGTAGTAACGAATTAAAACCTTAAACTGAAGTATGTGGATGAGCTGATGAGATAACCAAATGATTGTATTTTGAGTTACGAAATATTCTGACAATGGCAGCTGATTAACGTTTTCCAGTAGATAACTTGTTCAGAAGTAGTTGATTTAAATATGTTATGCTCTATATGGTAATTTTATAGACGACTTTACTGGTTTTGAAAAGATTAATTCTAAGAGAGAAGGTGTTTATTATGTTTTATTGTGTTGTGCTATGTTAGAGTGTAGGAATTATAAAGATGTGTTATGCATTTTACATTGTATAACTTTGTGTAGTGTGTCTAGGGTAAGGTCGTTCACCTGACCATGAGACATCAGCTGATGACTGGTGTTAGAGATAGATGTAGTATGTTTCTTATAATTGATTTATAGATTCTTTTGTAATCAATTTAATTTAATGATTGAATAATTATTTTTATTATTTGGCAAAATAGCTTTTTTGGAAATTAAATTTTTTTGAAGAAAAAAAAATGTTTTCTTTGCAGTAAGGAATTCTTTTTAAAATTTTAAGATTCACTATAGGTAGAGAAGTTGTCAGCTGATTCATGATGTTTATCTTGTGTCATCTTTTGTAATCAAGTGTAGTTATTTTTGAATTTATGGTAGAAATAAGTTGTTTATTTTTATTTGTTTATTATGATTGTTAGCATCTAGTTAATAAGAATGCTAAAGTAAATTTATTTAAAAGATTTTGGGAATTTTTGGAAAGATTTAAAATTTGCGATGAAATTAAGTAATGGAATGAGATGATATAAATTGACTTGGATGTGGATTTTGATAAGGGACTTAGATTAATTTCACTATGTGAACAAAATTAAAATACTGTACTTTGACTTGAACGTCAAGAGAA
This sequence comes from Magicicada septendecula, assembly GCA_034769895.1. Classification (NCBI taxonomy): domain Eukaryota; kingdom Metazoa; phylum Arthropoda; class Insecta; order Hemiptera; family Cicadidae; genus Magicicada; species Magicicada septendecula. Next base: position 728,305,185 of record CM068368.1, on the reverse strand, counting down.
ATTTAAGGTTGAAAAAGGGGAATGAATTTTGGGTAGCAGCAAATATAAAATGCTTATAAATTTTACTTTAATAATTAATATGTGGAGATAGTGTGTAGTTTGGTAATGAATATATGTACGCACCCAGTATTTTGCTAAAGGCAATCCAGCATGTATGTAAGGGGATACATATCGGTTGAGGGTCTGGTATGGTATAAGGCAAGTTATAGAATTTTATTGGGAATGTCACAAGGTAAGGTGGTACTGTGGTGAGTGCCTGTCCGATTTTACGGTGTTGGGATCTCGGATAGAGAAGTCCAGTAATATCGTTCAGGTGCAGCCATAGTCGCCGAGCTCGGGGGGTAGTTTACCCATGATGTGTTTAGAAATTAAAGGGGGGTTGTTGGCGCCATATCCTTACTGATCTTCTTAGGGTATAGCAATGAGAATTTTTCTGTTTCGGCAGACACCTCTCATTGGGTGGGTATTGTAATGGGACCGAATGGGATAATAGGTTTGATTTTAATTATGAATACGGCGCAGTGTAGTTACCCACACAAGGCCTCAATCTGTAACAACAGACATTCCTGTAAGTGACGCTCATCCGCATGTTGGTTCAGAAAATCTGTCAACAAGTACCATTTGCAGGTACTCTGGAATGTTTCAAGCGCGCGCCTGCTTGTTCGCGCGCTTGAATAAGCACGAACTTTTTAGCGAGAGCCCCAGGTCGTCTGTTACTCGGCCAACTACGGTAAACTTGCTCTCAGAAAATTAATTAATTACCAGGTGACGTGGTGCCTTTTGGGCCAATGAGAAAGCAAGTTGATGCAGATGAAGCACGCCTGGCCATCTTGGAAATAGAGTTAGCGTCTGTTTTCTGACTACATTGACACAACCGCCCGGTTCAGCATAAAGGCTCGTGAGCCGAAAAAATCTTTTAACCAGTATAAAATGTGATTTAAACCCGGAATCGAAAGCTATCAAACAGTACAACATTAACTAAACTCAGTGACATCGGAATTAAAGAAGTATAACATTTTTCGGACAAATGGTGTCGAAAATGCGGAGTGCAGCACATGAGCAGCAGTGACGCCGTTAAAAACGTAAATGTATCACATTCAATCAATTATGAAAATTTAAAGTAAAAGAGCTCTTTATTATGGGGAACATAAAACTTAAATGTGTTTGAATGAGAGAATTGGTAAGATGCTGGGTCGCCTTTGTTACAAATTAATTAATACACTGTAATATAAGTTAAGTAATTGTCTGTGTCCAATATAACAGAAGAGAATATTAAATTTTGTTTGTACTTGTTAAATGAGGATGCGGCCTCAATGTTGATTGGAATTAAATTCGGAAATTTATTTTTAACTATATTTCAAAATCTGTTTTCAGAGTACAAAATGTAGAGAAAGACGAAATTGTTGATGTGGTAGTTTAGCAAGAATGACAGAGTTAAACGAAATAAAATAATGTTTTATATGAAATTATAAATATGTATTTGTTATTTGCATTGACCTGTTTTTCTCTGCCGAGTACACTAGACGACACTTTGGTTAATTTGCACAAGAACGTCAAGGTTCAAGTATGTTTCAATTGACGTCCAAATAAAGGTAGGTGACACAATTTAATATTTTAATCATTTAATTCACAAATAATACTTCAAACGACACCCGAAACAGGGAAGAAATTTTCAATATTTTAATTACTAAATCATTTGAAACGCATAACAGCGACGTTGTAAATTAAATTTAATAATTTACAACCTAGTCGAAATGTCAGAGAAAAATAAGAGTGCAAATTTAGATGAAAGTGTAGAGGCAAGATCAGTGTCGAATGTTACGCAAGATAGTAGTAGAAATATTTTTTTAAATAAAGTATCTAACCAGTTAGCGTTGATGATGGAAATGATAAACAATAGGTTTGAACAACAAAACAAGATGTTTGAACAACAAACCAAGATTTTTGATAAGAATAATAACAATTTAAGCACAAGCTTGAATGAAATTAAAACTGAAATCAAATTTGAAATAAATGTAAAAAATAATAAACTTATAGACATAAATAACGAAGCTGTAAACATAAGAAACGAAATAAAAATGCGTAATCAAAGTATGAACAATAAATTTAAAAGTATAAGTGAGAATGAATTAAACCAAATAAGTGGGTGTAGTGGTGTCAAAACTAATGATACAGGTGAGTGTAACGAGAACAAAGATAATGAATGTACAAGTACTAAGGTAAGTGACGAATTTAAAACTAGTGGTAATTATGATGATATAGTTAAAAATGTGGTGTTAGAAGGTAAAATAAATAATAATAGTGGCAATGGAGTTTTGATGGAAATACAAAATGATTATGAGAGGGAGTGATAGAAATATTTAAGCTGAACAGAGGTTATAACGAATTAGCAGAGAGGTTAGATATTACGAGAGTTAATAATATTGAATACTTACCTTGCGAAATAGGTAGTACAGCAAATGATGATAAGGTTGCGGATATTGATTACTTACCTTATGAGATAACTAATGTAGTAAGTGAATATGATGATATAATTTACCTGATGTTAAAGGAAAATATTAATGGAGAATTTACTATACCCAATGTTGACAGGAATTTTGAATTGATAGTATGCAATAATATTTGTAGTTACTATATTGATACAATGGAAAAAAGTAATGATAATGCTTATTATAATTATAATAATAAAAATGTGTCTGTAATTGTAAATGAATGGTGTAGACGTAAAACCAGGTTATTATACGATGACAGGGGGTATACAATTAATCTTTATGAACGTTTAACTATGGAAGTAGTTTGGTTTTGAACTGGACTGTTTTATAAAATGAGGTGTGATAAACAGAAAAATATGACGAAAAAATTGTAAATAAATTCGTAGTGAGATAAGTTGTGTTTGTGTTGTAATATGTATTTGATGTAAACAATGTGTGTATGTAGTAGGAACCGATTTCAAGAATGATAATAATAATAATATTTTATCAAACTAAACAAATAATGAGAATAATTATAAAGGTGATTATAAATGAACTATAATTGTTTTGACTTTGTAATTAAAGTAACTTGGTGTTGTAAAAAACTGATTGAGATGAATTAGTTAATTAATTAATGAGGTATACATAGATTTTAATAATGAATTTAAACGATATTTATAAGATTTAAACTTGATAATAAACAGTAAATGAGTAAAAATAAAAATGTGTTTAGTTGTGGAGTCATATGGTTGTTATATAAAGTATCAGAAAGTACATATGGGTATTATGTATTTGTTGTAATGATTGTTGAATTATTGTTGTTGAATATATGTAATTGAATTTTTGTTGAGGGTTAATGGTACAACAAAGGATAAATAATTAAAGGTTGATATAAAAAGATTTAATAGAATTTGGAGCTACAATAAAGCTGTAAGTTGTGTAAATTTTTTGATAAAACCTGAATTCGAAATGTGATATAATGAATGTTAACAACAATTTAAAAAAAAATTATTTTGGGAGAATTTAATGGTGTACTGAACGCTATATAATTGATAATTTATTAGAAATAGGTCAATTGAAAGTAAAGTGTAATGTCTATGATTTTATATGCAAATTTAAAGATGATCTGTTTATTTTGAGGTGATAATGTTAAATGTATAAACTGTTATGTAAAATGAATTTTGATAATAAATTTGAATTTCTGGAGAAACTAATGGTACAATAAATGATAAATAAGTAAAGGTTGATATAAAAAAAAAAGAGTTAAAGAAAGTTCAAGTTGTAATGTATATAATTTTCTATACAAAGTATTTAAAGGTAAATTGTTTAATTAAATGTAGCAAAAATATTCAAGGTTAATGTTTATTATGTTATTGTACAAGATTAATGGGTGATTTTGGGGGGTTGTTAGTTGTCAACAGATGAGAAAATAAATTGTGGAATGTGGTGTTAGTAAAGGCAGAAGGACATAAGTTTAGCTATAAGTTAGGCTATTGCAGTGGCGGCATGTGTCACTGTAGATAACGGTAAGTGTTGATGAGTAACATCAAAGCATGTTACCATCATCGGAGGCCTAAATAGGGCGTAAAATACACTGTACAACCTTATATAACATTATATAATATGTCAATTACTAACGAACGTACAGTGTATAGAAATGATGAAGTAAAAACATGCTAATGGAAGATGATTTCCCCGCCTTTTCGGGCGATTACTGTTTCACCAGAAGTAATCGTGGTTTGGGACGACAATCAGCTGTGGACAGAAATTGTAAAACTGACCATGGTTCGTTGCCTTGATAATTGGTGTGAATTTGAAATTAATGGGGGGGTGACTCAAGGGGAAATCCCCGGAACTATGGAACAGCGGCTATCACCTTGTTCGCGTGGGAACAAATAAAAGGGTGATAGACCCGTTGTAAGGTTGTGACTATATAATCAGGTATTATATCTGAATTTTAAAAAATGTAAGGCCGAAGCAAGGACAGGATTCCTTCCTAACTTCAGTTATTGTGGAAGCAACTGGGCGCTACAGTCCAGGGGGCCATAGTGTTTGTGTGGAAGGAGGTTACTAAGGGTAGTAACGAATTAAAACCTTAAACTGAAGTATGTGGATGAGCTGATGAGATAACCAAATGATTGTATTTTGAGTTACGAAATATTCTGACAATGGCAGCTGATTAACGTTTTCCAGTAGATAACTTGTTCAGAAGTAGTTGATTTAAATATGTTATGCTCTATATGATAATTTTATAGACGACTTTACTGGTTTTGAAAAGATTAATTCTAAGAGAGAAGGTGTTTATTATGTTTTATTGTGTTGTGCTATGTTAGAGTGTAGGAATTATAAAGATGTGTTATGCATTTTACATTGTATAACTTTGTGTAGTGTGTCTAGGGTAAGGTCGTTCACCTGACCATGAGACATCAGCTGATGACTGGTGTTAGAGATAGATGTAGTATGTTTCTTATAATTGATTTATAGATTCTTTTGTAATCAATTTAATTTAATGATTGAATAATTATTTTTATTATTTGGCAAAATAGCTTTTTTTGAAATTAAATTTTTTTGAAGAAAAAAAATGTTTTCTTTGCAGTAAGGAATTCTATTTAAAATTTTAAGATTCACTATAGGTAGAGAAGTTGGCAGCTGATTCATGATGTTTATCTTGTGTCATCTTTTGTAATCAAGTGTAGTTATTTTTGAATGTATGGTAGAAATAAGTTGTTTATTTTTATTTGTTTATTATGATTGTTAGCATCTAGTTAATAAGAATGCTAAAGTAAATTTATTTAAAAGATTTTGGAAATTTTTGGAAAGATTTAAAATTTGCGATGAAATTAAGTAATGGAAAGAGAGGATATAAATTGACTTGGATGTGGATTTTGATAAGGGACTTAGATTAATTTCACTATGTGAACAAAATTAAAATACTGTACTTTGACTTGAACGTCAAGAGAAATTTAAGGTTGAAAAAGGGGAATGAATTTTGGGTAGCAGCAAATATAAAATGCTTATAAATTTTACTTTAATAATTAATATGTGGAGATAGTGTGTAGTTTGGTAATGAATATATGTACGCACCCAGTATTTTGCTAAAGGCAATCCAGCATGTATGTAAGGGGATACATATCGGTTGAGGGTCTGGTATGGTATAAGGCAAGTTATAGAATTTTATTGGGAATGTCACAAGGTAAGGTGGTACTGTGGTGAGTGCCTGTCCGATTTTACGGTGTTGGGATCTCGGATAGAGAAGTCCAGAAATATCGTTCAGGTGCAGCCATAGTCGCCGAGCTAGGGGGGTAGTTTACCCATGATGTGTTTAGAAATTAAAGGGGGGTTGTTGGCGCCATATCATGACTGATCCTCTTAGGGTATAGCAATGAGAGTTTTTCTGTTTCGACAGAAAACCTCTCATGGGGGGGGGTATTGTAACGGGACCGAATGGGATAGTAGGTTTGATTTTAATTATGAATACGGCGCAGTGTAGTTACCCACACAAGGCCTCAATCTGTAACAACAGACATTCCTGTAGGTGACGCCCATCCGTATGTTGGTTCAGAAAATCTGTCAACAAGTACCATTTGCATGTACTCTGGAATGTTTCAAGCGCGCGCCTGCTTGTTCGCGCGCTTGAATAAGCACGAACTTTTTAGCGAGAGCCCCAGGTCGTCTGTTACTCGGCCAACTACGGTAAATTTGCTCTCAGAAAATTAATTAATTACCAGGTGACGTGGTGCCTTTTGGGCCAATGAGAAAGCAAGTTGATACAGATGAAGCACGCCTGGCCATCTTGGAAATAGAGTTAGCGTCTGTTTTCTGACTACATTGACACAACCGCGCGGTTCAGCATAAAGGCTCGCGAGCCGAAAAATTCTTTTAACCAGTATAAAATGTGATGTAAAACCGGAATTGAAAACTATCAAACAGTACAACATTAACTAAACTCAGTGATATCGGAATTAAAGAAGTATAACATTTTTCGGACAAATGGTGACGAAAATGCGGAGTGCAGCACATGAGCAGCAGTGACGCCGTTAAAAACGTAAATGTATCACATTCAATCAATTATGAAAATTTAAAGTAAAAGAACTCTTTATTATGGGGAACATAAAACTTAAATGTGTTTGAATGAGAGAATGGGTAAGATGCTGGGTCGCCTTTGTTACAAATTAACTAATACATTGTAATATAAGTTAAGTAATTGTCTGTGTTCAATATAATAGAAGAGAATATTAAATTTTGTTTGTACTTGTTAAATGAGGATGCGGCCTCAATGTTGATTGGAATTAAATTCCGAAATTTATTTTTAACTATATTTCAAAACCTGTTTTTAGAGTACAAAATGTAGAGAAGGACAACATTGTTGATGTGGTAGTTTATCAAGAATGACAGAGTTAAACGAAATAAAATAATGTTTTATATGAAATCATAAATATGTATTTGTTATTTGCATTGACCTGTTTTTCTCTACCGAGTACACTAGACGACACTTTGGTTAATTTTCACAAGAACGTCAAGGTTTAAGTATGTTTCAATTGACGTCCAAATAAAGGTAGGTGACACAATTTAATATTTTAATCATTTAATTCACGAGTAATACTTCAAACAACGCCCGAAACAGGGACGAATTTTCAATATTTTAATTATTAAATCATTTGAAACTCTTCAAATGGCGCCCATAACAGCGACGTTGTAAATTAAATTTAATAATTTACAACCTAGTCGAAATGTCAGAGAAAAATAAGAGTGCAAATTTAGATGAAAGTGTAGAGGCAAGATCACCGTCGAATGTTACGCAAGATAGTCAATCTTGCATTATAGTGTATAGAACAGATCTGTCGACATTTTTTTCTGTGGTGGGAAATTCAAACTATATGAGCAACGCATTCGCCAGAATCTGAGATTCGAGAGAGTATGTTTGTCGTGCATGCTTTATTTTTTTATTTTTTAATGAAGCTGATTTGCATATCAGGGGTGGGTGGTGGGTCAATTCTCCCTTTGAATGTAAATAAATATCTCTCTCCCTCCCTCTCTCTCTCTACACCAATCTCAGTCTTCTGATGTGTGGTAAAGTGTTACGCAATTGTAATGTTACAAATATGAAAAATATATATATTTAAACTAGTATTTACAAAATATGTATAAATGGTACGTCTATCTATCAAGTGAAAATGGATATTTGACTGCCAGAATCTGAGACTCGAGAGAGTATGTTTGTCGTGCATGCTTTATTTTTTAATGAAGCTGATTTACATATCAGGAGTGGGTGGTGGGTCAATTCTCTCTTGAATGTAAATAACTATCTCTCTCCCTCCCTCTCTCTCTCTCTTTATGTTCTCGGTTTTACATAACCGTCAGTAAGTCGTGCTACTTATGGATTATTGTAATTAGCGATACTAAAATGTAATCACCAGGAAATATATTTATCGCCTACCTCATTGCGTTCTACTTCTAATTTTGACACATGACAGTCATTGACTGCTATTTAGAAATTAATCAGATGACTCCTCAAAAATCTGTTGTACAACATCTCTCGCTCTCTCTCTCTCTTGCTCGCAGACGTCGGAAGAAATTCCTACTTTATAATGTAATTACCTCTGTGTGTGTGTGTGTGTGTGTGTGTGTGCTGTTACAGATGACAAATCCATACGTTAACAGCTTCACAGTAAATGTTAGCCTATTGTGTGTGTGTGTGTCTGTGTGTGTTTCCTATGTAAATTGTTTGTACATCAATGAATAATATAATCATGATAGTTTTAATGTAATGTGTATTGTGTATTGCTACTGCTGCTGCAAACGTCGGTAGAAATTCCTACATACAAATATTTGACAGCACCAATAAAGTATGATTTGAATCTTTCGATGTTGCATTTCACATAATTTAATGTACTTTACAAATAATTGCTTACATGTTCAGAGGTTTATAATGAAATAAATTAAAATAAACCATAATTTGTTTAAATGATTAAATATATATATTTACACCACTGTATACAAACTTAAAATATAGTTTACAAACTGTTGTAATACAATTATTCAAAAATACAATTTACATTGATTAAATATATATATCACAAACAAACATTGTTATATAAAATAAATACAATATTAATAATATTGTTTTAAATGATTAAATATATATTTACAACACTGTACACAAACTTAAATATAGTTTACAAACCGCTGTAATACAATTATTCAAAAATACATTTTACATTGATTAAATATATATATCACAAACAAACATTGTTATATATAAAATAAATACAATATTAATAATAATATTGTTTAAATGATTAAATATATATTTACAGCACTGTACACAAACTTAAAATATAGTTTACAAACCGTTATAATACAATTATTCAAAATACATTTTACATTGATTAAATATATATATCACAAACAAACATTGTTATATAAAATAAATACAATATTAATAATAATAATTTTGACATTGTAAGATTTTTAAATAATAATTTCACGGCTGTAGATACAGTTCACAAGGAAGTTTATCTGTAACATAACAATACAGTCGATATTAGAATCACGGATACGATAAATATTCAATTATCACATGCACACACACACAGTCAGTGGAAAGAATCAAATGCGTTAAGTAAGTAAACTTTTTCAAGTATATGTCATTTTTCATAAGTTAATGTACTTTCAAATAATTTCTAATCAAACCAAATATTATTCACTGGAACTTTGTAAATACTGCTTAGAATCAATGATACATTTATCACATAAAGTTAATGTACTTTCAAATAATTTCTAATCGAACCGAATATTATTCAACGAAACTAAATAGAATCAATGATACATTTATCATGTACATACAAATTCAATTATTAAAGTGTTAAGTACAGAGCGTTGAAATTACACACACACACACACACACACACACACACACACACACACACACATCAATAAATTGTTTGTTAACACGATTGCTACTTACGACACAATCTCCACCTGTATTGTTTGATTCCTCGTCCCTCGATACACTAAATGTAGTTCTTTGGGTTTGATATGCCTGAAAACGTTTTTTTCTCAAAACCCTTCACAAACGCATAGTTATATATACGTGTATGTGATGTTAACAAGATTGTCGTACGGTGTCTCTCCTTCGCTCCATCTAAGTCTATGATAATTTGACGTTAACCAGTGGTTTGTCCTAACGTATTTTGGATTCGTAACGGATGTGGCAGACGGAGTCAAAATCCAATGTCTACCAGCAAATCTCAGAACGTCCATGATTGACAGTTCCTTCACAATATATTTTCCGTTGTCGTCGAAAAAGCACTGGAAGTCAATTATAACTGCAGTGTTATCCATAATAATACTGTAACACAAAGAAACCACACATTACAAACTCTATATATACATTATGTTTAAACACACAAATATCGTTGCGATATTAATATGTGAACTTACGTTTACAGACGTCTGGACTGAAGCACCGAGAGACGTCAACTGACGAAAGAAACAAGTGTTGAGGGGGTTACTATACATGGAGACGAAATTTTAGTAGGTGGGGAGGTGTCGTCGTCGTCGTTCTCCATGTTGATGCGTTGTCGTATTCGATAATGACCGTATGCAAGCGTATCATGACCATTGTCTAATATATAGCGCTTATCATCATACGGTGACAACGCTTGCTTATTTACACGTATCGTGTACAGCGTATGATGATCGCTACGTAAACAAAGCGCACTGGTAGAAAACTGACAATGATCAGTGAGACACTTGCGATACATATCGTGTCGCAGACTCCTCTTAATCGCAACTCGAGGCACACCTTTACATACACGTTTTTGACACTCTTTGGTAGGATCTTCGTGGGCCACAAGGAACGAATAACATTTCGCTCGGAGACCCACGAATTCTCTAATAGGACGACCACACGTTTCATCCTTGAACAGTCCGACAACCTTTTTGTTCTTAAGGCTATAACAAGGATGAGACGTAGGGTAATCCGATGTGTCAAAAACGTGTAGGTCCTTCTTCATGTCTGCATACAAGTCTGATGTTTGAATGCTATACATCAGACTGTCTGTATCTGTCATTAACAATTTAACGTTGCGGCCGTACTTGGCGACAGCATAACGATAATGAAAGTCGTACATTATCGTTTTGCTAACGTCAAGCACCGTGAAGCCGACATACACGGGACGGGAAAGAACAATGGATTTTTTACGGAGTGAGAGCCCCACCAGATCGTTCGTATAACGAATCATACGTTTTAGCCTAGGTGTGGAAACTAGTTTTTGAAGCCGTCGTTCATTCGAGACTAGTTCAAAGTCTATATGTTTCCGTACGTTCTCCAGCGACTTACCGTATACGGCGTTGTTCATCAGTTTGAAAAGGTCTTTTTCAAAGCTGTTGATGGCTGCTTGCCTCTTGCGGGTGTTGAAATCGATAAACGGTTTCAACCAAGCGCTTTGCTTAAAACACAACACCCTATGAGTCGCTTTCAGCTCTAAGCCAAGACTTAAATACAATTTCAAATTTCGATAATGGAGAACGTAATTTTGTTTGTCCTCCAAAGTTGTTAACAACTTCTCTACGGATGACCCTGATTCGTTATACGATGATCTGTATATACTCTCGTGTAAACGTTTGGAAAAGGGAGAAAGGATATCGGGTGTTATGCGCTGGCGCACAGGTGCAAGCGGGTAGTCGGAATGCAGGTCGTGTAAGGTATCAGGATAGTGTAGGTCGACTTCGAGGATGTACCCGATGTCGGAATCATCACTCACATTACGTACGTCCAAGGACTCGATTTCGTTACGATCGAGCCATCGGAAGTCTGCGTAAGGGAGTGGTTGCGACATGGCTGCACCGTATAAATTATTACAGTCTGTATACAGAATGAAGGAGGTCGGTTTCGATACATCGTACTGATCTGGAATCAAAGGATTGTTAGCGACTGCATGACGGTTGGATATCATCGCGCAGCTTCCGCGAATCCCAGACTCGACGAACAGATGTAGATTTATCTGTGTTAACAGCTCTAATTCGACCCCTGTCATTTTTAGCATCGCGTTCCAAGCGAGTCCGGGAAGCTAGTAAAAATGACACGGGTCCAAAGAGTAATCGCGTAAGGCCATGTCTCGGAAACTTTCAAAGACATCGGCCAGCAGCATTACGTCTGTCAACAAATACAAATCGTGGTAATCTCCAAACGTACGCAGATTGAATGCACTCCACACGTTTTGTGCGTGCTCGTAATCTGCGTTCGAAATAGTCGATTCCAACAACCGGTTATCAAAGTGTTCACGAGCGGGTAGACTTGTTTCGTTGAACCGATCAATGCTGTCAGCGTACTCGTAAGGGTATACCCCCTTGCGTACGAGCAGATTGGTCTGTTCGTCAAAACCTCGTCTAAGCATTTCCTCTCTGAGCAAAGGAAATTGGCTCCCGGACGTGGCCAGATTGGTAACGAGTGTGTCCAGAGAGCGATTAAGAAATTGAAAAGAGTCTACGAAACGCAAGGAACCCAGGGAGAGCGACACGTAACGCTCACTGGATGTTGCAATGCAGGATACGTGTTGGTCCTTATATTTTCCTAAACCCTGCATTAAATGGTGACAGTCGTAGCCACGAAGGTTGTGAAAGAAGACGGGGATATGACGAGGCATCCTGTAGCTTAGATTACAGCTATTGTGGGCTGCTCCCAAGAATTTCCCCGTAAGATGACAATGATTGCGTACCTTGTCATCGTCTGTCAAAGGGCGCTCACACAAATGACAAACGGTGGCGTTAGTGAACGCAACATTGTCATCATCGGACATAATTATTTGTACGTTATGTACCGTACAAATGTATCTACCTTCATCATATCCTCGGCGTCTTTCATCAACCACGAGAAGAAAGTGTCTACGACGTTTTCACCTCGATAAACTTTAGCCTCTCTCCAGAGTCTGCGTGTATGATCGACGATAGCATAGGAGAAACCTGACGTAATATGCATCGCTTCTTATGATGTGGACGATACAGGAGGAGAAGTTATTTTCTGACGGGCACCGTTGCTATCAACTGAGTAGAATTTACCTAACTCGTGCACTGTCTTCGGGACGTTGTTACCAGGTGAACACGATTGAAGCGGAGTGATGAGGGACTCGAAGTCGGCGTAGACGGTAAAGGGTACTTTAAGACAGTGCGCGTAATTTTTAAATGACATAAACTTCTCCTCCTCTGTGGGCATTTTGGTTTTCTGTTCACCATAAGGTGTACAGTAGGGGAGATGATCGGACAGACCATGTTCTGTGGAGAAACGATGCAGGCAGTAGTCGCAGTAAAATGATTTTTCTTTGTGTTTTGTAAGGGATGATAATAATCTACTCATGTTACTGATAAGACAGTAATGTTTTCGGCTATTTGTATCGGACAGAAGTAAAAGATTAACGTGATGTAATCTGTCCTTATTGGGGGTAATTCTTAACGGATAAACCTCATTTTTTGATTCGTTTCTGATATTGTCTTCTATATCATAGCCGAAAACGTTTATAGAAATGTTGGGATTCTGTGCTTCAAATTTAGAAAGTGAGTTTATAGAAACAGGGTACTCGATACCGGACATATTTAAGGTGTTTTTGAAGGGAGCGTATTTTGAAGCACGTTCTTTATCTCTTACTTGAGGGTGTATGTGAGCTAGTACGGACCATAGAAAACATTTCATCTTGGGGGTTCTTGATGTTGACTACTGCCTTGGTGAGTGCAAGTTTTCACGGGGTTGGAAAGTAGGAGGACGCTGCTAGAGGCCGGTACCGTCCAACAACCAGTTCCAGCTTCAGTACAGCATCCACCGACCATCCGCTCCCGTCACGGGTAAAATTGGATATGCTATTCATGATTTTATCGTAGGATTCATCGAGTAGACAGTTCAACTCGTCGTTGTCGTCCGTGAGCAACGTACGACAACGTCCGTGGAAGACGGCGTCTTTGGTTACCTCTTTTTCTTCGCCGCTGTCACCATCTAACACAGTTTTAAGTTTTAGTGAAACGTATCCTGCACGCAATATGCCATTTGATACTGCGTAAACGTGCTTGTTCTGCCAGAATATCCTTGCACAATAAAGGTCGCACCTCAGTCATTATCGGTAATATATCTTGATCTTCTTCTTCTGTGTACACAGGCAGGTAATTAAAAGTTGTGAGGCATCCTCTAATACTACTGTTTCGCACAATATAAAATCGTGTCATATCTGAAACAATAGAAAAACATGTATTAGCTAATAGGAATGATGAATAACACACATACACACATTCATGTTTGTGGTAAATAGATAGTACACGTTAGTAATACGTTAGTTTATTGCAAACTGTGAAGATGGCAGCTACTCCTGATTTTAGCATTGAAAGTGAAAGAAGAAAATCGTTCAAGTATTGGGAAGTGACGTTTGTCAGCCCCAACGAGTTAGCGTTTGCTGGGTTTTACTACTATCCGCTAAATTATGATGTTTGTGGACATAGTATGTCATTCATAGACGATGGAGTTAAATGCTTTTGTTGCGGAATTGAATTAGGTCATTGGAGAGAAGGTGACATACCTATGATGGAACATGAAAAATTTTCTCCGTCATGTCAATTTCTAAACGATGTCAAGAGACAATACATTGGGGAAGAAGGCGACAAACCTATGTCAGAACATAAAACATTTTCTCTGTCATATCAATTTCTAAACAACATCAAGAGAGACTATCTTGTACATGTTAGACTGAGTTGAATCATATGTTAATTCATATCAAGCAAGTTTTGTTTGCTACATAATTATAGAGAGAGACAATTGGTATTTAAAAAAATTTTTACCTTGTTGAGGATGTCCCTGTTCCTGCTGATGTTCTGGATTCTGTTGAAGGTCAGACATGGTGATATTCAGACGTGAGAGTGAATACTGAAAAACAAAGAAACTGTTATAACGCTGGTATTATGTTAGTGTATATTAAACGCTTTATATCTCACAAAGTAAATTAGAATATCAATTTGTAACATACAATTTGTAGCACAGTAGTGTTCAGCAACACGAACGAGTGTAAGTAAGACGCCGTTGTGAAGTTCACCGGTTATATATTGTGATGGCAGCGGTATGCGAACATCTGCTCTCCGGTACCAGCGGTGGACACAGCGAGCCAATCCGGTATCAGCAGCCACCGAGACGTAACCAACTTCATGTTCGGATCTAGCCAATCAGCGATGCCAGTTACTTAATAAAACCTGAGCCGGCAGAAAATTTTGAACACTTCATCGCTACGCCATCGAACGCACTTCATCTCCTCTCCTCTCTCGAACGACCTCGAGGCGGTGTCAGCCGGAAGGAACGGCGTTCTTGCGTCTTCACCCTCCAGTTCCGCGTCAGCGATGGATTTCGCTGGGTCGGCAGCTGACTCTACAACCAGTGTCGGAAGAAGAGGAGGACTGCAGTACGCCGTGAACAGCGGGCGCAGCCGCCGAACATCTCAGCGCGGCACTACCAACATCGCCGTTCTCACAACTCGGTCCTTTTTAGGACCACCAAAAACACTAGAGTGTACGATTGGTGCCAGTTGTCATGCGACAAGCCTTTTGTCCGGTGACAATATATAGTGCAAGCGTTGATGTGTGTGTGCAACTGTACTAAAAAAGCTGTTATGCGCATGCGCAAATAATACAAATGCATATATGTAGATGACTGAAAAGAGATGATATAAAAGTGGTTGCACTGTAGTACTGTATGAACTTTTGTTTATGAAACTACCGACAAAATACAATAAGGACGATATGAGGAAATACAAGTCCATACTACTAGCAACCAACGGACACAACAAAAATATAAACACAATACGCGAATAAACAGTAACAGTGGCGTCAAGTACCGACTAGTAATATCTAAGCCAGTTGTCATGCGGCAAGCCTTTTGTCCGGTGACAATATATAGTGCAAGCGTTGATGTGTGTGTGCAACTGTACTAAAAAAGCTGTTATGTGCATGCGCAAATAATTCAAATGCATATATGTAGATGACTGAAAAGAGATGATATAAAAGTGGTTGCACTGTAGTACTGTATGAACTTTTGTTTATGAAACTACCGAAAAAAATACAATAAGGACGATATGAGGAAATACAAGTCTATACTACTAGCAACCAACGGACACAACAAAAATATAAACACAATACGCGAATAAACAGTAACAGTGGCGTCAAGTACCGACTAGTAATATCTAAATTGTTTGCACGAAAACGTACAGGGGGTGGCTATATGGAGATGAAACCGAACACTGCAATCGATTACGTGCATTGGGATGATCCTAACAAGTTGGTTAATCGATTGAGAATGTTAATGGCTTCTCAAAGTAGTGACCATACTGGTCATCAAACATATGTTTCTCGCTGCTTACTGTTAACATATTTATAATGAAAATATATACATTCATAGTACAAATATAAACAAGTAAAACATTTGTAGATCTGAATACGAACTCTGAAAACTACCGTACATATTGTAATGCAAAACGGTCTTTCTCAAGTTAGCGCATAAGACATTTTCCAGTAAACGTAAACTTTATTCAGTTCAAGAACATGCAATTAGCAGCCGATTGTTCTTGTATGTGTTTGTGTGTGTGTGTATGTGTGTGAAGTTAACATGGTTTAGACAAAATACAAACGTAAAGAAACAATTTGATATGTGCGTTGTATGTGTGTGCGAGGTTACGTTGAGTGTGTGTGTGTGTGTGTGTGTGTGTGTGTGTGTGTGTGACCGATTCTGGAACGGTTAGAAGCTATTTCATGAAAGTTAAGTGGTGATATAATGGAGGAGGGGAGGAGGAGAAGAAGAGCCTACACAACATGTAATAACTGAAAACGAAAGTGGTATGCAAAGTCATAACGCTTCTCATTTCAGTGAAGAGGACGCCTGGAACCCTAACACTTTACATTTCAGTGACGATTCATTAGCAAACAAATATATGCGTTTGTGCGAATCGGCTGACTGTAAACGGATTATAGATCGCATGTATGGTGTTCGATACGAAGGTGGTAAATTTATGATAGGTGATTCAAATGTAAAAATCGATGATAACAGCAACTTTCATGTCAAAGGAAAAATTTACGAGGGTACACCTGGTCTGTATGAACTTTTGTTTACGAAATTATCGAAAAAGTACAATAAGGACGATATGAGGAAATACAGGTCCATACTACTAGCAACCAACAGACATATGATGAAATTAATTTCTATTTTTAATTTATTTGTGTGTGCGTATGTTTGACTGTAGTGCAGATTCTAATTTACAAAGTTTTGATGAATACTATTTGAAAGGGGGGAGCTCTCTAGTTGACATCTCCGCCGATGTAATGACTCTCAAACATAAAAATGTAAACATAAACAGACGGTGTTTGTTGACACGTAAACATTGCACACTTAAAATGTAAACATAAACATTCCGAGTTCGTTGACACGTAAACTGTTTTTCCTTTCGTGAGTAATCGTTCGTTAATAAGATATGAATTAGCTTAATCGATTAAATGGTTAGACTAGTAATGGTAAATGTGAAGGTAAGTATGTATTATAGGTTCGATTCCTGTTAATTCATATTTTTGTTAAAAATCTTTTTTATAAATATTTAGGAGAAGGGATAATAACATATTCTTTTATAATTATTAACAACGTTGTTTGGTATTTGTCATTGTAAAGTACAATCGGAAACCATGACGCCACTTAAATCTGTAATATTTTTTTTAACATTATGGACAAAATGTTTAACGGATAACACAACACAGTTTCAATTGGATCAGGTTAAACGTTACTTATATGAATATGGATATCTTTATACGAAAGATAAAACGTCATTGCAATTAGTAAATGATTCAGATGTTTCCAATGCCCTCCTTATATTTCAAGAATATTACAAATTACCTGCTGACGGCAAATTAAATAATGAAACTCGAAATTTAATGTTAAAACGTAGGTGTGGTAATACCGATATTCTTTCTGATTATAGAAAGAAATCGTTCCATTTCATCTTCATTTAAATGGAACAAACCTAAATCTGTTATCAGTTTTATTGGACCTTGTGTGTGATTACGTTGCGTGTGCGTCTGTGTGTGTGTGCACGTTGCGTGCGCACGTTGTATGTATGTGTGTGATTACGTTGCGTGTGCGTATTAGATCTTTCTTATGATATATATATATATATATATATATGTCAGCTAGAAAAACCACGCTTTGTTGTGTTAGCGTTTCAGACAGCAAGAAAAATGTACTGCCAGCACGCGCTGATGAATTTGATCACTGTAACGTGATCAATGCGAGACTGTTTCTAAACGACAAGTATTATCCTTACGATAATTTAAACTTGGATTGGGAAAGACTGTTTTGCATTATTGTACAATATGTACGCCAGTTTTCAAAGTTCGTATTACCACCGTTTATACGGCAGCTCAGTACTGACACCGGAATTATTCAAATCAAAAGCCTCGCTGTTTGTATTCGATTGTAGCAGACAAGACAATGCCCTTAAGTCTTCAGCAGTTGATGTACGTTTAGAATTTGAATCGTCAATGAATTTTCCTACACAGACGACTGCCTACTGTATGATACTACATGATTCGCTTGTAGAATATACGCCATTGTCCAACACAGTACATAGACGTGTTTAAGTCTTATTTTATACATATTTTGTAAATACTAGTTTTAAATATACATATTTGTAACATTATAATATTGGAGCTGTG
Source organism: Magicicada septendecula (assembly GCA_034769895.1). NCBI lineage: Eukaryota > Metazoa > Arthropoda > Insecta > Hemiptera > Cicadidae > Magicicada > Magicicada septendecula. Next base: position 728,286,994 of record CM068368.1, on the reverse strand, counting down.
TGTGTATGTATTTTTAATTGTAAAACTAGTTTAGATATATTTTCATACTTGTAACAATATAATCTTGGAGCTGTGTATGTATTTTTAATTGTAAAAACTGTTTAATATAATCTTGGAGCTGTGTGTATGTATTTTAATAAATGTATTTTAATAAATGTATATATTACACACACTTTATTATTATTATTTGTATAACCCACTCCATAATGTATACGCATAATAATTTGATCATACACATACGCGCACACACACACACACACACACACACATGTATTAAATTCAATAATGCGCTTGATAATGTTTTAATGCAAATAATTTTAGGAAAGTCTACATTTCGCTTTCATAAGGAAATAGTCACTGCTTACAGCTATGTATGTATGTCCACAACAGAATTAGAGAGATATAAATGTCATCATACGCTGGGACCTACTTTCTAAATTTGTTACATTAAAAATGTTTGTTTAAAGCAATATTTCAGAGAATTGTAACAGACATAATAATAATTTGATCATACACACACACACACACACACACACACACACACATGTATTAAATTCAATAAATAATGCGCTTGATAATGTTTTTACGTTTAAATAAATCTGTACACTCACCAACTAGTATGTGTGTTGTCTATACACCCTTAATGATGAAAGTTGTGTGTGTGTATACTACAACAGTCTTTCAACTATTTAAAAAAATGCGGTGATAGCTTTCACGCAGGCAGTCAAATGCGAAATTGCCACTATAAAAAAAAAAAACAAATACGGTAAGAATATATTTCAGACAATTGTACCAGACATAATAATTTGTCATACACACACACACACATGTATTAAATTCAATAATGCGCTTGATAATGTTTTAATGCAAATAATTTTAGGAAAGTCTACATTCCGCTTTCATAAGGAAATAGTCACTGCTTACAGCTATGTATGTATGTCCACAACAGAATTAGAGAGATATAAATGTCATCATACGCTGGGACCTACTTTCTAAATTTGTTACATTAAAAATGTTTGTTTAAAGCAATATTTCAGAGAATTGTAACAGACATAATAATAATTTGATCACACACACACACACACACACACACACACACACACACACACACACACACACACACACACACACACACACATGTATTAAATTCAATAAATAATGCGCTTGATAATGTTTTTACGTTTAAATAAATCTGTACACTCACCAACTAGTATGTGTGTTGTCTATACACCCTTAATGATGAAAGTTGTGTGTGTATACTACAACAGTCTTTCAACTATTTAAAAAAATGCAGTGATAGCTTTCACGCAGACAGTCAAATGCGAAATTGCCACTATAAAAAAAACAAATACGGTAAGAATATATTTCAGACAATTGTACCAGACAATAATTTGATCATACACACACACACACACACATGTATTAAATTCAATAAATAATGTGCTTGATAATGCAAATAATTTTTACGTTTAAATAAAATTAATATAAAAATACATTAAGAATATATTTCAGAAAATTGTAGCAGACATAATAATTTGATCATACACACACTCACACATGTATTAAATTCAATAAATAATGCGCTTGATAATGTTTTTACGTTTAAATAAATCTGTACACTCACCAACTAGTATGTGTGTTGTCTATACACCTTAATGATGAAAGTTGTGTGTGTGTATACTACAACAGTCTTTCAACTATTTAAAAAAATGCAGTGATAGCTTTCACGCAGGCAGTCAAATGCGAAATTGCCACTATAAAAAAAACAAATACGGTAAGAATATATTTCAGACAATTGTACCAGACATAATAATTTGATCATACACACACACACACATGTATTAAATTCAATAAATAATGTGCTTGATAATGCAAATAATTTTTACGTTTAAATAAAATCGGTACATACAATAGAATTAATATAAAAATACATTAAGAATATATTTCAGAAAATTGTAGCAGACATAATAATTTGATCATACACACACACACATGTATTAAATTCAATAAATAATGCACTTGATAATTTTTACGTTTAAATAAAATCTGTACACTTACCAAAGACGATGTGAAGACACGTAAGACGTACAGTATCAGCATGCACTGGCAGACAAATGAGAAATTTTCGCTAATTTTCTGTGTGTATATATATTGTACACTGTAGTGGGGAAAGCACGTGTGTGTGTGTGTGTCCGTTTTTAGAGTAATTACTGTAAGCGGTGTTAATGCTTGACAGGTGTCAAATTAGAAAGTAGAGTTGTCCGTTTTTAGAGTAAATACTTTATAATCCATAATTAATCCTAATTACTGTCAACGCTGCTAATGACTGACAGGTGTCAAATTAGAAAGTAGGACGTCGTACACAAGGTTAATGACCTCTGGTTTAAGTTAGCGAATAATAACTATATCTAATTCAGTATCGTTGTGTGTGTGTGTGTGCGCGCGCGCGCGCGCATACACACTGAATATAACTTTTTAATGACGAAATATTATTATTTCATTGTTTACGATATATATATATTTAATTAATGCAAAATGAATTTTTAAAATTACAATGGTCTGTAAACCATATTTAATTTCGTGTGCACATACAAACGCTTTGAATAAGAGAATTCTTGTCAACGTTTGCAACGAAAGAGAGACATACACAATGTGTGTGTACACAAAACTTTTGCTTACAATCATGAAAATTATTATTTAAACTGATAATTGTTTTATTAAAAATCTTACAATTACGAAATATTATTTCATTGTTTACGATATATATATTTAATTAATGCAAAAATGAATTTTTAAAATTACAATAGTCTGTAAGGTATATTTAAGTTTGTGTACGGTGACAACGTAATCGCTTTGAATAAGAGAATTCTTGTCAACGTTTGCAGTGAGAGAGAGACGTACACAATGTGTGTGTGTGTGTGAGCAGCCTACGTATCGTTTTGTGGCTGCATCTCTTGATTTAAGCGGATCGTTTAGCCTTATTATTCGATGATCTTTTGCGTCTATGGTAGCGTTGTCGTTCTTGTACTGTAAGCATGTGTCCTTTACGTACTGTAAAGAAACAACATCGTGCAACTCTTCAGGATCACCCAAGTTGTATATCTTTTTGTTTTTCACATCAAAGTGACCGTCGTTAGTCACTCCTAAACCGATATCCTCACGCAGACTTCGATGAGTTTGATATTCGGAGTCACGTTTGCTTAAACATACGAGAAAATTATACACAGTTGGACAATCATTACTGTAAGGTACCGGTTATGATGATTAGTACTTATGAGACCACAAAATGATAACAATACAGAACCATTTATACGGACTTTTTCTTTAACCAGGTTATCATAACGTTTTAATTTGAAACCATTTTAGTTGATATCTCGGTAACACGCAAAAAATGTTATAAATTGTTATACATACACATCAACACACACACACACACACACACACACAACACACATGCTGGCATGTTGCAATTAAAATGTTCCGAGGCATAGAGCCGTGGAGATCACAATCTAATGGTCATACAAGCCGATCAATACACAGTATACTCGTCCGACGTTTCGATCGGTAGTTATCTTCTGTGCGGTGATATCGTGGTCCTAAAGTATACACCTAAAAAAACAGTGACCAAAACGTCTCGCAGGTGGGATTATGGACCGGATCTCAACAACGCGGAAAATCGTTCTTAAAATTAATGTTACGGAGCAGCTACGAAAGCTCTACGTCAATTTCTGGGCTGTCATATTCCATAAAACTCTGGACGCGAAAGTTTAAACGTTCAAGTTTGTTACTAAAAAAAAAAAAAAAAAAAAACTAAATATCAATAAGTTTTAGTCGAATGATGATTGCTATTGTACAATGGCAGTGGGGAAAGCTGGTGTGTGTGTGTGTGTGTGTGTGTGTGTGTGTGTGTCCGGTTTAGAGTAATTACTGTCAGCGCCGCTAATGACTGACAGGTGTCAAATTAGAAAGTAGAGCGCTTGATTTAGACAACGTACACAATGTTAATTACCTCCGGTTTAAGTACATTTTAGTATCGCTAATTACAATAATCCATAAGTAGCACGGCTTACTGACGCTTATGTAAAACCGAGGACATAAAGAGAGAGAGGGAGGGAGAGAGATAGTTATTTACATTCAAGAGAGAATTGACTCATCACCCGCCCCTGATATGCAAATCAGCTTCATTAAAAATTAAAAAAATAAAGCATGCACGACAACATACTCTCCCGCGTCTCTGATTCTGGCAGACAAATATCCATTTTCACTTGATAGATAGGCGTACCATTTATACATATTTTGTAAATACTAGTTTAAATATATATATTTTTTCATATTTGTAACATTATAATTGCATAACACTTTACCGTACATTGGAAGAACGAGATTGGTGTAGAGAGAGATAGTTATTTTCATTCAAAGGAGAATTGACCCACCACCCACCCCTGATATGTAAATCAGCTTCATTAAAAAATAAAGCATGCACGACAAACATACTCTCTCGAGTCTCAGATTCTGGCAGTCAAATATCCATTTTCACTTGATAGATAGACGTACCATTTATACATATTTTGTAAATACTAGTTTAAATATATATATTTATATTTTCATATTTGTAACATTATAATTGCGTAACACTTTACCACACATCAGAAGACTGAGATTGGTGTAGAGAGAGAGAGGGAGGGAGAGAGATATTTATTTACATTCAAAGGGAGAATTGACCCACCACCCACCCCTGATATGCAAATCAGCTTCATTAAAAAATAAAAAAATAAAGCATGCACGACAAACATACTCTCTCGAGTCTCAGATTCTGGCGAATGCGTTGCTCATATAGTTTGAATTTCCCACCACACAAAAAAATGTCGACAGATCTGTTCTATACACTATAATGCAAGATTGGTAACCCTGATCATATATTTTAATATAACACACACATATAAAGTTTGAACCCATGCATAGGTTGGTAAACCTGATCATATAGATTTAATATACATTATAACACGTAACAAATTTGAACTCATGCAAAGGTTGGTAACTCTGATCATATATTATTAGTATACATTATAACGCATCAAGTTAAACCCCCACCCACCGCCCACCGCCCGCCACCAACCAAGTTTGAATCTATACATAGGTTGGTAAACCTATGCAAATCAATTTAATTAAAAAAAAATAATAATATCAAATTAAAAAAAATTTATTCATGGAAATTCGCAGATGCTGTGGTCCATTTGGGATGCTGCGGGTCCAGCTGATAGAAAGTGAAAGTGATTTAGGCTCGCGAAAGGCGGCATATATTCGCGGATATGCAAATCAAGTTAATTAAAAAAATAAAAATATCAAATTAAAAAAATAAAAAAATTTATTCGCTGAAATTCGCGGGCTGATAGAAAGTGAAAGTGATCTAGGCTCGCGAAAGGCGGCATATACGCGAAAACGTCGTGGATGCTGTGGTCCAGTAGAAAGTGAAAGTGATTGGTGCGGGACTCTATTAGTTGAAATTGTGTTGCGTTAGAACCCCCATTTTCCCTCTACTTGTAGTGGTGTCAAAACTAATGATACAGGTGAGTGTAACGAGAACAAAAATAATGAAGGTACAAGTACTAAGGTAAGTGACGAATTTAAAACTAGTGGTAATTATGATGATATAGTTAAAAATGTGGTGTTAGAAGGTAAAATAAATAATAATAGTGGCAATGGAGTTTTGATGGAAATACAAAATGATTATGAGAGGGAGTGATAGAAATATTTAAGCTGAACAGAGGTTATAACGAATTAGCAGAGAGGTTAGATATTACGAGAGTTAATAATATTGAATACTTACCTTGCGAAATAGGTAGTACAGCAAATGATGATAAGGTTGCGGATATTGATTACTTACCTTATGAGATAACTAATGTAGTAAGTGAATATGATGATATAATTTACCTGATGTTAAAGGAAAATATTAATGGAGAATTTACTATACCCAATGTTGACAGGAATTTTGAATTGATAGTATGCAATAATATTTGTAGTTACTATATTGATACAATGGAAAAAAGTAATGATAATGCTTATTATAATTATAATAATAAAAATGTGTCTGTAATTGTAAATGAATGGTGTAGAAGTAAAACCAGGTTATTATACGATGACGGGGGGGTAAACAATTAATCTTTATGAACGTTTAACTATGGAAGTAGTTTGGTTTTGAACTGGACTGTTTTATAAAATGAGGTGTGATAAACAAAAAAATATGACGAAAAAATTGTAAATAAATTCATAGTGAGATAAGTTGTGTTTGTGTTGTAATATGTATTTGATGTAAACAATGTGTGTATGTAGTAGGAACCGATTTCAAGAATGATAATAATAATAATATTTTATCAAACTAAACAAATAATGAGAATAATTATAAAGGTGATTATAAATGAACTATAATTGTTTTGACTTTGTAATTAAAGTAACTTGGTGTTGTAAAAAACTGATTGAGATGAATTAGTTAATTAATTAATGAGGTATACATAGATTTTAATAATGAATTTAAACGATATTTATAAGATTTAAACTTGATAATAAACAGTAAATGAGTAAAAATAAAAATGTGTTTAGTTGTGGAGTCATATGGTTGTTATATAAAGTATCAGAAAGTACATATGGGTATTATGTATTTGTTGTAATGATTGTTGAATTATTGTTGTTGAATATATGTAATTGAATTTTTGTTGAGGGTTAATGGTACAACAAAGGATAAATAATTAAAGGTTGATATAAAAAGAGTTAATAGAATTTGAAGCTACAATAAAGCTGTAAGTTGTGTAAATTTTTTGATAAAACCTGAATTCGAAATGTGATATAATGAATGTTAACAACAAATTAAAAACAAATTTTTTGGGAGAATTTAATGGTGTACTGAACGCTATATAATTGATAATTTATTAGAAATAGGTCAATTGAAAGTAAAGTGTAATGTCTATGATTTTATATGCAAATTTAAAGATGAACTGTTTATTTTGAGGTGATAATGTTAAATGTATAAACTGTTATGTAAAATGAATGTTGATAATAAATTTGAATTTCTGGAGAATCTAATGGTACAATAAATGATAAATAAGTAAAGGTTGATATAAAAAAAAAGAGTTAAAGAAAGTTCAAGTTGTAATGATTATAATTTTCTATACAAAGTATTTAAAGGTAAATTGTTTAATTAAATGTAGCAAAAATATTCAAGGTTAATGTTTATTATGTTATGTACAAGATTAATGGGTGATTTTGGGGGGTTGTTAGTTGTCAACAGATGAGAAAATAAATTGTGGAATGTGGTGTTAGTAAAGGCAGAAGGACATAGGTTTAGCTATAAGTTAGGCTATTGCAGTGGCGGCATGTGTCACTGTAGATAGCGGTAAGTGTTGATGAGTAACATCAAAGCATGTTACCATCATCGGAGGCCTAAATAGGGCGTAAAATACACTGTACAACCTTATATAACATTATATTATATGTCAATTACTAACGAACGTACAGTGTATAGAAATGATGAAGTAAAAACATGCTAATGGAAGATAATTTCCCCGCCTTTTCGGGCGATTACTGTTTCACCAGAAGTAATCGTGGTTTGGGACAACAATCAGCTGTGGACACAAAATTGTAAAACTGACCATGGTTCGTTGCCTTGATAATTGGTGTGAATTTGAAATTAATGGGGGGGTGACTCAAGGGGAAATCCCCGGAACTATGGAACAGCGGCTATCACCTTGTTCGCGTGGGAACAAATAAAAGGGTGATAGACCCGTTGTAAGGTTGTGACTATATAATCAGGTATTATATCTGAATTTAAAAAAATGTAAGGCCGAAGCAAGGACAGGATTCCTTCCTAACTTCAGTTATTGTGGAAGCAACTGGGCGCTACAGTCCAGGGGGCCATAGTGTTTGTGTGGAAGGAGGTTACTAAGGGTAGTAACGAATTAAAACCTTAAACTGAAGTATGTGGATGAGCTGATGAGATAACCAAATGATTGTATTTTGAGTTACGAAATATTCTGACAATGGCAGCTGATTAAAGTTTTCCAGTAGATAACTTGTTCAGAAGTAGTTGATTTAAATATGTTATGCTCTATATGATAATTTTATAGACGACTTTACTGGTTTTGAAAAGATTAATTCTAAGAGAGAAGGTGTTTATTATGTTTTATTGTGTTGTGCTATGTTATAGTGTAGGAATTATAAAGATGTGTTATGCATTTTACATTGTATAATTTTGTGTAGTGTGTCTAGGGTAAGGTCGTTCACCTGACCATGAGACATCGCTGATGACTGGTGTTAGAGATAGATGTAGTATGTTTCTTATAATTGATTTATAGATTCTTTTGTAATCAATTTAATTAAATGATTGAATAATTATTTTTATTAATTGGCAAAAGAACTTTTTTGGAAATTAAATTTTTTTGAAGAAAAAAAAAATGTTTTCTTTGCAGTAAGGAATTCTATTTAAAATTTTAAGATTCACTATAGGTAGAGAAGGTGTCAGCTGATTCATGATGTTTATCTTATGTCATCTTTTGTAATCAAGTGTAGTTATTTTTGAATTTATGGTAGAAATAAGTTGTTTATTTTTATTTGTTTATTATGATTGTTAGCATCTAGTTAATAAGAATGCTAAAGTAAATTTATTTAAAAGATTTTGGGAATTTTTGGAAAGATTTAAAATTTGCGATGAAATTAAGTAATGGAAAGAGATGATATACATTGACTTGGATGTGGATTTTGATAAGGGACTTAGATTAATTTCACTATGTGAATAAAATTAAAATACTGTACTTTGACTTGAACGTCAAGAGAAATTTAAGGTTGAAAAAGGGGAATGAATTTCGGGTAGCAGCAAATATAAAATGCTTATGAATTTTACTTTAATAATTAATATGTGGAGATAGTGTGTAGTTTGGTAATGAATATATGTATGCACCCAGTATTTTTCTAAAGGCAATCCAGCATGTATGTAAGGGGATACATATCGGTTGAGGGTCTGGTATGATATAAGGCCAGTTATAGAATTTTATTGGTAATGTCACAAGGAAAGGTGGTACTGTTGTGAGTGCCTGTCCGATTTTACGGTGTTGGGATCTCGGATAGAGAAGTCCAGTAATATCGTTCAGGTGCAGCCATAGTCGCCGAGCTAGGGGGGTAGTTTACCCATGATGTGTTTATAAATTAAAGGGGGGTTGTTGGCGCCATATCCTGACTGATCCTCTTAGTGTATAGCAATGAGAGTTTTTCTGTTTCGACAGAAGACCTCTCATTGGGGGGGGGGTATTGTAACGGGACCGAACGGGATAATAGGTTTGATTTTAATTATGAATACGGCGCAGTGTAGTTACCCACACAAGGCCTCAATCTGTAACAACAGACATTCCTGTAGGTGACGCCCATCCGCATGTTGGTTCAGAGAATCTGTCAACAAGTACCATTTGCAGGTACTCTGGAATGTTTCAAACGCGCGCCTGCTTGTTCGCGCGCTTGAATAAGCACGAACGTTTTAGCGAGAGCCCCAGGTCATCTGTTACTCGGCCAACTACGGTAAACTTGCTCTCAGAAAATTAATTAATTACCAGGTGACATGGTGCCTTTTGGGCCAATGAGAAAGCAAGTTCAGGCAGATGAAGCACGCCTGGCCTTCTTGGAAATAGAGTTAGCGTCTGTTGTCTGATACAGTGACGCAACCGCGCGGTTCAGCATAAAGGCTCGCGAACAGAAAACATCTTTTAACCAGTATAAAATGTGATTTAAACCAGGAATCGAAAGCTATGATAAGAATTATAATATTTCAAGAATGATAATAATAATAATATTTTATCAAAGTAAACAAATAATGAGAATAATTATAAAGGTGATTATAAATGAACTATAATTATTTTGACTTTGTAATTAAAGTAACTTTGTGTTGTAAAAAACTGATTGATATGAATTAGGTAATTAATTAATGAGGTATACATAGATTTTAATAATGAATTTAAACGATATTTATAAAACTTAAACTTGATAATAAACAGTAAATGAATAAAAATAAAAATGTGTTTAGTTGTGGAGTCATATGGTTGTTGTATAATGTATCAGAAAGTACATATGGGTATTATGTGTTTGTTGTAATGATTGTTGAATTTTTGTTGTTGAATATATGTAATTGAATTTTTGTTGAGGGTTAATGGTACAACAAAGGATAAATAATTAAAGGTTGATATAAAAAGAGTTAATAGAATTTAAAGCTAAAATAAAGCTGTAATTTGTGTAAATTTTTCGATAAAACCTGAATTTGAAATGCTATATAATGAATGTTAATAACAAATTACAAAAATTTTTTTTGGGAGAATTTAATGTTGTAGTGAACGCTATATAATTTATAATTGATTAGAAATCTAGTCAATTGAAAGTAAAGTGTAATGTCTATGATTTTATATGCAAATTTAAAGATGAACTGTTTATTTTGAGGCGATAATGTTAAATGTATAAACTGTTATGTAATATGAATGTTGATAATAAATTTGAAATTCTGGAGAATCTAATGGTACAATAAATGATAAATAAGTAAAGGTTGATAAAAAAAAAGAGTTAATAGAAAGTTCAAGTTGTAATGTTTATAATTTTCTATACAAATTATTTAAAGGTAAATTGTTTAATTAAATGTAGCAAAAATGTTCAAGGTTAATGTTTATTATGTTATTGTACTAAATTAATGGGTGATTTTGGGGGGTTGTTAGTTGTCAACAGATGAGAAAATAAATTGTGGAATGTGGTGTTAGTAAAGGCAGAAGGACATAGGTTTAGCTATAAGTTAGGCTATTGCAGTGGCGGTATGTTTCACTGTAGATAGCGGTAAGTGTTGATGAGTAACATCAAAGCATGTTACCATCATCGGAGGACTAAATAGGGCGTAAAATTTACTTTACAACCTTATATAACATTATATTATATGTCAATTACTATCGTACAGTGTATAGAATTGATGAAGTAAATACTATAGATTCTCGGTAATTCGAGTTAATTGGGGCTGAGACAACCTTGAATTTGGAAAAACTCGGATTATACGGATGCAGAAAAAACAAAGAGTAATGTATAAACAAACGTTTATTGCTTACAGATAAGAAAACACAAACAATGTAGTACATACCTGAACTAGTTTAAACTCAAAAGATAAAAGGCACATAAATTAATTTTTTAAAGAAATTGTCCATAGTCTTTTGTTTTAAAATAGAGCCTCGTTTTTTAGCAGCAATGTCACGCCATCTTCTAAGCAGCATCGTGTTGGTCGGTGTAGCTTCTGCTTGCTGTTCGACATAACGCAATGCGGTGTCTAGCGCTGCCACCCCCTCGGCGTGAGTCATCACGGTTACAGTCTCTGCAGTCACGTCTTCATCACTATTTTCTTCTGCCGCTTCATTCAGCATTTCAACGATTGAATCATCGGTCACTTCAAACTGTTCATCACTATTCAACCATTCTGAAACATCATTTTCATTTGACTGTTCACAACCAGGAACTTTTTTTATCAGTCGTGCTAAGACCAAGTCATGTTCGTCTGTGGTGTTACAACTGTTATTTTCTTCTTTTAAAATCTTGTTCCAATACTTCTTTAGTGTTTCTGTCTTTATGTCATCCCATGATTCCACCACCCAGTAAACTACGTCTTTCATTGTAGTATTCTTTAGAAATTCCACTATGGTTCCCTCGCCTTCTGTAGTTTGTAGGAGCCTCTGCAGCAGACGACGACGATATTTCTTTTTCAAGCTCTCAAAAACGCCTTGGTCCATCGGCTGTATTAAACTCGTCACGTTTGGGGGTAAGAACAATGCTCTAATTTCGCCACATTTCAGTTCTTCTTCATCAGGGTGTGATCCAGCGTTGTCAAGGGTTAATATTGCTTTGGGAGGCAAGTTCTTTTCCTTTAGGTACTTTTTGGTCTCAGGAACAAAACTGTGCCGCGTTTTGGAAAACGCGGCGATGTTCCGATGTCTATATTGTGATTAATTAAAGAATTTACGCATTTGTCGACGCGAAAGAAGTTGTCCTTTGGTACGGTCAGTTGGACTTTGTCATGCTGAATTGCCCCTTGGCCGCCCGACTCGCGCGCGCCCTATCTCTGTTACGTACAGTTTTTTCAACAGCCGGTTCATTCAGTTCCACTTCAGCTATCAGCGCCTCACATTCTAGTCCCCGGCTGGCAGAGTAGATTGAACAGTTTTCGTCTCCCAGCTTCTTCTATGAATAAGTAGAAACCTACGTGACCTCCGGTAAGTCCATTAAAATATGTATTTTAATTATTTATAAAAACAAATTGGTTTTATTTAATATTAAAGTGGATGCGTTAAGATATATATATTGCAGTGAATCCTTACCACATGGCGAGTTTCAGGTTAAAATTTGTTTTACGTATGCTTTATCTCAACCCTGGTTAATTGATTGTAACGTTAAGCATATAATTATGTTTTATATTAATCTAGTAATGCTTCTACTAAATTAACTAAACTAAGATGGGGCGTAAGTCAGTTTTCTGATATCTGTGTATGTCACGGACTTGTTAAAAGTTGCCTATTCCTGTAAGTGCGTCATGAAAACTTTTGCATAACGGTTAATTAAAATTATCATTATTAGGGAGTGACTATATTTAGACATATTCTATATTAACATATTCAATGGAGTTATTTTTTGAAGTGAATTACTACATTCAATGGGGTTCTTTACTTAGGCAATTTTTCGAGTTTATAAACTGGACAGTCCATGCTATTTCATTGGGTAAATGTGGTAGTGTGTGTTTCATGAACTTATGAGTAATCCCAGATATAAATGTGCAGGGTTTCCGAGGTAGCCGGGAATCTGCCCCGCTCTGGAAGGATGGCCGAACAACTGCCTCAGACGATGTAATTTTAAAACCTTCGTCAACTATGTCAGCCGGAAGGATGGACTGGACACACACTACAGAGCCCTCAACATACACCCTTCAAACCAGGTGAAATTTAACCATTTTAACCTAAATCTTGTGGCCGAATTACTCTGTGAGACTTTCATGAAACGTTCCAGTGTGGACAGTTATTTCCGGACAATGGGTGGCATGTTTTAATTGCATTTTGTAAGGCTTACGCCTCCTCTATTACTATCATGTATATCTCGTTCTGAGAGTGAAAACTCGGCCGGGGTCACGCACCGCCCGGGTCGAGGGGAGTTCGGTAGGTAGAGTTGAATGTCATTCTATTTCTGTTTTAAGCATGTTGGGATAGTTATGTTAACGATTTTGCTCCATGTGGACACGTATTTTATTATTCATTCATATCTGGGGGTGGTTTTAAACCGTGGTCGACTCCCGTTGGAGACGTCCACTGCAAGTCTGTCTGTGTCAGATCTTGCTAGATCTCGTCCGATGCCTGACCCTGCCGGTAGTTAAGTTTTTGGAACACTGTGAGCTGACTTAATACCTTTATGATTTAGATTCCGTTTTACAAATTCTGTTCCACTGTTTAGCTAATTTGCACACTTTAAATTTATAATTGTCACAGTTTGTATTTTACCATAAAAAAAAAAAACTTTGTAACGATAATTGTAATTGCTCACTATAACAATGAGTTAACCATAAGACCACACAAGATTAATCAATGTCAGTTATGAATACTCATGGTGGTCAAGTTCCACTATTTTTCCATATTCTGTTTTGAAAGTAAAAGGAAATACAAAATGCAGTTAGGCAACCGGACATCCATGTTAACCTTGTGATGCTACTTTTCATTATAGTAATTGATGGGATTTAATTGATAATTAAATATCGGCATGGGATTTGTGCGCTGGCCGCGTGGCTTACAGAGAACATTCAGTTAACACTTATCTTGTTAAAACTTGGGGGCATGTCTGCTCCGCTCCTGGGATATTTTAATTGAAGTTTTGGGGAGTAAGGTCGTTCACCTGACCATGAGACATCAGGTTAACACGATAATGTTAAATGTATAAACTGCTATGTAAAATAAATGTTGATAATAAATTTGAATTTCTGGAGAATCTAATGGTACAATAAATGATAAATAAGTAAATGTTGATAAAAAAAAAAGAGTTAATAGAAAGTTCAAGTTGTAATGTTTATAATTTTCTATACAAATTATTTAAAGGTAAATTGTTTAATTAAATGTAGCAAAAATGTTCAAGGTTAATATTTATTATGTTATTGTACTAAATTAATGGGTGATTTTGGGGGGCTGTTAGTTGTCAACAGATGAGAAAATAAATTGTGGAATGTGGTGTTAGTAAAGGCAGAAGGACATAGGTTTAGCTATAAGTTAGACTATTGCAGTGGCGGTATGTGTCACTGTAGATAGCAGTAAGTGTTGATGAGTAACATCAAAGCATGTTACCATCATCGAAGGACTAAATAGGGCATAAAATACACTTCACAACCTTATATAACATTATATTATATGTCAATTACTATCGTACAGTGTATAGAATTGATGAAGTAAATACATGCTAATGGAAGATGATTTCCCCGCCTTTTCGGGCGATTACTCTTTTACCAGCACTAATCGTGGTTTTGGACGACAATCAGCTGTGGAAAAAAATTGTAAAACTGGCCATGGTTCGTTGCCTTGAAAATTGGTGTGAATTTGAAATTAATGGGGGGGGTGACTCAAGGGGAAATCCCCGGAACTATGGAACAGCGGCTATCACCTTGTTCGCGTGGGAACAAATAAAAGGGTGATAGACCCGTTGTAAGGTTGTGACTATATAATCAGGTATTATATCTGAATTTAAAAAAATGTAAGGCCGAAGCAAGGACAGGAGATGACAAAATTACTCCCTAACTTCAGTTTTTGTGGAAGCAACTGGGTGCTACAGTCCAGGGGGGGCATAGTGTGTGTGGAAGAAGGTTACTACGGGTAGTAACGAATTAAAACCTTAAACTGAAGTACGTGGATGAGCTGATGAGATAACCAAATGATTGTATTTTGAGTTAAGAAATATTCTGACAATGGCAGATGATTAACGTTTTCCAGTAGATAATTTGTTCAGAAATAGTTGATTTAAATATGTTATACTCTATATAACAATTTTATATACGACTTTACTGGTTTTGAAAAGATTAATTCTAGGAGAGAAGGTGTTTATTATGTTTTATTATGTTGTGCTATGTTAAAGTGCATGAATTATAAACATGTGTTATGTATTTTACATTGTATAATTTTGTGTAGTGTGTAGGTAAGGTCGTTCACCTGACTATGAGACATCAGCTCATGACTGGTGTTAGAGATGTAGTATGTTTCTTATAATTGATTTATAGATTCTTTTGTTAATCAATTTAATTAAATGAGTGAATAATTATTTTTATTAAGTGGCAAAATAGCTTTTTTGGAAATTAAATTTTTTTGAAGAAAACAAAATTTTTCTTTGCAGTAAGGAATTCTATTTAAAATTTTAAGATTCACTATAGGTAGAGAAGGTGTCAGCTGATTCATGATGTTTATCTTATGTCATCTTTTGTAATCAAGTGTAGTTATTTTTGAATTTATGGTAGAAATAAGTTGTTTATTTTTATTTGTTTATTATGATTGTTAGCATCTAGTTAATAAGAATGATAAAGTAAATTTATTTAAAAGATTTTTGGGAATTTTTGAAAGATTTAAAATTTTCGATGAAATTAAGTAATGGAAAGAGATGATATAAATTGACTTGAATGTGGATTTTGATAAGGGACTTAGATTAATTTCACTATGTGAACAAAATTAAAATACTGTACTTTGACTTGAACGTCAAGAGAAATTTAAGGTTGAAAAAGGGGAATGAATTTTGGGTAGCAGCAAATATAAAATGCTTATGAATTTTACTTTAATAATTAATATGTGGAGATAGTGTGTAGTTTGGTAATGAATATATGTATGCACCCAGTATTTTTCTAAAGGCAATCCAGCATGTATGTAAGGGGATACATATCGGTTGAGGGTCTGGTATGGTATAAGGCCAGTTATAGAATTTTATTGGGAATGTCACAAGGTAAGGTGGTACTGTGGTGAGTGCCTGTCCGATTTTACGGTGTTGGGATCTCGGTTAGAGAAGGCCAGTAATGTCGTTCAGGTGTAGCCATAGTCGCCGAGCTAGGGGTATAGTTTACCCATGATGTGTTTAGAAATTAAAGGGGGGTTGTTGGCGCCATATCCTTACTGATCCTCTTAGGGTATAGCAAAGAGAGTTTTTCTGTTCGGCAGAAAACCTCTCATTGGGGGGGGTATTGTAACGGGACCAAATGGGATAATAGGTATGATTTTAATTATGAATACGGGCGCAGTGTAGTTACCCACACAAGGCCTCAATCTGTAAGAACAGACATTCCTGAAGGTGACGCCCATCCGCATGTTGGTTCAGAGAATCTGTTAACAAGTACCATTTGCAAGTACTCTGAAATGTTTCAAGCGCGCGCCTGCTTGCTCGCGCGTTTGAATATGCTCGAACTTTTTAGCGAGAGCCCCAGGTCGTCTGTTACTCGGCCAACAACGGTAAACTCGCTCTCAGAAAATTAATTAATTACCAGGTGACGTGGTGCCTTTTGGGCCAATGAGAAAGCAAGTTGATGCAGATGAAGCATGGCTGGCCATCTTGGAAATAGAGTTAACGTCTGTTGTCTGACTACAGTGACACAACCGCGCGGTTCAGCATAAAGGCTCGTGAGCCGAAAAAATCTTTTAACCAGTATAAAATGTGATTTAAACCCGGAATCGAAAACTATCAAACAGTACAACATTAACTAAACTCAGTGACATCGGAATTAAAGAAGTATAACATTTTTCGGACAAATGGTGACGAAAATGCGGAGTGCAATACATGAGCAGCAGTGACGCCGTTCAAAAACGTAAATGTATCACATTCAATCAATTATGAAAATTTAAAGTAAAAGAGCTCCTTATTATGGGGAACGTAAAACTTAAATGTGTTTGGATGAGAGAATGGGTAAGATGCTGGGTCGCCTTTGTTATAAATTAAGTAATACATTGTAATATAAGTTAAGTAATTGTCTGTGTTCAATATAATAGAAGAGAATATTAAAATTTGTTTGTACTTCTTAAATGAGGATGCGGCATCAATGTTGATTGGAAGTAAATTCCGAAATTTATTTTTAACTATATTTCAAAATCTGTTTTCAGAGTACACAATGTAGAGAAAGACGAAATTGTTGATGTGGTAGTTTAGCAAGAATGACAGGGTTAAACGAAATAAAATAATGTTTTATATGAAATTATAAATATGTATTTGTTATTTGCATTGACCTGTTGTTCTCTGCCGAGTACACTAGACGACACTTTGGTTAATTTGCACATGAACGTCAAGGTTTAAGTATGTTTCAATTGACGTCCAAATAAAGGTAGGTGACACAATTTAATATTTTAATCATTTAATTCACGAGTAATACTTCAAACAACGCTCGAAACAGGGATGAATTTTTAATATTTTAATTATTAAATCATTTGAAACGCTTCAAATGGCGCCCATAACAGCGACGTTGTAAATTAAATTTAATAATTTACAACCTAGTCGAAATGTCAGAGAAAAATAAGAGTGCAAATTTAGATGAAAGTGTAGAGGCAAGATCAGTGTCGAATGTTACGCAAGATAGTAGTAGAAATATTTTTTTAAATAAAGTATCTAACCAGTTAGCGTGGATGATGGAAATGATAAACAATAGGTTTGAACAACAAAACAAGATGTTTGAACAACAAAACAAGATTTTTGATAAGAATAATAACAATTTAAGCACAAGCTTGAATGAAATTAAAACTGAAATCAAATTTGAAATAAATGTAGTAAATAATAAACTTATAGACATAAATAACGAAGCTGTAAACATAAGAAACAAAGAAAAATGCGTAATCAAAGTATGAACAATAAATTTAAAATATAAGTGAGAATGAATTAAACCAAATAAGTGGGTGTAGTGGTGTCAAAACTAATGATACAGGTGAGTGTAACGAGAACAAAAATAATGAAAGTACAAGTACTAAGGTAAGTGACGAATTTAAAAGTAGTGGTAATTATGATGATATAGTTAAAAATGTGGTGTTAGAAGGTAAAATAAATAATAATAGTGGCAATGGAGTTTTGATGGAAATACAAAATGATTATGAGAGGGAGTGATAGAAATATTAAGCTGAACAGAGGTTATAACGAATTAGCAGAGAGGTTAGATATTACGAGAGTTAATAATATTGAATACTTACCTTGCGAAATAGGTAGTACAGCAAATGATGATAAGGTTGGGGATATTGATTACTTACCTTATGAGATAACTGATGTAGTAAGTGAATATGATGATATAACTTACCTGATGTTAACGGAAAATATTAATGAAGGATTTATTATACCCAATGTTGACAGGAATTTTGAATTGATAGTATGCAATAATATTTGTAGTTACTATATTGATACAATGGAAAAAAGTAATGATAATGCTTATTATAATTATAATAATAAAAATGTATCTGTAATTGTAAATGAGTGGTGTAGACGTAAAACCAGGTTATTATACGATGACGGGGGGTAAACAATTAATCTTTATGAACGTTTAACTATGTAAGTACTTTGGTTTTGAACTGGACTGTTTTATGAAATGAGGTGCGATAAACAAAAAAATGTGACGAAAAAATTGTAAATAAATTCATAGTGAGATAAGTTGTGTTTGTGTTGTAAAATGTATTTGATGTAAACAATGTGTGTATGTAGTAGGAACCGATTTCAAGAATGATAATAATAATAATATTTTATCAAACTGAACAAATAATGAGAATAATTATGAAGGTGATAATAAATGAACTATAATTGTTTTGACTATTGTAATTAAAGTAACTTGGCGTTGTAAAAAACTGATTGACATGAATTAGGAAATTAATTAATGAGGTATAAATAGATTTTAATAATGAATTTAAACGATATTTATAAAACTTAAACTTGATAATAAACAGTAAATGAGTAAAAATAAAAATGTGTTTAGTTGTGGAGTCATATGGTTGTTATATACTGTATCAGAAAGTACATATGGGTATTATGCATTTGTTGTAATGATTGTTGAATTATTGTTGTTGAATATATGTAATTGAATTTTTGTTGAGGGTTAATGGTACAACAAAGGATAAATAATTAAAGGTTGATATAAAAAGAGTTAATAGAATTTAAAGCTAAAATAAAGCTGTAAGTTGTGTAAATTTTTTGATAAAACCTGAATTTGAAATGTGATGTAATGAATGTTAATAACAAATTAAAAAAAAAATTTTTGGGAGGATTTAATGGTGTAGTGAACGCTATATAATTGATAATTGATTAGAAAACAAGTCAATTGAAAGTAAAGTGTAATGTCTATGATTTTATATGCAAATTTAATGATGAACTGTTTATTTTGAGGTGATAATGTTAAATGTATAAACTGTTATGTAAAATAAATGTTGATAATAAATTTGAATTTCTGGAGAATCTAATGGTACAATAAATGGTAAATAAGTAAATGTTGATAAAAAAAAAAGAGTTAATAGAAAGTTCAAGTTGTAGTGTTTATAATTTTCTATACAAATTATTTAAAGGTAAATTGTTTAATTAAATGTAGCAAAAATGTTCAAGGTTAATATTTATTATGTTATTGTACTAAATTAATTGGTGATTTTGGGGGGCTGTTAGTTGTCAACAGATGAGAAAATAAATTGTGGAATGTGGTGTTAGTAAAGGCAGAAGGACATAGGTTTAGCTATAAGTTAGACTATTGCAGTGGCGGTATGTGTCACTGTAGATAGCAGTAAGTGTTGATGAGTAACATCAAAGCATGTTACCATCATCGAAGGACTAAATAGGGCATAAAATACACTTCACAACCTTATATAACATTATATTATATGTCAATTACTATCGTACAGTGTATAGAATTGATGAAGTAAATACATGCTAATGGAAGATGATTTCCCCGCCTTTTCGGGCGATTACCCTTTTACCAGCACTAATCGTGGTTTTGGACGACAATCAGCTGTGGAAAAAAATTGTAAAACTGGCCATGGTTCGTTGCCTTGAAAATTGGTGTGAATTTGAAATTAATGGGGGGGGTGACTCAAGGGGAAATCCCCGGAACTATGGAACAGCGGCTATCACCTTGTTCGCGTGGGAACAAATAAAAGGGTGATAGACCCGTTGTAAGGTTGTGACTATATAATCAGGTATTATATCTGAATTTAAAAAAATGTAAGGCCGAAGCAAGGACAGGAGATGACAAAATTACTCCCTAACTTCAGTTTTTGTGGAAGCAACTGGGTGCTACAGTCCAGGGGGGGCATAGTGTGTGTGGAAGAAGGTTACTACGGGTAGTAACGAATTAAAACCTTAAACTGAAGTACGTGGATGAGCTGATGAGATAACCAAATGATTGTATTTTGAGTTAAGAAATATTCTGACAATGGCAGATGATTAACGTTTTCCAGTAGATAATTTGTTCAGAAATATTTGCTTTAAATATGTTATACTCTATATGATAATTTTATATACGACTTTACTGGTTTTGAAAAGATTAATTCTAGGATAGAAGGTGTTTATTATGTTTTATTATGTTGTGCTATGTTAAAGTGTAGGAATTATAAACATCTGTTGTGTATTTTACATTGTATAATTTTGTGTAGTGTGTAGGTAAGGTCGTTCACCTGACTATGAGACATCAGCTCATGACTGGTGTTAGAGATGTAGTATGTTTCTTATAATTGATTTATAGATTCTTTTGTTAATCAATTTAATTAAATGAGTGAATAATTATTTTTATTAAGTGGCAAAATAGCTTTTTTGGAAATTAAATTTTTTTGAAGAAAACAAAATTTTTCTTTGCAGTAAGGAATTCTATTTAAAATTTTAAGATTCACTATAGGTAGAGAAGGTGTCAGCTGATTCATGATGTTTATCTTATGTCATCTTTTGTAATCAAGTGTAGTTATTTTTGAATTTATGGTAGAAATAAGTTGTTTATTTTTATTTGTTTATTATGATTGTTAGCATCTAGTTAATAAGAATGATAAAGTAAATTTATTTAAAAATTTTTGGGAATTTTTGAAAGATTTAAAATTTTCGATGAAATTAAGTAATGGAAAGAGATGATATAAATTGACTTGAATGTGGATTTTGATAAGGGACTTAGATTAATTTCACTATGTGAACAAAATTAAAATTCTGTACTTTGACTTGAACGTCAAGAGAAATTTAAGGTTGAAAAAGGGGAATGAATTTTGGGTAGCAGCAAATATAAAATGCTTATGAATTTTACTTTAATAATTAATATGTGGAGATAGTGTGTAGTTTGGTAATGAATATATGTATGCACCCAGTATTTTTCTAAAGGCAATCCAGCATGTATGTAAGGGGATACATATCGGTTGAGGGTCTGGTATGGTATAAGGCCAGTTATAGAATTTTATTGGGAATGTCACAAGGTAAGGTGGTACTGTGGTGAGTGCCTGTCCGATTTTACGGTGTTGGGATCTCGGTTAGAGAAGTCCAGTAATATCGTTCAGGTGTAGCCATAGTAGCCGAGCTAGGGGGATAGTTTACCCATGATGTGTTTAGAAATTAAAGGGGGGTTGTTGACGCCATATCCTTACTGATCCTCTTAGGGTATACCAAAGAGAGTTTTTCTGTTCGGCAGAAAACCTCTCATTGGGGGGGGTATTGTAACGGGACCAAATGGGATAATAGGTATGATTTTAATTATGAATACGGGCGCAGTGTAGTTACCCACACAAGGCCTCAATCTGTAAGAACAGACATTCCTGAAGGTGACGCCCATCCGCATGTTGGTTCAGAGAATCTGTTAACAAGTACCATTTGCAAGTACTCTGAAATGTTTCAAGCGCGCGCCTGCTTGCTCGCGCGTTTGAATATGCTCGAACTTTTTAGCGAGAGCCCCAGGTCGTCTGTTACTCGGCCAACAACGGTAAACTCGCTCTCAGAAAATTAATTAATTACCAGGTGACGTGGTGCCTTTTGGGCCAATGAGAAAGCAAGTTGATGCAGATGAAGCATGGCTGGCCATCTTGGAAATAGAGTTAACGTCTGTTGTCTGACTACAGTGACACAACCGCGCGGTTCAGCATAAAGGCTCGTGAGCCGAAAAAATCTTTTAACCAGTATAAAATGTGATTTAAACCCGGAATCGAAAACTATCAAACAGTACAACATTAACTAAACTCAGTGACATCGGAATTAAAGAAGTATAACATTTTTCGGACAAATGGTGACGAAAATGCGGAGTGCAATACATGAGCAGCAGTGACGCCGTTCAAAAACGTAAATGTATCACATTCAATCAATTATGAAAATTTAAAGTAAAAGAGCTCCTTATTATGGGGAACGTAAAACTTAAATGTGTTTGGATGAGAGAATGGGTAAGATGCTGGGTCGCCTTTGTTATAAATTAAGTAATACATTGTAATATAAGTTAAGTAATTGTCTGTGTTCAATATAATAGAAGAGAATATTAAAATTTGTTTGTACTTCTTAAATGAGGATGCGGCATCAATGTTGATTGGAAGTAAATTCCGAAATTTATTTTTAACTATATTTCAAAATCTGTTTTCAGAGTACACAATGTAGAGAAAGACGAAATTGTTGATGTGGTAGTTTAGCAAGAATGACAGGGTTAAACGAAATAAAATAATGTTTTATATGAAATTATAAATATGTATTTGTTATTTGCATTGACCTGTTGTTCTCTGCCGAGTACACTAGACGACACTTTGGTTAATTTGCACATGAACGTCAAGGTTTAAGTATGTTTCAATTGACGTCCAAATAAAGGTAGGTGACACAATTTAATATTTTAATCATTTAATTCACGAGTAATACTTCAAACAACGCTCGAAACAGGGATGAATTTTTAATATTTTAATTATTAAATCATTTGAAACGCTTCAAATGGCGCCCATAACAGCGACGTTGTAAATTAAATTTAATAATTTACAACCTAGTCGAAATGTCAGAGAAAAATAAGAGTGCAAATTTAGATGAAAGTGTAGAGGCAAGATCAGTGTCGAATGTTACGCAAGATAGTAGTAGAAATATTTTTTTAAATAAAGTATCTAACCAGTTAGCGTGGATGATGGAAATGATAAACAATAGGTTTGAACAACAAAACAAGATGTTTGAACAACAAAACAAGATTTTTGATAAGAATAATAACAATTTAAGCACAAGCTTGAATGAAATTAAAACTGAAATCAAATTTGAAATAAATGTAGTAAATAATAAACTTATAGACATAAATAACGAAGCTGTAAACATAAGAAACAAAGAAAAATGCATAATCAAAGTATGAACAATAAATTTAAAATATAAGTGAGAATGAATTAAACCAAATAAGTGGGTGTAGTGGTGTCAAAACTAATGATACAGGTGAGTGTAACGAGAACAAAAATAATGAAAGTACAAGTACTAAGGTAAGTGACGAATTTAAAAGTAGTGGTAATTATGATGATATAGTTAAAAATGTGGTGTTAGAAGGTAAAATAAATAATAATAGTGGCAATGGAGTTTTGATGGAAATACAAAATGATTATGAGAGGGAGTGATAGAAATATTAAGCTGAACAGAGGTTATAACGAATTAGCAGAGAGGTTAGATATTACGAGAGTTAATAATATTGAATACTTACCTTGCGAAATAGGTAGTACAGCAAATGATGATAAGGTTGGGGATATTGATTACTTACCTTATGAGATAACTGATGTAGTAAGTGAATATGATGATATAACTTACCTGATGTTAACGGAAAATATTAATGAAGGATTTATTATACCCAATGTTGACAGGAATTTTGAATTGATAGTATGCAATAATATTTGTAGTTACTATATTGATACAATGGAAAAAAGTAATGATAATGCTTATTATAATTATAATAATAAAAATGTATCTGTAATTGTAAATGAGTGGTGTAGACGTAAAACCAGGTTATTATACGATGACGGGGGGTAAACAATTAATCTTTATGAACGTTTAACTATGTAAGTACTTTGGTTTTGAACTGGACTGTTTTATGAAATGAGGTGCGATAAACAAAAAAATGTGACGAAAAAATTGTAAATAAATTCATAGTGAGATAAGTTGTGTTTGTGTTGTAAAATGTATTTGATGTAAACAATGTGTGTATGTAGTAGGAACCGATTTCAAGAATGATAATAATAATAATATTTTATCAAACTGAACAAATAATGAGAATAATTATGAAGGTGATAATAAATGAACTATAATTGTTTTGACTATTGTAATTAAAGTAACTTGGCGTTGTAAAAAACTGATTGACATGAATTAGTAAATTAATTAATGAGGTATAAATAGATTTTAATAATGAATTTAAACGATATTTATAAAACTTAAACTTGATAATAAACAGTAAATGAGTAAAAATAAAAATGTGTTAATTGTGGAGTCATATGGTTGTTATATACTGTATCAGAAAGTACATATGGGTATTATGCATTTGTTGTAATGATTGTTGAATTATTGTTGTTGAATATATGTAATTGAATTTTTGTTGAGGGTTAATGGTACAACAAAGGATAAATAATTAAAGGTTGATATAAAAAGAGTTAATAGAATTTAAAGCTAAAATAAAGCTGTAAGTTGTGTAAATTTTTTGATAAAACCTGAATTTGAAATGTGATGTAATGAATGTTAATAACAAATTAAAAAAAAAATTTTTTGGGAGGATTTAATGGTGTAGTGAACGCTATATAATTGATAATTGATTAGAAAACAAGTCAATTGAAAGTAAAGTGTAATGTCTATGATTTTATATGCAAATTTAATGATGAACTGTTTATTTTGAGGTGATAATGTTAAATGTATAAACTGTTATATAAAATAAATGTTGATAATAAATTTGAATTTCTGGAGAATCTAATGGTACAATAAATGGTAAATAAGTAAATGTTGATAAAAAAAAAAGAGTTAATAGAAAGTTCAAGTTGTAATGTTTATAATTTTCTATACAAATTATTTAAAGGTAAATTGTTTAATTAAATGTAGCAAAAATGTTCAAGGTTAATATTTATTATGTTATTGTACTAAATTAATTGGTGATTTTGGGGGGCTGTTAGTTGTCAACAGATGAGAAAATAAATTGTGGAATGTGGTGTTAGTAAAGGCAGAAGGACATAGGTTTAGCTATAAGTTAGACTATTGCAGTGGCGGTATGTGTCACTGTAGATAGCAGTAAGTGTTGATGAGTAACATCAAAGCATGTTACCATCATCGAAGGACTAAATAGGGCATAAAATACACTTCACAACCTTATATAACATTATATTATATGTCAATTACTATCGTACAGTGTATAGAATTGATGAAGTAAATACATGCTAATGGAAGATGATTTCCCCGCCTTTTCGGGCGATTACTCTTTTACCAGCACTAATCGTGGTTTTGGACGACAATCAGCTGTGGAAAAAGATTGTAAAACTGGCCATGGTTCGTTGCCTTGAAAATTGGTGTGAATTTGAAATTAATGGGGGGGGTGACTCAAGGGGAAATCCCCGGAACTATGGAACAGCGGCTATCACCTTGTTCGCGTGGGAACAAATAAAAGGGTGATAGACCCGTTGTAAGGTTGTGACTATATAATCAGGTATTATATCTGAATTTAAAAAAATGTAAGGCCGAAGCAAGGACAGGAGATGACAAAATTACTCCCTAACTTCAGTTTTTGTGGAAGCAACTGGGTGCTACAGTCTAAGGGGGGGCATAGTGTGTGTGGAAGGAGGTTACTATGGGTAGTAACGAATTAAAACCTTAAACTGAAGTACGTGGATGAGCTGATGAGATAACCAAATGATTGTATTTTGAGTTAAGAAATATTCTGACAATGGCAGATGATTAACGTTTTCCAGTAGATAATTTGTTCAGAAGTAGTTGATTTAAATATGTTATACTCTATATGATAATTTTATAGATGACTTTACTGGTTTTGAAAAGATTAATTCTAGGAGAGAAGGTGTTTATTATGTTTTATTATGTTGTGCTATGTTAAAGTGTATGAATTATAAACATGTGTTATGTATTTTACATTGTATAATTTTGTGTAGTGTGTAGGTAAGGTCGTTCACCTGACTATGAGACATCAGCTCATGACTGGTGTTGGAGATGTAGTATGTTTCTTATAATTGATTTATAGATTCTTTTGTTAATCAATTTAATTAAATGAGTGAATAATTAGTTTTATTAAGTGGCAAAATAGCTTTTTTGGAAATTAAATTTTTTTGAAGAAAAAAAAATTTTTCTTTGCAGTAAGGAATTCTATTTAAAATTTAAAGATTCACTATAGGTAGAGAAGGTGTCAGCTGATTCATGATGTTTATCTTATGTCATCTTTTGTAATCAAGTGTAGTTATTTTTGAATTTATGGTAGAAATAAGTTGTTTATTTTTATTTGTTTATTATGATTGTTAGCATCTAGTTAATAAGAATGATAAAGTAAATTTATTTAAAAATTTTTGGGAATTTTTGAAAGATTTAAAATTTTCGATGAAATTAAGTAATGGAAAGAGATGATATAAATTGACTTGAATGTGGATTTTGATAAGGGACTTAGATTAATTTCACTATGTGAACAAAATTAAAATACTGTACTTTGACTTGAACGTCAAGAGAAATTTAAGGTTGAAAAAGGGGAATGAATTTTGGGTAGCAGCAAATATAAAATGCTTATGAATTTTACTTTAATAATTAATATGTGGAGATAGTGTGTAGTTTGGTAATGAATATATGTATGCACCCAGTATTTTGCTAAAGGCAATCCAGCATGTATGTAAGGGGATACATATCGGTTGAGGGTCTGGTATGGTATAAGGCCAGTTATAGAATTTTATTGGGAATGTCACAAGGTAAGGTGGTACTGTGGTGAGTGCCTGTCCGATTTTACGGTGTTGGGATCTCGGTTAGAGAAGTCCAGTAATATCGTTCAGGTGTAGCCATAGTCGCCGAGCTAGGGGGATAGTTTACCCATGATGTGTTTAGAAATTAAAGGGGGGTTGTTGGCGCCATATCCTTACTGATCCTCTTAGGGTATAGCAAAGAGAGTTTTTCTGTTCGGCAGAAAACCTCTCATTGGGGGGGGGTATTGTAACGGGACCAAATGGGATAATAGGTATGATTTTAATTATGAATACGGGCGCAGTGTAGTTATCCACACAAGGCCTCAATCTGTAAGAACAGACATTCCTGAAGGTGACGCCCATCCGCATGTTGGTTCAGAGAATCTGTTAACAAGTACCATTTGCAAGTACTCTGAAATGTTTCAAGCGCGCGCCTGCTTGCTCGCGCGTTTGAATATGCTCGAACTTTTTAGCGAGAGCCCCAGGTCGTCTGTTACTCGGCCAACAACGGTAAACTCGCTCTCAGAAAATTAATTAATTACCAGGTGACGTGGTGCCTTTTGGGCCAATGAGAAAGCAAGTTGATGCAGATGAAGCATGGCTGGCCATCTTGGAAATAGAGTTAACGTCTGTTGTCTGACTACAGTGACACAACCGCGCGGTTCAGCATAAAGGCTCGTGAGCCGAAAAAATCTTTTAACCAGTATAAAATGTGATTTAAACCCGGAATCGAAAACTATCAAACAGTACAACATTAACTAAACTCAGTGACATCGGAATTAAAGAAGTATAACATTTTTCGGACAAATGGTGACGAAAATGCGGAGTGCAATACATGAGCAGCAGTGACGCCGTTCAAAAACGTAAATGTATCACATTCAATCAATTATGAAAATTTAAAGTAAAAGAGCTCCTTATTATGGGGAACGTAAAACTTAAATGTGTTTGGATGAGAGAATGGGTAAGATGCTGGGTCGCCTTTGTTATAAATTAAGTAATACATTGTAATATAAGTTAAGTAATTGTCTGTGTTCAATATAATAGAAGAGAATATTAAAATTTGTTTGTACTTCTTAAATGAGGATGCGGCATCAATGTTGATTGGAAGTAAATTCCGAAATTTATTTTTAACTATATTTCAAAATCTGTTTTCAGAGTACACAATGTAGAGAAAGACGAAATTGTTGATGTGGTAGTTTAGCAAGAATGACAGGGTTAAACGAAATAAAATAATGTTTTATATGAAATTATAAATATGTATTTGTTATTTGCATTGACCTGTTGTTCTCTGCCGAGTACACTAGACGACACTTTGGTTAATTTGCACATGAACGTCAAGGTTTAAGTATGTTTCAATTGACGTCCAAATAAAGGTAGGTGACACAATTTAATATTTTAATCATTTAATTCACGAGTAATACTTCAAACAACGCTCGAAACAGGGATGAATTTTTAATATTTTAATTATTAAATCATTTGAAACGCTTCAAATGGCGCCCATAACAGCGACGTTGTAAATTAAATTTAATAATTTACAACCTAGTCGAAATGTCAGAGAAAAATAAGAGTGCAAATTTAGATGAAAGTGTAGAGGCAAGATCAGTGTCGAATGTTACGCAAGATAGTAGTAGAAATATTTTTTTAAATAAAGTATCTAACCAGTTAGCGTGGATGATGGAAATGATAAACAATAGGTTTGAACAACAAAACAAGATGTTTGAACAACAAAACAAGATTTTTGATAAGAATAATAACAATTTAAGCACAAGCTTGAATGAAATTAAAACTGAAATCAAATTTGAAATAAATGTAGTAAATAATAAACTTATAGACATAAATAACGAAGCTGTAAACATAAGAAACAAAGAAAAATGCGTAATCAAAGTATGAACAATAAATTTAAAATATAAGTGAGAATGAATTAAACCAAATAAGTGGGTGTAGTGGTGTCAAAACTAATGATACAGGTGAGTGTAACGAGAACAAAAATAATGAAAGTACAAGTACTAAGGTAAGTGACGAATTTAAAAGTAGTGGTAATTATGATGATATAGTTAAAAATGTGGTGTTAGAAGGTAAAATAAATAATAATAGTGGCAATGGAGTTTTGATGGAAATACAAAATGATTATGAGAGGGAGTGATAGAAATATTAAGCTGAACAGAGGTTATAACGAATTAGCAGAGAGGTTAGATATTACGAGAGTTATAATATTGAATACTTACCTCGCGAAATGGGTAGTACAGCAAATGATGATAAGGTTGGGGATATTGATTACTTACCTTATGAGATAACTAATGTAGTAAGTGAATATGATGATATAACTTACCTGATGTTAACGGAAAATTTTAATGGAGAATTTATTATACCCAATGTTGACAGGAATTTTGAATTGATTGTATGCAATAATATTTGTAGTTACTATATTGATACAATGGAAAAAGTAATGATAATGCTTATTATAATTATAATAATAAAAATGTATCTGTAATTGTAAATGAGTAGTGTAGACGTAAAACCAGGTTATTATACGATGACGGGGGGTAAACAATTAATCTTTATGAACGTTTAACTATGTAAGTAGTTTGGTTTTGAACTGGACTGTTTTATGAAATGAGGTGCGATAAACAAAAAAATATGACGAAAAAATTGTAAATAAATTCATAGTGAGATAAGTTGTGTTTGTGTTGTAAAATGTATTTGATGTAAACAATGTGTGTATGTAGTAGGAACCGATTTCAAGAATGATAATAATAATAATATTTTATCAAACTAAACAAATAATGAGAATAATTATGAAGGTGATAATAAATGAACTATAATTGTTTTGACTATTGTAATTAAAGTAACTTGGTGTTGTAAAAAACTGATTGAGATGAATTAGTAAATTAATTAATGAGGTATAAATAGATTTTAATAATGAATTTAAACGATATTTATAAAACTTAAACTTGATAATAAACAGTAAATGAGTAAAAATAAAAATGTGTTTAGTTGTGGAGCCATATGGTTGTTATATACTCTATCAGAAAGTACATATGGGTATTATGTATTTGTTGTAATGATTGTTGAATTTTTGTTGTTGAATATATGTAATTGAATTTTTGTTGAGGGTTAATGGTACAACAAAGGATAAATAATTAGAGGTTGATATAAAAAGAGTTAATAGAATTTAAAGCTAAAATAAAGCTGTAAGTTGTGTAAATTTTTTGATAAAACCTGAATTTGAAATGTGATATAATGAATGTTAATAACAAATTTAAAAAATTTTTTTGGGAGAATTTAATGGTGTAGTGAACGCTATATAATTGATAATTGATTAGAAAACAAGTCAATTGAAAGTAAAGTGTAATGTCTATGATTTTATATGCAAATTTAAAGATGAACTGTTTATTTTGAGGTGATAATGTTAAATGTATAAACTGCTATGTAAAATGAATGTTGATAATAAATTTGAATTTCTGGAGAATCTAATGGTACAATAAATGATAAATAAGTAAAGGTTGATAAAAAAAAAGAGTTAATAGAAAGTTCAAGTTGTAATGTTTATAATTTTCTATACAAATAATTTAAAGGTAAATTGTTTAATTAAATGTAGCAAAAATGTTCAAGGTTAATGTTTATTATGTTATTGTACTAAATTAATGGGTGATTTTTGGGGGGGTTGTTAGTTGTCAACAGATGAGAAAATAGATTGTGGAATGTGGTGTTAGTAAAGGGAGAAGGACATATGTTTAGCTATAAATTAGGCAATTGCAGTGGCGGTATGTGTCACTGTAGATAGCGGTAAGTGTTGATGAGTAATATCAAAGCATGTTACCATCATCGGAGGACTAAATAGGGCGTAAAATACACTTTACAACCTTATATAACATTATATTATATGTCAATTACTATCGTACAGTGTATAGAATTGATGAAGTAAATACATGCTAATGGAAGATGATTTCCCCGCCTTTTCGGGCGATTACTGTTTCACCAGCACTAATCGTGGATTTGGACGACAATCAGCTGTGGACAGAAATTGTAAAACTGACCATGGTTCGTTGCCTTGAAAATTTGTGTGAATTCGAAATTAATGACTCAAAATTGATGACTCAAAGGGAAATCCCCGGAACTAAGGAACAGCGGCTATCACCTTGTTCGCGTGGGAACAAATAAAAGGGTGATAGACCCGTTGTAAGGTTGTGACTATATAATCAGGTATTATATCTAATTTAAAAAAATTTTAGGCCCAAGCAAGGACAGGAGATGACAAAATTCCTCCCTAACTTCAGTTCTTGTGGAAGCAACTGGGCGCTACAGTCCAGGGGGGGCATAGTGTGTGTGGAACGAGGTTAATAAGGGTAGTAACGAATTAAAACCTTAAACTGAAGTATGTGGATGAGCTGATGAGATAACCAAATGATTGTATTTTGAGTTAAGAAATATTCTGACAATGGCAGATGATTAAGGTTTTCCAGTAGATAATTTGTTCAGAAGTAGTTGATTTAAATATGTTATACTCTTTATGATAATTTTATAGATGACTTTACTGGTTTTGAAAAGATTAATTCTAGGAGAGAAGGTGTTTATTATGTTTTATTATGTTGTGCTACGTTAGAGTGTAGGAATTATAAACATCTGTTGTGTATTTTACATTGTATAATTTTGTGTAGTGTGTCTAGGGTAAGGTCGTTCACCTGACCATGAGACATCAGCTGATGACTGGTGTTAGAGATGTAGTATGTTTCTTATAATTGATTTATAGATTCTTTTGTTAATCAATTTAATTAAATGAGTGAATAATTATTTTTATTAATTGGCAAAATAGCTTTTTTGGAAATTCAATTTTTTTGAAGAAAAAAAAATTTTTCTTTGCAGTAAGGAATTCTATTTAAAATTTTAAGATTCACTATAGGTAGAGAAGGTGTCAGCTGATTCATGATGTTTATCTTATGTCATCTTTTGTAATCAAGTGTAGTTATTTTTGAATTTATGGTAGAAATAAGTTGTTTATTTTTATTTGTTTATTATGATTGTTAGCATCTGGTTAATAAGAATGATAAAGTAAATTTATTTAAAAGGTTTTGCGAATTTTTGGAAAGATTTAAAATTTTCGATGAAATTAAGTAATGGAAAGAGATGATATAAATTGACTTGAATGTGGATTTTGATAAGGGACTTAGATTAATTTCACTATGTGAACAAAATTAAAATATTGTACTTTGACTTGAACGTCAAGAGAAATTTAAGGTTGAAAAAGGGGAATGAATTTTGGGTAGCAGCAAATATAAAATGCTTATGAATTTTACTTTAATAATTAAAATGTGGAGATAGTGTGTAGTTTGGTAATGAATATATGTACGCACCCAGTATTTTTCTAAAAGCAATCCAGCATGTATGTAAGGGGATACATATCGGTTGAGGGTCTGGTATGGTATAAGGCCAGTTATAGAATCTTATTGGGAATGTCACAAGGTAAGGTGGTACTGTGGTGAGTGCCTGTCCGATTTTACGGTGTTGGGATCTCGGATAGAGAAGTCCAGAAATATCGTTCAGGTGCAGCCATAGTCGCCGAGCTAGGGGGGTAGTTTACCCATGATGTGTTTAGAAATTAAAGGGTTTGTTGGCGCCATATCCTTACTGATCCTCTTAGGGTATAGCAATGAGAGTTTTTCTGTTCGGCAGAAAACCTCTCATTTGGGGGGGGGGTATTGTAACGGGACCGAATGGGATAATAGGTTTGATTTTAATTATGAATACGGCGCAGTGTAGTTACCCACACAAGGCCTCAATCTGTAAGAACAGACATTCCTGTAGGTGACGCCCATCCGCATGTTGGTTCAGAGAATCTGTCAACAAGTACCATTTGCAAGTACTCTGGAATGTTTCAAGCGCGCGCCTGCTTGCTCGCGCCTTTGAATATGCTCGAACTTTTTAGCGAGAGCCCCAGGTCGTCTGTTACTCGGCCAACTATGGTAAACTCGCTCTCAGTAAATTAATTAATTACCAGGTGACGTGGTGCCTTTTGGGCCAATGAGAAAGCAAGTTGATGCAGATAAAGCATGCCTGGCCATCTTGGAAATAGAGTTAGCGTCTGTTGTCTGACTACAGTGACACAACCGCCCGGTTCAGCATAAAGGCTCGTGAGCCGAAAAAATCTTTTCACCAGTATAAAATGTGATTTAAACCCGGAATCGAAAGCTATCAAACAGTACAACATTAACTAAACTCAGTGACATCGGAATTAAAGAAGTATAACATTTTTCGGACAAATGGTGACGAAAATGCGGAGTGCAGCACATGAGCAGCAGTGACGCCGTTAAAGACGTAAATGTATCACATTCAATCAATTATGAAAATTTAAAGTAAAAGAGCTCTTTATTATGGGGAACATAAAACTTAAATGTGTTTGAATGAGAGAATGGGTAAGATGCTGGGTCGCCTTTGTTATAAATTAAGTAATACATTGTAATATAAGTTAAGTAATTGTCTGTGTTCAATATAATAGAAGAGAATATTAAATTTTGTTTGTACTTGTTAAATGAAGATGCGGCCTCAATGTTAATTGGAATTAAATTCGGAAATTTATTTTTAACTATATTTCAAAATCTGTTTTCAGAACACAATATGTAGAAAAGACGAAATTGTTGATGTGGTAGTTTAGCAAGAATGACAGAGTTAAACGAAATAAAATAATGTTTTATATGAAATTATAAATATGTATTTGTTATTTGCATTGACCTGTTTTTCTCTGCCGTGTACACTAGACCGACACTTTGGTTAATTTGCACAAGAACGTCAAGGTATAAGTATGTTTCAATTGACGTCCAAATAAAGGTAGGTGACACAATTTAATATTTAATCATATAATTCACGAATAATACTTCAAACGACGCCCGAAACATGGGACGAATTTTCAATATTTTAATTACTAAATCGTTTGAAACACTTCAAGTGGCACCCATAACAGCGACGTTGTAAATTAAATTTAATAATTTACAACCTAGTCGAAATGGCAGAGAAAAATAAGAGTGCAAATTTAGATGAAGGTGTAGAGGCAAGATCGTTGAATGTTACGCAAGATAGTAGTAGAAATATTTTTTTAAATAAAGTATCTAACCAGTTAGCGTTGATGATGGAAATGATAAACAATAGGTTTGAACAACAAAACAAGATGTTTGAACGACAAAACAAGATTTTTGAACAACAAAACAAGATTTTTGATAAGAATAATGACAATTTAAGCACAAGCTTGAATGAAATTAAATCTGAAATCAAATTTGAAATAAATGTAGTAAATAATAAACTTATAGACATAAATAACGAAGCTGTAAACATAAGAAACGAAATAAAAATGCGTAATCAAAGTAAGAACAATCAATTTAAAAGTATAAGTGAGAATGAATTAAACCAAATAAGTGGGTGTAGTGGTGTCAAAACTAATGATACAGGTGAGTGTAACGAGAACAAAAATAATGAAAGTACAAGTACTAAGGTAAGTGACGAATTTAAAACTGGTGGTAATTATGATGATATAGTTACAAATGTGGTGTTAGAAGATAATATAAATAGTGATAGTGGCAATGGAGTTTTGATGGAAATACAAAATGATTATGAGAGGGAGTGATAGAAATATTTAAGCTGAACAGAGGTTATAACGAATTAGCAGAGAGGTTAGATATTACGAGAGTTAATAATATTGAATACTTACCTTGCGAAATGGGTAGTACAGCAAATGATGATAAGGTTGGGGATATTGATTACTTACCTTATGAGATAACTGATGTAGTAAGTGAATATGATGGTATAACTTACCTGATGTTAACGGAAAATTTTAATGGAGAATTTATTATACCCAATGTTGACAGGAATTTTGAATTGATAGTATGCAATAATATTTGTAGTTACTATATTGATACAATGGAAAAAAGTAATGATAATGCTTATTATAATTATAATAATAAAAATGTATCTGTAATTGTAAATGAGTAGTGTAGACGTAAAACCAGGTTATTATACGATGACGGGGGGTAAACAATTAATCTTTATGAACGTTTAACTATGTAAGTAGTTTGGTTTTGAACTGGACTGTTTTATGAAATGAGGTGCGATAAACAAAAAAATATGACGAAAAAATTGTAAATAAATTCATAGTGAGATAAGTTGTGTTTGTGTTGTAAAATGTATTTGATGTAAACAATGTGTGTATGTAGTAGGAACCGATTTCAAGAATGATAATAATAATAATAATATTTTATCAAACTAAACAAATAATGAGAATAATTATGAAGGTGATAATAAATGAACTATAATTGTTTTGACTATTGTAATTAAATTAACTTGGTGTTGTAAAAAACTGATTGAGATGAATTAGTAAATTAATTAATGAGGTATAAATAGATTTTAATAATGAATTTAAACGATATTTATAAAACTTAAACTTGATAATAAACAGTAAATGAGTAAAAATAAAAATGTGTTTAGTTGTGGAGCCATATGTTTGTTATATACTGTATCAGAAAGTACATATGGGTATTATGTATTTGTTGTAATGATTGTTGAATTTTTGTTGTTGAATATATGTAATTGAATTTTTGTTGAGGGTTAATGGTACAACAAAGGATAAAAAATTAGAGGTTGATATAAAAAGAGTTAATAGAATTTAAAGCTAAAATAAAGCTGTAAGTTGTGTAAATTTTTTGATAAAACCTGAATTTGAAATGTGATATAATGGATGTTAATAACAAATTTAAAAAATTTTTTTGGGAGAATTTAATGGTGTAGTGAACGCTATATAATTGACAATTGATTAGAAAACAAGTCAATTGAAAGTAAAGTGTAATGTCTATGATTTTATATGCAAATTTAAAGATGAACTGTTTATTTTGTGGTGATAATGTTAAATATATAAACTGCTATGTAAAATGAATGTTGATAATAAATTTGAATTTCTGGAGAATCTAATGGTACAATAAATGATAAATAAGTAAAGGTTGATAAAAGAAAAGAGTTAATAGAAAGTTCAAGTTGTAATGTTTATAATTTTCTATACAAATTATTTAAAGGTAAATTGTTTAATTAAATGTAGCAAAAATGTTCAAGGTTAATGTTTATTATGTTATTGTACTAAATTAATTGGTGATTTTGGGGGGGTTGTTAGTTGTCAACAGATGAGAAAATAAATTGTGGAATGTGGTGTTAGTAAAGGGAGAAGGACATAGGTTTAGCTATAAGTTAGGCTATTGCAGTGGCGGTATGTGTCACTGTAGATAGCGGTAAGTGTTGATGAGTAACATCAAAGCATGTTACCACCATCGGAGGACTAAATAGGGCGTAAAATACACTTTACAACCTTATATAACATTATATTATATGTCAATTACTATCGTACAGTGTATAGAATTGATGAAGTAAATACATGCTAATGGAAGATGATTTCCCCGCCTTTTCGGGCGATTACTGTTTCACCAGCACTAATCGTGGATTTGGACGACAATCAGCTGTGGACAGAAATTGTAAAACTGACCATGGTTCGTTGCCTTGAAAATTGGTGTGAATTTGAAATTAATGACTCAAAATTGATGACTCAAGGGGAAATCCCCGGAACTATGGAACAGCGGCTATCACCTTGTTCGCGTGGGAACAAATAAAAGGGTGATAGACCCGTTGTAAGGTTGTGACTATATAATCAGGTATTATATCTGAATTTAAAAAAATGTAAGGCCCAAGCAAGGACAGGAGATGACAAAATTCCTCCCTAACTTCAGTTCTTGTGGAAGCAACTGGGCGCTACAGTCCAGGGGGGGCATAGTGTGTGTGGAAGGAGGTTAATAAGGGTAGTAACGAATTAAAACCTTAAACTGAAGTATGTGGATGAGCTGATGAGATAACCAAATGATTGTATTTTGAGTTAAGAAATATTCTGACAATGGCAGATGATTAACGTTTTCCAGTAGATAATTTGTTCAGAAGTAGTTGATTTAAATATGTTATACTCTTTATGATAATTTTATAGATGACTTTACTGGTTTTGAAAAGATTAATTATATGAGAGAAGGTGTTTATTATGTTTTATTATGTTGTGCTATGTTAGAGTGTAGGAATTATAAACATCTGTTGTGTATTTTACATGGTATAATTTTGTGTAGTGTGTCTAGGGTAAGGTCGTTCACCTGACCATGAGACATCAGCTGATGACTGGTGTTAGAGATGTAGTATGTTTCTTATAATTGATTTATAGATTCTTTTGTTAATCAATTTAATTAAATGATTGAATAATTATTTTTATTAATTGGCAAAATAGCTTTTTTGGAAATTCAATTTTTTTGA
The DNA here is from genome assembly GCA_034769895.1 of Magicicada septendecula. NCBI lineage: Eukaryota > Metazoa > Arthropoda > Insecta > Hemiptera > Cicadidae > Magicicada > Magicicada septendecula. The sequence continues at coordinate 728,249,798 of CM068368.1, read as the reverse complement.
AGAAAAAAAAATTTTTCTTTGCAGTAAGGAATTCTATTTAAAATTTTAAGATTCACTATAGGTAGAGAAGGTGTCAGCTGATTCATGATGTTTATCTTATGTCATCTTTTGTAATCAAGTGTAGTTATTTTTGAATTTATGGTAGAAATAAGTTGTTTATTTTTATTTGTTTATTATGATTGTTAGCATCTGGTTAATAAGAATGATAAAGTAAATTTATTTAAAAAATTTTGGGAATTTTTGGAAAGATTTAAAATTTTCGATGAAATTAAGTAATGGAAAGAGATGATATAAATTGACTTGAATGTGGATTTTGATAAGGGACTTAGATTAATTTCACTATGTGAACAAAATTAAAATATTGTACTTTGACTTGAACGTCAAGAGAAATTTAAGGTTGAAAAAGGGGAATGAATTTTGGGTAGCAGCAAATATAAAATGCTTATGAATTTTACTTTAATAATTAATATGTGGAGATAGTGTGTAGTTTGGCAATGAATATATGTACGCACCCAGTATTTTTCTAAAGGCAATCCAGCATATATGTAAGGGGATACATATCGGTTGAGGGTCTGGTATGGTATAAGGCCAGTTATAGAATCTTATTGGGAATGTCACAAGGTAAGGTGGTACTGTGGTGAGTGCCTGTCCGATTTTACGGTGTTGGGATCTCGGATAGAGAAGTCCAGAAATATCGTTCAGGTGCAGCCATAGTCGCCGAGCTAGGGGGGTAGTTTACCCATGATGTGTTTAGAAATTAAAGGTGGTTTGTTGGCGTCAAATCCTTGCTGATCCTCTTAGGGTATAGCAATGAGAGTTTCTCTGTTCGGCAGAAAACCTCTCATTGGGGGGGGTATTGTAACGGGACCGAATGGGATAATAGGTTTGATTTTAATTATGAATACGGCGCAGTGTAGTTACCCACACAAGGCCTCAATCTGTAAGAACAGACATTCCTGTAGGTGACGCCCATCCGCATGTTGGTTCAGAGAATCTGTCAACAAGTACCATTTGCAAGTACTCTGGAATGTTTCAAGCGCGCGCCTGCTTGCTCGCGCCTTTGAATATGCTCGAACTTTTTAGCGAGAGCCCCAGGTCGTCTGTTACTCGGCCAACTATGGTAAACTCGCTCTCAGTAAATTAATTAATTACCAGGTGACGTGGTGCCTTTTGGGCCAATGAGAAAGCAAGTTGATGCAGATAAAGCATGCCTGGCCATCTTGGAAATAGAGTTAGCGTCTGTTGTCTGACTACAGTGACACAACCGCCCGGTTCAGCATAAAGGCTCGTGAGCCGAAAAAATCTTTTCACCAGTATAAAATGTGATTTAAACCCGGAATCGAAAGCTATCAAACAGTACAACATTAACTAAACTCAGTGACATCGGAATTAAAGAAGTATAACATTTTTCGGACAAATGGTGACGAAAATGCGGAGTGCAGCACATGAGCAGCAGTGACGCCGTTAAAGACGTAAATGTATCACATACAATCAATTATGAAAATTTAAAGTAAAAGAGCTCTTTATTATGGGGAACATAAAACTTAAATGTGTTTGAATGAGAGAATGGGTAAGATGCTGGGTCGCCTTTGTTATAAATTAAGTAATACATTGTAATATAAGTTAAGTAATTGTCTGTGTTCAATATAATAGAAGAGAATATTAAATTTTGTTTGTACTTGTTAAATGAAGATGCGGCCTCAATGTTAATTGGAATTAAATTCGGAAATTTATTTTTAACTATATTTCAAAATCTGTTTTCAGAACACAATATGTAGAAAAGACGAAATTGTTGATGTGGTAGTTTAGCAAGAATGACAGAGTTAAACGAAATAAAATAATGTTTTATATGAAATTATAAATATGTATTTGTTATTTGCATTGACCTGTTTTTCTCTGCCGTGTACACTAGACCGACACTTTGGTTAATTTGCACAAGAACGTCAAGGTATAAGTATGTTTCAATTGACGTCCAAATAAAGGTAGGTGACACAATTTAATATTTAATCATATAATTCACGAATAATACTTCAAACGACGCCCGAAACATGGGACGAATTTTCAATATTTTAATTACTAAATCGTTTGAAACACTTCAAGTGGCACCCATAACAGCGACGTTGTAAATTAAATTTAATAATTTACATCCTAGTCGAAATGGCAGAGAAAAATAAGAGTGCAAATTTAGATGAAGGTGTATAGGCAAGATCGTTGAATGTTACGCAAGATAGTAGTAGAAATATTTTTTTAAATAAAGTATCTAACCAGTTAGCGTTGATGATGGAAATGATAAACAATAGGTTTGAACAACAAAACAAGATGTTTGAACGACAAAACAAGATTTTTGAACAACAAAACAAGATTTTTGATAAGAATAATGACAATTTAAGCACAAGCTTGAATGAAATTAAATCTGAAATCAAATTTGAAATAAATGTAGTAAATAATAAACTTATAGACATAAATAACGAAGCTGTAAACATAAGAAACGTAATAAAAATGCGTAATCAAAGTAAGAACAATCAATTTAAAAGTATAAGTGAGAATGAATTAAACCAAATAAGTGGGTGTAGTGGTGTCAAAACTAATGATACAGGTGAGTGTAACGAGAACAAAAATAATGAAAGTACAAGTACTAAGGTAAGTGATGAATTTAAAACTGGTGGTAATTATGATGATATAGTTAAAAATGTGGTGTTAGAAGATAATATAAATAGTGATAGTGGCAATGGAGTTTTGATGGAAATACAAAATGATTATGAGAGGGAGTGATAGAAATATTTAAGCTGAACAGAGGTTATAACGAATAAGCAGAGAGGTTAGATATTACGAGAGTTAATAATATTGAATACTTACCTTGCGAAATGGGTAGTACAGCAAATGATGATAAGGTTGGGGATATTGATTACTTACCTTATGAGATAACTGATGTAGTAAGTGAATATGATGGTATAACTTACCTGATGTTAACGGAAAATTTTAATGGAGAATTTATTATACCCAATGTTGACAGGAATTTTGAATTGATAGTATGCAATAATATTTGTAGTTACTATATTGATACAATGGAAAAAAGTAATGATAATGCTTATTATAATTATAATAATAAAAATGTATCTGTAATTGTAAATGAGTAGTGTAGACGTAAAACCAGGTTATTATACGATGACGGGGGGTAAACAATTAATCTTTATGAACGTTTAACTATGTAAGTAGTTTGGTTTTGAACTGGACTGTTTTATGAAATGAGGTGCGATAAACAAAAAAATATGACGAAAAAATTGTAAATAAATTCATAGTGAGATAAGTTGTGTTTGTGTTGTAAAATGTATTTGATGTAAACAATGTGTGTATGTAGTAGGAACCGATTTCAAGAATGATAATAATAATAATAATATTTTATCAAACTAAACAAATAATGAGAATAATTATGAAGGTGATAATAAATGAACTATAATTGTTTTGACTATTGTAATTAAAGTAACTTGGTGTTGTAAAAAACTGATTGAGATGAATTAGTAAATTAATTAATGAGGTATAAATAGATTTTAATAATGAATTTAAACGATATTTATAAAACTTAAACTTGATAATAAACAGTAAATGAGTAAAAATAAAAATGTGTTTAGTTGTGGAGCCATATGTTTGTTATATACTGTATCAGAAAGTACATATGGGTATTATGTATTTGTTGTAATGATTGTTGAATTTTTGTTGTTGAATATATGTAATTGAATTTTTTGTTGAGGGTTAATGGTACAACAAAGGATAAAAAATTAGAGGTTGATATAAAAAGAGTTAATAGAATTTAAAGCTAAAGTAAAGCTGTAAGTTGTGTAAATTATTGATAAAACCTGAATTTGAAATGTGATATAATGGATGTTAATAACAAATTTAAAAAAATTTTTTGGGAGAATTTAATGGTGTAGTGAACGCTATATAATTGATAATTGATTAGAAAACAAGTCAATTGAAAGTAAAGTGTAATGTCTATGATTTTATATGCAAATTTAAAGATGAACTGTTTATTTTGTGGTGATAATGTTAAATATATAAACTGCTATGTAAAATGAATGTTGATAATAAATTTGAATTTCTGGAGAATCTAATGGTACAATAAATGATAAATAAGTAAAGGTTGATAAAAGAAAAGAGTTAATAGAAAGTTCAAGTTGTAATGTTTATAATTTTCTATACAAATTATTTAAAGGTAAATTGTTTAATTAAATGTAGCAAAAATGTTCAAGGTTAATGTTTATTATGTTATTGTACTAAATTAATGGGTGATTTTGGGGGGGTTGTTAGTTGTCAACAGATGAGAAAATAAATTGTGGAATGTGGTGTTAGTAAAGGGAGAAGGACATAGGTTTAGCTATAAGTTAGGCTATTGCAGTGGCGGTATGTGTCACTGTAGATAGCGGTAAGTGTTGATGAGTAACATCAAAGCATGTTACCATCATCGGAGGACTAAATAGGGCGTAAAATACACTTTACAACCTTATATAACATTATATTATATGTCAATTACTATCGTACAGTGTATAGAATTGATGAAGTAAATACATGCTAATGGAAGATGATTTCCCCGCCTTTTCGGGCGATTACTGTTTCACCAGCACTAATCGTGGATTTGGACGACAATCAGCTGTGGACAGAAATTGTAAAACTGACCATGGTTCGTTGCCTTGAAAATTGGTGTGAATTTGAAATTAATGACTCAAAATTGATGACTCAAGGGGAAATCCCCGGAACTATGGAACAGCGGCTATCACCTTGTTCGCGTGGGAACAAATAAAAGGGTGATAGACACGTTGTAAGGTTGTGACTATATAATCAGGTATTATATCTGAATTTAAAAAAATGTAAGGCCCAAGCAAGGACAGGAGATGACAAAATTCCTCCCTAACTTCAGTTCTTGTGGAAGCAACTGGGCGCTACAGTCCAGGGGGGGCATAGTGTGTGTGGAAGGAGGTTAATAAGGGTAGTAACGAATTAAAACCTTAAACTGAAGTATGTGGATGAGCTGATGAGATAACCAAATGATTGTATTTTGAGTTAAGAAATATTCTGACAATGGCAGATGATTAACGTTTTCCAGTAGATAATTTGTTCAGAAGTAGTTGATTTAAATATGTTATACTCTTTATGATAATTTTATAGATGACTTTACTGGTTTTGAAAAGATTAATTATATGAGAGAAGGTGTTTATTATGTTTTATTATGTTGTGCTATGTTAGAGTGTAGGAATTATAAACATCTGTTGTGTATTTTACATGGTATAATTTTGTGTAGTGTGTCTAGGGTAAGGTCGTTCACCTGACCATGAGACATCAGCTGATGACTGGTGTTAGAGATGTAGTATGTTTCTTATAATTGATTTATAGATTCTTTTGTTAATCAATTTAATTAAATGATTGAATAATTATTTTTATTAATTGGCAAAATAGCTTTTTTGGAAATTAAATTTTTTTGAAGAAAAAAATTTTTCTTTGCAGTAAGGAATTCTATTAAAATTTTAAGATTCACTATAGGTAGAGAAGGTGTCAGCTGATTCATGATGTTTATCTTATGTCATCTTTTGTAATCAAGTGTAGTTATTTTTGAATTTATGGTAGAAATAAGTTGTTTATTTTTATTTGTTTATTATGATTGTTAGCATCTAGTTAATAAGAATGATAAAGTAAATTTATTTAAAAGATTTTGGGAATTTTTGGAAAGATTTAAAATTTTCGATGAAATTAAGTAATGGAAAGAGATGATATAAATTGACTTGAATGTGGATTTTGATAAGGGACTTAGATTAATTTCACTATGTGAACAAAATTAAAATATTGTACTTTGACTTGAACGTCAAGAGAAATTTAAGGTTGAAAAAGGGGAATGAATTTTGGGTAGCAGCAAATATAAAATGCTTATGAATTTTACTTTAATAATTAATATGTGGAGATAGTGTGTAGTTTGGTAATGAATATATGTACGCACCCAGTATTTTTCTAAAGGCAATCCAGCATGTATGTAAGGGGATACATATCGGTTGAGGGTCTGGTATGGTATAAGGCCAGTTATAGAATCTTATTGGGAATGTCACAAGGTAAGGTGGTACTGTGGTGAGTGCCTGTCCGATTTTACGGTGTTGGGATCTCGGATAGAGAAGTCCAGAAATATCGTTCAGGTGCAGCCATAGTCGCCGAGCTAGGGGGGTAGTTTACCCATGATGTGTTTAGAAATTAAAGGTGGTTTGTTGGCGTCATATCCTTACTGATCCTCTTAGGGTATAGCAATGAGAGTTTCTCTGTTCGGCAGAAAACCTCTCATTGGGGGGGTATTGTAACGGGACCGAATGGGATAATAGGTTTGATTTTAATTATGAATACGGCGCAGTGTAGTTACCCACACAAGGCCTCAATCTGTAAGAACAGACATTCCTGTAGGTGACGCCCATCCGCATGTTGGTTCAGAGAATCTGTCAACAAGTACCATTTGCAAGTACTCTGGAATGTTTCAAGCGCGCGCCTGCTTGCTCGCGCCTTTGAATATGCTCGAACTTTTTAGCGAGAGCCCCAGGTCGTCTGTTACTCGGCCAACTATGGTAAAATCGCTCTCAGTAAATTAATTAATTACCAGGTGACGTGGTGCCTTTTGGGCCAATGAGAAAGCAAGTTGATGCAGATAAAGCATGCCTGGCCATCTTGGTAATAGAGTTAGCGTCTGTTGTCTGACTACAGTGACACAACCGCCCGGTTCAGCATAAAGGCTCGTGAGCCGAAAAAATCTTTTCACCAGTATAAAATGTGATTTAAACCCGGAATCGAAAGCTATCAAACAGTACAACATTAACTAAACTCAGTGACATCGGAATTAAAGAAGTATAACATTTTTCGGACAAATGGTGACGAAAATGCGGAGTGCAGCACATGAGCAGCAGTGACGCCGTTAAAGACGTAAATGTATCACATTCAATCAATTATGAAAATTTAAAGTAAAAGAGCTCTTTATTATGGGGAACATAAAACTTAAATATGTTTGAATGAGAGAATGGGTAAGATGCTGGGTCGCCTTTGTTATAAATTAAGTAATACATTGTAATATAAGTTAAGTAATTGTCTGTGTTCAATATAATAGAAGAGAATATTAAATTTTGTTTGTACTTGTTAAATGAAGATGCGGCCTCAATGTTAATTGGAATTAAATTCGGAAATTTATTTTTAACTATATTTCAAAATCTGTTTTCAGAACACAATATGTAGAAAAGACGAAATTGTTGATGTGGTAGTTTAGCAAGAATGACAGAGTTAAACGAAATAAAATAATGTTTTATATGAAATTATAAATATGTATTTGTTATTTGCATTGACCTGTTTTTCTCTGCCGTGTACACTAGACGACACTTTGGTTAATTTGCACAAGAACGTCAAGGTATAAGTATGTTTCAATTGACGTCCAAATAAAGGTAGGTGACACAATTTAATATTTAATCATATAATTCACGAATAATACTTCAAACGACGCCCGAAACATGGGACGAATTTTCAATATTTTAATTACTAAATCGTTTGAAACACTTCAAGTGGCACCCATAACAGCGACGTTGTAAATTAAATTTAATAATTTACAACCTAGTCGAAATGGCAGAGAAAAATAAGAGTGCAAATTTAGATGAAGGTGTAGAGGCAAGATCGTTGAATGTTACGCAAGATAGTAGTAGAAATATTTTTTTAAATAAAGTATCTAACCAGTTAGCGTTGATGATGGAAATGATAAACAATAGGTTTGAACAACAAAACAAGATGTTTGAACGACAAAACAAGATTTTTGAACCACAAAACAAGATTTTTGATAAGAATAATGACAATTTAAGCACAAGCTTGAATGAAATTAAATCTGAAATCAAATTTGAAATAAATGTAGTAAATAATAAACTTATAGACATAAATAACGAAGCTGTAAACATAAGAAACGAAATAAAAATGCGTAATCAAAGTAAGAACAATCAATTTAAAAGTATAAGTGAGAATGAATTAAACCAAATAAGTGGGTGTAGTGGTGTCAAAACTAATGATACAGGTGAGTGCAACGAGAACAAAAATAATGAAAGTACAAGTACTAAGGTAAGTGACGAATTTAAAACTGGTGGTAATTATGATGAAATAGTTAAAAATGTGGTGTTAGAAGGTAAAATAAATAATGATAGTGGCAATGGAGTTTTGATGGAAATACAAAATGATTATGAGAGGGAGTGATAGAAATATTTAAGCTGAACAGAGGTTATAACGAATTAGCAGAGAGGTTAGATATTACGAGAGTTAATAATATTGAATACTTACCTTGCGAAATGGGTAGTACAGCAAATGATGTTAAGGTTAGGGATATTGATTACTTACCTTATGAGATAACTGATGTAGTAAGTGAATATAATGATATAACTTACCTGATGTTAACGGAAAATTTTAATGGAGAATTTATTATACCCAACGTTGACAGGAATTTTGAATTGATAGTATGCAATAATATTTGTAGTTACTATATTGATACAATGGAAAAAAGTAATGATAATGCTTATTATAATTATAATAATAAAAATGTATCTGTAATTGTAAATGAGTGGTGTAGACGTAAAACCAGGTTATTATACGATGACGGGGGGTAAACAATTAATCTTTATGAACGTTTAACTATGTAAGTAGTTTGGTTTTGAACTGGACTGTTTTATGAAATGAGGTGCGATAAACAAAAAAATATGACGAAAAAATTGTAAATAAATTCATAGTGAGATAAGTTGTGTTTGTGTTGTAAAATGTATTTGATGTAAACAATGTGTGTATGTAGTAGGAACCGATTTCAAGAATGATAATAATAATAATATTTTATCAAACTAAACAAATGATGAGAATAATTATGAAGGTGATAATAAATGAACTATAATTGTTTTGACTATTGTAATTAAAGTAACTTGGTGTTGTAAAAAACTGATTGAGATGAATTAGTAAAATAATTAATGAAGTATATATAGATTTTAATAATGAATTTAAACGATATTTATAAAACTTAAACTTGATAGTAAACAGTAAATGAGTAAAAATAAAAATGTGTTTAGTTGTGGAGCCATATGGTTGTTATATACTGTATCAGAAAGTACATATGGGTATTATGTATTTGTTGTAATGATTGTTGAATTTTTGTTGTTGAATATATGTAATTGAATTTTTGTTGAGGGTTAATGGTACAACAAAGGATAAATAATTAGAGGTTGATATAAAAAGAGTTAATAGAATTTAAAGCTAAAATAAAGCTGTAAGTTGTGTAAATTTTTTGATAAAACCTGAATTTGAAATGTGATATAATGAATGTTAATAACAAATTTAAAAAATTTTTTTGGGAGAATTTAATGGTGTAGTGAACGCTATATAATTGATAATTGATTAGAAAACAAGTCAATTGAAAGTAAAGTGTAATGTCTATGATTTTATATGCAAATTTAAAGATGAACTGTTTATTTTGAGGTGATAATGTTAAATGTATAAACTGCTATGTAAAATGAATGTTGATAATAAATTTGAATTTCTGGAGAATCTAATGGTACAATAAATGATAAATAAGTAAAGGTTGATAAAAAAAAATAGTTAATAGAAAGTTCAAGTTGTAATGTTTATAATTTTCTATACAAATAATTTAAAGGTAAATTGTTTAATTAAATGTAGCAAAAATGTTCAAGGTTAATGTTTATTATGTTATTGTACTAAATTAATGGGTGATTTTGGGGGGTTGTTAGTTGTCAACAGATGAGAAAATAAATTGTGGAATGTGGTGTTAGTAAAGGCAGAAGGACATAGGTTTAGCTATAAGTTAGGCTATTGCAGTGGCGGTATGTGTCACTGTAGATAGCGGTAAGTGTTGATGAGTAACATCAAAGCATGTTACCATCATCGGAGGACTAAATAGGGCGTAAAATACACTTTACAACCTTATATAACATTATATTATATGTCAATTACTATCGTACAGTGTATAGAATTGATGAAGTAAATACATGCTAATGGAAGATGATTTCCCCGCCTTTTCGGGCGATTACTGTTTCACCAGCACTAATCGTGGATTTGGACGACAATCAGCTGTGGACAGAAATTGTAAAACTGACCATGGTTCGTTGCCTTGAAAATTGGTGTGAATTTGAAATTAATGACTCAAGGGGAAATCCCCGGAACTATGGAACAGCGGCTATCACCTTGTTCGCGTGGGAACAAATAAAAGGGTGATAGACCCGTTGTAAGGTTGTGACTATATAATCAGGTATTATATCTGAATTTAAAAAAATGTAAGGCCCAAGCAAGGACAGGAGATGACAAAATTCCTCCCTAACTTCAGTTCTTTTGGAAGCAACTGGGCGCTACAGTCCATGGGGGGGCATAGTGTGTGTGGAAGGAGGTTAATAAGGGTAGTAACGAATTAAAACCTTAAACTGAAGTATGTGGATGAGCTGATGAGATAACCAAATGATTGTATTTTGAGTTAAGAAATATTCTGACAATGGCAGATGATTAACGTTTTCCAGTAGATAACTTGTTCAGAAGTAGTTGATTTAATTATGTTATGCTCTATATGATAATTTTATAGACGACTTTACTGGTTTTGAAAAGATTAATTCTAAGAGAGAAGGTGTTTATTATGTTTTATTGTGTTGTGCTATGTTATAGTGTAGGAATTATAAAGATGTGTTATGCATTTTACATTGTATAATTTTGTGTAGTGTGTCTAGGGTAAGGTCGTTCACCTGACCATGAGACATCGCTGATGACTGGTGTTAGAGATAGATGGAGTATGTTTTTTATAATTGATTTATAGATCCTTTTGTAATCAATTTAATTAAATGATTGAATAATTATTTTTATTAATTGGCAAAAGAACTTTTTTGGAAATTAAATTTTTTTGAAGAAAAAAAAAATGTTTTCTTTGCAGTAAGGAATTCTATTTAAAATTTAAAGATTCACTATAGGTAGAGAAGGTGTCAGCTGATTCATGATGTTTATCTTATGTCATCTTTTGTAATCAAGTGTAGTTATTTTTGAATTTATGTTAGAAATAAGTTGTTTATTTTTATTTGTTTATTATGATTGTTATCATCTAGTTAATAAGACTGATAAATTAAATTTATTTAAAAGATTTTGGGAATTTTTGGAAAGATTTAAAATTTTTGATGAAATTAAGTAATGGAAAGAGATGATATAAATTGACTTGGATGTGGATTTTCATAAGGGACTTAGATTAATTTCACTATGTGAACAAAATTAAAATATTGTACTTTGACTTGAACGTCAAGAGAAATTTAAGGTTGAAAAAGGGGAATGAATTTTGGGTAGCAGCAAATATAAAATGCTTATGAATTTTACTTTAATAATTAATATGTGGAGATAGTGTGTAGTTTGGTAATGAATATATGTACGCACCCAGTATTTTTCTAAAGGCAATCCAGCATGTATCTAAGGGGATACATATCGGTTGAGGGTCTGGTATGGTATAAGGCCAGTTATAGAATCTTATTGGGAATGTCACAAGGTAAGGTGGTACTGTGGTGAGTGCCTGTCCGATTTTACGGTGTTGGGATCTCGGATAGAGAAGTCCAGAAATATCGTTCAGGTGCAGCCATAGTCGCCGAGCTAGGGGGGTAGTTTACCCATGATGTGTTTAGAAATTAAAGGGGGTTTGTTGGCGCCATATCCTTACTGATCCTCTTAGGGTATAGCAATGAGAGTTTTTCTGTTCAGCAGGAAACCTCTCAGGGGGGGGGGTTATTGTAACGGGACCGAATGGGATAATAGGTTTGATTTTAATTATGAATACGGCGCAGTGTAGTTACCCACACAAGGCCTCAATCTGTAAGAACAGACATTCCTGTAGGTGACGCCCATCCGCATGTTGGTTCAGAGAATCTGTCAACAAGTACCATTTGCAAGTACTCTGGAATGTTTCAAGCGCGCGCCTGCTTGCTCGCGCCTTTGAATATGCTCGAACTTTTTAGCGAGAGCCCCAGGTCGTCTGTTACTCGGCCAACTATGGTAAACTCGCTCTCAGTAAATTAATTAATTACCAGGTGACGTGGTGCCTTTTGGGCCAATGAGAAAGCAAGTTGATGCAGATAAAGCATGCCTGGCCATCTTGGAAATAGAGTTAGCGTCTGTTGTCTGACTACAGTGACACAACCGCCCGGTTCAGCATAAAGGCTCGTGAGCCGAAAAAATCTTTTCACCAGTATAAAATGTGATTTAAACCCGGAATCGAAAGCTATCAAACAGTACAACATTAACTAAACTCAGTGACATCGGAATTAAAGAAGTATAACATTTTTCGGACAAATGGTGACGAAAATGCGGAGTGCAGCACATGAGCAGCAGTGACGCCGTTAAAGACGTAAATGTATCACATTCAGTCAATTATGAAATTTAAAGTAAAAGAGCTCTTTATTATGGGGAACATAAAACTTAAATGTGTTTGAATGAGAGAATGGGTAAGATGCTGGGTCGCCTTTGTTATAAATTAAGTAATACATTGTAATATAAGTTAAGTAATTGTCTGTGTTCAATATAATAGAAGAGAATATTAAAGTTTGTTTGTACTTGTTAAATGAAGATGCGGCCTCAATGTTAATTGGAATTAAATTCGGAAATTTATTTTTAACTATATTTCAAAATCTGTTTTCAGAACACAATATGTAGAAAAGACGAAATTGTTGATGTGGTAGTTTAGCAAGAATGACAGAGTTAAACGAAATAAAATAATGTTTTATATGAAATTATAAATATGTATTTGTTATTTGCATTGACCTGTTTTTCTCTGCCGTGTACACTAGACGACACTTTGGTTAATTTGCACAAGAACGTCAAGGTATAAGTATGTTTCAATTGACGTCCAAATAAAAGTAGGTGACACAATTTAATATTTAATCATATAATTCACGAATAATACTTCAAACGACGCCCGAAACATGGGACGAATTTTCAATATTTTAATTACTAAATCGTTTGAAACACTTCAAGTGGCACCCATAACAGCGACGTTGTAAATTAAATTTAATAATTTACAACCTAGTCGAAATGGCAGAGAAAAATAAGAGTGCAAATTTAGATGAAGGTGTAGAGGCAAGATCGTTGAATGTTACGCAAGATAGTAGTAGAAATATTTTTTTAAATAAAGTATCTAACCAGTTAGCGTTGATGATGGAAATGATAAACAATAGGTTTGAACAACAAAACAAGATGTTTGAACGACAAAACAAGATTTTTGATAAGAATAATGACAATTTAAGCACAAGCTTGAATGAAATTAAATCTGAAATCAAATTTGAAATAAATGTAGTAAATAATAAACTTATAGACATAAATAACGAAGCTGTAAACATAAGAAACGAAATAAAAATGCGTAATCAAAGTAAGAACAATCAATTTAAAAGTATAAGTGAGAATGAATTAAACCAAAAAAGTGGGTGTAGTGGTGTCAAAACTAATGATACAGGTGAGTGTAACGAGAACAAAAATAATGAAAGTACAAGTACTAAGGTAAGTGACGAATTTAAAACTGGTGGTAATTATGATGATATAGTTAAAAATGTGGTGTTAGAAGGTAAAATAAATAATGATAGTGGCAATGGAGTTTTGATGGAAATACAAAATGATTATGAGAGGGAGTGATAGAAATATTTAAGCTGAACAGAGGTTATAACGAATTAGCAGAGAGGTTAGATATTACGAGAGTTAATAATATTGAATACTTACCTTGCGAAATGGGTAGTACAGCAAATGATGATAAGGTTGGGGATATTGATTACTTACCTTATGAGATAACTGATGTAGTAAGTGAATATGATGATATAACTTACCTGATGTTAACGGAAAATTTTAATGGAGAATTTATTATACCCAATGTTGACAGGAATTTTGAATTGATAGTATGCAATAATATTTGTAGTTACTATATTGATACAATGGAAAAAAGTAATGATAATGCTTATTATAATTATAATAATAAAAATGTATCTGTAATTGTAAATGAGTAGTGTAGACGTAAAACCAGGTTATTATACGATGACGGGGGGTAAACAATTAATCTTTATGAACGTTTAACTATGTAAGTAGTTTGGTTTTGAACTGGACTGTTTTATGAAATGAGGTGCGATAAACAAAAAAATATGACGACAAAATTGTAAATAAATTCATAGTGAGATAAGTTGTGTTTGTGTTGTAAAATGTATTTGATGTAAACAATGTGTGTATGTAGTAGGAACCGATTTCAAGAATGATAATAATAATAATATTTTATCAAACTAAACAAATAATGAGAATAATTATGAAGGTGATAATAAATGAACTATAATTGTTTTGACTATTGTAATTAAAGTAACTTGGTGTTGTAAAAAACTGATTGAGATGAATTAGTAAATTAATTAATGAGGTATAAATAGATTTTAATAATGAATTTAAACGATATTTATAAAACTTAAACTTGATAATAAACAGTAGATGAGTAAAAATAAAAATGTGTTTAGTTGTGGAGCCATATGGTTGTTATATACTGTATCAGAAAGTACATATGGGTATTATGTATTTGTTGTAATGATTGTTGAATTTTTGTTGTTGAATATATGTAATTGAATTTTTGTTGAGGGTTAATGGTACAACAAAGGATAAATAATTAGAGGTTGATATAAAAAGAGTTAATAGAATTTAAAGCTAAAATAAAGCTGTAAGTTGTGTAAATTTTTTGATAAAACCTGAATTTGAAATGTGATATAATGAATGTTAATAACAAATTTAAAAAATTTTTTTGGGAGAATTTAATGGTGTAGTGAACGCTATATAATTGATAATTGATTAGAAAACAAGTCAATTGAAAGTAAAGTGTAATGTCTATGATTTTATATGCAAATTTAAAGATGAACTGTTTATTTTGAGGTGATAATGTTAAATGTATAAACTGCTATGTAAAATGAATGTTGATAATAAATTTGAATTTCTGGAGAATCTAATGGTACAATAAATGATAAATAAGTAAAGGTTGATAAAAAAAAGAGTTAATAGAAAGTTCAAGTTGTAATGTTTATAATTTTCTATACAAATAATTTAAAGGTAAATTGTTTAATTAAATGTAGCAAAAATGTTCAAGGTTAATGTTTATTATGTTATTGTACTAAATTAATGGGTGATTTTGGGGGGTTGTTAGTTGTCAACAGATGAGAAAATAAATTGTGGAACGTGGTGTTAGTAAAGGCAGAAGGACATAGGTTTAGCTATAAGTTAGGCTATTGCAGTGGCGGTATGTGTCACTGTAGATAGCGGTAAGTGTTGATGAGTAACATCAAAGCATGTTACCATCATCGGAGGACTAAATAGGGCGTAAAATACACTTTACAACCTTATATAACATTATATTATATGTCAATTACTACCGTACAGTGTATAGAATTGATGAAGTAAATACATGCTAATGGAAGATGATTTCCCCGCCTTTTCGGGCGATTACTGTTTCACCAGCACTAATCGTGGATTTGGACGACAATCAGCTGTGGACAGAAATTGTAAAACTGACCATGGTTCGTTGCCTTGAAAATTGGTGTGAATTTGAAATTAATGACTCAAGGGGAAATCCCCGGAACTATGGAACAGCGGCTATCACCTTGTTCGCGTGGGAACAAATAAAAGGGTGATAGACCCGTTGTAAGGTTGTGACTATATAATCAGGTATTATATCTGAATTTAAAAAAATGTAAGGCCCAAGCAAGGACAGGAGATGACAAAATTCCTCCCTAACTTCAGTTCTTGTGGAAGCAACTGGGCGCTACAGTCCAGGGGGGGGCATAGTGTGTGTGGAAGGAGGTTAATAAGGGTAGTAACGAATTAAAACCTTAAACTGAAGTATGTGGATGAGCTGATGAGATAACCAAATGATTGTATTTTGAGTTAAGAAATATTCTGACAATGGCAGATGATTAACGTTTTCCAGTTGATAACTTGTTCAGAAGTAGTTGATTTAATTATGTTATGCTCTATATGATAATTTTATAGACGACTTTACTGGTTTTGAAAAGATTAATTCTAAGAGAGAAGGTGTTTATTATGTTTTATTGTGTTGTGCTATGTTATAGTGTAGGAATTATAAAGATGTGTTATGCATTTTACATTGTATAATTTTGTGTAGTGTGTCTAGGGTAAGGTCGTTCACCTGACCATGAGACATCGCTGATGACTGGTGTTAGAGATAGATGGAGTATGTTTTTTATAATTGATTTATAGATTCTTTTGTAATCAATTTAATTAAATGATTGAATAATTATTTTTATTAATTGGCAAAAGAACTTTTTTGGAAATTAAATTTTTTTGAAGAAAAAAAAATGTTTTCTTTGCAGTAAGGAATTCTATTTAAAATTTAAAGATTCACTATAGGTAGAGAAGGTGTCAGCTGATTCATGATGTTTATCTTATGTCATCTTTTGTAATCAAGTGTAGTTATTTTTGAATTATGTTAGAAATAAGTTGTTTATTTTTATTTGTTTATTATGATTGTTAGCATCTAGTTAATAAGACTGATAAATTAAATTTATTTAAAAGATTTTGGGAATTTTTGGAAAGATTTAAAATTTTCGATGAAATTAAGTAATGGAAAGAGATGATATAAATTGACTTGGATGTGGATTTTGATAAGGGACTTAGATTAATTTCACTATGTGAACAAAATTAAAATATTGTACTTTGACTTGAACGTCAAGAGAAATTTAAGGTTGAAAAAGGGGAATGAATTTTGGGTAGCAGCAAATATAAAATGCTTATGAATTTTACTTTAATAATTAATATGTGGAGATAGTGTGTAGTTTGGTAATGAATATATGTACGCACCCAGTATTTTTCTAAAGGCAATCCAGCATGTATGTAAGGGGATACATATCGGTTGAGGGTCTGGTATGGTATAAGGCCAGTTATAGAATCTTATTGGGAATGTCACAAGGTAAGGTGGTACTGTGGTGAGTGCCTGTCCGATTTTACGGTGTTGGGATCTCGGATAGAGAAGTCCAGAAATATCGTTCAGGTGCAGCCATAGTCGCCGAGCTAGGGGGGTAGTTTACCCATGATGTGTTTAGAAATTAAAGGGGGTTTGTTGGCGCCATATCCTTACTGATCCTCTTAGGGTATAGCAATGAGAGTTTTTCTGTTCGGCAGAAAACCTCTCATTGGGGGGGGGTTATTGTAACGGGACCGAATGGGATAATAGGTTTGATTTTAATTATGAATACGGCGCAGTGTAGTTACCCACACAAGGCCTCAATCTGTAAGAACAGACATTCCTGTAGGTGACGCCCATCCGCATGTTGGTTCAGAGAATCTGTCAACAAGTACCATTTGCAAGTACTCTGGAATGTTTCAAGCGCGCGCCTGCTTGCTCGCGCCTTTGAATATGCTCGAACTTTTTAGCGAGAGCCCCAGGTCGTCTGTTACTCGGCCAACTATGGTAAACTCGCTCTCAGTAAATTAATTAATTACCAGGTGACGTGGTGCCTTTTGGGCCAATGAGAAAGCAAGTTGATGCAGATAAAGCATGCCTGGCCATCTTGGAAATAGAGTTAGCGTCTGTTGTCTGACTAAAGTGACACAACCGCCCGGTTCAGCATAAAGGCTCGTGAGCCGAAAAAATCTTTTCACCAGTATAAAATGTGATTTAAACCCGGAATCGAAAGCTATCAAACAGTACAACATTAACTAAACTCAGTGACATCGGAATTAAAGAAGTATAACATTTTTCGGACAAATGGTGACGAAAATGCGGAGTGCAGCACATGAGCAGCAGTGACGCCGTTAAAGACGTAAATGTATCACATTCAATCAATTATGAAAATTTAAAGTAAAAGAGCTCTTTATTATGGGGAACATAAAACTTAAATGTGTTTGAATGAGAGAATGGGTAAGATGCTGGGTCGCCTTTGTTATAAATTAAGTAATACATTGTAATATAAGTTAAGTAATTGTCTGTGTTCAATATAATAGAAGAGAATATTAAATTTTGTTTGTACTTGTTAAATGAAGATGCGGCCTCAATGTTAATTGGAATTAAATTCGGAAATTTATTTTTAACTATATTTCAAAATCTGTTTTCAGAACACAATATGTAGAAAAGACGAAATTGTTGATGTGGTAGTTTAGCAAGAATGACAGAGTTAAACGAAATAAAATAATGTTTTATATGAAATTATAAATATGTATTTGTTATTTGCATTGACCTGTTTTTCTCTGCCGTGTACACTAGACCGACACTTTGGTTAATTTGCACAAGAACGTCAAGGTATAAGTATGTTTCAATTGACGTCCAAATAAAGGTAGGTGACACAATTTAATATTTAGTCATATAATTCACAAATAATACTTCAAACGACGCCCGAAACATGGGACGAATTTTCAATATTTTAATTACTAAATCGTTTGAAACACTTCAAGTGGCACCCATAACAACGACGTTGTAAATTAAATTTAATAATTTACAACCTAGTCGAAATGGCAGAGAAAAATAAGAGTGCAAATTTAGATGAAGGTGTAGAGGCAAGATCGTTGAATGTTACGCAAGATAGTAGTAGAAATATTTTTTTAAATAAAGTATCTAACCAGTTAGCGTTGATGATGGAAATGATAAACAATAGGTTTGAACAACAAAACAAGATGTTTGAACGACAAAACAAGATTTTTGATAATAATAATGACAATTTAAGCACAAGCTTGAATGAAATTAAATCTGAAATCAAATTTGAAATAAATGTAGTAAATAATAAACTTATAGACATAAATAACGAAGCTGTAAACATAAGAAACGAAATAAAAATGCGTAATCAAAGTAAGAACAATCAATTTAAAAGTATAAGTGAGAATGAATTAAACCAAATAAGTGGGTGTAGTGGTGTCAAAACTAATGATACAGGTGAGTGTAACGAGAACAAAAATAATGAAAGTACAAGTACTAAGGTAAGTGACGAATTAAAACTAGTGGTAATTATGATGATGTAGTTAAAAATGTGGTGTTAGAAGGTAAAATAAATAATGATAGTGGCAATGGAGTTTTGATGGAAATACAAAATGATTATGAGAGGGAGTGATAGAAATATTTAAGCTGAACAGAGGTTATAACGAATTAGCAGAGAGGTTAGATATTACGAGAGTTAATAATATTGAATACTTACCTTGCGAAATGGGTAGTACAGCAAATGATGATAAGGTTGGGGATATTGATTACTTACCTTATGAGATAACTGATGTAGTAAGTGAATATGATGATATAACTTATCTGATGTTAACGGAAAATTTTAATGGAGAATTTATTATACCCAATGTTGACAGGAATTTTGAATTGATAGTATGCAATAATATTTGTAGTTACTATATTGATACAATGGAAAAAAGTAATGATAATGCTTATTATAATTATAATAATAAAAATGTATCTGTAATTGTAAATGAGAGTAGGGTAAGAATGAGAGTTCTAACGCGGAAGTGACGTCACAGCCCCCTCTTTTGGCGCGAAATTCAAAAATCCAGGTGGTGGGGGTAGACTTCTGCGCAGCGTGTCGTCATGTGCAGAGGTTATGATGGACCGGGGGGGTAGTGGTGTGTCCCACGTGATCTCGATGGGCGTACCGAAGTTGTCGGCCATGTTGTCGGCGTTCGGCCATGTTGTCGTCGTCGTCCATTTTGTGGGGTTACGTGTGCGTTGATTGGCGGAGGCGTGGCCGCCGTTCGCTGTTCGCCGTTCGCTGTTCGCCGTCCGGCGGGGGCTTGGCCGCGGCCAGGTCGTGGCTTGACCGCCGCCAGGAGTGGTGGGGTCGTCGTCCATTTTGTCGGGTGTGTGGTGGCCATGTTGGGAAAGCTGGGATGTTGTCGGATTGTGCGTGTGTGCTGGTTAAGGTTGGGCCACGTTGCCGCATCGTGGTGTGTTATAGTGTATGGTTTGGATATATGCTGTGTTTTTCCGGAAGGTTAGCCATGTTGGAGAAGCGTCGACGTTGTCAAGTTGTGCCGGCCACGTTGTCGGCTCGTGCATGTGTTATAGTGTACGGGTTTTGTATATGTTTACACTGCCACCATTGTCCGGATATCGTCGATGTGAAGGGGTGAATTGTATTGTTGGCCATGTTGTCGGCATTCGGCCATGTTGTCGTCGTCGCCGCCTAAAGTGGGGTTATGTGTGCGTTGATTGGCGGAGGCGTGGCGTTGTTCGCCGTTCGCCGTTGACGTCGTCGTTGACGTCGTCATCGTCGCTGGGCGGCGGCCTGGTCGTGGCTTGATCGTCGCCAGGAGTGGTGGGGTCGTCGTCCATTTTGTCGGCGGCATCGGCCATGTTGGAAAAGCTGCGATGTTGTCGTGTTGTGGTAGGAGTGTGCTGGTTAAGGTACGGCCGGGTTGCCGATTCGTGCATGTGTTATAGTGTATGGTTATGTATATGTAAGGGGGTTTTCCGGAAGTTCGGCCATGTTGGAAAAGCGTCGGTGTTGCCAACTGTTGTCGGCTCGGTGTTATAGTGTACGGGTTGAATATATGTGCCGCCATTGTTGCCAACTCGGTGTTATAGTGTACTGGTTTCGGATATATTGACACTGCCACAATTGTCTCGATATCGTCGATGTTGTGTCTATGTGTTAAGTAATTGCATTGTTGCCAACTCAGTCAAGTAGTGTAAGAGTGTGCTGGTTAAGGTTCGGCCACGTTGGCGATTCGAACGTGTGTTATAGTGTATGGGTTTGGATATATACTGTGTTTTCCGGAAGGGTGTCCACGTTGGAAAAGCGTCGACGTTGTCAACTTGTGCATGTGTGCTGGTTTAGCGTCGGCCACGTTGTCGGCTCGTGCATGTGTTATAGTGTACAGGTTTCAGATATATTTACACTGCCACCATTGTCCGGATATCGTCGATATGAATAGGTGAATTGCATTGTTGCCAACTGGAGAACTGTACTGGAATCGGTCACGTTGTCGACTCATGCATGTGTTATAGTGTACGGGTTTCAGATATATTTACACTGCCACCCCATTGCCCGGATATCGTCGATGTGAAGAGGTGAATTGCATTGTTGCCAACTCGAGAACTGTACTGGCGTTGGTCACGTTGTCAACTTGTGCATGTGTTATAGTGTATGGGTTTAGATATTTACACTGCTGCCGTTCGGATTTACTACTGCGGTGCAAAATTGAATATCATTTCACTTGTAAAAATTGATTATCGTGCATTTGTGCAATTGTTCTGATTGACATTTCACTTATGAAACATGCATGATGGAAGGAAAAAAGGATAGTTGAAAATAAACAACTAAGCAAAGCAAAATTTACATATATTGTAATCAAACACACATAAAAATATACAATAAACTACACACACATACACACAAACACACACACACACACACACCACACAATAACAATATATGTAATCGTACGCGACAAATGAAGATGTCCATTCGGTCCTACTGTACAATTTCTACTATGTAAGCTCTATCCTTTTCTCCACGATAAATTAGTTGCAGTGAACACGGTACTAAATTTTTTAATTCCTCATCTTCGAAAACGCCTGCGTATCTCTTTGGTAGATATACACAATATTTTAGTTTAGGGTCTCTGTAATCTTGGAGAGTGACGAGTACAGCTTTCCCGTACTTTGCGTCTATATTCTGCATTTCTTCTATTGGATATTTTACGTCGATTATCAATTCCTTTATTTTTTTATACTCAATTGCGCTAATAGTTGCAAACTTTTCAGTGAATGACACCATTTTAAAATAAAGAATTTATAATTTTTCGTGCGTCTCTCAACGAATGAACGAATAACGCTCGTGCACAGCGAATAAATAGGGAGGTAGTTGTGGAGGTGGAAACCACTCAACGCACAGTAAGCGTTTATTTTTAACCGTGTGAACAGGATACGAGCTGATTTCTCACGGTTCAATGGGTAGGTGGGGAAGAGGGGAGTCGGTTATTTTTTATACGTCTAGACAGCACTCGTGCTTGTTCGAACATGTCGTCGACGCTAATTTATTTTTAGACAGGTGATGTATTTAACTGTGTGAACAGGATACGACTTGATTTCTCACTGTTCGATGGGTAGGTGAGGAAGAGGGGTGTCGGTTATTTTTATACGACTAGACAGCACATTCGCTTGTTTGAACATGTCGTCGACGCTAATTTATTTTTAGACAGATGATGTAATCGATAGAAAGGCGACGACTGTTATTTTTTTACGTAAGCGCTAAACAATAATGTTAGTAATTTATCAGAAACATATTGATTATTCTAAAATCTGATACAACCCACTCGCGTAAAGCGTGTACTCTAGTATTTGTACATGTTAAAAGGAAACGTGTACTTTACTAATATCGACACAAGATGTTCATCTCAATGATGTACACGAAAGAGATGGTAACAACAAAAAAAAAGCTCTCACACACAAAGTCACGGACGCGCACTTAGTTTGGCTTGCGTTCTGTTTCCCACACGCTGTGATAACAGATGGTGTCAGATAGCTTGTGTGTTCTGTTGTTTAAAAAAATTTATGTACGACTACGTTCACACGCCGCGATAAACAGACGGCCAGACAGACGGAGTCGATTACATCATCATAACAACTAATGCACACTCATCAACAAAAAAAGTAACAGCTGCCACACACACACACACACACACACACACACACACACACAGTCAAAGACGCACACTTAGCTTGGCTTGTGTTCTATTTCACACAATAATTTATGTACGTCGCTAACTTTTCGTTCACACGCAACGATAACATATTTTCTGGAAATAAGCGGTACATGAGACAGGCTTTTCCGTGTATTGAACGTAATCAAGTTTAGGACAACTGAAATCTTCTAAATTTATAATAATGAAATGTACAATACGCTACTCCAGAAATCTTTTTTTCTGTAATCCTTTTACAAAAAAAAGTTAAAAGGAAACGTGTACTTTACTAATATCGCCACAAGATATTCGAACGATGTGTCCCCGTCCGTCCACTCTAATCTATAATAACGCTCTGTTAACCAACGGTTTGTCCTTACGTGATTGTGATTCGAAACGATTGTGTTTACTAGAGGTGCAAATATAAAATGCCTGCTGGCATATGCGATGATGTCCATAATGGCTAGTTACTTGCCGAGTTCGTTTCCATCGTCGTCAACAAAACAGTAAAAGTCGTCAAGTTCATTGAAAGCTGTCAGACGAAGGTACAGCATGCCATAACCGATCGTAACGATATACCCATAACCGCAATGTCAACCTGCCTATCGTTAACGAAAACATTGCCACGTTCATTGAAAGCTGTCGGACCAAGGTACTGCATGCCATGCCACGTTCATTGAAAGCTGTCAGACCAAGGTACTGCATTCCATAACTGATCGTAACGATATACCCATAACCGCAATTCCAACATGCCTATCGTTAAAGAAACCATTGCCACGTTCATTGGAAGCTGTTAGACCAAGGTACAGCATGCCATAACCGATCGTAACGATATACCAACAACCGCAATGTCAACCTGTCTATCGTTAACGAAACCATTGCCAAGATCATTGAAATATGTCAGACCAAGGTACTGCAAGCCATAACCGATCGTAACGATATACCCATAACCGCAATCTCAACTTGCCTATCGTTAACGAAACAATTGCCAAGTCGATTGAAAGCCGCCAGAACAAGCTACTGCATGCCATAACCGATCGTAAAGATATACCCATAACCGCAGTGACAACCTACCTATCGTTAACGAAACCATTGCCACGTTCATTGAAAGCTGTTAGACCAAGGTACTGCATGCCATAGCCGATCGTAACGATATACCCATAACCGCAATCTCAACCTGCCTATCGTTAACGGAACCATTGCCAAGTTCATTGAAAGCTGTCAGACCAAGGTACTACATGCCATAACCGATCGTAACGATATACCCATAACCGCAATCTCAACCTGCCTAACGTTAACGAAACCATTGCCAAGTTCATTGAAAGCTGTCAGATCAAGGTATTGCATGCCATAACCGATCGTAACAAAATACTCATAACCGCAATACCAACCGGCCTATCGTTAACGAAACCATTGCCACGTTCATTGAAAGCTCTCAGACCAAGGTACTGCATGCCTTAACCGATAGTAACGATATACCCATAACCGAAATCTCAACCTCCCTATCGTTAACGAAACCATTGCCAAGTTCATTGAAAGCCGTCAGAACAAGGTACTGCATGCCATAACCGATCGTAATGATATACTCATAAACGCAATGTCAACCTGCTTATCGTTAACGAAACCATTTCCATGTTCATTGAAAGCTGACAGACCAAGGTACTGCATGCCATAACCGATCGTAACGATATACCCATAACCGCAATGTCAACCTGCCTATCGTTAACGAAACCATTGCCAATTTCATTGAAAGCCGCCAGACCAAGGTACTGCATGACATAACCGATTGTAACGATATACCCATAACCGCAATGTCAACATTCCTATCTTTAACGAAATCATAGCCAAGTTCATTGAAAGCCGTCAGACCAAGATACTGCATGCCGCAACCAATTGTAACGATATGCCCATAACCGCAATGTCAACCTGCCTATCGTTAACGAAACCATTGCTACGTTCATTAAAAGCTGCCAGACGAAGGTATTGCATGCCATAACCGATCGTAACGATATACCCACAACCGCAATGTCAACCTGCCTATCGTTATAAGATACCATTGCCAAGTTCATTGAATGCCGCCAGACCATGCTAATGCATGCCATTACCGATCGTAACGATATACCCATAACCGCAATGTCATCTTGCCTATCGTTAACGAAACCATTGCCAAGTTGATTGAAAGCCGCCAGACCAAGTTACTGCATGTCGTAACCGATTGTAACGATATACCCATAACCGCAATGTCAACATTCCTATCTTTAACGAAATATTAGCCAAGTTCATTGAAAGCCGTCAGACCAAGTTACTGCATGCCATAACCGATTGTAACGATATGCCCATAACCGCAATGTCAACTTGCCTATCGTTCACGAAACCATTGCTACGTTCATTAAAAGCTGCCAGACGAAGGTACTGCATGCCATAACCGATCTTAACGATATACCCACAACCGCAATGTCAACCTGCCTAACGTTAACGAAACCATTGCCTCGTTCATTGAAATCTGTCAGGCCAAGGTACTGCATGCCATAACCGATCTTAACGATATACCCACAACCGCAATGTCAACCTGCTTATCGTTAAAGAAACAATTGCCAAGTTCTTTGAAAGCTGTCAGACCAAGGTAGTGCATGCCATAACCGATCGTAACGATATACACATAACCGCAACGTCAACCTGCCTATCAACGAAACCATTGCTACGTCCATTAAAAGCTGCCAGACAAAGGTACTGCATGCCATAACCGATCTTAACGATATACCACAACCGCAATGTCAACCTGCCTATCGTTAAAGGAACAATTGCCATGTTCATTGAAAGCTGTCAGACCAAGGTAGTGCATGTCATAACCGATCGTAACGATATACACATATCTGCAATTTCAGCCTGCCTATCGTTAACGAAAGCATTGACACGTTCATTGAAATCTGTCAGACCAAGATACTGCATGCCATAACCAATCTTAACGATATACCCACAACCGCAATGTCAACCTGCCTATCGTTAAAGAAACAATTGCCAAGTTCATTGAAAGCTGTCAGTCCAAGGTAGTGCATGCCATAACCGATCGTAACGATATACACATAACCGCAACGTCATCCTGCCTATCGTTAACGAAAGCATTGACACGTTCATTGAAAGCTGTCAGACCAAAGTACTGCATGACATAAACGATTTTAACGATATAACCACAACCACAATGTCAACCTGCCTAACGTTAACGAAACCATTGCCTCGTTCATTGAAATCTGTCAGACCAAGGTACTGCAAGCCATAACCGATCTTAACGATATACCGACAACCGCAATGTCTACCTGCCCATCCTTAAAGAAACAATTGCCAAGTTCATTGAAAGCTGTCAGACCAAGGTAGTGCATGACATCACCTATCGTAACGATATACACATAACCGCAATGTCAGCCTGCCTATTGTTAACGAAAACATTGCCATGTTCATTGAAAACTGTCAGAACAAGGTAGTGCATGCCATAACCTATCGTAACGATATACACATAAACGCAATGTCAGCCTGCCTATCGTTAACGAAAACATTGCCATGTTCATTGAAAGCTGACAGACCATGTTACTGCATGCCATAACCGATCGTAACGATATACCCATAACTGCAATGTCAACCTGCCTATCTTTAACGAAACAACTGCCACGTTAATTGAAAGGTGTCAGACCAAGATACTGCATGCCATAACCGATCGTAACGATATACCCACAACCGCAATGCCAACCTGCCTATCGTTAACGAAACCATTGCCACATTCATTGTAATTTGTCAGACCAAGGTACTGCATGCCATAACCGATCTTAACGATATACCGACAACTGCAATGTCAAACTGCCTATCCTTAAAGAAACAATTGCCAAGTTCATGGAAAGCTGCCAGACCAAGGTACTGAATGCCATAACCGATCGTAACGATATACCCATAATCAACCTGCCTATCGTTAACGAAACCATTGTCACGTTCATTGAAACCTGTCAGACCAAGGTAGTGCAAGCCATAACCGATCGTAACGATATACCTATACCCATAACCGCAATGTCAACCTGCCTATCGTTAACGAAATCATTGCCACGTTCATTGAAATCTGACAGACCAAGTTACTGCATGCCATAACCGATCGTAACGATATACCCATAACTGCAATGTCAACCTGCCTATCGTTAACGAAACCATTGCCAATTTCATTGAAAGCCGCCAGACCAAGGTACTGAATGACATAACCGATTGTAACGATATAGCCATAACCGCAATGTCAACATTCCTATCTTTAACAAAATCATAGCCAAGTTTATTGAAAGCCGTCAGACCAAGATATTGCATGCCGCAACCAATTGTAACGATATGCCCATAACCGCAATGTCAACCAGCCTATCGTTAACGAAACCATTGCTACGTTCATTAAAAGCTGCCAGACGAAGGTACTGCAAGCCATAACCGATCGTAACGATATACCCACAACCGCAATGTCAACCTGCCTATCTTTAAAGATACCATTGCCAAGTTCATTGAATGTCGCCAGACCATGTTACTGCATGCCATAACCGATCGTAACGATATACCCATAACCGCAATGTCATCCTGCCTATCGTTAACGAAACCATTGCCAAGTTGATTGAAAGCCGCCAGACCAAGTTACTGCATGTCGTAACCGATTGTAACGATATACCCACAACCGCAATGTCAACCTGCCTATCTTTAAACATACCATTGCCAAGTCCATTGAATGTCGCCAGACCATGTTACTGCATGCCATAACCGATCGTAACGATATGCCCATAACCGCAATGTCATCCTGCCTATCGTTAACGAAACCATTGCCAAGTTGATTGAAAGCCGCCAGACCAAGTTACTGCATGTCGTAACCGATTGTAACGATATACCCACAACCGCAATGTCAACCTGCCTATCGTTAAAGAAACAATTACCAAGTTCATTGAAAGCTGTCAGACCAAGTTAGGGCATGCCATAACCGATCGTAACGATATACACATAACCGCAACGTCATCCTGCCTATCTTTAAAGATACCATTGCCAAGTTCATTGAATGTCGCCAGACCATGTTACTGCATGCCATAACCGATCGTAACGATATACCCATAAACGCAATGTCATCCTGCCTATCGTTAACGAAACCATTGCCAAGTTGATTGAAAGCCGCCAGACCAAGTTACTGCATGTCGTAACCGATTGTAACGATATATCCACAACCGCTATGTCAACCTGCCTATCTTTAAAGATACCATTGCCAAGTCCATTGAATGTCGCCAGACCAAGTTAGTGCATGCCCTAACTTATCGTAACAATATACACATAAACGCAATGTCAGCCTGCCTATCGTTAACGATAACATTGCATTGTTCATTGAAAGCTGTCAGACCAAGGTAGTGCATGACATAACCTATCGTAACGATATACACATAACCGCAATGTCAGCCTGCCTATCGTTAACGAAAACATTGCCATGTTCATTGAAAGCTGGCAGACCAAGTTACTGCATGCCATAACCGATCGTAACGATATACCCATAACTGCAATGTCAACCTGCCTATCTTTAACGAAACAATTGCCACGTTCATTGAAAGGTGTCAGACGAAGGTACTGCATGCCAAAACCGATCTTAACGATATACCGACAACTGCAATGTCAAACTGCCTATCCTTAAAGAAACAATTGCCAAGTTCATGGAAAGCTGCCAGACCAAGGTATTGCATGCCATAACCGATCGTAACGATATATCCATTATCAACCTGCCTAACGTTAACGAAACCATTGTCACGTTCATTGAAACCTGTCAGACCAAGGTAGTGCAAGCCATAACCGATCGTAACGATATACCTATACCCATAACCGCAATGTCAACCTGCCTATCGTTAACGAAATCATTGCCACGTTAATTGAAAGCCGCCAGACCAAGGTACTGAATGACATAACCGATCGTAACGATATACCCATAACCGCAATGTCAACCTGCCTATCGTTAACGAAACCATTGCCAATTTCATTGAAAGCCGCCAGACCAAGGTACTGAATGACATAACCGATTGTAACGATATACCCATAACCGCAATGTCAACATTCCTATCTTTAACGAAATCATAGCCAATTTCATTGAAAGCCGTCAGACCAAGTTACTGCATGCCGCAACCAATTGTAACGATATGCCCATTACCGCAATGTCAACCTGGCTATCGTTAACAAAACCATTGCTACTTTCATTAAAAGCTGCCAGACGAAGGTACTGCATGCCATAACCGATCGTAACGATATACCCACAACCGCAATGTCAACCTGCCTATCGTTAAAGAAACAATTGCCAAGTTCATTGAAAGCTGTCAGACCAAGTTACTGCATGCCATAACCGATCTTAACGATATACCCATAACCGCAATGTCATCCTGCCTATCGTTAACGAAACCATTGCCAAGTTGATTGAAAGCCGCCAGACCACGTTACTGCATGTCGTAACCGATTGTAACGATATACCCACAACCGCAATGTCAACCTGCCTATCATTAACGAAACCATTGCTACGTTCATTAAAAGCTGCCAGACGAAGGTACTGCATGCCATAACCGATCGTAACGATATACCCACAACCGTAATGTCAAGCTGCCTATCTTTAAAGATACCATTAGGCAGGTAGACATTGCGGTTGTCGGTATATCGTTAAGATCGGTTACGGCTTGCAGTACCTTAGTCTGACAGATTTCAATGAACGAGGCAATGGTTTCGTTAACGTTAGGCAGGTTGACATTGCGGTTGTGGTTATATCGTTAAAATCGTTTATGTCATGCAGTACTTTGGTCTGACAGCTTTCAATGAACGTGTCAATGCTTTCGTTAACGATAGGCAGGATGACGTTGCGGTTATGTGTATATCGTTACGATCGGTTATGTCATGCACTACCTTGGTCTGACAGCTTTCAATGAACTTGGCAATTGTTTCTTTAACGATAGGCAGGTTGACATTGCGGTTGTGGGTATATCGTTACAATCGGTTACGACATGCAGTAACTTGGTCTGGCGGCTTTCAATCAACTTGGCAATGGTTTCGTTAACGATAGGCAGGATGACATTGCGGTTATAGGTATATCGTTACTATCGGTTATGGCATGCAGTAACATGGTCTGGCGACATTCAATGAACTTGGTAATGGTATCTTTAAAGATAGGCAGGTTGACATTGCGGTTGTGGGTATATCGTTACGATCGGTTATAGCATGCAGTACCTTCGTCTGGCAGCTTTTAATGAACGTAGCTATGGTTTTGTTAACGATAGCCAGGTTGACATTGCGGTAATGGGCATATCGTTACAATTGGTTGTGGCATGCAGTAACTTGGTCTGACGGCTTTCAATGAAATTGGCTATGATTTCGTTAAAGATAGGAATGTTGACATTGCGGTTATGGGTATATCGTTACAATCGGTTATGTCATTCAGTACCTTGGTCTGGCGGCTTTCAATGAAATTAGCAATGGTTTCGTTAACGATAGGCAGGTTGACATTGCGGTTATGGGTATATCGTTACGATCGGTTATGGCATGCAGTAACTTGGTCTGTCAGATTTCAATGAACGTGGCAATGATTTCGTTAACGATAGGCAGTTTGACATTGCGGTTATGGGTATAAGTATATCGTTACGATCGGTTATGGCTTGCACTACCTTGGTCTGACAGGTTTCAATGAACGTGACAATGGCTTCGTTAACGATAGGCAGGTTGATTATTGGTATATCGTTACGATCGGTTATAGCATGCAATACCTTGGTCTGGCAGCTTTCCATGAACCTGGCAATAGTTTCTTTAAGGATAGGCAGTTTGACATTGCAGTTGTCGTTATATCGTTAAGATCGGTTATGGCATGCAGTATCTTGGTCTGACAAATTACAATGAAAGTGGCAATGGTTTCGTTAACGATAGGCAGGTTGGCATTGCGGTTGTGGGTATATCGTTACGATCGGTTGTGGCATGCAGTATCTTGGTCTGACACCTTTCAATGAACGTGGCAATTGTTTCGTTAAAGATAGGCAGGTTGACATTGCAGTTATGGGTATATCGTTACGATCGGTTATGGCATGCAGTAACTTGGTCTGCCAGCTTTCAATGAACATGGCAATGTTTTCGTTAAAGATAGGCAGGTTGATATGCGGTTGTGGGTATATCGTTACAATCGGTTACGACATGCAGTAACTTGGTCTGGCGGCTTTCAATCAACTTGGCAATGGTTTCGTTAACGATAGGCAGGATGACATTGCGGTTATGGGTATATCGTTACGATCGGTAATGGCATGCAGTAACATGGTCTGGCGACATTCAATGAACTTGGCAATGGTATCTTTAAAGATAGGCAGGTTGATATTGCGGTTGTGGGTATATCGTTACGATCGGTTATGGCATGCAGTAACTTCGTCTGCCAGCTTTTAATGAACGTAGCAATGGTTTCGTTAACGATAGGCAGGTTGACATTGCGGTTGTGGGTATATCGTTACAATCGGTTACGACATGCAGTAACTTGGTCTGGCGGCTTTCAATCAACTTGGCAATGGTTTCGTTAACGATAGGCAGGATGACATTGCGGTTATGGGTATATCGTTAAGATCGGTTATGGCATGCAACAACTTGGTCTGACAGCTTTCAATGAACTTGGCAATTGTTTCTTTAACGATAGGC
This sequence comes from Magicicada septendecula, assembly GCA_034769895.1. Taxonomy (NCBI): domain Eukaryota; kingdom Metazoa; phylum Arthropoda; class Insecta; order Hemiptera; family Cicadidae; genus Magicicada; species Magicicada septendecula. The sequence continues at coordinate 728,218,427 of CM068368.1, read as the reverse complement.
AGGTTGACATTGCGGTTATGGGTATATCGTTACAATCGGTTACGACATGCAGTAACTTGGTCTGGCGGCTTTCAATCAACTTGGCAATGGTTTCGTAACGATAGGCAGGATGACATTGCGGTTATGGGTATATCGTTACGATCGGTTATGGCATGCAGTAACATGGTCTGGCGACATTCAATGAACTTGGCAATGGTATCTTTAAAGATAGGCAGGTTGACATTGCGGTTGTGGGTATATCGTTACGATCGGTTATGGCATGCAGTACCTTCGTCTGGCAGCTTTTAATGAAAGTAGCAATGGTTTTGTTAACGATAGCCAGGTTGACATTGCGGTAATGGGCATATCGTTACAATTGGTTGCGGCATGCAGTAACTTGGTCTGACGGCTTTCAATGAAATTGGCTATGATTTCGTTAAAGATAGGAATGTTGACATTGCGGTTATGGGTATATAGTTACAATCGGTTATGTCATTCAGTACCTTGGTCTGGCGGCTTTCAATGAAATTGGCAATGGTTTCGTTAACGATAGGCAGGTTGACATTGCGGTTATGGGTATATCGTTACGATCTGTTATGGCATGCAGTAACTTGGTCTGTCAGATTTCAATGAACGTGGCAATGATTTCGTTAACGATAGGCAGGTTGACATTGCGGTTATGGGTATAGGTATATCGTTACGTTCGGTTATGGCTTGCACTACCTTGGTCTGACAGGTTTCAATGAACGTGACAATGGTTTCATTAACGATAGGCAGGTTGATTATGGGTATATCGTTACGATCGGTTATGGCATGCAATACCTTGGTCTGGCAGCTTTCCATGAACTTGGCAATTGTTTCTTTAAGGATAGGCAGTTTGACATTGCAGTTGTCGGTATATCGTTAAGATCGGTTATGGCATGCAGTACCTTGGTCTGACAAATTACAATGAATGTGGCAATGGTTTCGTTAACGATAGGTAGGTTGGCATTGCGGTTGTGGGTATATCGTTACGATCGGTTGTGGCATGCAGTATCTTGGTCTGACACCTTTCAATGAACGTGGCAATTGTTTCGTTAAAGATAGGCAGGTTGACATTGCAGTTATGGGTATATCGTTACGATCGGTTATGGCATGCAGTAACTTGGTCTGCCAGCTTTCAATGAACATGGCAATGTTTTCGTTAACGATAGGCAGGCTGACATTGCGGTTATCTGTATATCGTTACGATAGGTTATGTCATGCACTACCTTGGTCTGACAGCTTTCAATGAACAATGCAATGTTTTCGTTAACGATAGGCAGGCTGACATTGCGGTTATGTGTATATTGTTACGATAAGTTAGGGCATGCACTAACTTGGTCTGACAGCTTTCAATGAACTTGGCAATTGTTTCTTTAAGGATAGGCAGGTAGACATTGTGGTTGTCGGTATATCGTTATGATCGGTTATGGCTTGCAGTACCTTGGTCTGACAGATTTCAATTAACGAGGCAATGGTTTCGTTAACGTTAGGCATGTTGACATTGCGGTTGTGGTTATATCGTTAAAATCGTTTATGTCATGCAGTACTTTGGTCTGACAGCTTTCAATGAACGTGTCAATGCTTTCCTTAACGATAGGCAGGATGACGTTGCGGTTATGTGTATATCGTTACGTTCGGTTATGGCATGCACTACCTTGGTCTGACAGCTTTCAATGAACATGGCAATTATTTCTTTAACGATAGGCAGGTTGACATTGCGGTTGTGGGTATATCGTTAAAATCGGTTACGACATGCAGTAAAGTAACTTGGTCTGGCGGCTTTCAATCAACTTGGCAATGATTTCGTTAACGATAGGCAGGATGACATTGCGGTTATGGGTATATCGTTACGATCGGTTATGGCATGCAGAAACTTGGTCTGTCAGCTTTCAATGAACATGGCAATGTTTTCGTTAACGATAGGCAGGCTGACATTGCTGTTATGTGTATATCGTTACGATAGGTTATGGCATGCACTACCTTGTTCTGACAGATTTCAATTAACATGGCAATGTTTTCGTTAACGATAGCCAGGCTGACATTGCGGTTATGTGTATATCGTTACGATAGGTTATGGCATGCACTACCTTGGTCTGACAGCTTTCAATGAACTTGGCAATTGTTTCTTTAAGGATGGGCAGGTAGACATTGCGGTTGTCGGTATATCGTTAAGATCGGTTATGGCTTGCAGTACCTTGGTCTGACAGATTTCAATGAACGAGGCAATGGTTTCGTTAACGTTAGGCAGGTTGACATTGCGGTTGTGGTTATATCGTTAAAATCGTTTATGTCATGCAGTACTTTGGTCTGACAGCTTTCAATGAACGTGTCAATGCTTTCGTTAACGATAGGCAGGATGACGTTGCGGTTATGTGTATATCGTTACGATCGGTTATGGCATGCACTACCTTGGTCTGACAGCTTTCAATGAACTTGGCAATTGTTTCTTTAACGATAGGCAGGTTGACATTGCGGTTGTGGGTATATCGTTAAGATTGGTTATGGCATGCAGTAACTTGGTCTGTCAGATTTCAATGAACGTGTCAATGCTTTCGTTAACGATAGGCCGGATGAAATTGCAGATATGTGTATATCGTTACGATCGGTTATGACATGCACTACCTTGGTCTGACAGCTTTCAATGAACATGGCAATTGTTCCTTTAACGATAGGCAGGTTGACATTGCGGTTGTGGGTATATCGTTAAGATCGGTTATGGCATGCAGTACCTTGGCCTGACAGATTTCAATGAACGAGGCAATGGTTTCGTTAACGTTAGGCAGGTTGATATTGCGGTTGTGTTTATATCGTTAAAATCGGTTATGTTATGCAGTACTTTGGTCTGACAGCGTTCAATGAACGTGTCAATGCTTTCGTTAACGATAGGCAGGCTGACATTGCGGTTGTGGGTATATCGTTAAGATCGGTATGGCATGCAGTACCTTGGCCTGACAGATTTCAATGAACGAGGCAATGGTTTCGTTAACGTTAGGCAGGTTGACATTGCGGTTGTGTTTATATCGTTAAAATCGGTTATGTCATGCAGTACTTTGGTCTGACAGCGTTCAATGAACGTGTCAATGCTTTCGTTAACGATAGGCAGGCTGACATTGCGGATATGTGTATATCGTTACGATCGGTTATGGCATGCACTACCTTGGTCTGACAGCTTTCAATGAACTTGGCAATTGTTTCTTTAACGATAGGCAGGTTGACATTGCGGTTGTGGGTATATCGTTAAGATCGGTTATGGCATGCAGTACCTTCGTCTGGCAGCTTTTAATGAACGTAGCAATGGTTTCGTTAACGATAGGCAAGTTGACATTGCTGTTATGGGCATATCGTTACAATCGGTTATGGCATGCAGTAACTTGGTCTGACGGCTTTCAATGAACATGGCTATGATTTCGTTAAAGATAGGAATTTTGACATTGCGGTTATGGGTATATCGTTACAATCGGTTACGACATTCAGTAACTTGGATTGGCGGCCTTCAATCAACTTGGCAATGGTTTCGTTAACGATAGGCAAGATGACATTGCGGTTATGGGTATATCGTTACGATCGGTAATGGCATGCATTAACATGGTCTGGCGGCATTCAATGAACTTGGCAATGGTATCTTTAACGATAGGCAGGTTGACATTGCGGTTGTGGGTATATCGTTACGATCGGTTATGGCATGCAATACCTTCGTCTGGCAGCTTTTAATGAACGTAGCAATGGTTTCGTTAACGATAGGCAGGTTGACATTGCGGTTATGGGCATATCGTTACAATTGGTTGCGGCATGCAGTATCTTTGTCTGACGGCTTTCAATGAACTTGGCTATGATTTCGTTAAAGATAGGAATGTTGATATTGCGGTTATGGGTATATCGTTACAATCGGTTATGTCATGCAGTACCTTGGTCTGGCGGCTTTCAATGAAATTGGCAATGGTTTCGTTAACGATAGGCAGGTTGACATTGCGGTTATGGGTATATCGTTACGATCGGTTATGGCATGCAGTAACTTGGTCTGTCAGCTTTCAATGAACATGGCAATGGTTTCAGTAACGATAAGCAGGTTGACATTGCGTTTATGAATATATCATTACGATCGTTTATGGCATGCAGTAACTTGTTCTGACGGCTTTCAATGAACTTGGCAATGGTTTCGTTAACGATAGGCAGGTTGAGATTTCGGTTATGGGTATATCGTTACTATCGGTTAAGGCATGCAGTACCTTGGTCTGAGAGCTTTCAATGAACGTGGCAATGGTTTCGTTAACGATAGGCCGGTTGGTATTGCGGTTATGAGTATTTTGTTACGATCGGTTATGGCATGCAATACCTTGATCTGACAGCTTCCAATGAACTTGGCAATGGTTTCGTTAACGTTAGGCAGGTTGACATTGCGGTTATGGGTATATCGTTACGATCGGTTATGGCATGTAGTACCTTGGTCTGACAGCTTTCAATGAACTTGGCAATGGTTCCGTTAACGATAGGCAGGTTGAGATTGCGGTTATGGGTATATCGTTACGATCGGCTATGGCATGCAGTACCTTGGTCTAACAGCTTTCAATGAACGTGGCAATGGTTTCGTTAACTATAGGTAGTTTGTCACTGCGGTTATGGGTATATCTTTACGATCGGTTATGGCATGCAGTAGCTTGTTCTGGCGGCTTTCAATCGACTTGGCAATTGTTTCGTTAACGATAGGCAAGTTGAGATTGCGGTTATGGGTATATCGTTACGATCGGTTATGGCTTGCAATACCTTGGTCTGACATATTTCATTGATCTTAGCAATGGTTTCGTTAACGATAGACAGGTTGACATTGCGGTTGTTGGTATATCGTTACGATCGGTTATGGCATGCTGTACCTTGGTCTAACAGCTTCCAATGAACGTGGCAATGGTTTCTTTAACGATAGGTATGTTGGAATTGCGGTTATGGGTATATCGTTACGATCAGTTATGGAATGCAGTACCTTGGTCTGACAGCTTTCAATGAACGTGGCATGGCATGCAGTACCTTGGTCTGACAGCTTTCAATGAACGTGGCAATGTTTTCGTTAACGATAGGCAGGTTGACATTGCGGTTATGGGTATATCGTTACGATCGGTTATGGCATGCTGTACCTCCGTCTGACAGCTTTCAATGAACTTGACGACTTTCACTGTTTTGTTGACGACGATGGAAACGAACTCGGCAAGTAACTAGCCATTATGGACATCATCGCATATGCCAGCAGGCATTTTATATTTGCACCTCTAGTAAACACAATCGTTTCGAATCACAATCACGTAAGGACAAACCGTTGGTTAACAGAGCGTTATTATAGATTAGAGTGGACGGACGGGGACACATCGTTCCAACATCTTGTGGCGATATTAGTAAAGTACACGTTTCCTTTTAACTTTTTTTTGTAAAAGGATTACAGAAAAAAAGATTTCTGGAGTAGCGTATTGTACATTTCATTATTATAAATTTAGAAGATTTCAGTTGTCCTAAACTTGATTACGTTCAATACACGGAAAAGCCTGTCTCATGTACCGCTTATTTCCAGAAAATATGTTATCGTTGCGTGTGAACGAAAAGTTAGCGACGTACATAAATTATTGTGTGAAATAGAACACAAGCCAAGCTAAGTGTGCGTCTTTGACTGTGTGTGTGTGTGTGTGTGTGTGTGTGTGTGTGTGTGTGTGTGTGGCAGCTGTTACTTTTTTTGTTGATGAGTGTGCATTAGTTGTTATGATGATGTAATCGACTCCGTCTGTCTGGCCGTCTGTTTATCGCGGCGTGTGAACGTAGTCGTACATAAATTTTTTTAAATAACAGAACACACAAGCTGTCTGACACCATCTGTTATCACAGCGTGTGGGAAACAGAACGCAAGCCAAACTAAGTGCGCGTCCGTGACTTTGTGTGTGAGAGCTTTTTTTTTGTTGTTACCATCTCTTTCGTGTACATCATTGAGATGAACATCTTGTGTCGATATAAGTAAAGTACACGTTTCCTTTTAACATGTACAAATACTAGAGTACACGCTTTACGCGAGTGGGTTGTATCAGATTTTAGAATAATCAATATGTTTCTGATAAATTACTAACATTATTGTTTAGCGCTTACGTAAAAAAATAACAGTCGTCGCCTTTCTATCGATTACATCATCTGTCTAAAAATAAATTAGCGTCGACGACATGTTCAAACAAGCGAATGTGCTGTCTAGTCGTATAAAAATAACCGACACCCCTCTTCCTCACCTACCCATCGAACAGTGAGAAATCAAGTCGTATCCTGTTCACACAGTTAAATACATCACCTGTCTAAAAATAAATTAGCGTCGACGACATGTTCGAACAAGCACGAGTGCTGTCTAGACGTATAAAAAATAACCGACTCCCCTCTTCCCCACCTACCCATTGAACCGTGAGAAATCAGCTCGTATCCTGTTCACACGGTTAAAAATAAACGCTTACTGTGCGTTGAGTGGTTTCCACCTCCACAACTACCTCCCTATTTATTCGCTGTGCACGAGCGTTATTCGTTCATTCGTTGAGAGACTCACGAAAAATTATAAATTCTTTATTTTAAAATGGTGTCATTCACTGAAAAGTTTGCAACTATTAGCGCAATTGAGTATAAAAAAATAAAGGAATTGATAATCGACGTAAAATATCCAATAGAAGAAATGCAGAATATAGACGCAAAGTACGGGAAAGCTGTACTCGTCACTCTCCAAGATTACAGAGACCCTAAACTAAAATATTGTGTATATCTACCAAAGAGATACGCAGGCGTTTTCGAAGATGAGGAATTAAAAAATTTAGTACCGTGTTCACTGCAACTAATTTATCGTGGAGAAAAGGATAGAGCTTACATAGTAGAAATTGTACAGTAGGACCGAATGGACATCTTCATTTGTCGCGTACGATTACATATATTGTTATTGTGTGGTGTGTGTGTGTGTGTGTGTTTGTGTGTATGTGTGTGTAGTTTATTGTATATTTTTATGTGTGTTTGATTACAATATATGTAAATTTTGCTTTGCTTAGTTGTTTATTTTCAACTATCCTTTTTTCCTTCCATCATGCATGTTTCATAAGTGAAATGTCAATCAGAACAATTGCACAAATGCACGATAATCAATTTTTACAAGTGAAATGATATTCAATTTTGCACCGCAGTAGTAAATCCGAACGGCAGCAGTGTAAATATCTAAACCCATACACTATAACACATGCACAAGTTGACAACGTGACCAACGCCAGTACAGTTCTCGAGTTGGCAACAATGCAATTCACCTCTTTACATCGACGATATCCGGACAATGAGGTGGCAGTGTAAATATATCTGAAACCCGTACACTATAACACATGCATGAGTCGACAACGTGACCGATTCCAGTACAGTTCTCCAGTTGGCAACAATGCAATTCACCTATTCACATCGACGATATCCGGACAATGGTGGCAGTGTAAATATATCTGAAACCTGTACACTATAACACATGCACGAGCCGACAACGTGGCCGACGCTAAACCAGCACACATGCACAAGTTGACAACGTCGACGCTTTTCCAACGTGGACACCCTTCCGGAAAACACAGTATATATCCAAACCCATACACTATAACACACGCTCGAATCGCCAACGTGGCCGAACCTTAACCAGCACACTCTTACACTACTTGACTGAGTTGGCAACAATGCAATTACTTAACACATAGACACAACATCGACGATATCGAGACAATTGTGGCAGTGTCAATATATTCGAAACCAGTACACTATAACACATGCACGAGTTGGCAACAATGGCGGCACATATATTCAACCCGTACACTATAACACCGAGCCGACAACGTCGATTAACCCCAACACAAGTTGGCAACACCGACGCTTTTCCAACATGGCCGAACTTCCGGAAAACCCCCTTACATATACATAACCATACACTATAACACATGCACGAATCGGCAACCCGGCCGTACCTTAACCAGCACACTCCTACCACAACCCGACAACATCGCAGCTTTTCCAACATGGCCGATGCCGCCGACAAAATGGACGACGACCCCACCACTCCTGGCGACGATCAAGCCACGACCAGGCCGCCGCCCAGCGACGATGACGACGTCAACGACGACGTCAACGGCGAACGGCGAACAACGCCACGCCTCCGCCAATCAACGCACACATAACCCCAATTTAGGCGGCGACGACGAGAACATGGCCGAATGCCGACAACATGGCCAACAATACAATTCACCCCTTCACATCGACGATATCCGGACAATGGTGGCAGTGTAAACATATACAAAACCCGTACACTATAACACATGCACGAGCCGACAACGTGGCCGGCACAACTTGACAACGTCGACGCTTTTCCAACATAGCTAACCTTCCGGAAAAACACAGCATATATCCAAACCATACACTATAACACACCACGATGCGGCAACGTGGCCCAACCTTAACCAGCACACACGCACAATCCGACAACATCCCAGCTTTCCCAACATGGCCACCACACACCCGACAAAATGGACGACGACCCCACCACTCCTGGCGGCGGTCAAGCCACGACCTGGCCGCGGCCAAGCCCCCGCCGGACGGCGAACAGCGAACGGCGAAAAGCGAATGGCGGCCACGCCTCCGCCAATCAACACACACGTAACCCCACAAAATGGACGGCGACGACAACATGGCCGAACGCCGACAACATGGCCGACAACTTCGGTACGCCCATCGAGGTCACGTGGGACACACCACTACCCCCCCGGTCCATCATAACCTCTTCACATGACGACACGCTGCGCCGGAAGTCTACCCCCACCACCTGGATTTTTGAATTTCGCGCCAAAACAGGGGGATGTGACGTCACTTCCGCGTTAGAACTCTCATTCTTACCCTACTAATGAGTAGTGTAGACGTAAAACCAGGTTATTATACGATGAGGGGGGGTAAACAATTAATCTTTATGAACGTTTAACTATGTAAGTAGTTTGGTTTTGAACTGGACTGTTTTATGAAATGAGGTGCGATAAACAAAAAAATATGACGAAAAAATTGTAAATAAATTCATAGTGAGATAAGTTGTGTTTGTGTTGTAAAATGTATTTGATGTAAACAATGTGTGTATGTAGTAGGAACCGATTTCAAGAATGATAATAATAATAATATTTTATCAAACTAAACAAATAATGAGAATAATTATGAAGGTGATAATAAATGAACTATAATTGTTTTGACTATTGTAATTAAAGTAACTTGGTGTTCTAAAAAACTGATTGAGATGAATTAGTAAATTAATTAATGAGGTATAAATAGATTTTAATAATGGATTTAAACGATATTTATAAAACTTAAACTTGATAATAAACAGTAAATGAGTAAAAATAAAAATGTGTTTAGTTGTGGAGCCATATGGTTGTTATATACAGTATCAGAAAGTACATATGGGCATTATGTATTTGTTGTAATTTTTGTTGTTGAATATATGTAATTGAATTTTCGTTGAGGGTTAATGGTACAACAAAGGATAAATAATTAGAGGTTGATATAAAAAGAGTTAATAGAATTTAAAGCTAAAATAAAGCTGTAAGTTGTGTAAATGTTTTGATAAAACCTGAATTTGAAATGTGATATAATGAATGTTAATAACAAATTTAAAAAATTTTTTTGGGAGAATTTAATGGTGTAGTGAACGCTATATAATTGATAATTGATTAGAAAACAAGTCAATTGAAAGTAAAGTGTAATGTCTATGATTTTATATGCAAATTTAAAGATGAACTGTTTATTTTGAGGTGATAATGTTAAATGTATAAACTGCTATGTAAAATGAATGTTGATAATAAATTTGAATTTCTGGAGAATCTAATGGTACAATAAATGATAAATAAGTAAAGGTTGATAAAAAAAAAGAGTTAATAGAAAGTTCAAGTTGTAATGTTTATAATTTTCTATACAAATAATTTAACGGTAAATTGTTTAATTAAATGTAGCAAAAATGTTCAAGGTTAATGTTTATTATGTTATTGTACTAAATTAATGGGTGATTTTGGGGGGTTGTTAGTTGTCAACAGATGAGAAAATAAATTGTGGAATGTGGTGTTAGTAAAGGCAGAAGGACATACATTTAGCTATAATTTAGGCTATTGCATTGGCGGTATGTGTCACTGTAGATAGCGGTAAGTGTTGATGAGTAACATCAAAGCATGTTACCATCATCGGAGGACTAAATAGGGCGTAAAATACACTTTACAACCTTACATAACATTATATTATATGTCAATTACTATCGTACAGTGTATAGAATTGATGAAGTAAATACATGCTAATAGAAGATGATTTCCCCGCCTTTTCGGGCGATTACTGTTTCACCAGCACTAATCGTGGATTTGGACGACAATCAGCTGTGGACAGAAATTGTAAAACTGACCATGGTTCGTTGCCTTGAAAATTGGTGTGAATTTGAAATTAATGACTCAAAATTGATGACTCAAGGGGAAATCCCCGGAACTATGGAACAGCGGCTTTCACCTTGTTCGCGTGGGAACAAATAAAAGGGTGATAGACCCGTTGTAAGGTTGTGACTATATAATCAGGTATTATATCTGAATTTAAAAAAATGTAAGGCCCAAGCAAGGACAGGAGATGACAAATTTCCTCCCTAACTTCAGTTCTTGTGGAAGCAACTGGGCGCTACAGTCCAGGGGGGGCATAGTGTGTGTGGAAGGAGGTTAATAAGGGTAGTAACGAATTAAAACCTTAAACTGAAGTATGTGGATGAACTGATGAGATAACCAAATGATTGTATTTTGAGTTAAGAAATATTCTGACAATGGCAGATGATTAACGTTTTCCAGTAGATTATTTGTTCAGAAGTAGTTGATTTAAATATGTTATGCTCTTTATGATAATTTTATAGACGACTTTACTGGTTTTGAAAAGATTAATTCTAAGAGAGAAGGTGTTTATTATGTTTTATTGTGTTGTGCTATGTTATAGTGTAGGAATTATAAAGATGTGTTATGCATTTTACATTGTATAATTTTGTGTAGTGTGTCTAGGGTAAGGTCGTTCACCTGACCATGAGACATCGCTGATGACTGGTGTTAGAGATAGATGGAGTATGTTTTTTATAATTGATTTATAGATTCTTTTGTAATCAATTTAATTAAATGATTGAATAATTATTTTTATTAATTGGCAAAAGAACTTTTTTGGAAATTAAATTTTTTTGAAGAAAAAAAAATGTTTTCTTTGCAGTAAGGAATTCTATTTAAAATTTAAAGATTCACTATAGGTAGAGAAGGTGTCAGCTGATTCATGATGTTTATCTTATGTCATCTTTTGTAATCAAGTGTAGTTATTTTTGAATTTATGGTAGAAATAAGTTGTTTATTTTTATTTGTTTATTATGATTGTTAGCATCTAGTTAATAAGAATGATAAATTAAATTTATTTAAAAGATTTTGGGAATTTTTGGAAAGATTTAAAATTTTCGATGAAATTAAGTAATGGAAAGAGATGATATAAATTGACTTGGATGTGGATTTTGATAAGGGACTTAGATTAATTTCACTATGTGAACAAAATTAAAATATTGTACTTTGACTTGAACGTCAAGAGAAATTTAAGGTTGAAAAAGGGGAATGAATTTTGGGTAGCAGCAAATATAAAATGCTTATGAATTTTACTTTAATAATTAATATGTGGAGATAGTGTGTAGTTTGGTAATGAATATATGTACGCACCCAGTATTTTGCTAAAGGCAATCCAGCATTTATGTAAGGGGATACATATCGGTTGAGGGTCTGGTATGGTATAAGGCCAGTTATAGAATCTTATTGGGAATGTCACAAGGTAAGGTGGTACTGTGGTGAGTGCCTGTCCGATTTTACGGTGTTGGGATCTCGGATAGAGAAGTCCAGAAATATCGTTCAGGTGCAGCCATAGTCGCCGAGCTAGGGGGGTAGTTTACCCATGATGTGTTTAGAAATTAAAGGGGGTTTGTTGGCGCCATATCCTTACTGATCCTCTTAGGGTATAGCAATGAGAGTTTTTCTGTTCGGCAGAAAACCTCTCATTGGGGGGGGGGTTATTTTAACGGGACCGAATGGGATAATAGGTTTGATTTTAATTATGAATACGGCGCAGTGTAGTTACCCACACAAGGCCTCAATCTGTAAGAACAGACATTCCTGTAGGTGACGCCCATCCGCATGTTGGTTCAGAGAATCTGTCAACAAGTACCATTTGCAAGTACTCTGGAATGTTTCAAGCGCGCGCCTGCTTGCTCGCGCCTTTGAATATGCTCGAACTTTTTAGCGAGAGCCCCAGGTCGTCTGTTACTCGGCCAACTATGGTAAACTCGCTCTCAGTAAATTAATTAATTACCAGGTGACGTGGTGCCTTTTGGGCCAATGAGAAAGCAAGTTGATGCAGATAAAGCATGCCTGGCCATCTTGGAAATAGAGTTAGCGTCTGTTGTCTGACTACAGTGACACAACCGCCCGGTTCAGCATAAAGGCTCGTGAGCCGAAAAAATCTTTTCATCAGTATAAAATGTGATTTAAACCCGGAATCGAAAGCTATCAAACAGTACAACATTAACTAAACTCAGTGACATCGGAATTAAAGAAGTATAACATTTTTCGGACAAATGGTGACGAAAATGCGGAGTGCAGCACATGAGCAGCAGTGACGCCGTTAAAGACGTAAATGTATCACATTCAATCAATTATGAAAATTTAAAGTAAAAGAGCTCTTTATTATGGGGAACATAAAACTTAAATGTGTTTGAATGAGAGAATGGGTAAGATGCTGGGTCGCCTTTGTTATAAATTAAGTAATACATTGTAATATAAGTTAAGTAATTGTCTGTGTTCAATATAATAGAAGAGAATATTAAATTTTGTTTGTACTTGTTAAATGAAGATGCGGCCTCAATGTTAATTGGAATTAAATTCGGAAATTTATTTTTAACTATATTTCAAAATCTGTTTTCAGAACACAATATGTAGAAAAGACGAAATTGTTGATGTGGTAGTTTAGCAAGAATGACAGAGTTAAACGAAATAAAATAATGTTTTATATGAAATTATAAATATGTATTTGTTATTTGCATTGACCTGTTTTTCTCTGCCGTGTACACTAGACCGACACTTTGGTTAATTTGCACAAGAACGTCAAGGTATAAGTATGTTTCAATTGACGTCCAAATAAAGGTAGGTGACACAATTTAATATTTAATCATATAATTCACGAATAATACTTCAAACGACGCCCGAAACATGGGACGAATTTTCAATATTTTAATTACTAAATCGTTTGAAACACTTCAAGTGGCACCCATAACAGCGACGTTGTAAATTAAATTTAATAATTTACAACCTAGTCGAAATGGCAGAGAAAAATAAGAGTGCAAATTTAGATGAAGGTGTAGAGGCAAGATCGTTGAATGTTACGCAAGATAGTAGTAGAAATATTTTTTTAAATAAAGTATCTAACCAGTTAGCGTTGATGATGGAAATGATAAACAATAGGTTTGAACAACAAAACAAGATGTTTGAACGACAAAACAAGATTTTTGATAAGAATAATGACAATTTAAGCACAAGCTTGAATGAAATTAAATCTGAATTCAAATTTGAAATAAATGTAGTAAATAATAAACTTATAGACATAAATAACGAAGCTGTAAACATAAGAAACGAAATAAAAATGCGTAATCAAAGTAAGAACAATCAATTTAAAAGTATAAGTGAGAATGAATTAAACCAAAAAAGTGGGTGTAGTGGTGTCAAAACTAATGATACAGGTGAGTGTAACGAGAACAAAAATAATGAAAGTACAAGTACTAAGGTAAGTGACGAATTTAAAACTGGTGGTAATTATGATGATGTAGTTAAAAATGTGGTGTTAGAAGGTAAAATAAATAATGATAGTGGCAATGGAGTTTTGATGGAAATACAAAATGATTATGAGAGGGAGTGATAGAAATATTTAAGCTGAACAGAGGTTATAACGAATTAGCAGAGAGGTTAGATATTACGAGAGTTAATAATATTGAATACTTACCTTGCGAAATGGGTAGTACAGCAAATGATGATAAGGTTGGGGATATTGATTACTTACCTTATGAGATAACTGATGTAGTAAGTGAATATGATGATATAACTTACCTGATGTTAACGGAAAATTTTAATGGAGAATTTATTATACCCAATGTTGACAGGAATTTTGAATTGATAGTATGCAATAATATTTGTAGTTACTATATTGATACAATGGAAAAAAGTAATGATAATGCTTATTATAATTATAATAATAAAAATGTATCTGTAATTGTAAATGAGTAGTGTAGACGTAAAACCAGGTTATTATACGATGAGGGGGGTAAACAATTAATCTTTATGAACGTTTAACTATGTAAGTAGTTTGGTTTTGAACTGGACTGTTTTATGAAATGAGGTGCGATAAACAAAAAAATATGACGAAAAAATTGTAAATAAATTCATAGTGAGATAAGTTGTGTTTGTGTTGTAAAATGTATTTGATGTAAACAATGTGTGTATGTAGTAGGAACCGATTTCAAGAATGATAATAATAATAATATTTTATCAAACTAAACAAATAATGAGAATAATTATGAAGGTGATAATAAATGAACTATAATTGTTTTGACTATTGTAATTAAAGTAACTTGGTGTTGTAAAAAACTGATTGAGATGAATTAGTAAATTAATTAATGAGGTATAAATAGATTTTAATAATGAATTTAAACGATATTTATAAAACTTAAACTTGATAATAAACAGTAAATGAGTAAAAATAAAAATGTGTTTAGTTGTGGAGCCATATGGTTGTTATATACAGTATCAGGAAGTACATATGGGTATTATGTATTTGTTGTAATGATTGTTGAATTTTTGTTGTTGAATATATGTAATTGAATTTTCGTTGAGGGTTAATGGTACAACAAAGGATAAATAATTAGAGGTTGATATAAAAAGAGTTAATAGAATTTAAAGCTAAAATAAAGCTGTAAGTTGTGTAAATTTTTTGATAAAACCTGAATTTGAAATGTGATATAATGAATGTTAATAACAAATTTAAAAAATTTTTTTGGGAGAATTTAATGGTGTAGTGAACGCTATATAATTGATAATTGATTAGAAAACAAGTCAATTGAAAGTAAAGTGTAATGTCTATGATTTTATATGCAAATTTAAAGATGAACTGTTTATTTTGAGGTGATAATGTTAAATGTATAAACTGCTATGTAAAATGAATGTTGATAATAAATTTGAATTTCTGGAGAATCTAATGGTACAATAAATGATAAATAAGTAAAGGTTGATAAAAAAAAAAAGTTAATAGAAAGTTCAAGTTGTAATGTTTATAATTTTCTATACAAATAATTTAAAGGTAAATTGTTTAATTAAATGTAGCAAAAATGTTCAAGGTTAATGTTTATTATGTTATTGTACTAAATTAATGGGTGATTTTGGGGGGTTGTTAGTTGTCAACAGATGAGAAAATAAATTGTGGAATGCGGTGTTAGTAAAGGCAGAAGGACATACATTTAGCTATAATTTAGGCTATTGCAGTGGCGGTATGTGTCACTGTAGATAGCGGTAAGTGTTGATGAGTAACATCAAAGCATGTTACCATCATCGGAGGACTAAATAGGGCGTAAAATACACTTTACAACCTTACATAACATTATATTATATGTCAATTACTATCGTACAGTGTATAGAATTGATGAAGTAAATACATGCTAATAGAAGATGATTTCCCCGCCTTTTCGGGCGATTACTGTTTCACCAGCACTAATCGTGGATTTGGACGACAATCAGCTGTGGACAGAAATTGTAAAACTGACCATGGTTCGTTGCCTTGAAAATTGGTGTGAATTTGAAATTAATGACTCAAAATTGATGACTCAAGGGGAAATCCCCGGAACTATGGAACAGCGGCTTTCACCTTGTTCGCGTGGGAACAAATAAAAGGGTGATAGACCCGTTGTAAGGTTGTGACTATATAATCAGGTATTATATCTGAATTTAAAAAAATGTAAGGCCCAAGCAAGGACAGGAGATGACAAATTTCCTCCCTAACTTCAGTTCTTGTGGAAGCAACTGGGCGCTACAGTCCAGGGGGGGCATAGTGTGTGTGGAAGGAGGTTAATAAGGGTAGTAACGAATTAAAACCTTAAACTGAAGTATGTGGATGAACTGATGAGATAACCAAATGATTGTATTTTGAGTTAAGAAATATTCTGACAATGGCAGATGATTAACGTTTTCCAGTAGATTATTTGTTCAGAAGTAGTTGATTTAAATATGTTATGCTCTTTATGATAATTTTATAGACGACTTTACTGGTTTTGAAAAGATTAATTCTAAGAGAGAAGGTGTTTATTATGTTTTATTGTGTTGTGCTATGTTATAGTGTAGGAATTATAAAGATGTGTTATGCATTTTACATTGTATAATTTTGTGTAGTGTGTCTAGGGTAAGGTCGTTCACCTGACCATGAGACATCGCTGATGACTGGTGTTAGAGATAGATGGAGTATGTTTTTTATAATTGATTTATAGATTCTTTTGTAATCAATTTAATTAAATGATTGAATAATTATTTTTATTAATTGGCAAAAGAACTTTTTTGGAAATTAAATTTTTTTGAAGAAAAAAAAATGTTTTCTTTGCAGTAAGGAATTCTATTTAAAATTTAAAGATTCACTATAGGTAGAGAAGGTGTCAGCTGATTCATGATGTTTATCTTATGTCATCTTTTGTAATCAAGTGTAGTTATTTTTGAATTTATGGTAGAAATAAGTTGTTTATTTTTATTTGTTTATTATGATTGTTAGCATCTAGTTAATAAGAATGATAAATTAAATTTATTTAAAAGATTTTGGGAATTTTTGGAAAGATTTAAAATTTTCGATGAAATTAAGTAATGGAAAGAGATGATATAAATTGACTTGGATGTGGATTTTGATAAGGGACTTAGATTAATTTCACTATGTGAACAAAATTAAAATATTGTACTTTGACTTGAACGTCAAGAGAAATTTAAGGTTGAAAAAGGGGAATGAATTTTGGGTAGCAGCAAATATAAAATGCTTATGAATTTTACTTTAATAATTAATATGTGGAGATAGTGTGTAGTTTGGTAATGAATATATGTACGCACCCAGTATTTTGCTAAAGGCAATCCAGCATTTATGTAAGGGGATACATATCGGTTGAGGGTCTGGTATGGTATAAGGCCAGTTATAGAATCTTATTGGGAATGTCACAAGGTAAGGTGGTACTGTGGTGAGTGCCTGTCCGATTTTACGGTGTTGGGATCTCGGATAGAGAAGTCCAGAAATATCGTTCAGGTGCAGCCATAGTCGCCGAGCTAGGGGGGTAGTTTACCCATGATGTGTTTAGAAATTAAAGGGGGTTTGTTGGCGCCATATCCTTACTGATCCTCTTAGGGTATAGCAATGAGAGTTTTTCTGTTCGGCAGAAAACCTCTCATTGGGGGGGGGTTATTTTAACGGGACCGAATGGGATAATAGGTTTGATTTTAATTATGAATACGGCGCAGTGTAGTTACCCACACAAGGCCTCAATCTGTAAGAACAGACATTCCTGTAGGTGACGCCCATCCGCATGTTGGTTCAGAGAATCTGTCAACAAGTACCATTTGCAAGTACTCTGGAATGTTTCAAGCGCGCGCCTGCTTGCTCGCGCCTTTGAATATGCTCGAACTTTTTAGCGAGAGCCCCAGGTCGTCTGTTACTCGGCCAACTATGGTAAACTCGCTCTCAGTAAATTAATTAATTACCAGGTGACGTGGTGCCTTTTGGGCCAATGAGAAAGCAAGTTGATGCAGATAAAGCATGCCTGGCCATCTTGGAAATAGAGTTAGCGTCTGTTGTCTGACTACAGTGACACAACCGCCCGGTTCAGCATAAAGGCTCGTGAGCCGAAAAAATCTTTTCACCAGTATAAAATGTGATTTAAACCCGGAATCGAAAGCTATCAAACAGTACAACATTAACTAAACTCAGTGACATCGGAATTAAAGAAGTATAACATTTTTCGGACAAATGGTGACGAAAATGCGGAGTGCAGCACATGAGCAGCAGTGACGCCGTTAAAGACGTAAATGTATCACATTCAATCAATTATGAAAATTTAAAGTAAAAGAGCTCTTTATTATGGGGAACATAAAACTTAAATGTGTTTGAATGAGAGAATGGGTAAGATGCTGGGTCGCCTTTGTTATAAATTAAGTAATACATTGTAATATAAGTTAAGTAATTGTCTGTGTTCAATATAATAGAAGAGAATATTAAATTTTGTTTGTACTTGTTAAATGAAGATGCGGCCTCAATGTTAATTGGAATTAAATTCGGAAATTTATTTTTAACTATATTTCAAAATCTGTTTTCAGAACACAATATGTAGAAAAGACGAAATTGTTGATGTGGTAGTTTAGCAAGAATGACAGAGTTAAACGAAATAAAATAATGTTTTATATGAAATTATAAATATGTATTTGTTATTTGCATTGACCTGTTTTTCTCTGCCGTGTACACTAGACCGACACTTTGGTTAATTTGCACAAGAACGTCAAGGTATAAGTATGTTTCAATTGACGTCCAAATAAAGGTAGGTGACACAATTTAATATTTAGTCATATAATTCACGAATAATACTTCAAACGACGCCCGAAACATGGGACGAATTTTCAATATTTTAATTACTAAATCGTTTGAAACACTTCAAGTGGCACCCATAACAGCGACGTTGTAAATTAAATTTAATAATTTACAACCTAGTCGAAATGGCAGAGAAAAATAAGACTGCAAATTTAGATGAAGGTGTAGAGGCAAGATCGTTGAATGTTACGCAAGATAGTAGTAGAAATATTTTTTTAAATAAAGTATCTAACCAGTTAGCGTTGATGATGGAAATGATAAACAATAGGTTTGAACAACAAAACATGATGTTTGAACGACAAAACAAGATTTTTGATAAGAATAATGACAATTTAAGCACAAGCTTGAATGAAATTAAATCTGAAATCAAATTTGAAATAAATGTAGTAAATAATAAACTTATAGACATAAATAACGAAGCTGTAAACATAAGAAACGAAATAAAAATGCGTAATCAAAGTAAGAACAATCAATTTAAAAGTATAAGTGAGAATGAATTAAACCAAAAAAGTGGGTGTAGTGGTGTCAAAACTAATGATACAGGTGAGTGTAACGAGAACAAAAATAATGAAAGTACAAGTACTAAGGTAAGTGACGAATTTAAAACTGGTGGTAATTATGATGATGTAGTTAAAAATGTGGTGTTAGAAGGTAAAATAAATAATGATAGTGGCAATGGAGTTTTGATGGAAATACAAAATGATTATGAGAGGGAGTGATAGAAATATTTAAGCTGAACAGAGGTTATAACGAATTAGCAGAGAGGTTAGATATTACGAGAGTTAATAATATTGAATACTTACCTTGCGAAATGGGTAGTACAGCAAATGATGATAAGGTTGGGGATATTGATTACTTACCTTATGAGATAACTGATGTAGTAAGTGAATATGATGATATAACTTACCTGATGTTAACGGAAAATTTTAATGGAGAATTTATTATACCCAATGTTGACAGGAATTTTGAATTGATAGTATGCAATAATATTTGTAGTTACTATATTGATACAATGGAAAAAAGTAATGATAATGCTTATTATAATTATAATAATAAAAATGTATCTGTAATTGTAAATGAGTAGTGTAGACGTAAAACCAGGTTATTATACGATGACGGGGGGTAAACAATTAATCTTTATGAACGTTTAACTATGTAAGTAGTTTGGTTTTGAACTGGACTGTTTTATGAAATGAGGTGCGATAAACAAAAAAATATGACGAAAAAATTGTAAATAAATTCATAGTGAGATAAGTTGTGTTTGTGTTGTAAAATGTATTTGATGTAAACAATGTGTGTATGTAGTAGGAACCGATTTCAAGAATGATAATAATAATAATATTTTATCAAACTAAACAAATAATGAGAATAAATATGAAGGTGATAATAAATGAACTATAATTGTTTTGACTATTGTAATTAAAGTAACTTGGTGTTGTAAAAAACTGATTGAGATGAATTAGTAAATTAATTAATGAGGTATAAATAGATTTTAATAATGAATTTAAACGATATTTATAAAACTTAAACTTGATAATAAACAGTAAATGAGTAAAAATAAAAATGTGTTTAGTTGTGGAGCCATATGGTTGTTATATACAGTATCAGGAAGTACATATGGGTATTATGTATTTGTTGTAATGATTGTTGAATTTTTGTTGTTGAATATATGTAATTGAATTTTCGTTGAGGGTTAATGGTACAACAAAGGATAAATAATTAGAGGTTGATATAAAAAGAGTTAATAGAATTTAAAGCTAAAATAAAGCTGTAAGTTGTGTAAATTTTTTGATAAAACCTGAATTTGAAATGTGATATAATGAATGTTAATAACAAATTTAAAAAATTTTTTTGGGAGAATTTAATGGTGTAGTGAACGCTATATAATTGATAATTGATTAGAAAACAAGTCAATTGAAAGTAAAGTGTAATGTCTATGATTTTATATGCAAATTTAAAGATGAACTGTTTATTTTGAGGTGATAATGTTAAATGTATAAACTGCTATGTAAAATGAATGTTGATAATAAATTTGAATTTCTGGAGAATCTAATGGTACAATAAATGATAAATAAGTAAAGGTTGATAAAAAAAAAAAGTTAATAGAAAGTTCAAGTTGTAATGTTTATAATTTTCTATACAAATAATTTAAAGGTAAATTGTTTAATTAAATGTAGCAAAAATGTTCAAGGTTAATGTTTATTATGTTATTGTACTAAATTAATGGGTGATTTTGGGATGTTGTTAGTTGTCAACAGATGAGAAAATAAATTGTGGAATGTGGTGTTAGTAAAGGCAGAAGGACATACATTTAGCTATAATTTAGGCTATTGCAGTGGCGGTATGTGTCACTGTAGATAGCGGTAAGTGTTGATGAGTAACATCAAAGCATGTTACCATCATCGGAGGACTAAATAGGGCGTAAAATACACTTTACAACCTTACATAACATTATATTATATGTCAATTACTATCGTACAGTGTATAGAATTGATGAAGTAAATACATGCTAATAGAAGATGATTTCCCCGCCTTTTCGGGCGATTACTGTTTCACCAGCACTAATCGTGGATTTGGACGACAATCAGCTGTGGACAGAAATTGTAAAACTGACCATGGTTCGTTGCCTTGAAAATTGGTGTGAATTTGAAATTAATGACTCAAAATTGATGACTCAAGGGGAAATCCCCGGAACTATGGAACAGCGGCTTTCACCTTGTTCGCGTGGGAACAAATAAAAGGGTGATAGACCCGTTGTAAGGTTGTGACTATATAATCAGGTATTATATCTGAATTTAAAAAAATGTAAGGCCCAAGCAAGGACAGGAGATGACAAATTTCCTCCCTAACTTCAGTTCTTGTGGAAGCAACTGGGCGCTACAGTCCAGGGGGGGCATAGTGTGTGTGGAAGGAGGTTAATAAGGGTAGTAACGAATTAAAACCTTAAACTGAAGTATGTGGATGAACTGATGAGATAACCAAATGATTGTATTTTGAGTTAAGAAATATTCTGACAATGGCAGATGATTAACGTTTTCCAGTAGATTATTTGTTCAGAAGTAGTTGATTTAAATATGTTATGCTCTTTATGATAATTTTATAGACGACTTTACTGGTTTTGAAAAGATTAATTCTAAGAGAGAAGGTGTTTATTATGTTTTATTGTGTTGTGCTATGTTATAGTGTAGGAATTATAAAGATGTGTTATGCATTTTACATTGTATAATTTTGTGTAGTGTGTCTAGGGTAAGGTCGTTCACCTGACCATGAGACATCGCTGATGACTGGTGTTAGAGATAGATGGAGTATGTTTTTTATAATTGATTTATAGATTCTTTTGTAATCAATTTAATTAAATGATTGAATAATTATTTTTATTAATTGGCAAAAGAACTTTTTTGGAAATTAAATTTTTTTGAAGAAAAAAAAATGTTTTCTTTGCAGTAAGGAATTCTATTTAAAATTTAAAGATTCACTATAGGTAGAGAAGGTGTCAGCTGATTCATGATGTTTATCTTATGTCATCTTTTGTAATCAAGTGTAGTTATTTTTGAATTTATGGTAGAAATAAGTTGTTTATTTTTATTTGTTTATTATGATTGTTAGCATCTAGTTAATAAGAATGATAAATTAAATTTATTTAAAAGATTTTGGGAATTTTTGGAAAGATTTAAAATTTTCGATGAAATTAAGTAATGGAAAGAGATGATATAAATTGACTTGGATGTGGATTTTGATAAGGGACTTAGATTAATTTCACTATGTGAACAAAATTAAAATATTGTACTTTGACTTGAACGTCAAGAGAAATTTAAGGTTGAAAAAGGGGAATGAATTTTGGGTAGCAGCAAATATAAAATGCTTATGAATTTTACTTTAATAATTAATATGTGGAGATAGTGTGTAGTTTGGTAATGAATATATGTACGCACCCAGTATTTTGCTAAAGGCAATCCAGCATTTATGTAAGGGGATACATATCGGTTGAGGGTCTGGTATGGTATAAGGCCAGTTATAGAATCTTATTGGGAATGTCACAAGGTAAGGTGGTACTGTGGTGAGTGCCTGTCCGATTTTACGGTGTTGGGATCTCGGATAGAGAAGTCCAGAAATATCGTTCAGGTGCAGCCATAGTCGCCGAGCTAGGGGGGTAGTTTACCCATGATGTGTTTAGAAATTAAAGGGGGTTTGTTGGCGCCATATCCTTACTGATCCTCTTAGGGTATAGCAATGAGAGTTTTTCTGTTCGGCAGAAAACCTCTCATTGGGGGGGGGTTATTTTAACGGGACCGAATGGGATAATAGGTTTGATTTTAATTATGAATACGGCGCAGTGTAGTTACCCACACAAGGCCTCAATCTGTAAGAACAGACATTCCTGTAGGTGACGCCCATCCGCATGTTGGTTCAGAGAATCTGTCAACAAGTACCATTTGCAAGTACTCTGGAATGTTTCAAGCGCGCGCCTGCTTGCTCGCGCCTTTGAATATGCTCGAACTTTTTAGCGAGAGCCCCAGGTCGTCTGTTACTCGGCCAACTATGGTAAACTCGCTCTCAGTAAATTAATTAATTACCAGGTGACGTGGTGCCTTTTGGGCCAATGAGAAAGCAAGTTGATGCAGATAAAGCATGCCTGGCCATCTTGGAAATAGAGTTAGCGTCTGTTGTCTGACTACAGTGACACAACCGCCCGGTTCAGCATAAAGGCTCGTGAGCCGAAAAAATCTTTTCACCAGTATAAAATGTGATTTAAACCCGGAATCGAAAGCTATCAAACAGTACAACATTAACTAAACTCAGTGACATCGGAATTAAAGAAGTATAACATTTTTCGGACAAATGGTGACGAAAATGCGGAGTGCAGCACATGAGCAGCAGTGACGCCGTTAAAGACGTAAATGTATCACATTCAATCAATTATGAAAATTTAAAGTAAAAGAGCTCTTTATTATGGGGAACATAAAACTTAAATGTGTTTGAATGAGAGAATGGGTAAGATGCTGGGTCGCCTTTGTTATAAATTAAGTAATACATTGTAATATAAGTTAAGTAATTGTCTGTGTTCAATATAATAGAAGAGAATATTAAATTTTGTTTGTACTTGTTAAATGAAGATGCGGCCTCAATGTTAATTGGAATTAAATTCGGAAATTTATTTTTAACTATATTTCAAAATCTGTTTTCAGAACACAATATGTAGAAAAGACGAAATTGTTGATGTGGTAGTTTAGCAAGAATGACAGAGTTAAACGAAATAAAATAATGTTTTATATGAAATTATAAATATGTATTTGTTATTTGCATTGACCTGTTTTTCTCTGCCGTGTACACTAGACCGACACTTTGGTTAATTTGCACAAGAACGTCAAGGTATAAGTATGTTTCAATTGACGTCCAAATAAAGGTAGGTGACACAATTTAATATTTAGTCATATAATTCACGAATAATACTTCAAACGACGCCCGAAACATGGGACGAATTTTCAATATTTTAATTACTAAATCGTTTGAAACACTTCAAGTGGCACCCATAACAGCGACGTTGTAAATTAAATTTAATAATTTACAACCTAGTCGAAATGGCAGAGAAAAATAAGACTGCAAATTTAGATGAAGGTGTAGAGGCAAGATCGTTGAATGTTACGCAAGATAGTAGTAGAAATATTTTTTTAAATAAAGTATCTAACCAGTTAGCGTTGATGATGGAAATGATAAACAATAGGTTTGAACAACAAAACATGATGTTTGAACGACAAAACAAGATTTTTGATAAGAATAATGACAATTTAAGCACAAGCTTGAATGAAATTAAATCTGAAATCAAATTTGAAATAAATGTAGTAAATAATAAACTTATAGACATAAATAACGAAGCTGTAAACATAAGAAACGAAATAAAAATGCGTAATCAAAGTAAGAACAATCAATTTAAAAGTATAAGTGAGAATGAATTAAACCAAAAAAGTGGGTGTAGTGGTGTCAAAACTAATGATACAGGTGAGTGTAACGAGAACAAAAATAATGAAAGTACAAGTACTAAGGTAAGTGACGAATTTAAAACTGGTGGTAATTATGATGATGTAGTTAAAAATGTGGTGTTAGAAGGTAAAATAAATAATGATAGTGGCAATGGAGTTTTGATGGAAATACAAAATGATTATGAGAGGGAGTGATAGAAATATTTAAGCTGAACAGAGGTTATAACGAATTAGCAGAGAGGTTAGATATTACGAGAGTTAATAATATTGAATACTTACCTTGCGAAATGGGTAGTACAGCAAATGATGATAAGGTTGGGGATATTGATTACTTACCTTATGAGATAACTGATGTAGTAAGTGAATATGATGATATAACTTACCTGATGTTAACGGAAAATTTTAATGGAGAATTTATTATACCCAATGTTGACAGGAATTTTGAATTGATAGTATGCAATAATATTTGTAGTTACTATATTGATACAATGGAAAAAAGTAATGATAATGCTTATTATAATTATAATAATAAAAATGTATCTGTAATTGTAAATGAGTAGTGTAGACGTAAAACCAGGTTATTATACGATGACGGGGGGTAAACAATTAATCTTTATGAACGTTTAACTATGTAAGTAGTTTGGTTTTGAACTGGACTGTTTTATGAAATGAGGTGCGATAAACAAAAAAATATGACGAAAAAATTGTAAATAAATTCATAGTGAGATAAGTTGTGTTTGTGTTGTAAAATGTATTTGATGTAAACAATGTGTGTATGTAGTAGGAACCGATTTCAAGAATGATAATAATAATAATATTTTATCAAACTAAACAAATAATGAGAATAAATATGAAGGTGATAATAAATGAACTATAATTGTTTTGACTATTGTAATTAAAGTAACTTGGTGTTGTAAAAAACTGATTGAGATGAATTAGTAAATTAATTAATGAGGTATAAATAGATTTTAATAATGAATTTAAACGATATTTATAAAACTTAAACTTGATAATAAACAGTAAATGAGTAAAAATAAAAATGTGTTTAGTTGTGGAGCCATATGGTTGTTATATACAGTATCAGGAAGTACATATGGGTATTATGTATTTGTTGTAATGATTGTTGAATTTTTGTTGTTGAATATATGTAATTGAATTTTCGTTGAGGGTTAATGGTACAACAAAGGATAAATAATTAGAGGTTGATATAAAAAGAGTTAATAGAATTTAAAGCTAAAATAAAGCTGTAAGTTGTGTAAATTTTTTGATAAAACCTGAATTTGAAATGTGATATAATGAATGTTAATAACAAATTTAAAAAATTTTTTTGGGAGAATTTAATGGTGTAGTGAACGCTATATAATTGATAATTGATTAGAAAACAAGTCAATTGAAAGTAAAGTGTAATGTCTATGATTTTATATGCAAATTTAAAGATGAACTGTTTATTTTGAGGTGATAATGTTAAATGTATAAACTGCTATGTAAAATGAATGTTGATAATAAATTTGAATTTCTGGAGAATCTAATGGTACAATAAATGATAAATAAGTAAAGGTTGATAAAAAAAAAAAGTTAATAGAAAGTTCAAGTTGTAATGTTTATAATTTTCTATACAAATAATTTAAAGGTAAATTGTTTAATTAAATGTAGCAAAAATGTTCAAGGTTAATGTTTATTATGTTATTGTACTAAATTAATGGGTGATTTTGGGATGTTGTTAGTTGTCAACAGATGAGAAAATAAATTGTGGAATGTGGTGTTAGTAAAGGCAGAAGGACATACATTTAGCTATAATTTAGGCTATTGCAGTGGCGGTATGTGTCACTGTAGATAGCGGTAAGTGTTGATGAGTAACATCAAAGCATGTTACCATCATCGGAGGACTAAATAGGGCGTAAAATACACTTTACAACCTTACATAACATTATATTATATGTCAATTACTATCGTACAGTGTATAGAATTGATGAAGTAAATACATGCTAATAGAAGATGATTTCCCCGCCTTTTCGGGCGATTACTGTTTCACCAGCACTAATCGTGGATTTGGACGACAATCAGCTGTGGACAGAAATTGTAAAACTGACCATGGTTCGTTGCCTTGAAAATTGGTGTGAATTTGAAATTAATGACTCAAAATTGATGACTCAAGGGGAAATCCCCGGAACTATGGAACAGCGGCTTTCACCTTGTTCGCGTGGGAACAAATAAAAGGGTGATAGACCCGTTGTAAGGTTGTGACTATATAATCAGGTATTATATCTGAATTTAAAAAAATGTAAGGCCCAAGCAAGGACAGGAGATGACAAATTTCCTCCCTAACTTCAGTTCTTGTGGAAGCAACTGGGCGCTACAGTCCAGGGGGGGCATAGTGTGTGTGGAAGGAGGTTAATAAGGGTAGTAACGAATTAAAACCTTAAACTGAAGTATGTGGATGAACTGATGAGATAACCAAATGATTGTATTTTGAGTTAAGAAATATTCTGACAATGGCAGATGATTAACGTTTTCCAGTAGATTATTTGTTCAGAAGTAGTTGATTTAAATATGTTATGCTCTTTATGATAATTTTATAGACGACTTTACTGGTTTTGAAAAGATTAATTCTAAGAGAGAAGGTGTTTATTATGTTTTATTGTGTTGTGCTATGTTATAGTGTAGGAATTATAAAGATGTGTTATGCATTTTACATTGTATAATTTTGTGTAGTGTGTCTAGGGTAAGGTCGTTCACCTGACCATGAGACATCGCTGATGACTGGTGTTAGAGATAGATGGAGTATGTTTTTTATAATTGATTTATAGATTCTTTTGTAATCAATTTAATTAAATGATTGAATAATTATTTTTATTAATTGGCAAAAGAACTTTTTTGGAAATTAAATTTTTTTGAAGAAAAAAAAATGTTTTCTTTGCAGTAAGGAATTCTATTTAAAATTTAAAGATTCACTATAGGTAGAGAAGGTGTCAGCTGATTCATGATGTTTATCTTATGTCATCTTTTGTAATCAAGTGTAGTTATTTTTGAATTTATGGTAGAAATAAGTTGTTTATTTTTATTTGTTTATTATGATTGTTAGCATCTAGTTAATAAGAATGATAAATTAAATTTATTTAAAAGATTTTGGGAATTTTTGGAAAGATTTAAAATTTTCGATGAAATTAAGTAATGGAAAGAGATGATATAAATTGACTTGGATGTGTATTTTGATAAGGGACTTAGATTAATTTCACTATGTGAACAAAATTAAAATATTGTACTTTGACTTGAACGTCAAGAGAAATTTAAGGTTGAAAAAGGGGAATGAATTTTGGGTAGCAGCAAATATAAAATGCTTATGAATTTTACTTTAATAATTAATATGTGGAGATAGTGTGTAGTTTGGTAATGAATATATGTACGCACCCAGTATTTTGCTAAAGGCAATCCAGCATTTATGTAAGGGGATACATATCGGTTGAGGGTCTGGTATGGTATAAGGCCAGTTATAGAATCTTATTGGGAATGTCACAAGGTAAGGTGGTACTGTGGTGAGTGCCTGTCCGATTTTACGGTGTTGGGATCTCGGATAGAGAAGTCCAGAAATATCGTTCAGGTGCAGCCATAGTCGCCGAGCTAGGGGGGTAGTTTACCCATGATGTGTTTAGAAATTAAAGGGGGTTTGTTGGCGCCATATCCTTACTGATCCTCTTAGGGTATAGCAATGAGAGTTTTTCTGTTCGGCAGAAAACCTCTCATTGGGGGGGGGTTATTTTAACGGGACCGAATGGGATAATAGGTTTGATTTTAATTATGAATACGGCGCAGTGTAGTTACCCACACAAGGCCTCAATCTGTAAGAACAGACATTCCTGTAGGTGACGCCCATCCGCATGTTGGTTCAGAGAATCTGTCAACAAGTACCATTTGCAAGTACTCTGGAATGTTTCAAGCGCGCGCCTGCTTGCTCGCGCCTTTGAATATGCTCGAACTTTTTAGCGAGAGCCCCAGTCGTCTGTTACTCGGCCAACTATGGTAAACTCGCTCTCAGTAAATTAATTAATTACCAGGTGACGTGGTGCCTTTTGGGCCAATGAGAAAGCAAGTTGATGCAGATAAAGCATGCCTGGCCATCTTGGAAATAGAGTTAGCGTCTGTTGTCTGACTACAGTGACACAACCGCCCGGTTCAGCATAAAGGCTCGTGAGCCGAAAAAATCTTTTCACCAGTATAAAATGTGATTTAAACCCGGAATCGAAAGCTATCAAACAGTACAACATTAACTAAACTCAGTGACATCGGAATTAAAGAAGTATAACATTTTTCGGACAAATGGTGACGAAAATGCGGAGTGCAGCACATGAGCAGCAGTGACGCCGTTAAAGACGTAAATGTATCACATTCAATCAATTATGAAAATTTAAAGTAAAAGAGCTCTTTATTATGGGGAACATAAAACTTAAATGTGTTTGAATGAGAGAATGGGTAAGATGCTGGGTCGCCTTTGTTATAAATTAAGTAATACATTGTAATATAAGTTAAGTAATTGTCTGTGTTCAATATAATAGAAGAGAATATTAAATTTTGTTTGTACTTGTTAAATGAAGATGCGGCCTCAATGTTAATTGGAATTAAATTCGGAAATTTATTTTTAACTATATTTCAAAATCTGTTTTCAGAACACAATATGTAGAAAAGACGAAATTGTTGATGTGGTAGTTTAGCAAGAATGACAGAGTTAAACGAAATAAAATAATGTTTTATATGAAATTATAAATATGTATTTGTTATTTGCATTGACCTGTTTTTCTCTGCCGTGTACACTAGACCGACACTTTGGTTAATTTGCACAAGAACGTCAAGGTATAAGTATGTTTCAATTGACGTCCAAATAAAGGTAGGTGACACAATTTAATATTTAGTCATATAATTCACGAATAATACTTCAAACGACGCCCGAAACATGGGACGAATTTTCAATATTTTAATTACTAAATCGTTTGAAACACTTCAAGTGGCACCCATAACAGCGACGTTGTAAATTAAATTTAATAATTTACAACCTAGTCGAAATGGCAGAGAAAAATAAGACTGCAAATTTAGATGAAGGTGTAGAGGCAAGATCGTTGAATGTTACGCAAGATAGTAGTAGAAATATTTTTTTAAATAAAGTATCTAACCAGTTAGCGTTGATGATGGAAATGATAAACAATAGGTTTGAACAACAAAACATGATGTTTGAACGACAAAACAAGATTTTTGATAAGAATAATGACAATTTAAGCACAAGCTTGAATGAAATTAAATCTGAAATCAAATTTGAAATAAATGTAGTAAATAATAAACTTATAGACATAAATAACGAAGCTGTAAACATAAGAAACGAAATAAAAATGCGTAATCAAAGTAAGAACAATCAATTTAAAAGTATAAGTGAGAATGAATTAAACCAAAAAAGTGGGTGTAGTGGTGTCAAAACTAATGATACAGGTGAGTGTAACGAGAACAAAAATAATGAAAGTACAAGTACTAAGGTAAGTGACGAATTTAAAACTGGTGGTAATTATGATGATGTAGTTAAAAATGTGGTGTTAGAAGGTAAAATAAATAATGATAGTGGCAATGAGTTTTGATGGAAATACAAAATGATTATGAGAGGGAGTGATAGAAATATTTAAGCTGAACAGAGGTTATAACGAATTAGCAGAGAGGTTAGATATTACGAGAGTTAATAATATTGAATACTTACCTTGCGAAATGGGTAGTACAGCAAATGATGATAAGGTTGGGGATATTGATTACTTACCTTATGAGATAACTGATGTAGTAAGTGAATATGATGATATAACTTACCTGATGTTAACGGAAAATTTTAATGGAGAATTTATTATACCCAATGTTGACAGGAATTTTGAATTGATAGTATGCAATAATATTTGTAGTTACTATATTGATACAATGGAAAAAAGTAATGATAATGCTTATTATAATTATAATAATAAAAATGTATCTGTAATTGTAAATGAGTAGTGTAGACGTAAAACCAGGTTATTATACGATGACGGGGGGTAAACAATTAATCTTTATGAACGTTTAACTATGTAAGTAGTTTGGTTTTGAACTGGACTGTTTTATGAAATGAGGTGCGATAAACAAAAAAATATGACGAAAAAATTGTAAATAAATTCATAGTGAGATAAGTTGTGTTTGTGTTGTAAAATGTATTTGATGTAAACAATGTGTGTATGTAGTAGGAACCGATTTCAAGAATGATAATAATAATAATATTTTATCAAACTAAACAAATAATGAGAATAAATATGAAGGTGATAATAAATGAACTATAATTGTTTTGACTATTGTAATTAAAGTAACTTGGTGTTGTAAAAAACTGATTGAGATGAATTAGTAAATTAATTAATGAGGTATAAATAGATTTTAATAATGAATTTAAACGATATTTATAAAACTTAAACTTGATAATAAACAGTAAATGAGTAAAAATAAAAATGTGTTTAGTTGTGGAGCCATATGGTTGTTATATACAGTATCAGGAAGTACATATGGGTATTATGTATTTGTTGTAATGATTGTTGAATTTTTGTTGTTGAATATATGTAATTGAATTTTCGTTGAGGGTTAATGGTACAACAAAGGATAAATAATTAGAGGTTGATATAAAAAGAGTTAATAGAATTTAAAGCTAAAATAAAGCTGTAAGTTGTGTAAATTTTTTGATAAAACCTGAATTTGAAATGTGATATAATGAATGTTAATAACAAATTTAAAAAATTTTTTTGGGAGAATTTAATGGTGTAGTGAACGCTATATAATTGATAATTGATTAGAAAACAAGTCAATTGAAAGTAAAGTGTAATGTCTATGATTTTATATGCAAATTTAAAGATGAACTGTTTATTTTGAGGTGATAATGTTAAATGTATAAACTGCTATGTAAAATGAATGTTGATAATAAATTTGAATTTCTGGAGAATCTAATGGTACAATAAATGATAAATAAGTAAAGGTTGATAAAAAAAAAAAGTTAATAGAAAGTTCAAGTTGTAATGTTTATAATTTTCTATACAAATAATTTAAAGGTAAATTGTTTAATTAAATGTAGCAAAAATGTTCAAGGTTAATGTTTATTATGTTATTGTACTAAATTAATGGGTGATTTTGGGGGGTTGTTAGTTGTCAACAGATGAGAAAATAAATTGTGGAATGTGGTGTTAGTAAAGGCAGAAGGACATACATTTAGCTATAATTTAGGCTATTGCAGTGGCGGTATGTGTCACTGTAGATAGCGGTAAGTGTTGATGAGTAACATCAAAGCATGTTACCATCATCGGAGGACTAAATAGGGCGTAAAATACACTTTACAACCTTACATAACATTATATTATATGTCAATTACTATCGTACAGTGTATAGAATTGATGAAGTAAATACATGCTAATAGAAGATGATTTCCCCGCCTTTTCGGGCGATTACTGTTTCACCAGCACTAATCGTGGATTTGGACGACAATCAGCTGTGGACAGAAATTGTAAAACTGACCATGGTTCGTTGCCTTGAAAATTGGTGTGAATTTGAAATTAATGACTCAAAATTGATGACTCAAGGGGAAATCCCCGGAACTATGGAACAGCGGCTTTCACCTTGTTCGCGTGGGAACAAATAAAAGGGTGATAGACCCGTTGTAAGGTTGTGACTATATAATCAGGTATTATATCTGAATTTAAAAAAATGTAAGGCCCAAGCAAGGACAGGAGATGACAAATTTCCTCCCTAACTTCAGTTCTTGTGGAAGCAACTGGGCGCTACAGTCCAGGGGGGGCATAGTGTGTGTGGAAGGAGGTTAATAAGGGTAGTAACGAATTAAAACCTTAAACTGAAGTATGTGGATGAACTGATGAGATAACCAAATGATTGTATTTTGAGTTAAGAAATATTCTGACAATGGCAGATGATTAACGTTTTCCAGTAGATTATTTGTTCAGAAGTAGTTGATTTAAATATGTTATACTCTTTATGATAATTTTATAGATGACTTTACTGGTTTTGAAAAGATTAATTCTAGGAGAGAAGGTGTTTATTATGTTTTATTATGTTGTGCTATGTTAGAGTGTAGGAATTATAAACATATGTTGTGTATTTTACATTGTATAATTTTGTGTAGTGTGTCTAGGGTAAGGTCGTTCACCTGACCATGAGACATCGCTGATGACTGGTGTTAGAGATAGATGGAGTATGTTTTTTATAATTGATTTATAGATTCTTTTGTAATCAATTTAATTAAATGATTGAATAATTATTTTTATTAATTGGCAAAAGAACTTTTTTGGAAATTAAATTTTTTTGAAGAAAAAAAAATGTTTTCTTTGCAGTAAGGAATTCTATTTAAAATTTAAAGATTCACTATAGGTAGAGAAGGTGTCAGCTGATTCATGATGTTTATCTTATGTCATCTTTTGTAATCAAGTGTAGTTATTTTTGAATTTATGGTAGAAATAAGTTGTTTATTTTTATTTGTTTATTATGATTGTTAGCATCTAGTTAATAAGAATGATAAATTAAATTTATTTAAAAGATTTTGGGAATTTTTGGAAAGATTTAAAATTTTCGATGAAATTAAGTAATGGAAAGAGATGATATAAATTGACTTGGATGTGTATTTTGATAAGGGACTTAGATTAATTTCACTATGTGAACAAAATTAAAATATTGTACTTTGACTTGAACGTCAAGAGAAATTTAAGGTTGAAAAAGGGGAATGAATTTTGGGTAGCAGCAAATATAAAATGCTTATGAATTTTACTTTAATAATTAATATGTGGAGATAGTGTGTAGTTTGGTAATGAATATATGTACGCACCCAGTATTTTTCTAAAGACAATCCAGCATGTATGTAAGGGGATACATATCGGTTGAGGGTCTGGTATGGTATAAGGCCAGTTATAGAATCTTATTGGGAATGTCACAAGGTAAGGTGGTACTGTGGTGAGTGCCTGTCCGATTTTACGGTGTTGGGATCTCGGATAGAGAAGTCTAGAAATATCGTTCAGGTGCAGCCATAGTCGCCGAGCTAGGGGGGTAGTTTACCCATGATGTGTTTAGAAATTAAAGGGGGTTTGTTGGCGCCATATCCTTACTGATCCTCTTAGGGTATAGCAATGAGAGTTTTTCTGTTCGGCAGAAAACCTCTCATTGGGGGGGGGGTTATTGTAACGGGACCGAATGGGATAATAGGTTTGATTTTAATTATGAATACGGCGCAGTGTAGTTACCCACACAAGGCCTCAATCTGTAAGAACAGACATTCCTGTAGGTGACGCCCATCCGCATGTTGGTTCAGAGAATCTGTCAACAAGTACCATTTGCAAGTACTCTGGAATGTTTCAAGCGCGCGCCTGCTTGCTCGCGCCTTTGAATATGCTCGAACTTTTTAGCGAGAGCCCCAGGTCGTCTGTTACTCGGCCAACTATGGTAAACTCGCTCTCAGTAAATTAATTAATTACCAGGTGACGTGGTGCCTTTTGGGCCAATGAGAAAGCAAGTTGATGCAGATAAAGCATGCCTGGCCATCTTGGAAATAGAGTTAGCGTCTGTTGTCTGACTACAGTGACACAACCGCCCGGTTCAGCATAAAGGCTCGTGAGCCGAAAAAATCTTTTCACCAGTATAAAATGTGATTTAAACCCGGAATCGAAAGCTATCAAACAGTACAACATTAACTAAACTCAGTGACATCGGAATTAAAGAAGTATAACATTTTTCGGACAAATGGTGACGAAAATGCGGAGTGCAGCACATGAGCAGCAGTGACGCCGTTAAAGACGTAAATGTATCACATTCAATCAATTATAAAAATTTAAAGTAAAAGAGCTCTTTATTATGGGGAACATAAAACTTAAATGTGTTTGAATGAGAGAATGGGTAAGATGCTGGGTCGCCTTTGTTATAAATTAAGTAATACATTGTAATATAAGTTAAGTAATTGTCTGTGTTCAATATAATAGAAGAGAATATTAAATTTTGTTTGTACTTGTTAAATGAAGATGCGGCCTCAATGTTAATTGGAATTAAATTCGGAAATTTATTTTTAACTATATTTCAAAATCTGTTTTCAGAACACAATATGTAGAAAAGACGAAATTGTTGATGTGGTAGTTTAGCAAGAATGACAGAGTTAAACGAAATAAAATAATGTTTTATATGAAATTATAAATATGTATTTGTTATTTGCATTGACCTGTTTTTCTCTGCCGTGTACACTAGACCGACACTTTGGTTAATTTGCACAAGAACGTCAAGGTATAAGTATGTTTCAATTGACGTCCAAATAAAGGTAGGTGACACAATTTAATATTTAGTCATATAATTCACGAATAATACTTCAAACGACGCCCGAAACATGGGACGAATTTTCAATATTTTAATTACTAAATCGTTTGAAACACTTCAAGTGGCACCCATAACAGCGACGTTGTAAATTAAATTTAATAATTTACAACCTAGTCGAAATGGCAGAGAAAAATAAGACTGCAAATTTAGATGAAGGTGTAGAGGCAAGATCGTTGAATGTTACGCAAGATAGTAGTAGAAATATTTTTTTAAATAAAGTATCTAACCAGTTAGCGTTGATGATGGAAATGATAAACAATAGGTTTGAACAACAAAACATGATGTTTGAACGACAAAACAAGATTTTTGATAAGAATAATGACAATTTAAGCACAAGCTTGAATGAAATTAAATCTGAAATCAAATTTGAAATAAATGTAGTAAATAATAAACTTATAGACATAAATAACGAAGCTGTAAACATAAGAAACGAAATAAAAATGCGTAATCAAAGTAAGAACAATCAATTTAAAAGTATAAGTGAGAATGAATTAAACCAAAAAAGTGGGTGTAGTGGTGTCAAAACTAATGATACAGGTGAGTGTAACGAGAACAAAAATAATGAAAGTACAAGTACTAAGGTAAGTGACGAATTTAAAACTGGTGGTAATTATGATGATGTAGTTAAAAATGTGGTGTTAGAAGGTAAAATAAATAATGATAGTGGCAATGGAGTTTTGATGGAAATACAAAATGATTATGAGAGGGAGTGATAGAAATATTTAAGCTGAACAGAGGTTATAACGAATTAGCAGAGAGGTTAGATATTACGAGAGTTAATAATATTGAATACTTACCTTGCAAAATGGGTAGTACAGCAAATGATGATAAGGTTGGGGATATTGATTACTTACCTTATGAGATAACTGATGTAGTAAGTGAATATGATGATATAACTTACCTGATGTTAACGGAAAATTTTAATGGAGAATTTATTATACCCAATGTTGACAGGAATTTTGAATTGATAGTATGCAATAATATTTGTAGTTACTATATTGATACAATGGAAAAAAGTAATGATAATGCTTATTATAATTATAATAATAAAAATGTATCTGTAATTGTAAATGAGTAGTGTAGACGTAAAACCAGGTTATTATACGATGACGGGGGGTAAACAATTAATCTTTATGAACGTTTAACTATGTAAGTAGTTTGGTTTTGAACTGGACTGTTTTATGAAATGAGGTGCGATAAACAAAAAAATATGACGAAAAAATTGTAAATAAATTCATAGTGAGATATGTTGTGTTTGTGTTGTAAAATGTATTTGATGTAAACAATGTGTGTATGTAGTAGGAACCGATTTCAAGAATGATAATAATAATAATATTTTATCAAACTAAACAAAAAATGAGAATAATTATGAAGGTGATAATAAATGAACTATAATTGTTTTGACTATTGTAATTAAAGTAACTTGGTGTTGTAAAAAACTGATTGAGATGAATTAGTAAATTAATTAATGAGGTATAAATAGATTTTAATAACAAATTTAAACGATATTTATAAAACTTAAAATTGATAATAAACAGTAAATGAGTAAAAATAAAAATGTGTTTAGTTGTGGAGCCATATGGTTGTTATATACTGTATCAGAAAGTACATATGGGTATTATGTATTTGTTGTAATGATTGTTGAATTATTGTTGTTGAATATATGTAATTGAATTTTCGTTGAGGGTTAATGGTACAACAAAGGATAAATAATTAGAGGTTGATATAAAAAGAGTTAATAGAATTTAAAGCTAAAATAAAGCTGTAAGTTGTGTAAATTTTTTGATAAAACCTGAATTTGAAATGTGATATAATGAATGTTAATAACAAATTTAAAAAAATTTTTTGGGAGAATTTAATGGTGTAGTGAACGCTATATAATTGATAATTGATTAGAAAACAAGTCAATTGAAAGTAAAGTGTAATGTCTATGATTTTATATGCAAATTTAAAGATGAACTGTTTATTTTGAGGTGATAATGTTAAATGTATAAACTGCTATGTAAAATGAATGTTGATAATAAATTTGAATTTCTGGAGAATCTAATGGTACAATAAATGATAAATAAGTAAAGGTTGATAAAAAAAAAGAGTTGATAGAAAGTTCAAGTTGTAATGTTTATAATTTTCTATACAAATAATTTAAAGGTAAATTGTTTAATTAAATGTAGCAAAAATGTTCAAGGTTAATGTTTATTATGTTATTGTACTAAATTAATGGGTGATTTTGGGGGGTTGTTAGTTGTCAACAGATGAGAAAATAAATTGTGGAATGTGGTGTTAGTAAAGGCAGAAGGACATACATTTAGCTATAATTTAGGCTATTGCAGTGGCGGTATGTGTCACTGTAGATAGCGGTAAGTGTTGATGAGTAACATCAAAGCATGTTACCATCATCGGAGGACTAAATAGGGCGTAAAATACACTTTACAACTTTACATAACATTATATTATATGTCAATTACTATCGTACAGTGTATAGAATTGATGAAGTAAATACATGCTAATGGAAGATGATTTCCCCGCCTTTTCGGGCGATTACTGTTTCACCAGCACTAATCGTGGATTTGGACGACAATCAGCTGTGGACAGAAATTGTAAAACTGACCATGGTTCGTTGCCTTGAAAATTGGTGTGAATTTGAAATTAATGACTCAAGGGGAAATCCCCGGAACTATGGAACAGCGGCTATCACCTTGTTCGCCAAATAAAAGGGTGATAGACCCGTTGTAAGGTTGTGACTATATAATCAGGTATTATATCTGAATTTAAAAAAATGTAAGGCCCAAGCAAGGACAGGAGATGACAAAATTCCTCCCTAACTTCAGTTCTTTTGGAAGCAACTGGGCGCTACAGTCCAGGGGGGGGCATAGTGTGTGTGGAAGGAGGTTAATAAGGGTAGTAACGAATTAAAACCTTAAACTGAAGTATGTGGATGAGCTGATGAGATAACCAAATGATTGTATTTTGAGTTAAGAAATATTCTGACAATGGCAGATGATTAACGTTTTCCAGTAGATAACTTGTTCAGAAGTAGTTGATTTAAATATGTTATGCTCTATATGATAATTTTATAGACGACTTTACTGGTTTTGAAAAGATTAATTCTAAGAGAGAAGGTGTTTATTATGTTTTATTGTGTTGTGCTATGTTATAGTGTAGGAATTATAAAGATGTGTTATGCATTTTACATTGTATAATTTTGTGTAGTGTGTCTAGGGTAAGGTCGTTCACCTGACCATGAGACATCGCTGATGACTGGTGTTAGAGATAGATGGAGTATGTTTTTTATAATTGATTTATAGATTCTTTTGTAATCAATTTAATTAAATGATTGAATAATTATTTTTATTAATTGGCAAAAGAACTTTTTTGGAAATTAAATTTTTTTGAAGAAAAAAAAATGTTTTCTTTGCAGTAAGGAATTCTATTTAAAATTTAAAGATTCACTATAGGTAGAGAAGGTGTCAGCTGATTCATGATGTTTATCTTATGTCATCTTTTGTAATCAAGTGTAGTTATTTTTGAATTTATGGTAGAAATAATTTGTTTATTTTTATTTGTTTATTATGATTGTTAGCATCTAGTTAATAAGAATGATAAATTAAATTTATTTAAAAGATTTTGGGAATTTTTGGAAAGATTTAAAATTTTCGATGAAATTAAGTAATGGAAAGAGATGATATAAATTGACTTGGATGTGGATTTTGATAAGGGACTTAGATTAATTTCACTATGTGAACAAAATTAAAATATTGTACTTTGACTTGAACGTCAAGAGAAATTTAAGGTTGAAAAAGGGGAATGAATTTTGGGTAGCAGCAAATATAAAATGCTTATGAATTTTACTTTAATAATTAATATGTGGAGATAGTGTGTAGTTTGGTAATGAATATATGTACGCACCCAGTATTTTTCTAAAGGCAATCCAGCATGTATGTAAGGGGATACATATCGGTTGAGGGTCTGGTATGGTATAAGGCCAGTTATAGAATCTTATTGGGAATGTCACAAGGTAAGGTGGTACTGTGGTGAGTGCCTGTCCGATTTTACGGTGTTGGGATCTCGGATAGAGAAGTCCAGAAATATCGTTCAGGTGCAGCCATAGTCGCCGAGCTAGGGGGGTAGTTTACCCATGATGTGTTTAGAAATTAAAGGGGGTTTGTTGGCGCCATATCCTTACTGATCCTCTTAGGGTATAGCAATGAGGGTTTCTCTGTTCGGCAGAAAACCTCTCATTGGGGGGGGTTATTGTAACGGGACCGAATGGGATAATAGGTTTGATTTTAATTATGAATACGGCGCAGTGTAGTTACCCACACAAGGCCTCAATCTGTAAGAACAGACATTCCTGTAGGTGACGCCCATCCGCATGTTGGTTCAGAGAATCTGTCAACAAGTACCATTTGCAAGTACTCTGGAATGTTTCAAGCGCGCGCCTGCTTGCTCGCGCCTTTGAATATGCTCGAACTTTTTAGCGAGAGCCCCAGGTCGTCTGTTACTCGGCCAACTATGGTAAACTCGCTCTCAGTAAATTAATTAATTACCAGGTGACGTGGTGCCTTTTGGGCCAATGAGAAAGCAAGTTGATGCAGATAAAGCATGCCTGGCCATCTTGGAAATAGAGTTAGCGTCTGTTGTCTGACTACAGTGACACAACCGCCCGGTTCAGCATAAAGGCTCGTGAGCCGAAAAAATCTTTTCACCAGTATAAAATGTGATTTAAACCCGGAATCGAAAGCTATCAAACAGTACAACATTAACTAAACTCAGTGACATCGGAATTAAAGAAGTATAACATTTTTCGGACAAATGGTGACGAAAATGCGGAGTGCAGCACATGAGCAGCAGTGACGCCGTTAAAGACGTAAATGTATCACATTCAATCAATTATGAAAATTTAAAGTAAAAGAGCTCTTTATTATGGGGAACATAAAACTTAAATGTGTTTGAATGAGAGAATGGGTAAGATGCTGGGTCGCCTTTGTTATAAATTAAGTAATACATTGTAATATAAGTTAAGTAATTGTCTGTGTTCAATATAATAGAAGAGAATATTAAATTTTGTTTGTACTTGTTAAATGAAGATGCGGCCTCAATGTTAATTGGAATTAAATTCGGAAATTTATTTTTAACTATATTTCAAAATCTGTTTTCAGAACACAATATGTAGAAAAGACGAAATTGTTGATGTGGTAGTTTAGCAAGAATGACAGAGTTAAACGAAATAAAATAATGTTTTATATGAAATTATAAATATGTATTTGTTATTTGCATTGACCTGTTTTTCTCTGCCGTGTACACTAGACCGACACTTTGGTTAATTTGCACAAGAACGTCAAGGTATAAGTATGTTTCAATTGACGTCCAAATAAAGGTAGGTGACACAATTTAATATTTAGTCATATAATTCACGAATAATACTTCAAACGACGCCCGAAACATGGGACGAATTTTCAATATTTTAATTACTAAATCGTTTGAAACACTTCAAGTGGCACCCATAACAGCGACGTTGTAAATTAAATTTAATAATTTACAACCTAGTCGAAATGGCAGAGAAAAATAAGACTGCAAATTTAGATGAAGGTGTAGAGGCAAGATCGTTGAATGTTACGCAAGATAGTAGTAGAAATATTTTTTTAAATAAAGTATCTAACCAGTTAGCGTTGATGATGGAAATGATAAACAATAGGTTTGAACAACAAAACATGATGTTTGAACGACAAAACAAGATTTTTGATAAGAATAATGACAATTTAAGCACAAGCTTGAATGAAATTAAATCTGAAATCAAATTTGAAATAAATGTAGTAAATAATAAACTTATAGACATAAATAACGAAGCTGTAAACATAAGAAACGAAATAAAAATGCGTAATCAAAGTAAGAACAATCAATTTAAAAGTATAAGTGAGAATGAATTAAACCAAAAAAGTGGGTGTAGTGGTGTCAAAACTAATGATACAGGTGAGTGTAACGAGAACAAAAATAATGAAAGTACAAGTACTAAGGTAAGTGACGAATTTAAAACTGGTGGTAATTATGATGATGTAGTTAAAAATGTGGTGTTAGAAGGTAAAATAAATAATGATAGTGGCAATGGAGTTTTGATGGAAATACAAAATGATTATGAGAGGGAGTGATAGAAATATTTAAGCTGAACAGAGGTTATAACGAATTAGCAGAGAGGTTAGATATTACGAGAGTTAATAATATTGAATACTTACCTTGCAAAATGGGTAGTACAGCAAATGATGATAAGGTTGGGGATATTGATTACTTACCTTATGAGATAACTGATGTAGTAAGTGAATATGATGATATAACTTACCTGATGTTAACGGAAAATTTTAATGGAGAATTTATTATACCCAATGTTGACAGGAATTTTGAATTGATAGTATGCAATAATATTTGTAGTTACTATATTGATACAATGGAAAAAAGTAATGATAATGCTTATTATAATTATAATAATAAAAATGTATCTGTAATTGTAAATGAGTAGTGTAGACGTAAAACCAGGTTATTATACGATGACGGGGGGTAAACAATTAATCTTTATGAACGTTTAACTATGTAAGTAGTTTGGTTTTGAACTGGACTGTTTTATGAAATGAGGTGCGATAAACAAAAAAATATGACGAAAAAATTGTAAATAAATTCATAGTGAGATAAGTTGTGTTTGTGTTGTAAAATGTATTTGATGTAAACAATGTGTGTATGTAGTAGGAACCGATTTCAAGAATGATAATAATAATAATATTTTATCAAACTAAACAAATAATGAGAATAATTATGAAGGTGATAATAAATGAACTATAATTGTTTTGACTATTGTAATTAAAGTAACTTGGTGTTGTAAAAAACTGATTGAGATGAATTAGTAAATTAATTAATGAGGTATAAATAGATTTTAATAACGAATTTAAACGATATTTATAAAACTTAAAATTGATAATAAACAGTAAATGAGTAAAAATAAAAATGTGTTTAGTTGTGGAGCCATATGGTTGTTATATACTGTATCAGAAAGTACATATGGGTATTATGTATTTGTTGTAATGATTGTTGAATTATTGTTGTTGAATATATGTAATTGAATTTTCGTTGAGGGTTAATGGTACAACAAAGGATAAATAATTAGAGGTTGATATAAAAAGAGTTAATAGAATTTAAAGCTAAAATAAAGCTGTAAGTTGTGTAATTTTTTTGATAAAACCTGAATTTGAAATGTGATATAATGAATGTTAATAACAAATTTAAAAAAATTTTTTGGGAGAATTTAATGGTGTAGTGAACGCTATATAATTGATAATTGATTAGAAAACAAGTCAATTGAAAGTAAAGTGTAATGTCTATGATTTTATATGCAAATTTAAAGATGAACTGTTTATTTTGAGGTGATAATGTTAAATGTATAAACTGCTATGTAAAATGAATGTTGATAATAAATTTGAATTTCTGGAGAATCTAATGGTACAATAAATGATAAATAAGTAAAGGTTGATAAAAAAAAAGAGTTGATAGAAAGTTCAAGTTGTAATGTTTATAATTTTCTATACAAATAATTTAAAGGTAAATTGTTTAATTAAATGTAGCAAAAATGTTCAAGGTTAATGTTTATTATGTTATTGTACTAAATTAATGGGTGATTTTGGGGGGTTGTTAGTTGTCAACAGATGAGAAAATAAATTGTGGAATGTGGTGTTAGTAAAGGCAGAAGGACATACATTTAGCTATAATTTAGGCTATTGCAGTGGCGGTATGTGTCACTGTAGATAGCGGTAAGTGTTGATGAGTAACATCAAAGCATGTTACCATCATCGGAGGACTAAATAGGGCGTAAAATACACTTTACAACTTTACATAACATTATATTATATGTCAATTACTATCGTACAGTGTATAGAATTGATGAAGTAAATACATGCTAATGGAAGATGATTTCCCCGCCTTTTCGGGCGATTACTGTTTCACCAGCACTAATCGTGGATTTGGACGACAATCAGCTGTGGACAGAAATTGTAAAACTG
Source organism: Magicicada septendecula (assembly GCA_034769895.1). Classification (NCBI taxonomy): domain Eukaryota; kingdom Metazoa; phylum Arthropoda; class Insecta; order Hemiptera; family Cicadidae; genus Magicicada; species Magicicada septendecula. The sequence goes on along the minus strand of CM068368.1, from coordinate 728,175,286 downwards.
ACCATGGTTCGTTGCCTTGAAAATTGGTGTGAATTTGAAATTAATGACTCAAGGGGAAATCCCCGGAACTATGGAACAGCGGCTATCACCTTGTTCGCCAAATAAAAGGGTGATAGACCCGTTGTAAGGTTGTGACTATATAATCAGGTATTATATCTGAATTTAAAAAAATGTAAGGCCCAAGCAAGGACAGGAGATGACAAAATTCCTCCCTAACTTCAGTTCTTTTGGAAGCAACTGGGCGCTACAGTCCAGGGGGGGGCATAGTGTGTGTGGAAGGAGGTTAATAAGGGTAGTAACGAATTAAAACCTTAAACTGAAGTATGTGGATGAGCTGATGAGATAACCAAATGATTGTATTTTGAGTTAAGAAATATTCTGACAATGGCAGATGATTAACGTTTTCCAGTAGATAACTTGTTCAGAAGTAGTTGATTTAAATATGTTATGCTCTATATGATAATTTTATAGACGACTTTACTGGTTTTGAAAAGATTAATTCTAAGAGAGAAGGTGTTTATTATGTTTTATTGTGTTGTGCTATGTTATAGTGTAGGAATTATAAAGATGTGTTATGCATTTTACATTGTATAATTTTGTGTAGTGTGTCTAGGGTAAGGTCGTTCACCTGACCATGAGACATCGCTGATGACTGGTGTTAGAGATAGATGGAGTATGTTTTTTATAATTGATTTATAGATTCTTTTGTAATCAATTTAATTAAATGATTGAATAATTATTTTTATTAATTGGCAAAAGAACTTTTTTGGAAATTAAATTTTTTTGAAGAAAAAAAAATGTTTTCTTTGCAGTAAGGAATTCTATTTAAAATTTAAAGATTCACTATAGGTAGAGAAGGTGTCAGCTGATTCATGATGTTTATCTTATGTCATCTTTTGTAATCAAGTGTAGTTATTTTTGAATTTATGGTAGAAATAATTTGTTTATTTTTATTTGTTTATTATGATTGTTAGCATCTAGTTAATAAGAATGATAAATTAAATTTATTTAAAAGATTTTGGGAATTTTTGGAAAGATTTAAAATTTTCGATGAAATTAAGTAATGGAAAGAGATGATATAAATTGACTTGGATGTGGATTTTGATAAGGGACTTAGATTAATTTCACTATGTGAACAAAATTAAAATATTGTACTTTGACTTGAACGTCAAGAGAAATTTAAGGTTGAAAAAGGGGAATGAATTTTGGGTAGCAGCAAATATAAAATGCTTATGAATTTTACTTTAATAATTAATATGTGGAGATAGTGTGTAGTTTGGTAATGAATATATGTACGCACCCAGTATTTTTCTAAAGGCAATCCAGCATGTATGTAAGGGGATACATATCGGTTGAGGGTCTGGTATGGTATAAGGCCAGTTATAGAATCTTATTGGGAATGTCACAAGGTAAGGTGGTACTGTGGTGAGTGCCTGTCCGATTTTACGGTGTTGGGATCTCGGATAGAGAAGTCCAGAAATATCGTTCAGGTGCAGCCATAGTCGCCGAGCTAGGGGGGTAGTTTACCCATGATGTGTTTAGAAATTAAAGGGGGTTTGTTGGCGCCATATCCTTACTGATCCTCTTAGGGTATAGCAATGAGGGTTTCTCTGTTCGGCAGAAAACCTCTCATTGGGGGGGGTTATTGTAACGGGACCGAATGGGATAATAGGTTTGATTTTAATTATGAATACGGCGCAGTGTAGTTACCCACACAAGGCCTCAATCTGTAAGAACAGACATTCCTGTAGGTGACGCCCATCCGCATGTTGGTTCAGAGAATCTGTCAACAAGTACCATTTGCAAGTACTCTGGAATGTTTCAAGCGCGCGCCTGCTTGCTCGCGCCTTTGAATATGCTCGAACTTTTTAGCGAGAGCCCCAGGTCGTCTGTTACTCGGCCAACTATGGTAAACTCGCTCTCAGTAAATTAATTAATTACCAGGTGACGTGGTGCCTTTTGGGCCAATGAGAAAGCAAGTTGATGCAGATAAAGCATGCCTGGCCATCTTGGAAATAGAGTTAGCGTCTGTTGTCTGACTACAGTGACACAACCGCCCGGTTCAGCATAAAGGCTCGTGAGCCGAAAAAATCTTTTCACCAGTATAAAATGTGATTTAAACCCGGAATCGAAAGCTATCAAACAGTACAACATTAACTAAACTCAGTGACATCGGAATTAAAGAAGTATAACATTTTTCGGACAAATGGTGACGAAAATGCGGAGTGCAGCACATGAGCAGAATTAAAAGAGCTCTTTATTATGGGGAACATAAAACTTAAATGTGTTTGAATGAGAGAATGGGTAAGATGCTGGGTCGCCTTTGTTATAAATTAAGTAATACATTGTAATATAAGTTAAGTAATTGTCTGAGTTCAATATAATAGAAGAGAATATTAAATTTTGTTTGTACTTGTTAAATGAAGATGCGGCCTCAATGTTAATTGGAATTAAATTCGGAAATTTATTTTTAACTATATTTCAAAATCTGTTTTCAGAACACAATATGTAGAAAAGACGAAATTGTTGATGTGGTAGTTTAGCAAGAATGACAGAGTTAAACGAAATAAAATAATGTTTTATATGAAATTATAAATATGTATTTGTTATTTGCATTGACCTGTTTTTCTCTGCCGTGTACACTAGACCGACACTTTGGTTAATTTGCACAAGAACGTCAAGGTATAAGTATGTTTCAATTGACGTCCAAATAAAGGTAGGTGACACAATTTAATATTTAATCATATAATTCACGAATAATACTTCAAACGACGCCCGAAACATGGGACGAATTTTCAATATTTTAATTACTAAATCGTTTGAAACACTTCAAGTGGCACCCATAACAGCGACGTTGTAAATTAAATTTAATAATTTACAACCTAGTCGAAATGGCAGAGAAAAATAAGAGTGCAAATTTAGATGAAGGTGTAGAGGCAAGATCGTTGAATGTTACGCAAGATAGTAGTAGAAATATTTTTTTAAATAAAGTATCTAACCAGTTAGCGTTGATGATGGAAATGATAAACAATAGGTTTGAACAACAAAACAAGATGTTTGAACGACAAAACAAGATTTTTGAACAACAAAACAAGATTCTTGATAAGAATAATGACAATTTAAGCACAAGCTTGAATGAAATTAAATCTGAAATCAAATTTGAAATAAATGTAGTAAATAATAAACTTATAGACATAAATAACGAAGCTGTAAACATAAGAAACGAAATAAAAATGCGTAATCAAAGTAAGAACAATCAATTTAAAAGTATAAGTGAGAATGAATTAAACCAAATAAGTGGGTGTAGTGGTGTCAAAACTAATGATACAGGTGAGTGTAACGAGAACAAAAATAATGAAAGTACAAGTACTAAGGTAAGTGACGAATTTAAAACTGGTGGTAATTATGATGACATAGTTAAAAATGTGGTGTTAGAAGGTAAAATAAATAATGATCGTGGCAATGGAGTTTTGATGGAAATACAAAATGATTATGAGAGGGAGTGATAGAAATATTTAAGCTGAACAGAGGTTATAACGAATTAGCAGAGAGGTTAGATATTACGAGAGTTAATAATATTGAATACTTACCTTGCGAAATGGGTAGTACAGCAAATGATGATAAGGTTGGGGATATTGATTACTTACCTTATGAGATAACTGATGTAGTAAGTGAATATGATGATATAACTTACCTGATGTTAACGGAAAATTTTAATGGAGAATTTATTATACCCAATGTTGACAGGAATTTTGAATTGATAGTATGCAATAATATTTGTAGTTACTATATTGATACAATGGAAAAAAGTAATGATAATGCTTATTATAATTATAATAATAAAAATGTATCTGTAATTGTAAATGAGTAGTGTAGACGTAAAACCAGGTTATTATACGATGACGGGGGGTAAACAATTAATCTTTATGAACGTTTAACTATGTAAGTAGTTTGGTTTTGAACTGGACTGTTTTATGAAATGAGGTGCGATAAACAAAAAAATATGACGAAAAAATTGTAAATAAATTCATAGTGAGATAAGTTGTGTTTGTGTTGTAAAATGTATTTGATGTAAACAATGTGTGTATGTAGTAGGAACCGATTTCAAGAATGATAATAATAATAATAATACTTTATCAAACTAAACAAATAATGAGAATAATTATGAAGGTGATAATAAATGAACTATAATTGTTTTGACTATTGTAATTAAAGTAACTTGGTGTTGTAAAAAACTGATTGAGAAGAATTAGTAAATTAATTAATGAGGTATAAATAGATTTTAATAATGAATTTAAATGATATTTATAAAACTTAAACTTGATAATAAACAGTAAATGAGTAAAAATAAAAATGTGTTTAGTTGTGGAGCCATATGGTTGTTATATACTCTATCAGAAAGTACATATGGGTATTGTGTATTTGTTGTAATGATTGTTGAATTTTTGTTGTTGAATATATGTAATTGAATTTTTGTTGAGGGTTAATGGTACAACAAAGGATAAATAATTAGAGGTTGATATAAAAAGAGTTAATAGAATTTAAAGCTAAAATAAAGCTGTAAGTTGTGTAAATTTTTTGATAAAACCTGAATTTGAAATGTGATAAAATGAATGTAAATAACAAATTTAAAAAATTTTTTTGGGAGAATTTAATGGTGTAGTGAATGCTATATAATTGATAATTGATTAGAAAACAAGTCAATTGAAAGTAAAGTGTAATGTATATGATTTTATATGCAAATTTAAAGATGAACTGTTTATTTTGAGGTGATAATGTTAAATGTATAAACTGCTATGTAAAATGAATGTTGATAATAAATTTGAATTTCTGGAGAATCTAATGGTACAATAAATGATAAATAAGTAAAGGTTGATAAAAAGTAAATACCGTTTACCAAATGGTAAAAGCTTAAGAGCATGATAATGTCTTTCAGCCGCCAGCTAAACGACAACATTATTATGGTTACTGAGTGACTGATTATTTCTTTTGCGCAAATGTTGCGTTTAGCTGGAGGCTGAAAGACATTATCATGCTCTTAAGCTTTTACCATTTGGTAAACGGTATTTACTCTTTTTCGATGACGTTACACATTTTGTGGAAAAAATTATCATGTTTTCTATATAACTATATTACAAATATTTACTATATAACAAATATATTGACTATATAACAAACATTATCATGTTAAATATTTTAATGAATAGATCGTTAGCTGAATCACATACGAAGACAACCATTAACTAGAGACAATAACCACAATAACCTATCTACAGCTATGCAGTGTTGTTTGCTTGTTAGGTCTTTAATCTGCGACGACGTTAGCATGTTAGCGGTCGCGGTTTTAGTTAACGATTCCCGGCTGGTAAATTGTGCTAACACTTGATTTTAAACTTTCACGACGCTTTATAAATCTGGTTTAATTGTTTGCAGTGATATTATTTTTAACACATTATATATATTGCGACGTATCAAAACAAACGTTTATATACAACAATCCCAATGACGTCACGCAAGAATGACGTCATGCAGCGTGATGCGTTACAGTTTACAGCGTTACAGAAATTTTCAAATGATGGCCAGCCAAAAGACATTATCATGACAAAAAAAGAGTTAATAGAAAGTTCAAGTTGTAATGTTTATAATTTTCTATACAAATTATTTAAAGGTAAATTGTTTAATTAAATGTAGCAAAAATGTTCAAGGTTAATGTTTATTATGTTATTGTACTAAATTAATGGGTGATTTTGGGGGGTTGTTAGTTGTCAACAGATGAGAAAATAAATTGTGGAATGTGGTGTTAGTAAAGGCAGAAGGACATAGGTTTAGCTATAAGTTAGGCTATTGCAGTGGCGGTATGTGTCACTGTAGATAGCGGTAAGTGTTGATGAGTAACATCAAAGCATGTTACCATCATCGGAGGACTAAATAGGGCGTAAAATACACTTTACAACCTTATATAACATTATATTATATGTCAATTACTATCGTACAGTGTATAGAATTGATGAAGTAAATACATGCTAATGGAAGATGATTTCCCCGCCTTTTCGGGCGATTACTGTTTCACCAGCACTAATCGTGGATTTGGACGACAATCAGCTGTGGACAGAAATTGTAAAACTGACCATGGTTCGTTGCCTTGAAAATTGGTGTGAATTTGAAATTAATGACTCAAGGGGAAATCCCCGGAACTATGGAACAGCGGCTATCACCTTGTTCGCGTGGGAACAAATAAAAGGGTGATAGACCCGTTGTAAGGTTGTGACTATATAATCAGGTATTATATCTGAATTTAAAAAAATGTAAGGCCCAAGCAAGGACAGGAGATGACAAAATTCCTCCCTAACTTCAGTTCTTTTGGAAGCGACTGGGCGCTACAGTCCAGGGGGGGCATAGTGTGTGTGGAAGGAGGTTAATAAGGCTAGTAACGAATTAAAACCTTAAACTGAAGTATGTGGATGAGCTGATGAGATAACCAAATGATTGTATTTTGAGTTAAGAAATATTCTGACAATGGCAGATGATTAACGTTTTCCAGTAGATTATTTGTTCAGAAGTAGTTGATTTAAATATGTTATACTCTTTATGATAATTTTATAGATGATTTTACTGGTTTTGAAAAGATTAATTCTAGGAGAGAAGGTGTTTATTATGTTTTATTATGTTGTGCTATGTTAGAGTGTAGGAATTATAAACATCTGTTGTGTATTTTACATTGTATAATTTTGTGTAGTGTGTCTAGGGTAAGGTCGTTCACCTGACCATGAGACATCAGCTGATGACTGGTGTTAGAGATGTAGTATGTTTCTTATAATTGATTTATAGATTCTTTTGTTAATCAATTTAATTAAATGAGTGAATAATTATTTTTATTAATTGGCAAAATAGCTTTTTTGGAAATTAAATTTTTTTGAAGAAAAAAAATTTTTCTTTGCAGTAAGGATTTCTATTTAAAATTTTAAGATTCACTATAGGTAGAGAAGGTGTCAGCTGGTTCATGATGTTTATCTTATGTCATCTTTTGTAATCAAGTGTAGTTATTTTTGAATTTATGGTAGAAATAAGTTGTTTATTTTTATTTGTTTATTATGATTGTTAGCATCTAGTTAATAAGAATGCTAAAGTAAATTTATTTAAAAGATTTTGGGAATTTTTGGAAAGATTTAAAATTTGCGATGAAATTAAGTAATGGAAAGAGATGATATAAATTGACTTGGATGTGGATTTTGATAAGGGACTTAGATTAATTTCACTATGTGAACAAAATTAAAATATTGTACTTTGACTTGAACGTCAAGAGAAATTTAAGGTTGAAAAAGGGGAATGAATTTTGGGTAGCAGCAAATATAAAATGCTTATGAATTTTACTTTAATAATTAAAATGTGGAGATAGTGTGTAGTTTGGTAATGAATATATGTACGCACCCAGTATTTTTCTAAAGGCAATCCAGCATGTATGTAAGGGGATACATATCGGTTGAGGGTCTGGTATGGTATAAGGCCAGTTATAGAATCATATTGGGAATGTCACAAGGTAAGGTGGTACTGTGGTGAGTGCCTGTCCGATTTTACGGTGTTGGGATCTCGGATAGAGAAGTCCAGAAATATCGTTCAGGTGCAGCCATAGTCGCCGAACTAGGGGGGTAGTTTACCCATGATGTGTTTATAAATTAAAGGGGGTTTGTTGGCGCCATATCCTTACTGATCCTCTTAGGGTATAGCAATGAGAGTTTTTCTGTTCGGCAGAAAACCTCTCATTGGGGGGGGGGGTATTGTAACGGGACCGAATGGGATAATAGGTTTGATTTTAATTATGAATACGGCGCAGTGTAGTTACCCACACAAGGCCTCCATCTGTAAGAACAGACATTCCTGTAGGTGACGCCCATCCGCATGTTGGTTCAGAGAATCTGTCAACAAGTACCATTTGCAAGTACTCTGGAATGTTTCAAGCGCGCGCCTGCTTGCTCGCGCCTTTGAATATGCTCGAACTTTTTAGCGAGAGCCCCAGGTCGTCTGTTACTCGGCCAACTATGGTAAACTCGCTCTCAGTAAATTAATTAATTACCAGGTGACGTGGTGCCTTTTGGGCCAATGAGAAAGCAAGTTGATGCAGATAAAGCATGCCTGGCCATCTTGGAAATAGAGTTAGCGTCTGTTGTCTGACTACAGTGACACAACCGCCCGGTTCAGCATAAAGGCTCGTGAGCCGAAAAAATCTTTTCACCAGTATAAAATGTGATTTAAGCCCGGAATCGAAAGCTATCAAACAGTACAACATTAACTAAACTCAGTGACATCGGAATTAAAGAAGTATAACATTTTTCGGACAAATGGTGACGAAAATGCGGAGTGCAGCACATGAGCAGCAGTGACGCCGTTAAAGACGTAAATGTATCACATTCAATCAATTATGAAAATTTAAAGTAATAGAGCTCTTTATTATGGGGAACATAAAACTTAAATGTGTTTGAATGAGAGAATGGGTAAGATGCTGGGTCGCCTTTGTTATAAATTAAGTAATACATTGTAATATAAGTTAAGTAATTGTCTGTGTTCAATATAATAGAAGAGAATATTAAATTTTGTTTGTACTTGTTAAATGAAGATGCGGCCTCAATGTTAATTGGAATTAAATTCGGAAATTTATTTTTAACTATATTTCAAAATCTGTTTTCAGAACACAATATGTAGAAAAGACGAAATTGTTGATGTGGTAGTTTAGCAAGAATGACAGAGTTAAACGAAATAAAATAATGTTTAATATGAAATTATAAACATGTATTTGTTATTTGCATTGACCTCTTTTTCTCTGCCGTGTACACTAGACGACACTTTGGTTAATTTGCACAAGAACGTCAAGGTATAAGTATGTTTCAATTGACGTCCAAATAAAGGTAGGTGACACAATTTAATATTTAATCATATAATTCACGAATAATACTTCAAACGACGCCCGAAACATGGGACGAATTTTCAATATTTTAATTACTAAATCGTTTGAAACACTTCAAGTGGCACCCATAACAGCGACGTTGTAAATTAAATTTAATAATTTACAACCTAGTCGAAATGGCAGAGAAAAATAAGAGTGCAAATTTAGATGAAGGTGTAGAGGCAAGATCGTTGAATGTTACGCAAGATAGTAGTAGAAATATTTTTTTAAATAAAGTATCTAACCAGTTAGCGTTGATGATGGAAATGATAAACAATAGGTTTGAACAACAAATCAAGATGTTTGAACGACAAAACAAGATTTTTGATAAGAATAATGACAATTTAAGCACAAGCTTGAATGAAATTAAATCTGAAATCAAATTTGAAATAAATGTAGTAAATAATAAACTTATAGACATAAATAACGAAGCTGTAAACATAAGAAACGAAATAAAAATGCGTAATCAAAGTAAGAACAATCAATTTAAAAGTATAAGTGAGAATGAATTAAACCAAAAAAGTGGGTGTAGTGGTGTCAAAACTAATGATACAGGTGAGTGTAACGAGAACAAAAATAATGAAAGTACAAGTACTAAGGTAAGTGACGAATTTAAAACTGGTGGTAATTATGATGATATAGTTAAAAATGTGGTGTTAGAAGGTAAAATAAATAATGATAGTGGCAATGGAGTTTTGATGGAAATACAAAATGATTATGAGAGGGAGTGATAGAAATATTTAAGCTGAACAGAGGTTATAACGAATTAGCAGAGAGGTTAGATATTACGAGAGTTAATAATATTGAATACTTACCTTGCGAAATGGGTAGTACAGCAAATGATGATAAGGTTGGGGATATTGATTACTTACCTTATGAGATAACTGATGTAGTAAGTGAATATGATGATATAACTTACCTGATGTTAACGGAAAATTTTAATGGAGAATTTATTATACCCAATGTTGACAGGAATTTTGAATTGATAGTATGCAATAATATTTGTAGTTACTATATTGATACAATGGAAAAAAGTAATGATAATGCTTATTATAATTATAATAATAAAAATGTATCTGTAATTGTAAATGAGTAGTGTAGACGTAAAACCAGGTTATTATACGATGACGGGGGGTAAACAATTAATCTTTATGAACGTTTAACTATGTAAGTAGTTTGGTTTTGAACTGGACTGTTTTATGAAATGAGGTGCGATAAACAAAAAAATATGACGAAAAAATTGTAAATAAATTCATAGTGAGATAAGTTGTGTTTGTGTTGTAAAATGTATTTGATGTAAACAATGTGTGTATGTAGTAGGAACCGATTTCAAGAATGATAATAATAATAATATTTTATCAAACTAAACAAATAATGAGAATAATTATGAAGGTGATAATAAATGAACTATAATTGTTTTGACTATTGTAATTAAAGTAACTTGGTGTTGTAAAAAACTGATTGAGAAGAATTAGTAAATTAATTAATGAGGTATAAATAGATTTTAATAATGAATTTAAATGATATTTATAAAACTTAAACTTGATAATAAACAGTAAATGAGTAAAAATAAAAATGTGTTTAGTTGTGGAGCCATATGGTTGTTATATACTCTATCAGAAAGTACATATGGGTATTGTGTATTTGTTGTAATGATTGTTGAATTTTTGTTGTTGAATATATGTAATTGAATTTTTGTTGAGGGTTAATGGTACAACAAAGGATAAATAATTAGAGGTTGATATAAAAAGAGTTAATAGAATTTAAAGCTAAAATAAAGCTGTAAGTTGTGTAAATTTTTTGATAAAACCTGAATTTGAAATGTGATAAAATGAATGTAAATAACAAATTTAAAAAATTTTTTTGGGAGAATTTAATGGTGTAGTGAATGCTATATAATTGATAATTGATTAGAAAACAAGTCAATTGAAAGTAAAGTGTAATGTATATGATTTTATATGCAAATTTAAAGATGAACTGTTTATTTTGAGGTGATAATGTTAAATGTATAAACTGCTATGTAAAATGAATGTTGATAATAAATTTGAATTTCTGGAGAATCTAATGGTACAATAAATGATAAATAAGTAAAGGTTGATAAAAAGTAAATACCGTTTACCAAATGGTAAAAGCTTAAGAGCATGATAATGTCTTTCAGCCGCCAGCTAAACGACAACATTATTATGGTTACTGAGTGACTGATTATTTCTTTTGCGCAAATGTTGCGTTTAGCTGGAGGCTGAAAGACATTATCATGCTCTTAAGCTTTTACCATTTGGTAAACGGTATTTACTCTTTTTCGATGACGTTACACATTTTGTGGAAAAAATTATCATGTTTTCTATATAACTATATTACAAATATTTACTATATAACAAATATATTGACTATATAACAAACATTATCATGTTAAATATTTTAATGAATAGATCGTTAGCTGAATCACATACGAAGACAACCATTAACTAGAGACAATAACCACAATAACCTATCTACAGCTATGCAGTGTTGTTTGCTTGTTAGGTCTTTAATCTGCGACGACGTTAGCATGTTAGCGGTCGCGGTTTTAGTTAACGATTCCCGGCTGGTAAATTGTGCTAACACTTGATTTTAAACTTTCACGACGCTTTATAAATCTGGTTTAATTGTTTGCAGTGATATTATTTTTAACACATTATATATATTGCGACGTATCAAAACAAACGTTTATATACAACAATCCCAATGACGTCACGCAAGAATGACGTCATGCAGCGTGATGCGTTACAGTTTACAGCGTTACAGAAATTTTCAAATGATGGCCAGCCAAAAGACATTATCATGACAAAAAAAGAGTTAATAGAAAGTTCAAGTTGTAATGTTTATAATTTTCTATACAAATTATTTAAAGGTAAATTGTTTAATTAAATGTAGCAAAAATGTTCAAGGTTAATGTTTATTATGTTATTGTACTAAATTAATGGGTGATTTTGGGGGGTTGTTAGTTGTCAACAGATGAGAAAATAAATTGTGGAATGTGGTGTTAGTAAAGGCAGAAGGACATAGGTTTAGCTATAAGTTAGGCTATTGCAGTGGCGGTATGTGTCACTGTAGATAGCGGTAAGTGTTGATGAGTAACATCAAAGCATGTTACCATCATCGGAGGACTAAATAGGGCGTAAAATACACTTTACAACCTTATATAACATTATATTATATGTCAATTACTATCGTACAGTGTATAGAATTGATGAAGTAAATACATGCTAATGGAAGATGATTTCCCCGCCTTTTCGGGCGATTACTGTTTCACCAGCACTAATCGTGGATTTGGACGACAATCAGCTGTGGACAGAAATTGTAAAACTGACCATGGTTCGTTGCCTTGAAAATTGGTGTGAATTTGAAATTAATGACTCAAGGGGAAATCCCCGGAACTATGGAACAGCGGCTATCACCTTGTTCGCGTGGGAACAAATAAAAGGGTGATAGACCCGTTGTAAGGTTGTGACTATATAATCAGGTATTATATCTGAATTTAAAAAAATGTAAGGCCCAAGCAAGGACAGGAGATGACAAAATTCCTCCCTAACTTCAGTTCTTTTGGAAGCGACTGGGCGCTACAGTCCAGGGGGGGCATAGTGTGTGTGGAAGGAGGTTAATAAGGCTAGTAACGAATTAAAACCTTAAACTGAAGTATGTGGATGAGCTGATGAGATAACCAAATGATTGTATTTTGAGTTAAGAAATATTCTGACAATGGCAGATGATTAACGTTTTCCAGTAGATTATTTGTTCAGAAGTAGTTGATTTAAATATGTTATACTCTTTATGATAATTTTATAGATGATTTTACTGGTTTTGAAAAGATTAATTCTAGGAGAGAAGGTGTTTATTATGTTTTATTATGTTGTGCTATGTTAGAGTGTAGGAATTATAAACATCTGTTGTGTATTTTACATTGTATAATTTTGTGTAGTGTGTCTAGGGTAAGGTCGTTCACCTGACCATGAGACATCAGCTGATGACTGGTGTTAGAGATGTAGTATGTTTCTTATAATTGATTTATAGATTCTTTTGTTAATCAATTTAATTAAATGAGTGAATAATTATTTTTATTAATTGGCAAAATAGCTTTTTTGGAAATTAAATTTTTTTGAAGAAAAAAAATTTTTCTTTGCAGTAAGGATTTCTATTTAAAATTTTAAGATTCACTATAGGTAGAGAAGGTGTCAGCTGGTTCATGATGTTTATCTTATGTCATCTTTTGTAATCAAGTGTAGTTATTTTTGAATTTATGGTAGAAATAAGTTGTTTATTTTTATTTGTTTATTATGATTGTTAGCATCTAGTTAATAAGAATGCTAAAGTAAATTTATTTAAAAGATTTTGGGAATTTTTGGAAAGATTTAAAATTTGCGATGAAATTAAGTAATGGAAAGAGATGATATAAATTGACTTGGATGTGGATTTTGATAAGGGACTTAGATTAATTTCACTATGTGAACAAAATTAAAATATTGTACTTTGACTTGAACGTCAAGAGAAATTTAAGGTTGAAAAAGGGGAATGAATTTTGGGTAGCAGCAAATATAAAATGCTTATGAATTTTACTTTAATAATTAAAATGTGGAGATAGTGTGTAGTTTGGTAATGAATATATGTACGCACCCAGTATTTTTCTAAAGGCAATCCAGCATGTATGTAAGGGGATACATATCGGTTGAGGGTCTGGTATGGTATAAGGCCAGTTATAGAATCATATTGGGAATGTCACAAGGTAAGGTGGTACTGTGGTGAGTGCCTGTCCGATTTTACGGTGTTGGGATCTCGGATAGAGAAGTCCAGAAATATCGTTCAGGTGCAGCCATAGTCGCCGAACTAGGGGGGTAGTTTACCCATGATGTGTTTATAAATTAAAGGGGGTTTGTTGGCGCCATATCCTTACTGATCCTCTTAGGGTATAGCAATGAGAGTTTTTCTGTTCGGCAGAAAACCTCTCATTGGGGGGGGGGTATTGTAACGGGACCGAATGGGATAATAGGTTTGATTTTAATTATGAATACGGCGCAGTGTAGTTACCCACACAAGGCCTCCATCTGTAAGAACAGACATTCCTGTAGGTGACGCCCATCCGCATGTTGGTTCAGAGAATCTGTCAACAAGTACCATTTGCAAGTACTCTGGAATGTTTCAAGCGCGCGCCTGCTTGCTCGCGCCTTTGAATATGCTCGAACTTTTTAGCGAGAGCCCCAGGTCGTCTGTTACTCGGCCAACTATGATAAACTCGCTCTCAGTAAATTAATTAATTACCAGGTGACGTGGTGCCTTTTGGGCCAATGAGAAAGCAAGTTGATGCAGATAAAGCATGCCTGGCCATCTTGGAAATAGAGTTAGCGTCTGTTGTCTGACTACAGTGACACAACCGCCCGGTTCAGCATAAAGGCTCGTGAGCCGAAAAAATCTTTTCACCAGTATAAAATGTGATTTAAGCCCGGAATCGAAAGCTATCAAACAGTACAACATTAACTAAACTCAGTGACATCGGAATTAAAGAAGTATAACATTTTTCGGACAAATGGTGACGAAAATGCGGAGTGCAGCACATGAGCAGCAGTGACGCCGTTAAAGACGTAAATGTATCACATTCAATCAATTATGAAAATTTAAAGTAATAGAGCTCTTTATTATGGGGAACATAAAACTTAAATGTGTTTGAATGAGAGAATGGGTAAGATGCTGGGTCGCCTTTGTTATAAATTAAGTAATACATTGTAATATAAGTTAAGTAATTGTCTGTGTTCAATATAATAGAAGAGAATATTAAATTTTGTTTGTACTTGTTAAATGAAGATGCGGCCTCAATGTTAATTGGAATTAAATTCGGAAATTTATTTTTAACTATATTTCAAAATCTGTTTTCAGAACACAATATGTAGAAAAGACGAAATTGTTGATGTGGTAGTTTAGCAAGAATGACAGAGTTAAACGAAATAAAATAATGTTTAATATGAAATTATAAACATGTATTTGTTATTTGCATTGACCTCTTTTTCTCTGCCGTGTACACTAGACGACACTTTGGTTAATTTGCACAAGAACGTCAAGGTATAAGTATGTTTCAATTGACGTCCAAATAAAGGTAGGTGACACAATTTAATATTTAATCATATAATTCACGAATAATACTTCAAACGACGCCCGAAACATGGGACGAATTTTCAATATTTTAATTACTAAATCGTTTGAAACACTTCAAGTGGCACCCATAACAGCGACGTTGTAAATTAAATTTAATAATTTACAACCTAGTCGAAATGGCAGAGAAAAATAAGAGTGCAAATTTAGATGAAGGTGTAGAGGCAAGATCGTTGAATGTTACGCAAGATAGTAGTAGAAATATTTTTTT
This sequence comes from Magicicada septendecula, assembly GCA_034769895.1. Taxonomy (NCBI): domain Eukaryota; kingdom Metazoa; phylum Arthropoda; class Insecta; order Hemiptera; family Cicadidae; genus Magicicada; species Magicicada septendecula. The sequence goes on along the minus strand of CM068368.1, from coordinate 728,159,960 downwards.
AAATAAAGTATCTAACCAGTTAGCGTTGATGATGGAAATGATAAACAATAGGTTTGAACAACAAATCAAGATGTTTGAACGACAAAACAAGATTTTTGATAAGAATAATGACAATTTAAGCACAAGCTTGAATGAAATTAAATCTGAAATCAAATTTGAAATAAATGTAGTAAATAATAAACTTATAGACATAAATAACGAAGCTGTAAACATAAGAAACGAAATAAAAATGCGTAATCAAAGTAAGAACAATCAATTTAAAAGTATAAGTGAGAATGAATTAAACCAAAAAAGTGGGTGTAGTGGTGTCAAAACTAATGATACAGGTGAGTGTAACGAGAACAAAAATAATGAAAGTACAAGTACTAAGGTAAGTGACGAATTTAAAACTGGTGGTAATTATGATGATATAGTTAAAAATGTGGTGTTAGAAGGTAAAATAAATAATGATAGTGGCAATGGAGTTTTGATGGAAATACAAAATGATTATGAGAGGGAGTGATAGAAATATTTAAGCTGAACAGAGGTTATAACGAATTAGCAGAGAGGTTAGATATTACGAGAGTTAATAATATTGAATACTTACCTTGCGAAATGGGTAGTACAGCAAATGATGATAAGGTTGGGGATATTGATTACTTACCTTATGAGATAACTGATGTAGTAAGTGAATATGATGATATAACTTACCTGATGTTAACGGAAAATTTTAATGGAGAATTTATTATACCCAATGTTGACAGGAATTTTGAATTGATAGTATGCAATAATATTTGTAGTTACTATATTGATACAATGGAAAAAAGTAATGATAATGCTTATTATAATTATAATAATAAAAATGTATCTGTAATTGTAAATGAGTAGTGTAGACGTAAAACCAGGTTATTATACGATGACGGGGGGTAAACAATTAATCTTTATGAACGTTTAACTATGTAAGTAGTTTGGTTTTGAACTGGACTGTTTTATGAAATGAGGTGCGATAAACAAAAAAATATGACGAAAAAATTGTAAATAAATTCATAGTGAGATAAGTTGTGTTTGTGTTGTAAAATGTATTTGATGTAAACAATGTGTGTATGTAGTAGGAACCGATTTCAAGAATGATAATAATAATAATAATACTTTATCAAACTAAACAAATAATGAGAATAATTATGAAGGTGATAATAAATGAACTATAATTGTTTTGACTATTGTAATTAAAGTAACTTGGTGTTGTAAAAAACTGATTGAGATGAATTAGTAAATTAATTAATGAGGTATAAATAGATTTTAATAATGAATTTAAACGATATTTATAAAACTTAAACTTGATAATAAACAGTAAATGAGTAAAAATAAAAATGTGTTTAGTTGTGGAGCCATATGGTTGTTATATACTGTATCAGAAAGTACATATGGGTATTATGTATTTGTTGTAATGATTGTTGAATTTTTGTTGTTGAATATATGTAATTGAATTTTTGTTGAGGGTTAATGGTACAACAAAGGATAAATAATTAGAGGTTGATATAAAAAGAGTTAATAGAATTTAAAGCTAAAATAAAGCTGTAAGTTGTGTACATTTTTTGATAAAACCTGAATTTGAAATGTGATATAATGAATGTTAATAACAAATTTAAAAAAATTTTTTTGGGAGAATTTAATGGTGTAGTGAACGCTATATAATTGATAATTGATTAGAAAACAAGTCAATTGAAAGTAAAGTGTAATGTCTATGATTTTATATGCAAATTTAAAGATGAACTGTTTATTTTGAAGTGATAATGTTAAATGTATAAACTGCTATGTAAAATGAATGTTGATAATAAATTTGAATTTCTGGAGAATCTAATGGTACAATAAATGATAAATAAGTAAAGGTTGATAAAAAAAAAAGAGTTAATAGAAAGTTCAAGTTGTAATGTTTATAATTTTCTATACAAATAATTTAAAGGTAAATTGTTTAATTAAATGTAGCAAAAATGTTCAAGGTTAATGTTTATTATGTTATTGTACTAAATTAATGGGTGATTTTGGGGGGCTGTTAGTTGTCAACAGATGAGAAAATAAATTGTGGAATGTGGTGTTAGTAAAGGCAGAAGGACATAGGTTTAGCTATAAGTTAGGCTATTGCAGTGGCGGTATGTGTCACTGTAGATAGCGGTAAGTGTTGATGAGTAACATCAAAGCATGTTACCATCATCGGAGGACTAAATAGGGCGTAAAATACACTTTACAACCTTATATAACATTATATTATATTTCAATTACTATCGTACAGTGTATAGAATTGATGAAGTAAATACATGCTAATGGAAGATGATTTCCCCGCCTTTTCGGGCGATTACTGTTTCACCAGCACTAATCGTGGATTTGGACGACAATCAGCTGTGGACAGAAATTGTAAAACTGACCATGGTTCGTTGCCTTGAAAATTGGTGTGAATTTGAAATTAATGACTCAAAATTGATGACTCAAGGGGAAATCCCCGGAACTATGGAACAGCGGCTTTCACCTTGTTCGCGTGGGAACAAATAAAAGGGTGATAGACCCGTTGTAAGGTTGTGACTATATAATCAGGTATTATATCTGAATTTAAAAAAATGTAAGGCCCAAGCAAGGACAGGAGATGACAAAATTCCTCCCTAACTTCAGTTCTTTTGGAAGCGACTGGGCGCTACAGTCCAGGGGGGGCATAGTGTGTGTGGAAGGAGGTTAATAAGGCTAGTAACGAATTAAAACCTTAAACTGAAGTATGTGGATGAGCTGATGAGATAACCAAATGATTGTATTTTGAGTTAAGAAATATTCTGACAATGGCAGATGATTAACGTTTTCCAGTAGATTATTTGTTCAGAAGTAGTTGATTTAAATATGTTATACTCTTTATGATAATTTTATAGATGATTTTACTGGTTTTGAAAAGATTAATTCTAGGAGAGAAGGTGTTTATTATGTTTTATTATGTTGTGCTATGTTAGAGTGTAGGAATTATAAACATCTGTTGTGTATTTTACATTGTATAATTTTGTGTAGTGTGTCTAGGGTAAGGTCGTTCACCTGACCATGAGACATCAGCTGATGACTGGTGTTAGAGATGTAGTATGTTTCTTATAATTGATTTATAGATTCTTTTGTTAATCAATTTAATTAAATGAGTGAATAATTATTTTTATTAATTGGCAAAATAGCTTTTTTGGAAATTAAATTTTTTTGAAGAAAAAAAAATTTTCTTTGCAGTAAGGAATTCTATTTAAAATTTTAAGATTCACTATAGGTAGAGAAGGTGTCAGCTGATTCATGATGTTTATCTTATGTCATCTTTTGTAATCAAGTGTAGTTATTTTTGAATTTATGGTAGAAATAAGTTGTTTATTTTTATTTGTTTATTATGATTGTTAGCATCTAGTTAATAAGAATGATAAAGTAAATTTATTTAAAAGATTTTGGGAATTATTGGAAAGATTTAAAATTTTCGATGAAATGAAGTAATGGAAAGAGATGATATAAATTGACTTGAATGTGGATTTTGATAAGGGACTTAGATTAATTTCACTATGTGAACAAAATTAAAATATTGTACTTTGACTTGAACGTCAAGAGAAATTTAAGGTTGAAAAAGGGGAATGAATTTTGGGTAGCAGCAAATATAAAATGCTTATGAATTTTACTTTAATAATTAATATGTGGAGATAGTGTGTTGTTTGGTAATGAATATATGTACGCACCCAGTATATTTCTAAAGGCAATCCAGCATATATGTAAGGGGATACATATCGGTTGAGGGTCTGGTATGGTATAAGGCCAGTTATAGAATCTTATTGGGAATGTCACAAGGTAAGGTGGTACTGTGGTGAGTGCCTGTCCGATTTTACGGTGTTGGGATCTCGGATAGAAAAGTCCAGTAATATCGTTCAGGTGCAGCCATAGTCGCCGAGCTAGGGGGGTAGTTTACCCATGATGTGTGCATTTGTTTGATGAGCGAACTAGACGATCGTTAAAGCCCATCAATTCAAGGGTACCAACATTGACAGGGTTACCAAAATTACATAAGACTGGTGTTCCGATAAGACCGATAATTAACTTCACTACCGCACCTGGTTATAAAACAGCTAAGAAATTGGTAAACGTCATTAAACGCAACATAAACATAGTTAATAGTCACAGTATAACCAATAATATCGATTTTGTCAATAAAGTGGAGGATCTAAAGATCGAACCTCATCATAAGCTGGTTTCGTTTGATATTGTTAATTTATATACGAATATACCGGTTGCTGATACCTTACAAATTTTGAGAAATAACCTCGTCAATATTAATAAATTGAATGTTGAAAGTATTAATGAATTGATGGATCTTTTTGAGGTGATTCTTAACCAGAATTATTTCAGGCATGACAAGCAATTCTTTAGCCAACATGATGGTGTGGCAATGGGTTCTCCACTCTCTGGCCTCCTTGCTGAAGTGTACTTAAACCATTTCGAAAACTCCTTTATTTTTTCCAATAGTGCGTACAATGATAACATAATATTTTATGGCCGGTATGTTGACGACACCTTTTTGATCTATAAAGGCACACATAGACAAATAGATAGGCTACACACATATTTAAACAGTATTAATAACAATATACAGTTTACACTGGAGCACGAGGACAGTGGAAAATTAAATTTTCTTGATTTGACGGTCACCAGAAATATTAATAAATTGGAGTTTAATATTTATAGGAAACCCACTACAACTGACACTATAATACACGCCACATCTTATCATCCGGTATCGCAGAAAATGGCTGCTTTCCACAGCATGGTTAACCGCCTCTTATCATTGCCCCTCAGCGACAAGGATTATCAAGACGAACTAAATACAATTAAACATATTGCGGTCACCAATGGCTACAAAAAAGCGGTAGTAAATAATTTCCTTAAAAAACATATGAAACGAAAAAACGCAAACACGCTAAGGGCACCTGGGGACAGTGTGTATTGGGCGTGTAGCGTGTCAATTTTGGGTCCTTTTATTTTTTACAGTTTGGGGTATTTACAGTTTTTGTTATTTCGTTGTTGTGTGGGATTTATAAATTTATTGTGCAACGTTATTTCATTACAAGAGAACTCATGGTAAGCTGAACAGTCTGTGACAAAGGCAAGGCGTAGTAGTGTTGGGCAATCATTAAGCAAAGATTTACCACCCTAGTTTTTCAAAGAACAATGCGAGAGTGTGGCAGTGCGCACCTATGCGTCCACCAAGCATGGGCGCCGACCCACGCGTTTGTGAAACTCAAAATGGCTAAAGGCAAGAAACTCTACGAGCACATGGTTGTGGAACAGCAGGAAATAATATCTTAAGTCCGGCCCCTTTTATGACGTCAGCCAATGCCTAGCTGAGATCGTTCGCTACCTTATTCTACAAGACTACATGTTTAGCATAGGACTAAACTACGGCGACGAAGATAAAGGCAGTGATTTCCTTACCAAGTATGAGATCACAAGAGTAATACCTGTTACGTTATCGTTCCCAGTCTACTAACCGAAACCACCGGCGCCGGAACGGCCAAAGTAGGCTTGTTGTAAAACCTTACATTTAACAGTTAAAAAGTGGTTTAATCATTTGAATTTATGTGACCGCGGTCGATTTTAAAAGAGACAGTATAATTTATAACTTTCGGATAATATAAAACAAGAAATTTCATGAGAAGATGAGTGCGCGCGTGAACGTGGCCGGCGTTTGGGCTCTGGGGTTTATATTATAAAATGATGGGGGTTTTATAATTTGCAGTGTGAATGTGAGTGTGAGCAAAGCTGGGCTGTTTGTGTCTGTGTTTGTAATTGTGTTTTGTGTGATTAGAAACGATACATAAGGTAAGCCATAGTTGTAAGTTTTATTACGAGTAAGATGCAAAAAGCAGGATAACATTTGTTTTTATATGTAAATTTAAATGACTTGATCAAAATTAAAATCTCAATTCTCTTCATACAAATGTGTTGTGCAAATTATTCACACAACCTTAAGAAATTACGCCTGTATCCTAAAGTACGTATGACGCAACCCTGAAGCCGAGTGATGGTAAGTAGAAATTTCTTAACGTTTATTTTGTATTATTATTATGTCATTTATTAATGGACATAACAATGGCGCCACGAACCGGAACGAATTTAATAATATAAATTCCATACCTACAAATGAGATACAGGCGTAATTTGGAGGTTGAGTGAAAATACGCAAAAGGTACTTATGTAAAGTTACGCAAAATAAGTAAAGAATATTTGTTCACATAAGAAACAGAGTAAATACCTAAAAATAATAATAATGGAAAATACAGCAGAGAACGGAGTCGATTTGTCCGACTCGACTGTGATAAGCGAAACAGCTGAATTTGACGAATCAGCTGTGATGAGTAGTCTTGAAATACATTCAACACCGAATGTAGGTCAAGACGATAAAACTATGAATGTAGTAAGTAACACAAATGGAAAAGATAATACAGAGGATTCAGGGATTCAAGCAACCCCGACCTCAACAAAATACAATAAGGTGGATGACGATCTACTGAGTATTATACTTAATCAATTAGAAAAAATGAATAATAAATTATTATAAAAAATGAATGATAAATTTGATAGTCGTTTTGACAGTAATGACATAAAATTAGATAGACAAAGTAGCGATTTTAATGCAAAGTTTGAAGTTCAGAACAGAAAATTCGATGAACAAAAGAATAGTTTTGATGAGTTAAAAAAGCAGAATAATGAGTTGAAATATGAGATTCAAGAATTAAATAAATGTTTAGAAAGTACTAATGAAACGATAAGAACTAGTTTGAATAAATTAGAACAGAGTGTGGAGCGAATGGGAGTACATGTGATGAGGACAGAGAAAAATAAAACAAATGAAAATTGTAATGACAAGTGTGAAAATATGATACCAGAGAAAGAGTTAACAAATGATAACAATTATGTTGAAAATAATGAGAATAATAGTAATGTATTTGAAGAATTAGTATCGGAGACTGATACAGTAAAAATAAAGAATGAGCGTACTGATGAGTTGGTGGAATGTAATGATAATGAAATGTTAATGTGTATTGATGAAGTAGAGAGAGTGTGGAAAAATGATGTTGTGGTAGAGTGGGGACAGAGGGCAAATTTTCCCTTTATTATTGATGATGATTTAATGAGTTCACAAGTGTTTTTGAAGGGCAAGAGTCCCGTATTGATAGAAGAGTTGAATTGTTTATTGATGTTGTATAATGTTGTACCCTCTGTCTGTAATACTTTTGAGAGTGTGATTTGGGGTTATGAGGAGAGAGATGTAAACAGAGAATTGTATGTTAGTAAAGAGACAGAATTGTATAGTTTGAATAGAGAATATGGTGAATGGAAAGAAGGCTTAGAAATATATTTGAGTAACAATGACTACAATGATTTAATAAAAAGAATTAACCTGACAGTGAATGAATGTAATGACGGAGACTTGAAAAAAATACCTAATGTAGACGGGTTTCATGAGTATTTGAGTATGATGAATGAGTTTAGTTTGTATGGTTACAACACACAAAACAGTCATTTGTGCAGTGATAAAATTGAACGATGTTATGTAAAAACAAGACTTATTTGGGACGATGGAGGATAAACTATTAAAACAATAAAAGACAGTATAAACATTTTGTTTTAATGGTTCTGACATGGCAGATTTGGACAATGAAGTGCGGAAAAAACTGAACAATTAATAAGAGTTTGTAAATAAAAATATAGTGAATTTATTTGTGTGCATTGTGGAATGTTAAGTAAATAATGTGTGTACGTAAGATGATTGTTGTAACAATAATATTGAAATATTGGCAAGTTCAATAAATATCAGAATTAATTGTGAAAACAGTAATTGACTACTGTTAATTGTTTCGATAACTATATAATTTATATTTTTGGTAATTAATTTAATTAAAACAATTTGATACAGGTTAAATATTTTGATTGTTTATTTAAATATTAAGTAATTAAATTTTTTATGAATTTAATTTATTTTACGAGATGGAAATTTAGTAATGGATGATAAATTGTGTAATTTAAACTAATATTTTTGTGAAATGTTTCAGAGTTGAGGTGAGAGTATTGTGATATGGTGATTATGTTTTGGGTGTATATCATGTTAAATGGATTGTAAGTAGAAAAATTTTATAATCATATGTAATAAAATGGGTACAGGTGTGATTGAGATTTTAATTCAGTAATAAGATGTTTATTTGAAATAATTGTGTTCAATAAAAAATGGTAATTAAAAAATTTTAATAATAACTGAAAGATATATAATAATTATTAATAATAAATTTTGAAAATTTTAAGAAAGTCAAAGGGTAACAGGTTATGAATGGGTTAAATGTTTGTTGATGAAAAGATTATATTTATGTAATGTATATAAAAAGTTAGTTAGTTAGTAAGTTGCTATTGCGGGGGTGGCCTGTGCCCCCGTAGGTAGTGAAATGGGTTGGGGGTAACAGAGAGTGTTACCTCCATCGGAGGCCAAAATGGCGAAAATGTGCGGCACACCTTATTCGTGTAAATTCAAATTTACACACTGCTAAACGACCGTGTCGCACATAGTAATAATGAATGTAACAGGCAGTGAAATGCAAATTTAGATTTCCCCGACTTTTCGGGCGATTACTGCCTTACCAGCACTAATCGTGGATTTGGCTAGCGGTTAGCTATGGTCATATCAAGTCCCTTGACCATAGCTGACTTGAAATTGGTATATATTATAAATTCAATGGGGGGAGACAATTAGGGGAAATCTCCCGGAACTATGAAACAGCGGCTGCCACTCTGCCCGCTTGGGGGTAGCAAAGACAGGTGGTAGACCCGCATTAAGGGTGAGTAATTATATAACAAGAATATGTTGATATTCGATAATGTTCAAATGTAATAGCAGAAGCAAAGACACGGAGAGGGAAAACCTGCTCCAAAATATACAGTCTTTGTCGAAGCGCCAGGTCGATACAGTCCTCCATAATTTGAAATAGTGTGTGTGGCTGGGAGGTGGCTCAGGTGAGTCACGAATTTAACTTTGACCACATAAAAATTTGTTTTTTTTAATGCAAAGTTTGATCAAATAAAAATGCTTGTGCTCTGTTCAATTAACTAGCTGCTCAGATATTTAATATGAGGTGTTCATTACATGCTATAATTTTAAATGTATTATTTTATTGTTGTACGTTAGATATAGGTGTTAATAAAGTAAGTGTTTTCATTATATGTGTGTACTGTAAACTAAGCCAATGATTAAACGTCTGGCAGGCGGGTAACACAAAATGATCAGAATCAGAAAGGGGAAACAATGGGGGTAGAAGTAAGTATTGACAAAGGTATATTCCATGTAATTTGTTCAATTCTGAAATGTGTTCATGGTGTTAGGAGATCAGCTGATCAGCAATAACGTGTCACTGGTATATTAGTTATAAATGTTTCAAGTAATTAGTGTTCAATGTAATGTTTTAATGTATAAACAATTTATGCAAGTTAACAAAAGATAGTTGTTGGGTGATACATATTTTGTGGGACATATAGATCTGTCCAAGTTGAAGTCAAAGTTAAAGTTGAAATAGGAGAGATGAAAATAATGTGATGTTATTTTGAAGTAATATATGTAATAGAATTTTGAGAAGTATTGATGTTGACACAGTAGTAATGGAGAATAATTGTGGAGTTTGAATGATATATTGTTGTTTATAATTAATGATGTTATTTTGTTGTAGTTGTAGTAAGGTAAGGTGATTGAGATTTTTTGGGGCCGGCAATTTTGTAGTAGGGGGTAGTGTCATGTGGGAGTTCGCAACTTAATGATATGTTGGGACGGGATAGGTACCGATTTAGTGAGGAGGGGCCGCCTTAGGTAGAATCCAGGGGCCAAATAAGGGAATTGAGTTTTGGGGGGCGGGGAAACACGTATCCTATGTACAAAGGGTTAGAGAGTATTTTTTTTTGTAGAGAGAAGGTGGCGATTTGAGTCTAATGATAAGTTGGGGTTAGAGAGTGTCTTGATTAGTAGAGATTTTGATTGAGATGGGTGTCATGGGAGGTGAAGTTGTTAGTAGTAGAGCCATAGGGAGAAAGTTGATATAGGTATATACAGATCAAAGAGTAAATTAAGGGAGAACAAATGATTTACATCACCCACAGTAGATTAGAGTAAGATTATTAATAAAGAGAGAGATTTATAATAAAGAATATAAAATTTTTTATTTTTGAAACCAGTGACAAAATTTTGAGAGAATTTAATAATGTAAAGATGTAAGGTGTTTATTTTAAATAATTTGAATGTCAACTTGTTTATTATTTATATTAATATTGTGTTTGTTTAAAATGTTTTATTTTATTATTGTTTTGTGTTTCAAATTAGATGTTACAGATGTTGAATGTATTTTCAGATAGAAAGTCTACATAACATATGTAGGTCAAGGGTTTTGGACTTGACCTAGTTTCGATCAGCTGATGAGGTCATGCACCCACTAAGCTTGTATAGTAGGAAGTCAATTTTATTTGTTTGTTTAATCAATTTAAACCAATTTTCAAATAATGTCTAAATATGAAGGAAACATTTAAATAAATTCAAATTTTTTTGTTGAATTTGAAAATGTTTTGGAAATTTTAATTTTTGAAAAAAAAAAAATCTGGATTTTTCGCCTGCCAGTGAATGAATATTTTAAGTGTTGATTATTATATTATTTGTGTATTAACCATGTTTATTTTTATTGATTTATTTGTATTGCAGTGTATTGTTAGACTATAAGTGGTTCACATGTTAGAGTAAGGATATGTTTTGATTAGGAGGAATATCTAAGTTAAGTCATTGGAAATAAAACAGAAAAACAAGGAAGAGAAATTTTTTGTCAAGTATATTATTTTGAATTTTGAATTTTTTTAAAATTTTCATAAATTTTAAAGAGTTTGTCAAGGTGTAATATGTAATGTGAGTGTGTGTGAGCCCAGTATCTGCTAAAGGCAGCCCAGCTTGCATACAAGGGGAAACATATCGGTGGAGGATCTGGCATAATTTAAGCCAGGGAGTGAGGATTTTGGGGGGTAGCATGTTAAACGGCGAGGTGCGCTGTGGTACTTAGCTGTTCGATTTTTCGGTGTTGGGATCTCTTACGGAGAAGTCCAGTGATCACGTTCAGATGAGTCCATGGTCGCTGAGCCAGGGGGGTCGTGTACCCATGTAGATTAAGAGCAAGGGGGTTGTTGGCACCAGTTCCTCACCGGTCCTCTTCGGGGTTTATCGATGAGATTTCTTCTGTTGTGAACAGCAGACTTCTCATCGAGGGGGTATTGTAGCGTGTCAATTTTGGGTCCTTTTATTTTTTACAGTTTGGGGTATTTACAGTTTTTGTTATTTCGTTGTTGTGTGGGATTTATAAATTTATTGTGCAACGTTATTTCATTACAAGAGAACTCATGGTAAGCTGAACAGTCTGGGACAAAGGCAAGGCGTAGTAGTGTTGGGCAATCAGTAAGCAAAGAATTTACCACCCTAGTTTTTCCAAGAACTATGCGAGAGTGTGGCAGTGCGCACCTATGCGTCCACCAAGCATGGGCGCCGACCCACGCGTTTGTGAAATTCAAAATGGCTAAAGGCAAGAAACTCTACGAGCACATGGTCGTGGAACAGCAGGAAATAATGTCTTAAGTCCGGCCCCTTTTATGACGTCAGCCAATGCCTAGCTGAGATCGTTCGCTACCTTATTCTACAAGACTACACGCTTAGCATAGGACTAAGCTACGGCGACGAAGATAAAGGCAGTGATTTCCGTACCAAGTATCAGATCACAAGAGTAATACCTGTTACGTTATCGTTCCCAGTCTACGGCGCCGGAACGGCCAAAGTAGGCTTGTTGTAAAACCTTACATTTAACAGTTAAAAAGTGGTTTAATCATTTGAATTTATGTGACCGCGGTCGATTTTAAAAGAGACAGTATAATTTATAACTTTCGGATAATATAAAACAAGAAATTTCATGAGAAGATGAGTGCGCGCGTGAACGTGGCCGGCGTTTGGGGTCTGGGGTTTATATTATAAAATGATGGGGGTTTTATAATTTGCAGTGTGAATGTGAGTGTGAGCAAAGCTGGGCTGTTTGTGTCTGTGTTTGTAATTGTGTTTTGTGTGATTAGAAACGATACATAAGGTAAGCCATAGTTGTAAGTTTTATTACGAGTAAGATGCAAAAAGCAGGATAACATTTGTTTTTATATGTAAATTTAAATGACTTGATCAAAATTAAAATCTCAATTCTCTTCATACAAATGTGTTGTGCAAATTATTCACACAACCTTAAGAAATTACGCCTGTATCCTAAAGTACGTATGACGCAACCCTGAAGCCGAGTGATGGTAAGTAGAAATTTCTTAACGTTTGTTTTGTATTATTATTATGTCATTTATTAATGGACATAACAATGGCGCCACGAACCGGAACGAATTTAATAATATAAATTCCATACCTACAAATGAGATACAGGCGTAATTTGGAGGTTGAGTGAAAATACGCAAAAGGTACTTATGTAAAGTTACGCAAAATAAGTAAAGAATATTTGTTCACATAAGAAACAGAGTAAATACCTAAAAATAATAATAATGGAAAATACAGCAGAGAACGGAGTCGATTTGTCCGACTCGACTGTGATAAGCGAAACAGCTGAATTTGACGAATCAGCTGTGATGAGTGGTCTTGAAATACATTCAACACCGAATGTAGGTCAAGACGATAAAACTATGAATGTAGTAAGTAACACAAATGAAAAAGATAATACAGAGGATTCAGGGATTCAAGCAACCCCGACCTCAACAAAATACAATAAGGTGGATGACGATCTACTGAGTATTATACTTAATCAATTAGAAAAAATAAATAATAAATTATTATAAAAAATGAATGATAAATTTGATAGTCGTTTTGACAGTAATGACATAAAATTAGATAGACAAAGTAGCGATTTTAATGCAAAGTTTGAAGTTCAGAACAGAAAATTCGATGAACAAAAGAATAGTTTTGATGAGTTAAAAAAGCAGAATAATGAGTTGAAATATGAGATTCAAGAATTAAATAAATGTTTAGAAAGTACTAATGAAACGATGAGAACTAGTTTGAATAAATTAGAACAGAGTGCGGAGCGAATGGGAGTACATGTGATGAGGACAGAGAAAAATAAAACAAATGAAAATTGTAATGACAAGTGTGAAAATATGATACCAGAGAAAGAGTTAACAAATGATAACAATTATGTTGAAAATAATGAGAATAATAGTAATGTATTTGAAGAATTAGTATCGGAGACTGATACAGTAAAAATAAAGAATGAGAGTACTGATGAGTTGGTGGAATGTAATGATAATGAAATGTTAATGTGTATTGATGAAGTAGAGAGAGTGTGGAAAAATGATGTTGTGGTAGAGTGGGGACAGAGGGCAAATTTTCCCTTTATTATTGATGATGATTTAATGAGTTCACAAGTGTTTTTGAAGGGCAAGAGTCCCGTATTGATAGAAGAGTTGAATTGTTTATTGATGTTGTATAATGTTGTACCCTCTGTCTGTAATACTTTTGAGAGTGTGATTTGGGGTTATGAGGAGAGAGATGTAAACAGAGAATTGTATGTTAGTAAAGAGACAGAATTGTATAGTTTGAATAGAGAATATGGTGAATGGAAAGAAGGCTTAGAAATATATTTGAGTAACAATGACTACAATGATTTAATAAAAAGAATTAACCTGACAGTGAATGAATGTAATGACGGAGACTTGAAAAAAATACCTAATGTAGACGGGTTTCATGAGTATTTGAGTATGATGAATGAGTTTAGTTTGTATGGTTACAACACACAAAACAGTCATTTGTGCAGTGATAAAATTGAACGATGTTATGTAAAAACAAGACTTATTTGGGACGATGGAGGATAAACTATTAAAACAATAAAAGACAGTATAAACATTTTGTTTTAATGGTTCTGACATGGCAGATTTGGACAATGAAGTGCGGAAAAAACTGAACAATTAATAAGAGTTTGTAAATAAAAATATAGTGAATTTATTTGTGTGCATTGTGGAATGTTAAGTAAATAATGTGTGTACGTAAGATGATTGTTGTAACAATAATATTGAAATATTGGCAAGTTCAATAAATATCAGAATTAATTGTGAAAACAGTAATTGACTACTGTTAATTGTTTCGATAACTATATAATTTATATTTTTGGTAATTAATTTAATTAAAACAATTTGATACAGGTTAAATATTTTGATTGTTTATTTAAATATTAAGTAATTAAATTTTTTATGAATTTAATTTATTTTACGAGATGGAAATTTAGTAATGGATGATAAATTGTGTAATTTAAACTAATATTTTTGTGAAATGTTTCAGAGTTGAGGTGAGAGTATTGTGATATGGTGATTATGTTTTGGGTGTATATCATGTTAAATGGATTGTAAGTAGAAAAATTTTATAATCATATGTAATAAAATGGGTACAGGTGTGATTGAGATTTTAATTCAGTAATAAGATGTTTATTTGAAATAATTGTGTTCAATAAAAAATGGTAATTAAAAAATTTTAATAATAACTGAAAGATATATAATAATTATTAATAATAAATTTTGAAAATTTTAAGAAAGTCAAAGGGTAACAGGTTATGAATGGGTTAAATGTTTGTTGATGAAAAGATTATATTTATGTAATGTATATAAAAAGTTAGTTAGTTAGTAAGTTGCTATTGCGGGGGTGGCCTGTGCCCCCGTAGGTAGTGAAATGGGTTGGGGGTAACAGAGAGTGTTACCTCCATCGGAGGCCAAAATGGCGAAAATGTGCGGCACACCTTATTCGTGTAAATTCAAATTTACACACTGCTAAACGACCGTGTCGCACATAGTAATAATGAATGTAACAGGCAGTGAAATGCAAATTTAGATTTCCCCGACTTTTCGGGCGATTACTGCCTTACCAGCACTAATCGTGGATTTGGCTAGCGGTTAGCTATGGTCATATCAAGTCCCTTGACCATAGCTGACTTGAAATTGGTATATATTATAAATTCAATGGGGGGAGACAATTAGGGGAAATCTCCCGGAACTATGAAACAGCGGCTGCCACTCTGCCCGCTTGGGGGTAGCAAAGACAGGTGGTAGACCCGCATTAAGGGTGAGTAATTATATAACAAGAATATGTTGATATTCGATAATGTTCAAATGTAATAGCAGAAGCAAAGACACGGAGAGGGAAAACCTGCTCCAAAATATACAGTCTTTGTCGAAGCGCCAGGTCGATACAGTCCTCCATAATTTGAAATAGTGTGTGTGGCTGGGAGGTGGCTCAGGTGAGTCACGAATTTAACTTTGACCACATAAAAATTTTGTTTTTTTAATGCAAAGTTTGATCAAATAAAAATGCTTGTGCTCTGTTCAATTAACTAGCTGCTCAGATATTTAATATGAGGTGTTCATTACATGCTATAATTTTAAATGTATTATTTTATTGTTGTACGTTAGATATAGGTGTTGATAAAGTATGTGTTTTCATTATATGTGTGTACTGTAAACTAAGCCAATGATTAAACGTCTGGCAGGCGGGTAACACAAAATGATCAGAATCAGAAAGGGGAAACAATGGGGGTAGAAGTAAGTATTGACAAAGGTATATTCCATGTAATTTGTTCAATTCTGAAAAGTGTTCATGGTGTTAGGAGATCAGCTGATCAGCAATAACATGTCACTGGTATATTAGTTATAAATGTTTCAAGTAATCAGTGTTCAATGTAATGTTTTAATGTATAAACAATTTATGCAAGTTAACAAAAGATAGTTGTTGGGTGATACATATTTTGTGGGACATATAGATCTGTCCAAGTTGAAGTCAAAGTTAAAGTTGAAATAGGAGAGATGAAAATAATGTGATGTTATTTTGAAGTAATATATGTAATAGAATTTTGAGAAGTATTGATGTTGACACAGTAGTAATGGAGAATAATTGTGGAGTTTGAATGATATATTGTTGTTTATAATTAATGATGTTATTTTGTTGTAGTTGTAGTAAGGTAAGGTGATTGAGATTTTTTGGGGCCGGCAATTTTGTAGTAGGGGGTAGTGTCATGTGGGAGTTCGCAACTTAATGATATGTTGGGACGGGATAGGTACCGATTTAGTGAGGAGGGGCCGCCTTAGGTAGAATCCAGGGGCCAAATAAGGGAATTGAGTTTTGGGGGGCGGGGAAACACGTATCCTATTTACAAAGGGTTAGAGAGTATTTTTTTTTTGTAGAGAGAAGGTGGCGATTTGAGTCTAATGATAAGTTGGGGTTAGAGAGTGTCTTGTTTAGTAGAGATTTTGATAGAGATGGGTGTCATGGGAGGTGAAGTTGTTACTAGTAGAGCCATAGGGAGAAAGTTGATATAGGTATATACAGATCAAAGAGTAAATTAAGGGAGAACAAATGATTTACATCACCCACAGTAGATTAGAGTAAGATTATTAATAAAGAGAGAGATTTATAATAAAGAATATAAAATTTTTTATTTTTGAAACCAGTGACAAAATTTTGAGAGAATTTAATAATGTAAAGATGTAAGGTGTTTATTTTAAATAATTTGAATGTCAACTTGTTTATTATTTATATTAATATTGTGTTTGTTTAAAATGTTTTATTTTATTATTGTTTTGTGTTTCAAATTAGATGTTACAGATGTTGAATGTATTTTCAGATAGAAAGTCTACATAACATATGTAGGTCAAGGGTTTTGGACTTGACCTAGTTTCGATCAGCTGATGAGGTCATGCACCCACTAAGCTTGTATAGTAGGAAGTCAATTTTATTTGTTTGTTTAATCAATTTAAACCAATTTTCAAATAATGTCTAAATATGAAGGAAACATTTAAATAAATTCAAATTTTTTTTTTTGAATTTGAAAATTTTTTGGAAATTTTAATTTTTGAAAAAAAAAAAATCTGGATTTTTCGCCTGCCAGTGAATGAATATTTTAAGTGTTGATTATTATATTATTTGTGTATTAACCATGTTTATTTTTATTGATTTATTTGTATTGCAGTGTATTGTTAGACTATAAGTGGTTCACATGTTAGAGTAAGGATATGTTTTGATTAGGAGGAATATCTAAGTTAAGTCATTGGAAATAAAACAGAAAAACAAGGAAGAGAATTTTTTTGTCAAGTATATTATTTTGAATTTTGAATTTTTTTAAAATTTTCATAAATTTTAAAGAGTTTGTCAAGGTGTAATATGTAATGTGAGTGTGTGTGAGCCCAGTATCTGCTAAAGGCAGCCCAGCTTGCATACAAGGGGAAACATATCGGTGGAGGATCTGGCATAATTTAAGCCAGGGAGTGAGGATTTTGGGGGGTAGCATGTTAAACGGCGAGGTGCGCTGTGGTACTTAGCTGTTCGATTTTTCGGTGTTGGGATCTCTTACGGAGAAGTCCAGTGATCACGTTCAGATGAGTCCATGGTCGCTGAGCCAGGGGGGTCGTGTACCCATGTAGATTAAGAGCAAGGGGGTTGTTGGCACCAGTTCCTCACCGGTCCTCTTCGGGGTTTATCGATGAGATTTCTTCTGTTGTGAACAGCAGAATTCTCATCGAGGGGGTATTGTAGCGTGTCAATTTTGGGTCATTTTATTTTTTACAGTTTGGGGTATTTACAGTTTTTGTTATTTCGTTGTTGTGTGGGATTTATAAATTTATTGTGCAACGTTATTTCATTACAAGAGAACTCATGGTAAGCTGAACAGTCTGGGACAAAGGCAAGGCGTAGTAGTGTTGGGCAATCAGTAAGCAAAGAATTTACCACCCTAGTTTTTCCAAGAACTATGCGAGAGTGTGGCAGTGCGCACCTATGCGTCCACCAAGCATGGGCGCCGACCCACGCGTTTGTGAAACTCAAAATGGCTAAAGGCAAGAAACTCTACGAGCACATGGTCGTGGAACAGCAGGAAATAATGTCTTAAGTCCGGCCCCTTTTATGACGTCAGCCAATGCCTAGCTGAGATCGTTCGCTACCTTATTCTACAAGACTACATGCTTAGCATAGGACTAAGCTACGGCGACGAAGATAAAGGCAGTGATTTCCGTACCAAGTATCAGATCACAAGAGTAATACCTGTTACGTTATCGTTCCCAGTCTACGGCGCCGGAACGGCCAAAGTAGGCTTGTTGTAAAACCTTACATTTAACAGTTAAAAGTGGTTTAATCATTGGAATTTATGTGACCGCGGTCGATTTTAAAAGAGACAGTATAATTTATAACTTTCGGATAAAATATAAAACAAGAAATTTCATGAGAAGATGAGTGCGCGCGTGAACGTGGCCGGCGTTTGGGGTCTGGGGTTTATATTATAAAATGATGGGGGTTTTATAATTTGCAGTGTGAATGTGAGTGTGAGCAAAGCTGGGCTGTTTGTGTCTGTGTTTGTAATTGTGTTTTGTGTGATTAGAAACGATACATAAGGTAAGCCATAGTTGTAAGTTTTATTACGAGTAAGATGCAAAAAGCAGGATAACATTTGTTTTTATATGTAAATTTAAATGACTTGATCAAAATAAAAATCTCAATTCTCTTCATACAAATGTGTTGTGCAAATTATTCACACAACCTTAAGAAATTACGCCTGTATCCTAAAGTACGTATGACGCAACCCTGAAGCCGAGTGATGGTAAGTAGAAGTTTCTTAACGTTTATTTTGTATTATTATTATGTCATTTATTAATGGACATAACAATGGCGCCACGAACCGGAACGAATTTAATAATATAAATTCCATACCTACAAATGAGATACAGGCGTAATTTGGAGGTTGAGTGAAAATACGCAAAAGGTACTTATGTAAAGTTACGCAAAATAAGTAAAGAATATTTGTTCACATAAGAAACAGAGTAAATACCTAAAAATAATAATAATGGAAAATACAGCAGAGAACGGAGTCGATTTGTCCGACTCGACTGTGATAAGCGAAACAGCTGAATTTGACGAATCAGCTGTGATGAGTAGTCTTGAAATACATTCAACACCGAATGTAGGTCAAGACGATAAAACTATGAATGTAAGTAACACAAATGAAAAAGATAATACAGAGGATTCAGGGATTCAAGCAACCCCGACCTCAACAAAATACAATAAGGTGGATGACGATCTAATGAGTATTATACTTAATCAATTAGAAAAAATGAATAATAAATTATTAGAAAAAATGAATGATAAATTTGATAGTCGTTTTGTCAGTAATGACATAAAATTAGATAGACAAAGTAGCGATTTTAATGCAAAGTTTGAAGTTCAGAACAGAAAATTCAATGAACAAAAGAATAGTTTTGATGAGTTAAAAAAGCAGAATAATGAGTTGAAATATGAGATTCAAGAATTAAATAAATGTTTAGAAAGTACTAATGAAACGATGAGAACTAGTTTGAATAAATTAGAACAGAGTGCGGAGCGAATGGGAGTACATGTGATGAGGACAGAGAAAAATAAAACAAATGAAAATTGTAATGACAAGTGTGAAAATATGATACCAGAGAAAGAGTTAACAAATGATAACAATTATGTTGAAAATAATGAGAATAATAGTAATGTATTTGAAGAATTAGTATCGGAGACTGATACAGTAAAAATAAAGAATGAGAGTACTGATGAGTTGGTGGAATGTAATGATAATGAAATGTTAATGTGTATTGATGAAGTAGAGAGAGTGTGGAAAAATGATGTTGTGGTAGAGTGGGGACAGAGGGCAAATTTTCCCTTTATTATTGATGATGATTTAATGAGTTCACAAGTGTTTTTGAAGGGCAAGAGTCCCGTATTGATAGAAGAGTTGAATTGTTTATTGATGTTGTATAATGTTGTACCCTCTCTCTGTAATACTTTTGAGAGTGTGATTTGGGGTTATGAGGAGAAAGATGTAAACAGAGAATTGTATTTTAGTAAAGAGACAGAATTGTATAGTTTGAATAGAGAATATGGTGAATGGAAAGAAGGCTTAGAAATATATTTGAGTAACAATGACTACAATGATTTAATAAAAAGAATTAACCTGACAGTGAATGAATGTAATGACGGAGACTTGAAAAAAATACCTAATGTAGACGGGTTTCATGAGTATTTGAGTATGGTGAATGAGTTTAGTTTGTATGGTTACAACACACAAAACAGTCATTTGTGCAGTGATAAAATTGAACGATGTTATGTAAAAACAAGACTTATTTGGGACGATGGAGGATAAACTATTAAAACAATAAAAGACAGTATAAACATTTTGTTTTAATGGTTCTGACATGGCAGATTTGGACAATGAAGTGCGGAAAAAACTGAACAATTAATAAGAGTTTGTAAATAAAAATATAGTGAATTTATTTGTGTGCATTGTGGAATGTTAAGTAAATAATGTGTGTACGTAAGATGATTGTTGTAACAATAATATTGAAATATTGGCAAGTTCAATAAATATCAGAATTAATTGTGAAAACAGTAATTGACTAATGGTAATTGTTTCGATAACTATATAATTTATATTTTTGGTAATTAATTTAATTAAAACAATTTGATACAGGTTAAATATTTTGATTGTTTATTTAAATATTAAGTAATTAAATTTTTTATGAATTTAATTTATTTTACGAGATGGAAATTTAGTAATGGATGATAAATTGTGTAATTTAAACTAATATTTTTGTGAAATGTTTCAGAGTTGAGGTGAGAGTATTGTGATATGGTGATTATGTTTTGGGTGTATATCATGTTAAATGGATTGTAAGTAGAAAAATTTTATAATCATATGTAATAAAATGGGTACAGGTGTGATTGAGATTTTAATTCAGTAATAAGATGTTTATTTGAAATAATTGTGTTCAATAAAAAATGGTAATTAAAAAATTTTAATAATAACTGAAAGATATATAATAATTATTAATAATAAATTTTGAAAATTTTAAGAAAGTCAAAGGGTATTAGGTTATGAATGGGTTAAATGTTTGTTGATGAAAAGATTATATTTATGTAATGTATATAAAAAGTTAGTTAGTTAGTAAGTTGCTATTGCGGGGGTGGCCTGTGCCCCCGTAGGTAGTGAAATGGGTTGGGGGTAACAGAGAGTGTTACCTCCATCGGAGGCCAAAATGGCGAAAATGTGCGGCACACCTTATTCGTGTAAATTCAAATTTACACACTGCTAAACGACCGTGTCGCACATAGTAATAATGAATGTAACAGGCAGTGAAATGCAAATTTAGATTTCCCCGACTTTTCGGGCGATTACTGCCTTACCAGCACTAATCGTGGATTTGGCTAGCGGTTAGCTATGGTCATATCAAGTCCCTTGACCATAGCTGTCTTGAAATTGGTATATATTAGAAATTCAATGGGGGGAGACAATTAGGGGAAATCTCCCGGAACTATGAAACAGCGGCTGCCACTCTGCCCGCTTGGGGGTAGCAAAGACAGGTGGTAGACCCGCATTAAGGGTGAGTAATTATATAACAAGAATATGTTGATATTCGATAATGTTCAAATGTAATAGCAGAAGCAAAGACACGGAGAGGGAAAACCTGCTCCAAAATATACAGTCTTTGTCGAAGCGCCAGGTCGATACAGTCCTCCATAATTTGAAATAGTGTGTGTGGCTGGGAGGTGGCTCAGGTGAGTCACGAATTTAACTTTGACCACATAAAAATTTTGTTTTTTTAATGCAAAGTTTGATCAAATAAAAATGCTTGTGCTCTGTTCAATTAACTAGCTGCTCAGATATTTAATATGAGGTGTTCATTACATGCTATAATTTTAAATGTATTATTTTATTGTTGTACGTTAGATATAGGTGTTGATAAAGTATGTGTTTTCATTATATGTGTGTACTGTAAACTAAGCCAATGATTAAACGTCTGGCAGGCGGGTAACACAAAATGATCAGAATCAGAAAGGGGAAACAATGGGGGTAGAAGTAAGTATTGACAAAGTTATATTCCATGTAATTTGTTCAATTCTGAAATGTGTTCATGGTGTTAGGAGATCAGCTGATCAGCAATAACATGTCACTGGTATATTAGTTATAAATGTTTCAAGTAATCAGTGTTCAATGTAATGTTTTAATGTATAAACAATTTATGCAAGTTAACAAAAGATAGTTGTTGGGTGATACATATTTTGTGGGACATATAGATCTGTCCAAGTTGAAGTCAAAGTTAAAGTTGAAATAGGAGAGATGAAAATAATGTGATGTTATTTTGAAGTAATATATGTAATAGAATTTTGAGAAGTATTGATGTTGACACAGTAGTAATGGAGAACAATTGTGGAGTTTGAATGATATATTGTTGTTTATAATTAATGATGTTATTTTGTTGTAGTTGTAGTAAGGTAAGGAGATTGAGATTTTTTGGGGCCGGCAATTTTGTAGTAGGGGGTAGTGTCATGTGGGAGTTCGCAACTTAATGATATGTTGGGACGGGATAGGTACCGATTTAGTGAGGAGGGGCCGCCTTAGGTAGAATCCAGGGGCCAAATAAGGGAATTGAGTTTTGGGGGGCTGGGAAACACGTATCCTATTTACAAAGGGTTAGAGAGTATTTTTTTTTTGTAGAGAGAAGGTGGCGATTTGAGTCTAATGATAAGTTGGGGTTAGAGAGTGTCTTGTTTAGTAGAGATTTTGATAGAGATGGGTGTCATGGGAGGTGAAGTTGTTACTAGTAGAGCCATAGGGAGAAAGTTGATATAGGTATATACAGATCAAAGAGTAAATTAAGGGAGAACAAATGATTTACATCACCCACAGTAGATTAGAGTAAGATTATTAATAAAGAGAGAGATTTATAATAAAGAATATAAAATTTTTTATTTTTGAAACCAGTGACAAAATTTTGAGAGAATTTAATAATGTAAAGATGTAAGGTGTTTATTTTAAATAATTTGAATGTCAACTTGTTTATTATTTATATTAATATTGTGTTTGTTTAAAATGTTTTATTTTATTATTGTTTTGTGTTTCAAATTAGATGTTACAGATGTTGAATGTATTTTCAGATAGAAAGTCTACATAACATATGTAGGTCAAGGGTTTTGGACTTGACCTAGTTTCGATCAGCTGATGAGGTCATGCACCCACTAAGCTTGTATAGTAGGAAGTCAATTTTATTTGTTTGTTTAATCAATTTAAACCAATTTTCAAATAATGTCTAAATATGAAGGAAACATTTAAATAAATTCAAATTTTTTTTTTGAATTTGAAAATTTTTTGGAAATTTTAATTTTTGAAAAAAAAAAATCTGGATTTTTCGCCTGCCAGTGAATGAATATTTTAAGTGTTGATTATTATATTATTTGTGTATTAACCATGTTTATTTTTATTGATTTATTTGTATTGCAGTGTATTGTTAGACTATAAGTGGTTCACATGTTAGAGTAAGGATATGTTTTGATTAGGAGGAATATCTAAGTTAAGTCATTGGAAATAAAACAGAAAAACAAGGAAGAGAATTTTTTTGTCAAGTATATTATTTTGAATTTTGAATTTTGTGACAAACCAAAATAGCGTTCTTCCAAAAGAATGCAGAGTTTGGCTAGATCTTTCTCCAGATCGGATGGTAGATATTGTTTTCTTCCTAGCTTCGTGTTTACAACTTCTGTGGAACTCTTCATCTCGTCTTTCACAAACCGTTCTAGGGTCGTTTGAGGAACATTATAAATTTTGCAGCCTTAAAACTTCCCATTTTCCCGTTTCTTATAGCTTCCACTGCCGTTTTCATGTGTTCAGGGTTCCATTTCTTTCTTCCCGGCATCTAAAACAATGACGCGAACGTTAATTCATGTTATAAAAAACCGCTCCGCATTACTTCCCAAGCAAACAAAAAATACTGTAAGAGTTTATTTTTACCAATTTATTATTACAACCAAAATTTAATTTTCGCATCCGATGACTAAAAGATGCCGGCATACAAAATTTCAGTTAAATTGAATGAACCGTTCAGCAATTACCACGGAGGATTACAGACACGCAGACAGACGTCATTCTGGAAATGATCTTAAATCTTTTTAGGGAACCTCGAAATATACATATCCGTAGTTTCCTTGATTTTCCGGATCGTTCAAAATACGTTCCGCACTGGGAAGAAATGGTGTTCCTAAAATGGGGAGCCCCATATTCGGCAAAACACAACCTCCCCATATTAGGATCAGACTAGCGTACGTTTGCAAACACTTATTTCTCTATTGTATAGATACCCACAAATTAAGTAACACGTGGGATGAAAGCCCAACTAATACTGATTACATTAAAATATTCAGATAATTAATTAAGCTTACCTTTCTTGGATAATGACGAAATGTGTGAGAGCACTGAAAAACTTCCTGGATACGCACAAACACAAACAGCTGACTGACGCGAAGAAGGTTAGGCTCGGGTGTTGGAATTTACAACCACAGCACTTTCACAGATGTCTCTTGAAGTACCATTTATCACCGTTAGGCTTCGGCACCTCCTTAGCACACATTCCACGCCTCCCCATATTGGGTTCACTTCTTCTACCACCTTACGTTTTCGCACTCGATTTTCATTGATGATGGCAGTCGATGGCACTGGCGAAAAGTCTGGTTTTGCAGAAAACATTGGACTACGGCTAAACAGCCCGGGAAGGAATTTTAACAAAGAACTACATCTTTGTTGCCGATAACGTAATATACATATAAAAACCGATCTTCACCAAAATCAATAGACCTTCAGTCCTCTATAATTCAGGGATGCATGCAAAAACATATTTGATTCTGTTTGAATGTGCGGCAGTTATCGTTCGTCATGAAAACATTTCTCTTGTTACAACATAACATTTTGCAGGTAAACTACCCCTTTCCCTTAACCGATTTTCACCAAAACCAAGAGGCCTTGAGTTCTCTACAATTCAGGAACGCATGCAAAAAATTATTTGATTTTCTTTGAATTTAAGGCAGTTATCGATCGTCATAGAAAAAATTACCCTTGTTAAAACATAAAATGTTGCCGGTAAACTACACTATTCCCATAACCGATCTTCACCAAAAACAATATGTCTTGAGTACTCTACAATTCAGGGCTGTATGCAAAAAATTATTTTATTCTGTTTGAATTTGCGGCTCTTATCGTTTGCCATAGTAAATACCTTTGTTAAAATATGAAACGTTTCAGGTAAACTACCCCTTTCCCGTAACCGATCTTCAACAAAATCAACACACCTTGAGTTCTATATAATTCAAAAACGTATGCAAAAGAGTAGTTGATTCTGTTTGAATTTACGGCAGTTATCGTTCGTCATAAAAAAAATACCATTGTTAAAACATAAAATGTTGCTGGTAAACTACCCTATTCCCTTAACCGATCTTCTCCAAAACCAGCAGGTCTTGAGACCTCTACAATTCAGGGCTGTATACAATACATTATTTGATTCTGTTTGAATTTGCGGCTGTTATCGTATGCCATACAAAATATTACCCTCGTTAAAACATAAAACGTTGCAGGTAAACTACCCCTTTCCTTTAACCGACCTTCACCAAAAACAAAAGGTCAAGGTCGTTGAGTATTCTACAAATCAGGCCTGTATGCAAAAAATTATTTGATTTTGTTTGAACTTGTGGCTATTATCGTTTGCCATAGCAAATACCCTTGTTAAAACAAAATGTTGCAAGTAAACTACCCATTTCCCAAAACCAATCTTCACCAAAAACAATAGGTCTTAAGAACTTTACAATTCAGGGCTCTATGCAAGAAACTATTTTATCTGTTTGCATTTGCGGCTGTTATCGTTTGCCATAGAAAAAAAATTACCCTTGAAAAAAAAAAAGTTGCCGGTAAACTTCCCCTTTCCCACAACCGATCTTCACCAAAAACAATAGGTTGATAGATTCTACAAATCAGGCGTATATGCAAAAAATTATTTGATTCTGTTTGAACTTGAGGCTGTTATCGTTTGCCATAGAAAATACCCTTGTTAAAACATAAAATGTTGCAAGTAGACTACCCATTTCCCATAACCGATCTTCACCAAAAACAATAGGCCTTGAGAACTTTACAATTCAGGGCTCTATGCAAGAAACTATTTTATTCTGTTTGAATTTGCAGCTGTTGACGTTTGCCATAGAAAATACCTTTGTTAAACATAAAACGTTGCAGGTAAACTACCCCTTTCCCTTAACCGATCTTCAACAAAAACAATATGTCTTGAGTACTCTGCAATTCAGGGCTCTATGCAGAAAACTATTTTATTCTGTTTGAATTTGCGGCTGTTATCGTTTGTCATAGGAAAAAATCTACAGACAGACAGATAGACACACAGACAGACAGACACACACACATACATACAGACACTTTTCGAAAAATGACTTTTTTTCATGTACAATCAGAATCTGCAATTATCTCGAACACGATTTTTTTTGCCGTCACCATACTTCCATTTCCTTATGGAACATGGAAGTAAATATCAGTATGGAGAACCATACATGACTTCCATGTTCTAAGATTTATATTTAAAATCGTTTACGAAATGAAATGTTTCCATAGAAACTACTTCTATCCACTTATTGCTTCAGCCTTAACCACAGTACTGTGGTCACTAACGTATACCACCACACTTTGTCGCACTCGATTTGCACCGATGATGGCAGTCGACGGCACTGCCGAAACGTCTGGTTATGCAGAAAAAAATTGGTCTACGGCCAAACGTCCCGGGAAGGAATTTTAACAACAAAGTACTGCTTTGTTGCCGATAACGTAGTACACATATAAAAATTATCCCCTCCCCCGTCATATATAATTTTCATTTATAGAAAATTACCACCACCCCGTTCACTAGCCTCTTCATTTATAGATATTTCATCTACAGTGGATTATTAAGAACTTCTTATCAGGATACTTTATTTATCAAAATTAAGTACTTTTGTAACGGGGCATTTTTTGGGCTTATTTTTAGAGTAATAAAGAAGTTTGTATTTTTTTTTTATAAAACAAATAACATTTTTCGAATAATAGGGACAAACGCAAACAAAGGTAAATTTATTGTTAGCGACAGTGATAGCGACGGTGGCAGCACTGCTTGGGACATTAAATACGTGAAAATTATTGAAACAACCGACGGAATTGTGCCAAGGTCAACCAATGACACACAAAACAGCATAACAAATTATATAACGGATCGTCAGACCATATTACGTCAGAGCCTAGCCTAAAGGTGGAATGCCGTTATGTAACAAAAAGCAGTCTGCTGGCGTAGTGATACAAACATAAAACAATAAGAATTGATCATCCAACCACGGCGACAACACAAATTAGTGCCGGTGGCCTATTCCCAGTCGGACAATAACATCTGAACACATCGGACGCAAACAACTGTCGCGTTCGCCGGTTCGCCGGTTTTAGGCGAAGTTTTGTGTGTTCGCCGGCTGTGCGTGATTTTCGCGCCCGCAACAAAAAATGTGAATTGATATATATATTTCAAAAATACAAACAGTTTTTGGCTAATATTCATCCATAATAGTGACTAATTGCAGTAAATTGACAGTTCGGCCGTAAAATGTGAAAGTGAGAACTATAAAACAGCAACCAGTGTACGCCATGAGGAGACACCCCAGGTGTCGGACTTCTATGCATCAACAGGAAAGTAGACATTTCAAAAATAATTAATACTGGCTTTTAACTAAATTTTAAAGTTGAGCTCAACATAAAACATAAAAGTATGTAAATGTGTGTGTATGAGGGAGTGAATTATGTAAATTAAGAAGGCTGGTTTGTGTGTATAAAAATTATTTCTATTTAATATCTTAATTCTTTTTTATACTAAAGGTTTTTTTTATATTAAAGGTTTATACTATATTTCAATTTTATTTTATGTGAGTTTTTTAGAATGAGAATTGCATAATAGATGAGGGAGGTAAAGACGTAGTGTGTTAATGATCTTTTAAAAGTTAAATGATGTGAATATCCAATTGTTAATAAAACTTAATTATGGGAAAAAATATAAAGTTTTCTTTGAACAACCAATTCTGATCTCCTGTTCGCCGAAAAGAACCCCAAAATGATAGGTACAATTTTTGTGTTTTGTTTGCTTGTAAATCATAAAACAAGATGGCGCCCAATAATTATACAATGTTTATTAGTAAATTAGTTAATTTTATGTGAAACAAATTAAGTAGTTTCACACTTTACTCCTGTCACAACAAAAAATGTTTCTGGTAAACTGCCCTTTCCCTGTAACTGATCTTCACCAAAATCAATAGGCCTTGAGTCTTCTACAACTCAGGCACATACGTAAAAAATTATTTGATTCTGTTTGAATTTACGGCAGTTATCATTCGTCATGAAAAAAACTTTCTCTTGTTACAACATAAAATGTTGCTGGTAAACTACCCCTTTCCCTTACCCGATCGTCACCAAAATCAACAGGCCTTCAGTCTTCTACAATATTGAGGAATGTATGCAAAAAAATGTTTGATTCTGTTTGAATGTGCGGCAGTTATCGTTCATCATAAAAAAATTACCGTTGTTAAAACATAAAATGTTACTGGTAAACTACCCCATTCCCTTAACCGATCTTCACCAAAATCAACGGACATTGAGGTCTCTGCAGCTCAGGAAGGTATGCTAAATATTATTTGATTCTGATTTAATTTACGGCAGTTATCATTCGTCATATAAATATCGGTATGGAGAACCATACATGACTTCCATGTTCTAAGATTTATATTTAAAATCATATCCGAAATGAAATATTTCCATAGAAACTACTTCTTTCTACTTATTGCTTCAGCCTTAACCACAGTACTGTGATCACTATCGCATAGAGGAACTGAGCCTAATATGGGGAGTCATTTGTTCTAGGTGTGATTATAGGCACGCAAAATATTGAACAATGGTTTTAACTTGAACAATGACTTCATACATGTTTTAAGGAACATATTTGGGGTAAGGAGTTTTGGTGCAATGCTTATTGAGGTAATTGTAGCAGGATTTTTCAAATGTAGCATTCTCCCCATATTAGGACACTATATACCTATTATGGGGAGGTGAATAAAAAAAAAATAATATAAGTTTGTGAAAGTGGTTTGTAATCTAAGTTTAAAAACTCATTTTAACATATTATAATATATACTAAATCCTTCAAATAGCATAATCATAGACCCTCAATATCAAATTTTAATAATTAATATAAAAATGAAAACTTAAAAAATTCTGTGTTTCACAAAAACTGAAAGTTTTGGGTTTGTCAAGTCATTTACACAAATCACAAATAAAAACCTTGTCATCCGAACCTGCACAAAGTGTATGGCTCCATTTGAAGCATTTGCAGCAACGAATCCAGTCTTCACCTTTATTGTCTTCCGAAAACCGTCCAGCACAGAACAGACATTCGGCGTCTTCCTCATCTTCTGACAAGTCTTCATCCGAATCTTCAAGTTGGACAATGTCATCCTCGGAATCAGAAGGGTCGGTTACAAATGGAAGTCGCCTTTTTGACCTGGCACCCTGTGATGACGACGTAGGACTTTTCCACGGGAAGTTCCTTCTTTAGCACGTTCTTTTTCTCTCTGTTGTCTTTTCTGGGCATTCATGACTTTCTTCTGTTCAGCTTCCTTCTTTTTTATTAGAGATTCTTCAATGGTTTGCTTGTATGGAGAGCTGGTAATAACTTGAGCAGATCCTGATCTGGAACTGCTATTGCCTGATTTAGGTGGCAAGGAAGGCACTGGACTCACATCTGCTGCTCGAACAAGTGGAACTGATTCAGGAGAAGTAGGAGTTGAATCACTTTCCTTAGATGTTCCTGGCTGAAGTGGTGGCATTTGTTGAACTGGCAGTTCAGATGTGTTGGAATGAGGAAAATCATGTTCCCGGAAGACATTCCTATCGCACGGATAGAGCCCTGCTTTCCGAAACCCATTCATTGCACTTTCTACCGTAGCTGCTCTGGCATAGGCTTTCCCAAGCAATTCTGAAACTTGGTAGATAGTTACAGGTCGACTACCATTCTGTCTAATCCATTGCTCTATCTCCTGAGCATAATAAGTCTTGAAAGGTGACATGAAGCTCAAATCGAGCGGCTGCATCTTGTGAGTTGCATGTGGCGGGAGGCATATTATGATGAAGTTGTGTTCTCTGCCCAGCATAATTACGTCTAAATTCCTCGTGTGTGAGCTGTGACCATCCAACACGAGCACGACGGGATCTTGTGCACTAGGTTTGACGTGCTCAATAAAATGACGCAGCCACTGTGTGAAGATCTCTGTTTGTATCCATCCTGATGGATGGCAAGCGTAGATGGACCCTGGTGGAGCTCCATTCATTAGCTGCAACTTCATATTTTTTCGTGGAAAAATTATGAGTGGGGGAACATAGTGACCTGCCGCACTGAAACAAGTGACAACTGTGACGAGACAGCCTCTTTCAGCTGCTTGTAGGGCAGATATCTGGCGCTTACCTTTCATGCCGATCACCTTTGTATGCTTATGTTGCACTATGCTTATTCCTGTCTCGTCACAGTTGTAAATCCTGTGAGGTTGATGTTTAATTTTTTCCATAGCGGGCTCATAAATGTCAAAAAATTTTGCTACTGCCTCGAGCGTGAAATTTTTTGCGCGAGCACAAGAAAATCCCTGCGGCGATCGAACGGCGAGTTGCGGATTTCGTCGCAAGAAGTTCTTTACCCATTTTCTCCCCGCTGATTCACTCTTCTTCGAAAATGGATGTGCGATTCCATTCTTCTCCGCCAACTGAAAAGCTAAACGACGTAGGTCTTTTTGTGACAAACCAAAATAGCGTTCTTCCAAAAGAATGCAGTGTTCGGCGAGATCTTTCTCCAGATCGGATGGTAGATATTGTTTTTTTCCCAGCTTCGTGTTTACAACATCTGTGGAACTCTTCATCTCGTCTTTCACATACCGTTCTAGGGTCGTTTGAGGAACATTATAAATTCTTGCAGCCTTAAAACTTCCCATTTCCCCGTTTCTTACTGCTTCCACTGCCGTTTTCATGTGCTCAGGGTTCCATTTCTTCCTTCCCGGCATCTAAAATAATGACGCAAACATTAATTCATGTTATAAAAAACCGCTAGAACAAAATATATTGTCTCCGCATTACTTCCCAGGCAAACAAAAAATACTGTAAGAGTTTATTTTTACCAATTTATTATTACAACCAAAATTTAATTTTCGCATCCGATGACTAAAAGATGCCGGCATACAAAATTTCAGTTAAATTGAATGAACCGTTCAGCAATTACCACGGAGGATTACAGACACGCAGACAGACGTCATTCTGGAAATGATCTTAAATCTTTTTAGGGAACCTCGAAATATACATATCCGTAGTTTCCTTGATTTTCCGGATCGTTCAAAATACGTTCCGCACTGGGAAGAAATGGTGTTCCTAAAATGGGGAGCCCCATATTCGGCAAAACACAACCTCCCCATATTAGGATCAGACTAGCGTACGTTTGCAAACACTTATTTCTCTATTGTATAGATACCCACAAATTAAGTAACACGTGGGATGAAAGCCCAACTAATACTGATTACATTAAAATATTCAGATAATTAATTAAGCTTACCTTTCTTGGATAATGACGAAATGTGTGAGAGCACTGAAAAACTTCCTGGATACGCACAAACACAAACAGCTGACTGACGCGAAGAAGGTTAGGCTCGGGTGTTGGAATTTACAACCACAGCACTTTCACATATGTCTCTTGAAGTACCATTTATCACCGTTAGGCTTCGGCACCTCCTTAGCACACATTCCACGCCTCCCCATATTGGGTTCACTTCTTTTACCACCTTACGTTTTCGCGCTCGATTTTCACTGATGATGGCAGTCGATGGCACCGGCGAAAAGTCTGGTTTTGCAGAAAACATTGGACTACGGCTAAACACCCCGGGAGGGAATTTTAACAAAGAACTACATCTTTGTTGCCGATAACGTAGTACACATATAAAAACCGATCTTCACCAAAATCAATAGACCTTCAGTCCTCTACAATTCATGGATGCATGCAAAAAAATATTTGATTCTGTTTGAATGTGCGGCAGTTATCGTTCATCATGAAAACATTTCTCTTGTTACAACCTAACATGTTGCAGGTAAACTACCCCTTTCCCTTAACCGATTTTCTCCAAAATCAAGAGACCTTGAGTTCTCTACAATTCATGAACACATGCAAAAAATTATATGATTTTCTTTGAATTTAAGGCAGTTATCGATCGTCATAGAAAAAATTACCCTTGTTAAAACATAAAATGTTGCCGGTAAACTACCCTATTCCCATAACCGATCTTCACCAAAAACAATAGGTCTTGAGTACTCTACAATTCAGGGCTGTATGCAAAAATTATTTTATTCTGTTTGAATTTGCTGCTCTTATCGTTTGCCATAGTAAATACCTTTGTTAAAATATGAAACTTTGCAGGTAAACTACCCCTTCACCGTAACCGATCTTCAACAAAATCAACACACCTTGAGTTCTATATAATTCAAAAACGTATGCAAAAGAGTAGTTGATTATGTTTGAATTTACGGCAGTTATCGTTCGTCATAAAAAAATACCATTGTTAAAACATAAAATGTTGCTGGTAAACTACCCAATTCCCTTAACCGATCTTCTCCAAAACCAGCAGGTCTTGAGACCTCTACAATTCAGGGCTGTATACAATACATTATTTGATTCTGTTTGAATTTGCGGCTGTTATCGTATGCCATACAAAATATTACCCTTGTTAAAACATAAAACGTTGCAGGTAAACTACCCCTTTCCTTTAACCGACCTTCACCAAAAACAAAAGGTCAAGGTCGTTGAGTATTCTACAAATCAGGCCTGTATGCAAAAAATTATTTGATTCTGTTTGAACTTGAGGCTGTTATCGTTTGCCATAGAAAATACCCTTGTTAAAACATAAAATGTTGCAAGTAGACTACCCATTTCCCATAACCGATCTTCACCAAAAACAATAGGCCTTGAGAACTTTACAATTCAGGGCTCTATGCAAGAAACTATTTTATTCTGTTTGAATTTGCAGCTGTTGACGTTTTCCATAGAAAATACCTTTGTTAAACATAAAACGTTGCAGGTAAACTACCCCTTTCCCTTAACCGATCTTCAACAAAAACAATATGTCTTGAGTACTCTGCAATTCAGGGCTCTATGCAGAAAACTATTTTATTCTGTTTGAATTTGCGGCTGTTATCGTTTGTCATAGGGAAAAATCTACAGACAGACAGATACACACACAGACAGAAAGACACACACACATACATACAGACACTTTTCGAAAAATGACTTTTTTTCATGTACAATCAGAATCTGCAATTATCTCGAACACGATTTTTTTTGCCGTCACCATACTTCCATTTCCTTATGGAACATGGAAGTAAATATCAGTATGGAGAACCATACATGACTTCCATGTTCTAAGATTTATATTTAAAATCGTTTACGAAATGAAATGTTTCCATAGAAACTACTTCTATCCACTTATTGCTTCAGCCTTAACCACAGTACTGTGGTCACTAACGTATACCACCACACTTTGTCGCACTCGATTTGCACCGATGATGGCAGTCGACGGCACTGCCGAAACGTCTGGTTATGCAGAAAAAAATTGGTCTACGGCCAAACGTCCCGGGAAGGAATTTTAACAACAAACTACTGCTTTGTTGCCGATAACGTAGTACACATATAAAAATTATCCCCTCCCCCGTCATATATAATTTTCATTTATAGAAAATTACCACCACCCCGTTCACTAGCCTCTTCATTTATAGATATTTCATCTACAGTGGATTATTAAGAACTTCTTAT
Source organism: Magicicada septendecula (assembly GCA_034769895.1). Lineage (NCBI taxonomy): Eukaryota > Metazoa > Arthropoda > Insecta > Hemiptera > Cicadidae > Magicicada > Magicicada septendecula. Next base: position 728,126,123 of record CM068368.1, on the reverse strand, counting down.
CAGGATACTTTATTTATCAAAATTAAGTACTTTTGTAACGGGGCATTTTTTGGGCCTATTTTTAGATTAATAAAGAAGTTTGTATTTTTTTTTATAAAACAAATAACATTTTTCGAATAATAGGGACAAACGCAAACAAAGGTAAATTTATTGTTAGCGACAGTGATAGCGACGGTGGCAGCACTGCTTGGGACATTAAATACGTGAAAATTATTGAAACAACCGACGGAATTGTGCCAAGGTCAACCAATGACACACAAAACAGCATAACAAATTATATAACGGATCGTCAGACCATATTACGTCAGAGCCTAGCCTAAAGGTGGAATGCCGTTATGTAACAAAAAGCAGTCTGCTGGCGTAGTGATACAAACATAAAACAATAAGAATTGATCATCCAACCACGGCGACAACACAAATTAGTGCCGGTGGCCTATTCCCAGTCGGACAATAACATCTGAACACATCGGACGCAAACAACTGTCGCGTTCGCCGGTTCGCCGGTTTTAGGCGAAGTTTTGTGTGTTCGCCGGCTGTGCGTGATTTTCGCGCCCGCAACAAAAAATGTGAATTGATATATACATTTCAAAAATACAAACAGTTTTTGGCTAATATTCATCCATAATAGTGACTAATTGCAGTAAATTGACAGTTCGGCCGTAAAATGTGAAAGTGAGAACTATAAAACAGCAACCAGTGTACGCCATGAGGAGACACCCCAGGTGTCGGACTTCTATGCATCAACAGGAAAGTAGACATTTTAAAAATAATTAATACTGGCTTTTAACTAAATTTTAAAGTTGAGCTCAACATAAAACATAAAAGTATGTAAATGTGTGTGTATGAGGGAGTGAATTATGTAAATTAAGAAGGCTGGTTTGTGTGTATAAAAATTATTTCTATTTAATATCTTAATTCTTTTTTATACTAAAGGTTTTTTTTATATTAAAGGTTTATACTATATTTCAATTTTATTTTATGTGAGTTTTTTAGAATGAGAATTGCATAATAGATGAGGGAGGTAAAGACGTAGTGTGTTAATGATCTTTTAAAAGTTAAATGATGTGAATATCCAATTGTTAATAAAACTTAATTATGGGAAAAAATATAAAGTTTTCTTTGAACAACCAATTCTGATCTCCTGTTCGCCGAAAAGAACCCCAAAATGATAGGTACAATTTTTGTGTTTTGTTTGCTTGTAAATCATAAAACAAGATGGCGCCCAATAATTATACAATGTTTATTAGTAAATTAGTTAATTTTATGTGAAACAAATTAAGTAGTTTCACACTTTACTCCTGTCACAACAAAAAATGTTTCTGGTAAACTGCCCTTTCCCTGTAACTGATCTTCACCAAAATCAATAGGCATTGAGTCTTCTACAACTCAGGCACATACGTAAAAAATTATTTGATTCTGTTTGAATTTACGGCAGTTATCATTCGTCATGAAAAAAAGTTTCTCTTGTTACAACATAAAATGTTGCTGGTAAACTACCCCTTTCCCTTACCCGATCGTCACCAAAATCAACAGGCCTTCAGTCTTCTACAATATTGAGGAATGTATGCAAAAAAATGTTTGATTCTGTTTGAATGTGCGGCAGTTATCGTTCATCATAAAAAAATTACCGTTGTTAAAACATAAAATGTTACTGGTAAACTACCCCATTCCCTTAACCGATCTTCACCAAAATCAACGGACATTGAGGTCTCTGCAGCTCAGGAAGGTGTGCTAAATATTATTTGATTCTGATTTAATTTACGGCAGTTATCATTCGTCATATAAATATCGGTATGGAGAACCATACATGACTTCCATGTTCTAAGATTTATATTTAAAATCATATCCGAAATGAAATATTTCCATAGAAACTACTTCTTTCTACTTATTGCTTCAGCCTTAACCACAGTACTGTGATCACTATCGCATAGAGGAACTGAGCCTAATATGGGGAGTAATTTGTTCTAGGTGTGATTATAGGCACGCAAAATATTGAACAATGGTTTTAACTTGAACAATGACTTCATACATGTTTTAAGGAACATATTTGGGGTAAGGAGTTTTGGTGCAATGCTTATTGAGGTAATTGTAGCAGGATTTTTCAAATGTAGCATTCTCCCCATATTAGGACACTATATACCTATTATGGGGAGGTGAATAAAAAAAAAATAATATAAGTTTGTGAAAGTGGTTTGTAATCTAAGTTTAAAAACTCATTTTAACATATTATAATATATACTAAATCCTTCAAATAGCATAATCATAGACCCTCAATATCAAATTTTAATAATTAATATAAAAATGAAAACTTAAAAAATTCTGTGTTTCACAAAAACTGAAAGTTTTGGGTTTGTCAAGTCATTTACACAAATCACAAATAAAAACCTTGTCATCCGAACCTGCACAAAGTGTATGGCTCCATTTGAAGCATTTGCAGCAACGAATCCAGTCTTCACCTTTATTGTCTTCCGAAAACCGTCCAGCACAGAACAGACATTCGGCGTCTTCCTCATCTTCTGACAAGTCTTCATCCGAATCTTCAAGTTGGACAATGTCATCCTCGGAATCAGAAGGGTCGGTTACAAATGGAAGTCGCCTTTTTGACCTGGCACCCTGTGATGACGACGTAGGACTTTTCCACGGGAAGTTCCTTCTTTAGCACGTTCTTTTTCTCTCTGTTGTCTTTTCTGGGCATTCATGACTTTCTTCTGTTCAGCTTCCTTCTTTTTTATTAGAGATTCTTCAATGGTTTGCTTGTATGGAGAGCTGGTAATAACTTGAGCAGATCCTGATCTGGAACTGCTATTGCCTGATTTAGGTGGCAAGGAAGGCACTGGACTCACATCTGCTGCTCGAACAAGTGGAACTGATTCAGGAGAAGTAGGAGTTGAATCACTTTCCTTAGATGTTCCTGGCTGAAGTGGTGGCATTTGTTGAACTGGCAGTTCAGATGTGTTGGAATGAGGAAAATCATGTTCCCGGAAGACATTCCTATCGCACGGATAGAGCCCTGCTTTCCGAAACCCATTCATTGCACTTTCTACCGTAGCTGCTCTGGCATAGGCTTTCCCAAGCAATTCTGAAACTTGGTAGATAGTTACAGGTCGACTACCATTCTGTCTAATCCATTGCTCTATCTCCTGAGCATAATAAGTCTTGAAAGGTGACATGAAGCTCAAATCGAGCGGCTGCATCTTGTGAGTTGCATGTGGCGGGAGGCATATTATGATGAAGTTGTGTTCTCTGCCCAGCATAATTACGTCTAAATTCCTCGTGTGTGAGCTGTGACCATCCAACACGAGCACGACGGGATCTTGTGCACTAGGTTTGACGTGCTCAATAAAATGACGCAGCCACTGTGTGAAGATCTCTGTTTGTATCCATCCTGATGGATGGCAAGCGTAGATGGACCCTGGTGGAGCTCCATTCATTAGCTCCAACTTCATATTTTTTCGTGGAAAAATTATGAGTGGGGGAACATAGTGACCTGCCGCACTGAAACAAGTGACAAATGTGACGAGACAGCCTCTTTCAGCTGCTTGTAGGGCAGATATCTGGCGCTTACCTTTCATGCCGATCACCTTTGTATGCTTATGTTGCACTATGCTTATTCCTGTCTCGTCACAGTTGTAAATCCTGTGAGGTTGATGTTTAATTTTTTCCATAGCGGGCTCATAAATGTCAAAAAATTTTGCTACTGCCTCGAGCGTGAAATTTTTTGCGCGAGCACAAGACAATCCCTGCGGCGATCGAACGGCGAGTTGCGGATTTCGTCGCAAGAAGTTCTTTACCCATTTTCTCCCCGCTGATTCACTCTTCTTCGAAAATGGATGTGCGATTCCATTCTTCTCCGCCAACTGAAAAGCTAAACGACGTAGGTCTTTTTGTGACAAACCAAAATAGCGTTCTTCCAAAAGAATGCAGTGTTCGGCGAGATCTTTCTCCAGATCGGATGGTAGATATTGTTTTTTTCCCAGCTTCGTGTTTACAACATCTGTGGAACTCTTCATCTCGTCTTTCACATACCGTTCTAGGGTCGTTTGAGGAACATTATAAATTCTTGCAGCCTTAAAACTTCCCATTTCCCCGTTTCTTACTGCTTCCACTGCCTTTTTCATGTGCTCAGGGTTCCATTTCTTCCTTCCCGGCATCTAAAACAATGACGCGAACATTAATTCATGTTATAAAAAACCGCTAGAACAAAATATATTGTCTCCGTATTACTTCCCAGGCAAACAAAAAATACTGTAAGAGTTTATTTTTACCAATTTATTATTACAACCAAAATTTAATTTTCGCATCCGATGACTAAAAGATGCCGGCATACAAAATTTCAGTTAAATTGAATGAACCGTTCAGCAATTACCACGGAGGATTACAGACACGCAGACAGACGTCATTCTGGAAATGATCTTAAATCTTTTTAGGGAACCTCGAAATATACATATCCGTAGTTTCCTTGATTTTCCGGATCGTTCAAAATACGTTCCGCACTGGGAAGAAATGGTGTTCCTAAAATGGGGAGCCCCATATTCGGCAATACACAACCTCCCCATATTAGGATCAGACTAGCGTACGTTTGCAAACACTTATTTCTCTATTGTATAGATACCCACAAATTAAGTAACACGTGGGATGAAAGCCCAACTAATACTGATTACATTAAAATATTCAGATAATTAATTAAGCTTACCTTTCTTGGATAATGACGAAATGTGTGAGAGCACTGAAAAACTTCCTGGATACGCACAAACACAAACAGCTGACTGACGCGAAGAAGGTTAGGCTCGGGTGTTGGAATTTACAACCACAGCACTTTCACATATGTCTCTTGAAGTACCATTTATCACCGTTAGGCTTCGGCACCTCCTTAGCACACATTCCACGCCTCCCCATATTGGGTTCACTTCTTCTACCACCTTACGTTTTCGCACTCGATTTTCACTGATGATGGCAGTCGATGGCACCGGCGAAAAGTCTGGTTTTGCAGAAAACATTGGACTACGGCTAAACACCCCGGGAGGGAATTTTAACAAAGAACTACATCTTTGTTGCCGATAACGTAGTACACATATAAAAACCGATCTTCACCAAAATCAATAGACCTTCAGTCCTCTACAATTCAGGGATGCATGCAAAAAAATATTTGATTCTGTTTGAATGTGCGGCAGTTATCGTTCATCATGAAAACATTTCTCTTGTTACAACCTAACATGTTGCAGGTAAACTACCCCTTTCCCTTAACCGATTTTCTCCAAAATCAAGAGACCTTGAGTTCTCTACAATTCATGAACACATGCAAAAAATTATATGATTTTCTTTGAATTTAAGGCAGTTATCGATCGTCATAGAAAAAATTACCCTTGTTAAAACATAAAATGTTGCCGGTAAACTACCCTATTCCCATAACCGATCTTCACCAAAAACAATAGGTCTTGAGTACTCTACAATTCAGGGCTGTATGCAAAAATTATTTTATTCTGTTTGAATTTGCGGCTCTTATCGTTTGCCATAGTAAATACCTTTGTTAAAATATGAAACTTTGCAGGTAAACTACCCCTTCCCCGTAACCGATCTTCAACAAAATCAACACACCTTGAGTTCTATATAATTCAAAAACGTATGCAAAAGAGTAGTTGATTCTGTTTGAATTTACGGCAGTTATCGTTCGTCATAAAAAAATACCATTGTTAAAACATAAAATGTTGCTGGTAAACTACCCAATTCCCTTAACCGATCTTCTCCAAAACCAGCAGGTCTTGAGACCTCTACAATTCAGGGCTGTATACAATACATTATTTGATTCTGTTTGAATTTGCGGCTGTTATCGTATGCCATACAAAATATTACCCTTGTTAAAACATAAAACGTTGCAGGTAAACTACCCCTTTCCTTTAACCGACCTTCACCAAAAACAAAAGGTCAAGGTCGTTGAGTATTCTACAAATCAGGCCTGTATGCAAAAAATTATTTGATTCTGTTTGAACTTGAGGTTGTTATCGTTTGCCATAGAAAATACCCTTGTTAAAACATAAAATGTTGCAAGTAGACTACCCATTTCCCATAACCGATCTTCAACAAAAACAATATGTCTTGAGTACTCTGCAATTCAGGGCTCTATGCAGAAAACTATTTTATTCTGTTTGAATTTGCTGCTGTTATCGTTTGTCATAGGAAAAAATCTACAGACAGACAGATAGACACACAGACAGACAGACACACACACATACATACAGACACTTTTCGAAAAATGACTTTTTTTCATGTACAATCAGAATCTGCAATTATCTCGAACACGTTTTTTTTGCCGTCACCATACTTCCATTTCCTTATGGAACATGGAAGTAAATATCAGTATGGAGAACCATACATGACTTCCATGTTCTAAGATTTATATTTAAAATCGTTTACGAAATGAAATGTTTCCATAGAAACTACTTCTATCCACTTATTGCTTCAGCCTTAACCACAGTACTGTGGTCACTAACGTATACCACCACACTTTGTCGCACTCGATTTGCACCGATGATGGCAGTCGACGGCACTGCCGAAACGTCTGGTTATGCAGAAAAAAATTGGTCTACGGCCAAACGTCCCGGGAAGGAATTTTAACAACAAACTACTGCTTTGTTGCCGATAACGTAGTACACATATAAAAATTATCCCCTCCCCCGTCATATATAATTTTCATTTATAGAAAATTACCACCACCCCGTTCACTAGCCTCTTCATTTATAGATATTTCATCTACAGTGGATTATTAAGAACTTCTTATCAGGATACTTTATTTATCAAAATTAAGTACTTTTGTAACGGGGCATTTTTTGGGCCTATTTTTAGAGTAATAAAGAAGTTTGTATTTTTTTTTATAAAACAAATAACATTTTTCGAATAATAGGGACAAACGCAAACAAAGGTAAATTTATTGTTAGCGACAGTGATAGCGACGGTGGCAGCACTGCTTGGGACATTAAATACGTGAAAATTATTGAAACAACCGACGGAATTGTGCCAAGGTCAACCAATGACACACAAAACAGCATAACAAATTATATAACGGATCGTCAGACCATATTACGTCAGAGCCTAGCCTAAAGGTGGAATGCCGTTATGTAACAAAAAGCAGTCTGCTGGCGTAGTGATACAAACATAAAACAATAAGAATTGATCATCCAACCACGGCGACAACACAAATTAGTGCCGGTGGCCTATTCCCAGTCGGACAATAACATCTGAACACATCGGACGCAAACAACTGTCGCGTTCGCCGGTTCGCCGGTTTTAGGCGAAGTTTTGTGTGTTCGCCGGCTGTGCGTGATTTTCGCGCCCGCAACAAAAAATGTGAATTGATATATATATTTCAAAAATACAAACAGTTTTTGGCTAATATTCATCCATAATAGTGACTAATTGCAGTAAATTGACAGTTCGGCCGTAAAATGTGAAAGTGAGAACTATAAAACAGCAACCAGTGTACGCCATGAGGAGACACCCCAGGTGTCGGACTTCTATGCATCAACAGGAAAGTAGACATTTCAAAAATAATTAATACTGGCTTTTAACTAAATTTTAAAGTTGAGCTCAACATAAAACATAAAAGTATGTAAATGTGTGTGTATGAGGGAGTGAATTATGTAAATTAAGAAGGCTGGTTTGTGTGTATAAAAATTATTTCTATTTAATATCTTAATTCTTTTTTATACTAAAGGTTTTTTTTATATTAAAGGTTTATACTATATTTCAATTTTATTTTATGTGAGTTTTTTAGAATGAGAATTGCATAATAGATGAGGGAGGTAAAGACGTAGTGTGTTAATGATCTTTTAAAAGTTAAATGATGTGAATATCCAATTGTTAATAAAACTTAATTATGGGAAAAAATATAAAGTTTTCTTTGAACAACCAATTCTGATCTCCTGTTCGCCGAAAAGAACCCCAAAATGATAGGTACAATTTTTGTGTTTTGTTTGCTTGTAAATCATAAAACAAGATGGCGCCCAATAATTATACAATGTTTATTAGTAAATTAGTTAATTTTATGTGAAACAAATTAAGTAGTTTCACACTTTACTCCTGTCACAACAAAAAATGTTTCTGGTAAACTGCCCTTTCCCTGTAACTGATCTTCACCAAAATCAATAGGCCTTGAGTCTTCTACAACTCAGGCACATACGTAAAAAATTATTTGATTCTGTTTGAATTTACGGCAGTTATCATTCGTCATGAAAAAAACTTTCTCTTGTTACAACATAAAATGTTGCTGGTAAACTACCCCTTTCCCTTACCCGATCGTCACCAAAATCAACAGGCCTTCAGTCTTCTACAATATTGAGGAATGTATGCAAAAAAATGTTTGATTCTGTTTGAATGTGCGGCAGTTATCGTTCATCATAAAAAAATTACCGTTGTTAAAACATAAAATGTTACTGGTAAACTACCCCATTCCCTTAACCGATCTTCACCAAAATCAACGGACATTGAGGTCTCTGCAGCTCAGGAAGGTATGCTAAATATTATTTGATTCTGATTTAATTTACGGCAGTTATCATTCGTCATATAAATATCGGTATGGAGAACCATACATGACTTCCATGTTCTAAGATTTATATTTAAAATCATATCCGAAATGAAATATTTCCATAGAAACTACTTCTTTCTACTTATTGCTTCAGCCTTAACCACAGTACTGTGATCACTATCGCATAGAGGAACTGAGCCTAATATGGGGAGTAATTTGTTCTAGGTGTGATTATAGGCACGCAAAATATTGAACAATGGTTTTAACTTGAACAATGACTTCATACATGTTTTAAGGAACATATTTGGGGTAAGGAGTTTTGGTGCAATGCTTATTGAGGTAATTGTAGCAGGATTTTTCAAATGTAGCATTCTCCCCATATTAGGACACTATATACCTATTATGGGGAGGTGAATAAAAAAAAAATAATATAAGTTTGTGAAAGTGGTTTGTAATCTAAGTTTAAAAACTCATTTTAACATATTATAATATATACTAAATCCTTCAAATAGCATAATCATAGACCCTCAATATCAAATTTTAATAATTAATATAAAAATGAAAACTTAAAAAATTCTGTGTTTCACAAAAACTGAAAGTTTTGGGTTTGTCAAGTCATTTACACAAATCACAAATAAAAACCTTGTCATCCGAACCTGCACAAAGTGTATGGCTCCATTTGAAGCATTTGCAGCAACGAATCCAGTCTTCACCTTTATTGTCTTCCGAAAACCGTCCAGCACAGAACAGACATTCGGCGTCTTCCTCATCTTCTGACAAGTCTTCATCCGAATCTTCAAGTTGGACAATGTCATCCTCGGAATCAGAAGGGTCGGTTACAAATGGAAGTCGCCTTTTTGACCTGGCACCCTGTGATGACGACGTAGGACTTTTCCACGGGAAGTTCCTTCTTTAGCACGTTCTTTTTCTCTCTGTTGTCTTTTCTGGGCATTCATGACTTTCTTCTGTTCAGCTTCCTTCTTTTTTATTAGAGATTCTTCAATGGTTTGCTTGTATGGAGAGCTGGTAATAACTTGAGCAGATCCTGATCTGGAACTGCTATTGCCTGATTTAGGTGGCAAGGAAGGCACTGGACTCACATCTGCTGCTCGAACAAGTGGAACTGATTCAGGAGAAGTAGGAGTTGAATCACTTTCCTTAGATGTTCCTGGCTGAAGTGGTGGCATTTGTTGAACTGGCAGTTCAGATGTGTTGGAATGAGGAAAATCATGTTCCCGGAAGACATTCCTATCGCACGGATAGAGCCCTGCTTTCCGAAACCCATTCATTGCACTTTCTACCGTAGCTGCTCTGGCATAGGCTTTCCCAAGCAATTCTGAAACTTGGTAGATAGTTACAGGTCGACTACCATTCTGTCTAATCCATTGCTCTATCTCCTGAGCATAATAAGTCTTGAAAGGTGACATGAAGCTCAAATCGAGCGGCTGCATCTTGTGAGTTGCATGTGGCGGGAGGCATATTATGATGAAGTTGTGTTCTCTGCCCAGCATAATTACGTCTAAATTCCTCGTGTGTGAGCTGTGACCATCCAACACGAGCACGACGGGATCTTGTGCACTAGGTTTGACGTGCTCAATAAAATGACGCAGCCACTGTGTGAAGATCTCTGTTTGTATCCATCCTGATGGATGGCAAGCGTAGATGGACCCTGGTGGAGCTCCATTCATTAGCTCCAACTTCATATTTTTTCGTGGAAAAATTATGAGTGGGGGAACATAGTGACCTGCCGCACTGAAACAAGTGACAACTGTGACGAGACAGCCTCTTTCAGCTGCTTGTAGGGCAGATATCTGGCGCTTACCTTTCATGCCGATCACCTTTGTATGCTTATGTTGCACTATGCTTATTCCTGTCTCGTCACAGTTGTAAATCCTGTGAGGTTGATGTTTAATTTTTTCCATAGCGGGCTCATAAATGTCAAAAAATTTTGCTACTGCCTCGAGCGTGAAATTTTTTGCGCGAGCACAAGACAATCCCTGCGGCGATCGAACGGCGAGTTGCGGATTTCGTCGCAAGAAGTTCTTTACCCATTTTCTCCCCGCTGATTCACTCTTCTTCGAAAATGGATGTGCGATTCCATTCTTCTCCGCCAACTGAAAAGCTAAACGACGTAGGTCTTTTTGTGACAAACCAAAATAGCGTTCTTCCAAAAGAATGCAGTGTTCGGCGAGATCTTTCTCCAGATCGGATGGTAGATATTGTTTTTTTCCCAGCTTCGTGTTTACAACATCTGTGGAACTCTTCATCTCGTCTTTCACATACCGTTCTAGGGTCGTTTGAGGAACATTATAAATTCTTGCAGCCTTAAAACTTCCCATTTCCCCGTTTCTTACTGCTTCCACTGCCTTTTTCATGTGCTCAGGGTTCCATTTCTTCCTTCCCGGCATCTAAAACAATGACGCGAACATTAATTCATGTTATAAAAAACCGCTAGAACAAAATATATTGTCTCCGTATTACTTCCCAGGCAAACAAAAAATACTGTAAGAGTTTATTTTTACCAATTTATTATTACAACCAAAATTTAATTTTCGCATCCGATGACTAAAAGATGCCGGCATACAAAATTTCAGTTAAATTGAATGAACCGTTCAGCAATTACCACGGAGGATTACAGACACGCAGACAGACGTCATTCTGGAAATGATCTTAAATCTTTTTAGGGAACCTCGAAATATACATATCCGTAGTTTCCTTGATTTTCCGGATCGTTCAAAATACGTTCCGCACTGGGAAGAAATGGTGTTCCTAAAATGGGGAGCCCCATATTCGGCAAAACACAACCTCCCCATATTAGGATCAGACTAGCGTACGTTTGCAAACACTTATTTCTCTATTGTATAGATACCCACAAATTAAGTAACACGTGGGATGAAAGCCCAACTAATACTGATTACATTAAAATATTCAGATAATTAATTAAGCTTACCTTTCTTGGATAATGACGAAATGTGTGAGAGCACTGAAAAACTTCCTGGATACGCACAAACACAAACAGCTGACTGACGCGAAGAAGGTTAGGCTCGGGTGTTGGAATTTACAACCACAGCACTTTCACATATGTCTCTTGAAGTACCATTTATCACCGTTAGGCTTCGGCACCTCCTTAGCACACATTCCACGCCTCCCCATATTGGGTTCACTTCTTCTACCACCTTACGTTTTCGCACTCGATTTTCACTGATGATGGCAGTCGATGGCACCGGCGAAAAGTCTGGTTTTGCAGAAAACATTGGACTACGGCTAAACACCCCGGGAGGTAATTTTAACAAAGAACTACATCTTTGTTGCCGATAACGTAGTACACATATAAAAACCGATCTTCACCAAAATCAATAGACCTTCAGTCCTCTACAATTCAGGGATGCATGCAAAAAAATATTTGATTCTGTTTGAATGTGCGGCAGTTATCGTTCATCATGAAAACATTTCTCTTGTTACAACCTAACATGTTGCAGGTAAACTACCCCTTTCCCTTAACCGATTTTCTCCAAAATCAAGAGACCTTGAGTTCTCTACAATTCATGAACACATGCAAAAAATTATATGATTTTCTTTGAATTTAAGGCAGTTATCGATCGTCATAGAAAAAATTACCCTTGTTAAAACATAAAATGTTGCCGGTAAACTACCCTATTCCCATAACCGATCTTCACCAAAAACAATAGGTCTTGAGTACTCTACAATTCAGGGCTGTATGCAAAAATTATTTTATTCTGTTTGAATTTGCGGCTCTTATCGTTTGCCATAGTAAATACCTTTGTTAAAATATGAAACTTTGCAGGTAAACTACCCCTTCCCCGTAACCGATCTTCAACAAAATCAACACACCTTGAGTTCTATATAATTCAAAAACGTATGCAAAAGAGTAGTTGATTCTGTTTGAATTTACGGCAGTTATCGTTCGTCATAAAAAAATACCATTGTTAAAACATAAAATGTTGCTGGTAAACTACCCAATTCCCTTAACCGATCTTCTCCAAAACCAGCAGGTCTTGAGACCTCTACAATTCAGGGCTGTATACAATACATTATTTGATTCTGTTTGAATTTGCGGCTGTTATCGTATGCCATACAAAATATTACCCTTGTTAAAACATAAAACGTTGCAGGTAAACTACCCCTTTCCTTTAACCGACCTTCACCAAAAACAAAAGGTCAAGGTCGTTGAGTATTCTACAAATCAGGCCTGTATGCAAAAAATTATTTGATTCTGTTTGAACTTGAGGTTGTTATCGTTTGCCATAGAAAATACCCTTGTTAAAACATAAAATGTTGCAAGTAGACTACCCATTTCCCATAACCGATCTTCACCAAAAACAATAGGCCTTGAGAACTTTACAATTCAGGGCTCTATGCAAGAAACTATTTTATTCTGTTTGAATTTGCAGCTGTTGACGTTTGCCATAGAAAATACCTTTGTTAAACATAAAACGTTGCAGGTAAACTACCCCTTTCCCTTAACCGATCTTCAACAAAAACAATATGTCTTGAGTACTCTGCAATTCAGGGCTCTATGCAGAAAACTATTTTATTCTGTTTGAATTTGCTGCTGTTATCGTTTGTCATAGGAAAAAATCTACAGACAGACAGATAGACACACAGACAGACAGACACACACACATACATACAGACACTTTTCGAAAAATGACTTTTTTTCATGTACAATCAGAATCTGCAATTATCTCGAACACGTTTTTTTTGCCGTCACCATACTTCCATTTCCTTATGGAACATGGAAGTAAATATCAGTATGGAGAACCATACATGACTTCCATGTTCTAAGATTTATATTTAAAATCGTTTACGAAATGAAATGTTTCCATAGAAACTACTTCTATCCACTTATTGCTTCAGCCTTAACCACAGTACTGTGGTCACTAACGTATACCACCACACTTTGTCGCACTCGATTTGCACCGATGATGGCAGTCGACGGCACTGCCGAAACGTCTGGTTATGCAGAAAAAAATTGGTCTACGGCCAAACGTCCCGGGAAGGAATTTTAACAACAAACTACTGCTTTGTTGCCGATAACGTAGTACACATATAAAAATTATCCCCTCCCCCGTCATATATAATTTTCATTTATAGAAAATTACCACCACCCCGTTCACTAGCCTCTTCATTTATAGATATTTCATCTACAGTGGATTATTAAGAACTTCTTATCAGGATACTTTATTTATCAAAATTAAGTACTTTTGTAACGGGGCATTTTTTGGGCCTATTTTTAGAGTAATAAAGAAGTTTGTATTTTTTTTTATAAAACAAATAACATTTTTCGAATAATAGGGACAAACGCAAACAAAGGTAAATTTATTGTTAGCGACAGTGATAGCGACGGTGGCAGCACTGCTTGGGACATTAAATACGTGAAAATTATTGAAACAACCGACGGAATTGTGCCAAGGTCAACCAATGACACACAAAACAGCATAACAAATTATATAACGGATCGTCAGACCATATTACGTCAGAGCCTAGCCTAAAGGTGGAATGCCGTTATGTAACAAAAAGCAGTCTGCTGGCGTAGTGATACAAACATAAAACAATAAGAATTGATCATCCAACCACGGCGACAACACAAATTAGTGCCGGTGGCCTATTCCCAGTCGGACAATAACATCTGAACACATCGGACGCAAACAACTGTCGCGTTCGCCGGTTCGCCGGTTTTAGGCGAAGTTTTGTGTGTTCGCCGGCTGTGCGTGATTTTCGCGCCCGCAACAAAAAATGTGAATTGATATATATATTTCAAAAATACAAACAGTTTTTGGCTAATATTCATCCATAATAGTGACTAATTGCAGTAAATTGACAGTTCGGCCGTAAAATGTGAAAGTGAGAACTATAAAACAGCAACCAGTGTACGCCATGAGGAGACACCCCAGGTGTCGGACTTCTATGCATCAACAGGAAAGTAGACATTTCAAAAATAATTAATACTGGCTTTTAACTAAATTTTAAAGTTGAGCTCAACATAAAACATAAAAGTATGTAAATGTGTGTGTATGAGGGAGTGAATTATGTAAATTAAGAAGGCTGGTTTGTGTGTATAAAAATTATTTCTATTTAATATCTTAATTCTTTTTTATACTAAAGGTTTTTTTTATATTAAAGGTTTATACTATATTTCAATTTTATTTTATGTGAGTTTTTTAGAATGAGAATTGCATAATAGATGAGGGAGGTAAAGACGTAGTGTGTTAATGATCTTTTAAAAGTTAAATGATGTGAATATCCAATTGTTAATAAAACTTAATTATGGGAAAAAATATAAAGTTTTCTTTGAACAACCAATTCTGATCTCCTGTTCGCCGAAAAGAACCCCAAAATGATAGGTACAATTTTTGTGTTTTGTTTGCTTGTAAATCATAAAACAAGATGGCGCCCAATAATTATACAATGTTTATTAGTAAATTAGTTAATTTTATGTGAAACAAATTAAGTAGTTTCACACTTTACTCCTGTCACAACAAAAAATGTTTCTGGTAAACTGCCCTTTCCCTGTAACTGATCTTCACCAAAATCAATAGGCCTTGAGTCTTCTACAACTCAGGCACATACGTAAAAAATTATTTGATTCTGTTTGAATTTACGGCAGTTATCATTCGTCATGAAAAAAACTTTCTCTTGTTACAACATAAAATGTTGCTGGTAAACTACCCCTTTCCCTTACCCGATCGTCACCAAAATCAACAGGCCTTCAGTCTTCTACAATATTGAGGAATGTATGCAAAAAAATGTTTGATTCTGTTTGAATGTGCGGCAGTTATCGTTCATCATAAAAAAATTACCGTTGTTAAAACATAAAATGTTACTGGTAAACTACCCCATTCCCTTAACCGATCTTCACCAAAATCAACGGACATTGAGGTCTCTGCAGCTCAGGAAGGTATGCTAAATATTATTTGATTCTGATTTAATTTACGGCAGTTATCATTCGTCATATAAATATCGGTATGGAGAACCATACATGACTTCCATGTTCTAAGATTTATATTTAAAATCATATCCGAAATGAAATATTTCCATAGAAACTACTTCTTTCTACTTATTGCTTCAGCCTTAACCACAGTACTGTGATCACTATCGCATAGAGGAACTGAGCCTAATATGGGGAGTAATTTGTTCTAGGTGTGATTATAGGCACGCAAAATATTGAACAATGGTTTTAACTTGAACAATGACTTCATACATGTTTTAAGGAACATATTTGGGGTAAGGAGTTTTGGTGCAATGCTTATTGAGGTAATTGTAGCAGGATTTTTCAAATGTAGCATTCTCCCCATATTAGGACACTATATACCTATTATGGGGAGGTGAATAAAAAAATAATAATATAAGTTTGTGAAAGTGGTTTGTAATCTAAGTTTAAAAACTCATTTTAACATATTATAATATATACTAAATCCTTCAAATAGCATAATCATAGACCCTCAATATCAAATTTTAATAATTAATATAAAAATGAAAACTTAAAAAATTCTGTGTTTCACAAAAACTGAAAGTTTTGGGTTTGTCAAGTCATTTACACAAATCACAAATAAAAACCTTGTCATCCGAACCTGCACAAAGTGTATGGCTCCATTTGAAGCATTTGCAGCAACGAATCCAGTCTTCACCTTTATTGTCTTCCGAAAACCGTCCAGCACAGAACAGACATTCGGCGTCTTCCTCATCTTCTGACAAGTCTTCATCCGAATCTTCAAGTTGGACAATGTCATCCTCGGAATCAGAAGGGTCGGTTACAAATGGAAGTCGCCTTTTTGACCTGGCACCCTGTGATGACGACGTAGGACTTTTCCACGGGAAGTTCCTTCTTTAGCACGTTCTTTTTCTCTCTGTTGTCTTTTCTGGGCATTCATGACTTTCTTCTGTTCAGCTTCCTTCTTTTTTATTAGAGATTCTTCAATGGTTTGCTTGTATGGAGAGCTGGTAATAACTTGAGCAGATCCTGATCTGGAACTGCTATTGCCTGATTTAGGTGGCAAGGAAGGCACTGGACTCACATCTGCTGCTCGAACAAGTGGAACTGATTCAGGAGAAGTAGGAGTTGAATCACTTTCCTTAGATGTTCCTGGCTGAAGTGGTGGCATTTGTTGAACTGGCAGTTCAGATGTGTTGGAATGAGGAAAATCATGTTCCCGGAAGACATTCCTATCGCACGGATAGAGCCCTGCTTTCCGAAACCCATTCATTGCACTTTCTACCGTAGCTGCTCTGGCATAGGCTTTCCCAAGCAATTCTGAAACTTGGTAGATAGTTACAGGTCGACTACCATTCTGTCTAATCCATTGCTCTATCTCCTGAGCATAATAAGTCTTGAAAGGTGACATGAAGCTCAAATCGAGCGGCTGCATCTTGTGAGTTGCATGTGGCGGGAGGCATATTATGATGAAGTTGTGTTCTCTGCCCAGCATAATTACGTCTAAATTCCTCGTGTGTGAGCTGTGACCATCCAACACGAGCACGACGGGATCTTGTGCACTAGGTTTGACGTGCTCAATAAAATGACGCAGCCACTGTGTGAAGATCTCTGTTTGTATCCATCCTGATGGATGGCAAGCGTAGATGGACCCTGGTGGAGCTCCATTCATTAGCTCCAACTTCATATTTTTTCGTGGAAAAATTATGAGTGGGGGAACATAGTGACCTGCCGCACTGAAACAAGTGACAACTGTGACGAGACAGCCTCTTTCAGCTGCTTGTAGGGCAGATATCTGGCGCTTACCTTTCATGCCGATCACCTTTGTATGCTTATGTTGCACTATGCTTATTCCTGTCTCGTCACAGTTGTAAATCCTGTGAGGTTGATGTTTAATTTTTTCCATAGCGGGCTCATAAATGTCAAAAAATTTTGCTACTGCCTCGAGCGTGAAATTTTTTGCGCGAGCACAAGACAATCCCTGCGGCGATCGAACGGCGAGTTGCGCATTTCGTCGCAAGAAGTTCTTTACCCATTTTCTCCCCGCTGATTCACTCTTCTTCGAAAATGGATGTGCGATTCCATTCTTCTCCGCCAACTGAAAAGCTAAACGACGTGGTCTTTTTGTGACAAACCAAAATAGCGTTCTTCCAAAAGAATGCAGTGTTCGGCGAGATCTTTCTCCAGATCGGATGGTAGATATTGTTTTTTTCCCAGCTTCGTGTTTACAACATCTGTGGAACTCTTCATCTCGTCTTTCACATACCGTTCTAGGGTCGTTTGAGGAACATTATAAATTCTTGCAGCCTTAAAACTTCCCATTTCCCCGTTTCTTACTGCTTCCACTGCCGTTTTCATGTGCTCAGGGTTCCATTTCTTCCTTCCCGGCATCTAAAACAATGACGCGAACATTAATTCATGTTATAAAAAACCGCTAGAACAAAATATATTGTCTCCGCATTACTTCCCAGGCAAACAAAAAATACTGTAAGAGTTTATTTTTACCAATTTATTATTACAACCAAAATTTAATTTTCGCATCCGATGACTAAAAGATGCCGGCATACAAAATTTCAGTTAAATTGAATGAACCGTTCAGCAATTACCACGGAGGATTACAGACACGCAGACAGACGTCATTCTGGAAATGATCTTAAATCTTTTTAGGGAACCTCGAAATATACATATCCGTAGTTTCCTTGATTTTCCGGATCGTTCAAAATACGTTCCGCACTGGGAAGAAATGGTGTTCCTAAAATGGGGAGCCCCATATTCGGCAAAACACAACCTCCCCATATTAGGATCAGACTAGCGTACGTTTGCAAACACTTATTTCTCTATTGTATAGATACCCACAAATTAAGTAACACGTGGGATGAAAGCCCAACTAATACTGATTACATTAAAATATTCAGATAATTAATTAAGCTTACCTTTCTTGGATAATGACGAAATGTGTGAGAGCACTGAAAAACTTCCTGGATACGCACAAACACAAACAGCTGACTGACGCGAAGAAGGTTAGGCTCGGGTGTTGGAATTTACAACCACAGCACTTTCACATATGTCTCTTGAAGTACCATTTATCACCGTTAGGCTTCGGCACCTCCTTAGCACACATTCCACGCCTCCCCATATTGGGTTCACTTCTTCTACCACCTTACGTTTTCGCACTCGATTTTCACTGATGATGGCAGTCGATGGCACCGGCGAAAAGTCTGGTTTTGCAGAAAACATTGGACTACGGCTAAACACCCCGGGAGGTAATTTTAACAAAGAACTACATCTTTGTTGCCGATAACGTAGTACACATATAAAAACCGATCTTCACCAAAATCAATAGACCTTCAGTCCTCTACAATTCAGGGATGCATGCAAAAAAATATTTGATTCTGTTTGAATGTGCGGCAGTTATCGTTCATCATGAAAACATTTCTCTTGTTACAACCTAACATGTTGCAGGTAAACTACCCCTTTCCCTTAACCGATTTTCTCCAAAATCAAGAGACCTTGAGTTCTCTACAATTCATGAACACATGCAAAAAATTATATGATTTTCTTTGAATTTAAGGCAGTTATCGATCGTCATAGAAAAAATTACCCTTGTTAAAACATAAAATGTTGCCGGTAAACTACCCTATTCCCATAACCGATCTTCACCAAAAACAATAGGTCTTGAGTACTCTACAATTCAGGGCTGTATGCAAAAATTATTTTATTCTGTTTGAATTTGCGGCTCTTATCGTTTGCCATAGTAAATACCTTTGTTAAAATATGAAACTTTGCAGGTAAACTACCCCTTCCCCGTAACCGATCTTCAACAAAATCAACACACCTTGAGTTCTATATAATTCAAAAACGTATGCAAAAGAGTAGTTGATTCTGTTTGAATTTACGGCAGTTATCGTTCGTCATAAAAAAATACCATTGTTAAAACATAAAATGTTGCTGGTAAACTACCCAATTCCCTTAACCGATCTTCTCCAAAACCAGCAGGTCTTGAGACCTCTACAATTCAGGGCTGTATACAATACATTATTTGATTCTGTTTGAATTTGCGGCTGTTATCGTATGCCATACAAAATATTACCCTTGTTAAAACATAAAACGTTGCAGGTAAACTACCCCTTTCCTTTAACCGACCTTCACCAAAAACAAAAGGTCAAGGTCGTTGAGTATTCTACAAATCAGGCCTGTATGCAAAAAATTATTTGATTCTGTTTGAACTTGAGGTTGTTATCGTTTGCCATAGAAAATACCCTTGTTAAAACATAAAATGTTGCAAGTAGACTACCCATTTCCCATAACCGATCTTCACCAAAAACAATAGGCCTTGAGAACTTTACAATTCAGGGCTCTATGCAAGAAACTATTTTATTCTGTTTGAATTTGCAGCTGTTGACGTTTGCCATAGAAAATACCTTTGTTAAACATAAAACGTTGCAGGTAAACTACCCCTTTCCCTTAACCGATCTTCAACAAAAACAATATGTCTTGAGTACTCTGCAATTCAGGGCTCTATGCAGAAAACTATTTTATTCTGTTTGAATTTGCTGCTGTTATCGTTTGTCATAGGAAAAAAATCTACAGACAGACAGATAGACACACAGACAGACAGACACACACACATACATACAGACACTTTTCGAAAAATGACTTTTTTTCATGTACAATCAGAATCTGCAATTATCTCGAACACGTTTTTTTTGCCGTCACCATACTTCCATTTCCTTATGGAACATGGAAGTAAATATCAGTATGGAGAACCATACATGACTTCCATGTTCTAAGATTTATATTTAAAATCGTTTACGAAATGAAATGTTTCCATAGAAACTACTTCTATCCACTTATTGCTTCAGCCTTAACCACAGTACTGTGGTCACTAACGTATACCACCACACTTTGTCGCACTCGATTTGCACCGATGATGGCAGTCGACGGCACTGCCGAAACGTCTGGTTATGCAGAAAAAAATTGGTCTACGGCCAAACGTCCCGGGAAGGAATTTTAACAACAAACTACTGCTTTGTTGCCGATAACGTAGTACACATATAAAAATTATCCCCTCCCCCGTCATATATAATTTTCATTTATAGAAAATTACCACCACCCCGTTCACTAGCCTCTTCATTTATAGATATTTCATCTACAGTGGATTATTAAGAACTTCTTATCAGGATACTTTATTTATCAAAATTAAGTACTTTTGTAACGGGGCATTTTTTGGGCCTATTTTTAGAGTAATAAAGAAGTTTGTATTTTTTTTTATAAAACAAATAACATTTTTCGAATAATAGGGACAAACGCAAACAAAGGTAAATTTATTGTTAGCGACAGTGATAGCGACGGTGGCAGCACTGCTTGGGACATTAAATACGTGAAAATTATTGAAACAACCGACGGAATTGTGCCAAGGTCAACCAATGACACACAAAACAGCATAACAAATTATATAACGGATCGTCAGACCATATTACGTCAGAGCCTAGCCTAAAGTTGGAATGCCGTTATGTAACAAAAAGCAGTCTGCTGGCGTAGTGATACAAACATAAAACAATAAGAATTGATCATCCAACCACGGCGACAACACAAATTAGTGCCGGTGGCCTATTCCCAGTCGGACAATAACATCTGAACACATCGGACGCAAACAACTGTCGCGTTCGCCGGTTCGCCGGTTTTAGGCGAAGTTTTGTGTGTTCGCCGGCTGTGCGTGATTTTCGCGCCCGCAACAAAAAATGTGAATTGATATATATATTTCAAAAATACAAACAGTTTTTGGCTAATATTCATCCATAATAGTGACTAATTGCAGTAAATTGACAGTTCGGCCGTAAAATGTGAAAGTGAGAACTATAAAACAGCAACCAGTGTACGCCATGAGGAGACACCCCAGGTGTCGGACTTCTATGCATCAACAGGAAAGTAGACATTTCAAAAATAATTAATACTGGCTTTTAACTAAATTTTAAAGTTGAGCTCAACATAAAACATAAAAGTATGTAAATGTGTGTGTATGAGGGAGTGAATTATGTAAATTAAGAAGGCTGGTTTGTGTGTATAAAAATTATTTCTATTTAATATCTTAATTCTT
This sequence comes from Magicicada septendecula, assembly GCA_034769895.1. Lineage (NCBI taxonomy): Eukaryota > Metazoa > Arthropoda > Insecta > Hemiptera > Cicadidae > Magicicada > Magicicada septendecula. The sequence continues at coordinate 728,104,556 of CM068368.1, read as the reverse complement.
TTTTATACTAAAGGTTTTTTTTATATTAAAGGTTTATACTATATTTCAATTTTATTTTATGTGAGTTTTTTAGAATGAGAATTGCATAATAGATGAGGGAGGTAAAGACGTAGTGTGTTAATGATCTTTTAAAAGTTAAATGATGTGAATATCCAATTGTTAATAAAACTTAATTATGGGAAAAAATATAAAGTTTTCTTTGAACAACCAATTCTGATCTCCTGTTCGCCGAAAAGAACCCCAAAATGATAGGTACAATTTTTGTGTTTTGTTTGCTTGTAAATCATAAAACAAGATGGCGCCCAATAATTATACAATGTTTATTAGTAAATTAGTTAATTTTATGTGAAACAAATTAAGTAGTTTCACACTTTACTCCTGTCACAACAAAAAATGTTTCTGGTAAACTGCCCTTTCCCTGTAACTGATCTTCACCAAAATCAATAGGCCTTGAGTCTTCTACAACTCAGGCACATACGTAAAAAATTATTTGATTCTGTTTGAATTTACGGCAGTTATCATTCGTCATGAAAAAAAAGTTTCTCTTGTTACAACATAAAATGTTGCTGGTAAACTACCCCTTTCCCTTACCCGATCGTCACCAAAATCAACAGGCCTTCAGTCTTCTACAATATTGAGGAATGTATGCAAAAAAATGTTTGATTCTGTTTGAATGTGCGGCAGTTATCGTTCATCATAAAAAAATTACCGTTGTTAAAACATAAAATGTTACTGGTAAACTACCCCATTCCCTTAACCGATCTTCACCAAAATCAACGGACATTGAGGTCTCTGCAGCTCAGGAAGGTATGCTAAATATTATTTGATTCTGATTTAATTTACGGCAGTTATCATTCGTCATATAAATATCGGTATGGAGAACCATACATGACTTCCATGTTCTAAGATTTATATTTAAAATCATATCCGAAATGAAATATTTCCATAGAAACTACTTCTTTCTACTTATTGCTTCAGCCTTAACCACAGTACTGTGATCACTATCGCATAGAGGAACTGAGCCTAATATGGGGAGTAATTTGTTCTAGGTGTGATTATAGGCACGCAAAATATTGAACAATGGTTTTAACTTGAACAATGACTTCATACATGTTTTAAGGAACATATTTGGGGTAAGGAGTTTTGGTGCAATGCTTATTGAGGTAATTGTAGCAGGATTTTTCAAATGTAGCATTCTCCCCATATTAGGACACTATATACCTATTATGGGGAGGTGAATAAAAAAAAAATAATATAAGTTTGTGAAAGTGGTTTGTAATCTAAGTTTAAAAACTCATTTTAACATATTATAATATATACTAAATCCTTCAAATAGCATAATCATAGACCCTCAATATCAAATTTTAATAATTAATATAAAAATGAAAACTTAAAAAATTCTGTGTTTCACAAAAACTGAAAGTTTTGGGTTTGTCAAGTCATTTACACAAATCACAAATAAAAACCTTGTCATCCGAACCTGCACAAAGTGTATGGCTCCATTTGAAGCATTTGCAGCAACGAATCCAGTCTTCACCTTTATTGTCTTCCGAAAACCGTCCAGCACAGAACAGACATTCGGCGTCTTCCTCATCTTCTGACAAGTCTTCATCCGAATCTTCAAGTTGGACAATGTCATCCTCGGAATCAGAAGGGTCGGTTACAAATGGAAGTCGCCTTTTTGACCTGGCACCCTGTGATGACGACGTAGGACTTTTCCACGGGAAGTTCCTTCTTTAGCACGTTCTTTTTCTCTCTGTTGTCTTTTCTGGGCATTCATGACTTTCTTCTGTTCAGCTTCCTTCTTTTTTATTAGAGATTCTTCAATGGTTTGCTTGTATGGAGAGCTGGTAATAACTTGAGCAGATCCTGATCTGGAACTGCTATTGCCTGATTTAGGTGGCAAGGAAGGCACTGGACTCACATCTGCTGCTCGAACAAGTGGAACTGATTCAGGAGAAGTAGGAGTTGAATCACTTTCCTTAGATGTTCCTGGCTGAAGTGGTGGCATTTGTTGAACTGGCAGTTCAGATGTGTTGGAATGAGGAAAATCATGTTCCCGGAAGACATTCCTATCGCACGGATAGAGCCCTGCTTTCCGAAACCCATTCATTGCACTTTCTACCGTAGCTGCTCTGGCATAGGCTTTCCCAAGCAATTCTGAAACTTGGTAGATAGTTACAGGTCGACTACCATTCTGTCTAATCCATTGCTCTATCTCCTGAGCATAATAAGTCTTGAAAGGTGACATGAAGCTCAAATCGAGCGGCTGCATCTTGTGAGTTGCATGTGGCGGGAGGCATATTATGATGAAGTTGTGTTCTCTGCCCAGCATAATTACGTCTAAATTCCTCGTGTGTGAGCTGTGACCATCCAACACGAGCACGACGGGATCTTGTGCACTAGGTTTGACGTGCTCAATAAAATGACGCAGCCACTGTGTGAAGATCTCTGTTTGTATCCATCCTGATGGATGGCAAGCGTAGATGGACCCTGGTGGAGCTCCATTCATTAGCTCCAACTTCATATTTTTTCGTGGAAAAATTATGAGTGGGGGAACATAGTGACCTGCCGCACTGAAACAAGTGACAACTGTGACGAGACAGCCTCTTTCAGCTGCTTGTAGGGCAGATATCTGGCGCTTACCTTTCATGCCGATCACCTTTGTATGCTTATGTTGCACTATGCTTATTCCTGTCTCGTCACAGTTGTAAATCCTGTGAGGTTGATGTTTAATTTTTTCCATAGCGGGCTCATAAATGTCAAAAAATTTTGCTACTGCCTCGAGCGTGAAATTTTTTGCGCGAGCACAAGACAATCCCTGCGGCGATCGAACGGCGTGTTGCGGATTTCGTCGCAAGAAGTTCTTTACCCATTTTCTCCCCGCTGATTCACTCTTCTTCGAAAATGGATGTGCGATTCCATTCTTCTCCGCCAACTGAAAAGCTAAACGACGTAGGTCTTTTTGTGACAAACCAAAATAGCGTTCTTCCAAAAGAATGCAGTGTTCGGCGAGATCTTTCTCCAGATCGGATGGTAGATATTGTTTTTTTCCCAGCTTCGTGTTTACAACATCTGTGGAACTCTTCATCTCGTCTTTCACATACCGTTCTAGGGTCGTTTGAGGAACATTATAAATTCTTGCAGCCTTAAAACTTCCCATTTCCCCGTTTCTTACTGCTTCCACTGCCGTTTTCATGTGCTCAGGGTTCCATTTCTTCCTTCCCGGCATCTAAAACAATGACGCGAACATTAATTCATGTTATAAAAAACCGCTAGAACAAAATATATTGTCTCCGCATTACTTCCCAGGCAAACAAAAAAAACTGTAAGAGTTTATTTTTACCAATTTATTATTACAACCAAAATTTAATTTTCGCATCCGATGACTAAAAGATGCCGGCATACAAAATTTCAGTTAAATTGAATGAACCGTTCAGCAATTACCACGGAGGATTACAGACACGCAGACAGACGTCATTCTGGAAATGATCTTAAATCTTTTTAGGGAACCTCGAAATATACATATCCGTAGTTTCCTTGATTTTCCGGATCGTTCAAAATACGTTCCGCACTGGGAAGAAATGTTGTTCCTAAAATGGGGAGCCCCATATTCGGCAAAACACAACCTCCCCATATTAGGATCAGACTAGCGTACGTTTGCAAACACTTATTTCTCTATTGTATAGATACCCACAAATTAAGTAACACGTGGGATGAAAGCCCAACTAATACTGATTACATTAAAATATTCAGATAATTAATTAAGCTTACCTTTCTTGGATAATGACGAAATGTGTGAGAGCACTGAAAAACTTCCTGGATACGCACAAACACAAACAGCTGACTGACGCGAAGAAGGTTAGGCTCGGGTGTTGGAATTTACAACCACAGCACTTTCACATATGTCTCTTGAAGTACCATTTATCACCGTTAGGCTTCGGCACCTCCTTAGCACACATTCCACGCCTCCCCATATTGGGTTCACTTCTTCTACCACCTTACGTTTTCGCACTCGATTTTCACTGATGATGGCAGTCGATGGCACCGGCGAAAAGTCTGGTTTTGCAGAAAACATTGGACTACGGCTAAACACCCCGGGAGGGAATTTTAACAAAGAACTACATCTTTGTTGCCGATAACGTAGTACACATATAAAAACCGATCTTCACCAAAATCAATAGACCTTCAGTCCTCTACAATTCAGGGATGCATGCAAAAAAATATTTGATTCTGTTTGAATGTGCGGCAGTTATCGTTCATCATGAAAACATTTCTCTTGTTACAACCTAACATGTTGCAGGTAAACTACCCCTTTCCCTTAACCGATTTTCTCCAAAATCAAGAGACCTTGAGTTCTCTACAATTCATGAACACATGCAAAAAATTATATGATTTTCTTTGAATTTAAGGCAGTTATCGATCGTCATAGAAAAAATTACCCTTGTTAAAACATAAAATGTTGCCGGTAAACTACCCTATTCCCATAACCGATCTTCACCAAAAACAATAGGTCTTGAGTACTCTACAATTCAGGGCTGTATGCAAAAATTATTTTATTCTGTTTGAATTTGCGGCTCTTATCGTTTGCCATAGTAAATACCTTTGTTAAAATATGAAACTTTGCAGGTAAACTACCCCTTCCCCGTAACCGATCTTCAACAAAATCAACACACCTTGAGTTCTATATAATTCAAAAACGTATGCAAAAGAGTAGTTGATTCTGTTTGAATTTACGGCAGTTATCGTTCGTCATAAAAAAAATACCATTGTTAAAACATAAAATGTTGCTGGTAAACTACCCAATTCCCTTAACCGATCTTCTCCAAAACCAGCAGGTCTTGAGACCTCTACAATTCAGGGCTGTATACAATACATTATTTGATTCTGTTTGAATTTGCGGCTGTTATCGTATGCCATACAAAATATTACCCTTGTTAAAACATAAAACGTTGCAGGTAAACTACCCCTTTCCTTTAACCGACCTTCACCAAAAACAAAAGGTCAAGGTCGTTGAGTATTCTACAAATCAGGCCTGTATGCAAAAAATTATTTGATTCTGTTTGAACTTGAGGCTGTTATCGTTTGCCATAGAAAATACCCTTGTTAAAACATAAAATGTTGCAAGTAGACTACCCATTTCCCATAACCGATCTTCACCAAAAACAATAGGCCTTGAGAACTTTACAATTCAGGGCTCTATGCAAGAAACTATTTTATTCTGTTTGAATTTGCAGCTGTTGACGTTTTCCATAGAAAATACCTTTGTTAAACATAAAACGTTGCAGGTAAACTACCCCTTTCCCTTAACCGATCTTCAACAAAAACAATATGTCTTGAGTACTCTGCAATTCAGGGCTCTATGCAGAAAACTATTTTATTCTGTTTGAATTTGCGGCTGTTATCGTTTGTCATAGGAAAAAAATCTACAGACAGACAGATAGACACACAGACAGACAGACACACACACATACATACAGACACTTTTCGAAAAATGACTTTTTTTCATGTACAATCAGAATCTGCAATTATCTCGAACACGATTTTTTTTGCCGTCACCATACTTCCATTTCCTTATGGAACATGGAAGTAAATATCAGTATGGAGAACCATACATGACTTCCATGTTCTAAGATTTATATTTAAAATCGTTTACGAAATGAAATGTTTCCATAGAAACTACTTCTATCCACTTATTGCTTCAGCCTTAACCACAGTACTGTGGTCACTAACGTATACCACCACACTTTGTCGCACTCGATTTGCACCGATGATGGCAGTCGACGGCACTGCCGAAACGTCTGGTTATGCAGAAAAAAATTGGTCTACGGCCAAACGTCCCGGGAAGGAATTTTAACAACAAACTACTGCTTTGTTGCCGATAACGTAGTACACATATAAAAATTATCCCCTCCCCCGTCATATATAATTTTCATTTATAGAAAATTACCACCACCCCGTTCACTAGCCTCTTCATTTATAGATATTTCATCTACAGTGGATTATTAAGAACTTCTTATCAGGATACTTTATTTATCAAAATTAAGTACTTTTGTAACGGGGCATTTTTTGGGCCTATTTTTAGAGTAATAAAGAAGTTTGTATTTTTTTTTATAAAACAAATAACATTTTTCGAATAATAGGGACAAACGCAAACAAAGGTAAATTTATTGTTAGCGACAGTGATAGCGACGGTGGCAGCACTGCTTGGGACATTAAATACGTGAAAATTATTGAAACAACCGACGGAATTGTGCCAAGGTCAACCAATGACACACAAAACAGCATAACAAATTATATAACGGATCGTCAGACCATATTACGTCAGAGCCTAGCCTAAAGTTGGAATGCCGTTATGTAACAAAAAGCAGTCTGCTGGCGTAGTGATACAAACATAAAACAATAAGAATTGATCATCCAACCACGGCGACAACACAAATTAGTGCCGGTGGCCTATTCCCAGTCGGACAATAACATCTGAACACATCGGACGCAAACAACTGTCGCGTTCGCCGGTTCGCCGGTTTTAGGCGAAGTTTTGTGTGTTCGCCGGCTGTGCGTGATTTTCGCGCCCGCAACAAAAAATGTGAATTGATATATATATTTCAAAAATACAAACAGTTTTTGGCTAATATTCATCCATAATAGTGACTAATTGCAGTAAATTGACAGTTCGGCCGTAAAATGTGAAAGTGAGAACTATAAAACAGCAACCAGTGTACGCCATGAGGAGACACCCCAGGTGTCGGACTTCTATGCATCAACAGGAAAGTAGACATTTCAAAAATAATTAATACTGGCTTTTAACTAAATTTTAAAGTTGAGCTCAACATAAAACATAAAAGTATGTAAATGTGTGTGTATGAGGGAGTGAATTATGTAAATTAAGAAGGCTGGTTTGTGTGTATAAAAATTATTTCTATTTAATATCTTAATTCTTTTTTATACTAAAGGTTTTTTTTATATTAAAGGTTTATACTATATTTCAATTTTATTTTATGTGAGTTTTTTAGAATGAGAATTGCATAATAGATGAGGGAGGTAAAGACGTAGTGTGTTAATGATCTTTTAAAAGTTAAATGATGTGAATATCCAATTGTTAATAAAACTTAATTATGGGAAAAAATATAAAGTTTTCTTTGAACAACCAATTCTGATCTCCTGTTCGCCGAAAAGAACCCCAAAATGATAGGTACAATTTTTGTGTTTTGTTTGCTTGTAAATCATAAAACAAGATGGCGCCCAATAATTATACAATGTTTATTAGTAAATTAGTTAATTTTATGTGAAACAAATTAAGTAGTTTCACACTTTACTCCTGTCACAACAAAAAATGTTTCTGGTAAACTGCCCTTTCCCTGTAACTGATCTTCACCAAAATCAATAGGCATTGAGTCTTCTACAACTCAGGCACATACGTAAAAAATTATTTGATTCTGTTTGAATTTACGGCAGTTATCATTCGTCATGAAAAAAAGTTTCTCTTGTTACAACATAAAATGTTGCTGGTAAACTACCCCTTTCCCTTACCCGATCGTCACCAAAATCAACAGGCCTTCAGTCTTCTACAATATTGAGGAATGTATGCAAAAAAATGTTTGATTCTGTTTGAATGTGCGGCAGTTATCGTTCATCATAAAAAAATTACCGTTGTTAAAACATAAAATGTTACTGGTAAACTACCCCATTCCCTTAACCGATCTTCACCAAAATCAACGGACATTGAGGTCTCTGCAGCTCAGGAAGGTATGCTAAATATTATTTGATTCTGATTTAATTTACGGCAGTTATCATTCGTCATATAAATATCGGTATGGAGAACCATACATGACTTCCATGTTCTAAGATTTATATTTAAAATCATATCCGAAATGAAATATTTCCATAGAAACTACTTCTTTCTACTTATTGCTTCAGCCTTAACCACAGTACTGTGATCACTATCGCATAGAGGAACTGAGCCTAATATGGGGAGTAATTTGTTCTAGGTGTGATTATAGGCACGCAAAATATTGAACAATGGTTTTAACTTGAACAATGACTTCATACATGTTTTAAGGAACATATTTGGGGTAAGGAGTTTTGGTGCAATGCTTATTGAGGTAATTGTAGCAGGATTTTTCAAATGTAGCATTCTCCCCATATTAGGACACTATATACCTATTATGGGGAGGTGAATAAAAAAAAAATAATATAAGTTTGTGAAAGTGGTTTGTAATCTAAGTTTAAAAACTCATTTTAACATATTATAATATATACTAAATCCTTCAAATAGCATAATCATAGACCCTCAATATCAAATTTTAATAATTAATATAAAAATGAAAACTTAAAAAATTCTGTGTTTCACAAAAACTGAAAGTTTTGGGTTTGTCAAGTCATTTACACAAATCACAAATAAAAACCTTGTCATCCGAACCTGCACAAAGTGTATGGCTCCATTTGAAGCATTTGCAGCAACGAATCCAGTCTTCACCTTTATTGTCTTCCGAAAACCGTCCAGCACAGAACAGACATTCGGCGTCTTCCTCATCTTCTGACAAGTCTTCATCCGAATCTTCAAGTTGGACAATGTCATCCTCGGAATCAGAAGGGTCGGTTACAAATGGAAGTCGCCTTTTTGACCTGGCACCCTGTGATGACGACGTAGGACTTTTCCACGGGAAGTTCCTTCTTTAGCACGTTCTTTTTCTCTCTGTTGTCTTTTCTGGGCATTCATGACTTTCTTCTGTTCAGCTTCCTTCTTTTTTATTAGAGATTCTTCAATGGTTTGCTTGTATGGAGAGCTGGTAATAACTTGAGCAGATCCTGATCTGGAACTGCTATTGCCTGATTTAGGTGGCAAGGAAGGCACTGGACTCACATCTGCTGCTCGAACAAGTGGAACTGACTCAGGAGAAGTAGGAGTTGAATCACTTTCCTTAGATGTTCCTGGCTGAAGTGGTGGCATTTGTTGAACTGGCAGTTCAGATGTGTTGGAATGAGGAAAATCATGTTCCCGGAAGACATTCCTATCGCACGGATAGAGCCCTGCTTTCCGAAACCCATTCATTGCACTTTCTACCGTAGCTGCTCTGGCATAGGCTTTCCCAAGCAATTCTGAAACTTGGTAGATAGTTACAGGTCGACTACCATTCTGTCTAATCCATTGCTCTATCTCCTGAGCATAATAAGTCTTGAAAGGTGACATGAAGTTCAAATCGAGCGGCTGCATCTTGTGAGTTGCATGTGGCGGGAGGCATATTATGATGAAGTTGTGTTCTCTGCCCAGCATAATTACGTCTAAATTCCTCGTGTGTGAGCTGTGACCATCCAACACGAGCACGACGGGATCTTGTGCACTAGGTTTGACGTGCTCAATAAAATGACGCAGCCACTGTGTGAAGATCTCTGTTTGTATCCATCCTGATGGATGGCAAGCGTAGATGGACCCTGGTGGAGCTCCATTCATTAGCTCCAACTTCATATTTTTTCGTGGAAAAATTATGAGTGGGGGAACATAGTGACCTGCCGCACTGAAACAAGTGACAACTGTGACGAGACAGCCTCTTTCAGCTGCTTGTAGGGCAGATATCTGGCGCTTACCTTTCATGCCGATCACCTTTGTATGCTTATGTTGCACTATGCTTATTCCTGTCTCGTCACAGTTGTAAATCCTGTGAGGTTGATGTTTAATTTTTTCCATAGCGGGCTCATAAATGTCAAAAAATTTTGCTACTGCCTCGAGCGTGAAATTTTTTGCGCGAGCACAAGACAATCCCTGCGGCGATCGAACGGCGAGTTGCGGATTTCGTCGCAAGAAGTTCTTTACCCATTTTCTCCCCGCTGATTCACTCTTCTTCGAAAATGGATGTGCGATTCCATTCTTCTCCGCCAACTGAAAAGCTAAACGACGTAGGTCTTTTTGTGACAAACCAAAATAGCGTTCTTCCAAAAGAATGCAGTGTTCGGCGAGATCTTTCTCCAGATCGGATGGTAGATATTGTTTTTTTCCCAGCTTCGTGTTTACAACATCTGTGGAACTCTTCATCTCGTCTTTCACATACCGTTCTAGGGTCGTTTGAGGAACATTATAAATTCTTGCAGCCTTAAAACTTCCCATTTCCCCGTTTCTTACTGCTTCCACTGCCGTTTTCATGTGCTCAGGGTTCCATTTCTTCCTTCCCGGCATCTAAAACAATGACGCGAACATTAATTCATGTTATAAAAAACCGCTAGAACAAAATATATTGTCTCCGCATTACTTCCCAGGCAAACAAAAAAAACTGTAAGAGTTTATTTTTACCAATTTATTATTACAACCAAAATTTAATTTTCGCATCCGATGACTAAAAGATGCCGGCATACAAAATTTCAGTTAAATTGAATGAACCGTTCAGCAATTACCACGGAGGATTACAGACACGCAGACAGACGTCATTCTGGAAATGATCTTAAATCTTTTTAGGGAACCTCGAAATATACATATCCGTAGTTTCCTTGATTTTCCGGATCGTTCAAAATACGTTCCGCACTGGGAAGAAATGTTGTTCCTAAAATGGGGAGCCCCATATTCGGCAAAACACAACCTCCCCATATTAGGATCAGACTAGCGTACGTTTGCAAACACTTATTTCTCTATTGTATAGATACCCACAAATTAAGTAACACGTGGGATGAAAGCCCAACTAATACTGATTACATTAAAATATTCAGATAATTAATTAAGCTTACCTTTCTTGGATAATGACGAAATGTGTGAGAGCACTGAAAAACTTCCTGGATACGCACAAACACAAACAGCTGACTGACGCGAAGAAGGTTAGGCTCGGGTGTTGGAATTTACAACCACAGCACTTTCACATATGTCTCTTGAAGTACCATTTATCACCGTTAGGCTTCGGCACCTCCTTAGCACACATTCCACGCCTCCCCATATTGGGTTCACTTCTTCTACCACCTTACGTTTTCGCACTCGATTTTCACTGATGATGGCAGTCGATGGCACCGGCGAAAAGTCTGGTTTTGCAGAAAACATTGGACTACGGCTAAACACCCCGGGAGGTAATTTTAACAAAGAACTACATCTTTGTTGCCGATAACGTAGTACACATATAAAAACCGATCTTCACCAAAATCAATAGACCTTCAGTCCTCTACAATTCAGGGATGCATGCAAAAAAATATTTGATTCTGTTTGAATGTGCGGCAGTTATCGTTCATCATGAAAACATTTCTCTTGTTACAACCTAACATGTTGCAGGTAAACTACCCCTTTCCCTTAACCGATTTTCTCCAAAATCAAGAGACCTTGAGTTCTCTACAATTCATGAACACATGCAAAAAGTTATATGATTTTCTTTGAATTTAAGGCAGTTATCGATCGTCATAGAAAAAATTACCCTTGTTAAAACATAAAATGTTGCCGGTAAACTACCCTATTCCCATAACCGATCTTCACCAAAAACAATAGGTCTTGAGTACTCTACAATTCAGGGCTGTATGCAAAAATTATTTTATTCTGTTTGAATTTGCGGCTCTTATCGTTTGCCATAGTAAATACCTTTGTTAAAATATGAAACTTTGCAGGTAAACTACCCCTTCCCCGTAACCGATCTTCAACAAAATCAACACACCTTGAGTTCTATATAATTCAAAAACGTATGCAAAAGAGTAGTTGATTCTGTTTGAATTTACGGCAGTTATCGTTCGTCATAAAAAAAATACCATTGTTAAAACATAAAATGTTGCTGGTAAACTACCCAATTCCCTTAACCGATCTTCTCCAAAACCAGCAGGTCTTGAGACCTCTACAATTCAGGGCTGTATACAATACATTATTTGATTCTGTTTGAATTTGCGGCTGTTATCGTATGCCATACAAAATATTACCCTTGTTAAAACATAAAACGTTGCAGGTAAACTACCCCTTTCCTTTAACCGACCTTCACCAAAAACAAAAGGTCAAGGTCGTTGAGTATTCTACAAATCAGGCCTGTATGCAAAAAATTATTTGATTCTGTTTGAACTTGAGGCTGTTATCGTTTGCCATAGAAAATACCCTTGTTAAAACATAAAATGTTGCAAGTAGACTACCCATTTCCCATAACCGATCTTCACCAAAAACAATAGGCCTTGAGAACTTTACAATTCAGGGCTCTATGCAAGAAACTATTTTATTCTGTTTGAATTTGCAGCTGTTGACGTTTTCCATAGAAAATACCTTTGTTAAACATAAAACGTTGCAGGTAAACTACCCCTTTCCCTTAACCGATCTTCAACAAAAACAATATGTCTTGAGTACTCTGCAATTCAGGGCTCTATGCAGAAAACTATTTTATTCTGTTTGAATTTGCGGCTGTTATCGTTTGTCATAGGAAAAAAATCTACAGACAGACAGATAGACACACAGACAGACAGACACACACACATACATACAGACACTTTTCGAAAAATGACTTTTTTTCATGTACAATCAGAATCTGCAATTATCTCGAACACGATTTTTTTTGCCGTCACCATACTTCCATTTCCTTATGGAACATGGAAGTAAATATCAGTATGGAGAACCATACATGACTTCCATGTTCTAAGATTTATATTTAAAATCGTTTACGAAATGAAATGTTTCCATAGAAACTACTTCTATCCACTTATTGCTTCAGCCTTAACCACAGTACTGTGGTCACTAACGTATACCACCACACTTTGTCGCACTCGATTTGCACCGATGATGGCAGTCGACGGCACTGCCGAAACGTCTGGTTATGCAGAAAAAAATTGGTCTACGGCCAAACGTCCCGGGAAGGAATTTTAACAACAAACTACTGCTTTGTTGCCGATAACGTAGTACACATATAAAAATTATCCCCTCCCCCGTCATATATAATTTTCATTTATAGAAAATTACCACCACCCCGTTCACTAGCCTCTTCATTTATAGATATTTCATCTACAGTGGATTATTAAGAACTTCTTATCAGGATACTTTATTTATCAAAATTAAGTACTTTTGTAACGGGGCATTTTTTGGGCCTATTTTTAGAGTAATAAAGAAGTTTGTATTTTTTTTTATAAAACAAATAACATTTTTCGAATAATAGGGACAAACGCAAACAAAGGTAAATTTATTGTTAGCGACAGTGATAGCGACGGTGGCAGCACTGCTTGGGACATTAAATACGTGAAAATTATTGAAACAACCGACGGAATTGTGCCAAGGTCAACCAATGACACACAAAACAGCATAACAAATTATATAACGGATCGTCAGACCATATTACGTCAGAGCCTAGCCTAAAGTTGGAATGCCGTTATGTAACAAAAAGCAGTCTGCTGGCGTAGTGATACAAACATAAAACAATAAGAATTGATCATCCAACCACGGCGACAACACAAATTAGTGCCGGTGGCCTATTCCCAGTCGGACAATAACATCTGAACACATCGGACGCAAACAACTGTCGCGTTCGCCGGTTCGCCGGTTTTAGGCGAAGTTTTGTGTGTTCGCCGGCTGTGCGTGATTTTCGCGCCCGCAACAAAAAATGTGAATTGATATATATATTTCAAAAATACAAACAGTTTTTGGCTAATATTCATCCATAATAGTGACTAATTGCAGTAAATTGACAGTTCGGCCGTAAAATGTGAAAGTGAGAACTATAAAACAGCAACCAGTGTACGCCATGAGGAGACACCCCAGGTGTCGGACTTCTATGCATCAACAGGAAAGTAGACATTTCAAAAATAATTAATACTGGCTTTTAACTAAATTTTAAAGTTGAGCTCAACATAAAACATAAAAGTATGTAAATGTGTGTGTATGAGGGAGTGAATTATGTAAATTAAGAAGGCTGGTTTGTGTGTATAAAAATTATTTCTATTTAATATCTTAATTCTTTTTTATACTAAAGGTTTTTTTTATATTAAAGGTTTATACTATATTTCAATTTTATTTTATGTGAGTTTTTTAGAATGAGAATTGCATAATAGATGAGGGAGGTAAAGACGTAGTGTGTTAATGATCTTTTAAAAGTTAAATGATGTGAATATCCAATTGTTAATAAAACTTAATTATGGGAAAAAATATAAAGTTTTCTTTGAACAACCAATTCTGATCTCCTGTTCGCCGAAAAGAACCCCAAAATGATAGGTACAATTTTTGTGTTTTGTTTGCTTGTAAATCATAAAACAAGATGGCGCCCAATAATTATACAATGTTTATTAGTAAATTAGTTAATTTTATGTGAAACAAAATAAGTAGTTTCACACTTTACTCCTGTCACAACAAAAAATGTTTCTGGTAAACTGCCCTTTCCCTGTAACTGATCTTCACCAAAATCAATAGGCATTGAGTCTTCTACAACTCAGGCACATACGTAAAAAATTATTTGATTCTGTTTGAATTTACGGCAGTTATCATTCGTCATGAAAAAAAGTTTCTCTTGTTACAACATAAAATGTTGCTGGTAAACTACCCCTTTCCCTTACCCGATCGTCACCAAAATCAACAGGCCTTCAGTCTTCTACAATATTGAGGAATGTATGCAAAAAAATGTTTGATTCTGTTTGAATGTGCGGCAGTTATCGTTCATCATAAAAAAATTACCGTTGTTAAAACATAAAATGTTACTGGTAAACTACCCCATTCCCTTAACCGATCTTCACCAAAATCAACGGACATTGAGGTCTCTGCAGCTCAGGAAGGTATGCTAAATATTATTTGATTCTGATTTAATTTACGGCAGTTATCATTCGTCATATAAATATCGGTATGGAGAACCATACATGACTTCCATGTTCTAAGATTTATATTTAAAATCATATCCGAAATGAAATATTTCCATAGAAACTACTTCTTTCTACTTATTGCTTCAGCCTTAACCACAGTACTGTGATCACTATCGCATAGAGGAACTGAGCCTAATATGGGGAGTAATTTGTTCTAGGTGTGATTATAGGCACGCAAAATATTGAACAATGGTTTTAACTTGAACAATGACTTCATACATGTTTTAAGGAACATATTTGGGGTAAGGAGTTTTGGTGCAATGCTTATTGAGGTAATTGTAGCAGGATTTTTCAAATGTAGCATTCTCCCCATATTAGGACACTATATACCTATTATGGGGAGGTGAATAAAAAAATAATAATATAAGTTTGTGAAAGTGGTTTGTAATCTAAGTTTAAAAACTCATTTTAACATATTATAATATATACTAAATCCTTCAAATAGCATAATCATAGACCCTCAATATCAAATTTTAATAATTAATATAAAAATGAAAACTTAAAAAATTCTGTGTTTCACAAAAACTGAAAGTTTTGGGTTTGTCAAGTCATTTACACAAATCACAAATAAAAACCTTGTCATCCGAACCTGCACAAAGTGTATGGCTCCATTTGAAGCATTTGCAGCAACGAATCCAGTCTTCACCTTTATTGTCTTCCGAAAACCGTCCAGCACAGAACAGACATTCGGCGTCTTCCTCATCTTCTGACAAGTCTTCATCCGAATCTTCAAGTTGGACAATGTCATCCTCGGAATCAGAAGGGTCGGTTACAAATGGAAGTCGCCTTTTTGACCTGGCACCCTGTGATGACGACGTAGGACTTTTCCACGGGAAGTTCCTTCTTTAGCACGTTCTTTTTCTCTCTGTTGTCTTTTCTGGGCATTCATGACTTTCTTCTGTTCAGCTTCCTTCTTTTTTATTAGAGATTCTTCAATGGTTTGCTTGTATGGAGAGCTGGTAATAACTTGAGCAGATCCTGATCTGGAACTGCTATTGCCTGATTTAGGTGGCAAGGAAGGCACTGGACTCACATCTGCTGCTCGAACAAGTGGAACTGATTCAGGAGAAGTAGGAGTTGAATCACTTTCCTTAGATGTTCCTGGCTGAAGTGGTGGCATTTGTTGAACTGGCAGTTCAGATGTGTTGGAATGAGGAAAATCATGTTCCCGGAAGACATTCCTATCGCACGGATAGAGCCCTGCTTTCCGAAACCCATTCATTGCACTTTCTACCGTAGCTGCTCTGGCATAGGCTTTCCCAAGCAATTCTGAAACTTGGTAGATAGTTACAGGTCGACTACCATTCTGTCTAATCCATTGCTCTATCTCCTGAGCATAATAAGTCTTGAAAGGTGACATGAAGCTCAAATCGAGCGGCTGCATCTTGTGAGTTGCATGTGGCGGGAGGCATATTATGATGAAGTTGTGTTCTCTGCCCAGCATAATTACGTCTAAATTCCTCGTGTGTGAGCTGTGACCATCCAACACGAGCACGACGGGATCTTGTGCACTAGGTTTGACGTGCTCAATAAAATGACGCAGCCACTGTGTGAAGATCTCTGTTTGTATCCATCCTGATGGATGGCAAGCGTAGATGGACCCTGGTGGAGCTCCATTCATTAGCTCCAACTTCATATTTTTTCGTGGAAAAATTATGAGTGGGGGAACATAGTGACCTGCCGCACTGAAACAAGTGACAACTGTGACGAGACAGCCTCTTTCAGCTGCTTGTAGGCCAGATATCTGGCGCTTACCTTTCATGCCGATCACCTTTGTATGCTTATGTTGCACTATGCTTATTCCTGTCTCGTCACAGTTGTAAATCCTGTGAGGTTGATGTTTAATTTTTTCCATAGCGGGCTCATAAATGTCAAAAAATTTTGCTACTGCCTCGAGCGTGAAATTTTTTGCGCGAGCACAAGACAATCCCTGCGGCGATCGAACGGCGAGTTGCGGATTTCGTCGCAAGAAGTTCTTTACCCATTTTCTCCCCGCTGATTCACTCTTCTTCGAAAATGGATGTGCGATTCCATTCTTCTCCGCCAACTGAAAAGCTAAACGACGTAGGTCTTTTTGTGACATACCAAAATAGCGTTCTTCCAAAAGAATGCAGTGTTCGGCGAGATCTTTCTCCAGATCGGATGGTAGATATTGTTTTTTTCCCAGCTTCGTGTTTACAACATCTGTGGAACTCTTCATCTCGTCTTTCACATACCGTTCTAGGGTCGTTTGAGGAACATTATAAATTCTTGCAGCCTTAAAACTTCCCATTTCCCCGTTTCTTACTGCTTCCACTGCCGTTTTCATGTGCTCAGGGTTCCATTTCTTCCTTCCCGGCATCTAAAACAATGACGCGAACATTAATTCATGTTATAAAAAACCGCTAGAACAAAATATATTGTCTCCGCATTACTTCCCAGGCAAACAAAAAAAACTGTAAGAGTTTATTTTTACCAATTTATTATTACAACCAAAATTTAATTTTCGCATCCGATGACTAAAAGATGCCGGCATACAAAATTTCAGTTAAATTGAATGAACCGTTCAGCAATTACCACGGAGGATTACAGACACGCAGACAGACGTCATTCTGGAAATGATCTTAAATCTTTTTAGGGAACCTCGAAATATACATATCCGTAGTTTCCTTGATTTTCCGGATCGTTCAAAATACGTTCCGCACTGGGAAGAAATGTTGTTCCTAAAATGGGGAGCCCCATATTCGGCAAAACACAACCTCCCCATATTAGGATCAGACTAGCGTACGTTTGCAAACACTTATTTCTCTATTGTATAGATACCCACAAATTAAGTAACACGTGGGATGAAAGCCCAACTAATACTGATTACATTAAAATATTCAGATAATTAATTAAGCTTACCTTTCTTGGATAATGACGAAATGTGTGAGAGCACTGAAAAACTTCCTGGATACGCACAAACACAAACAGCTGACTGACGCGAAGAAGGTTAGGCTCGGGTGTTGGAATTTACAACCACAGCACTTTCACATATGTCTCTTGAAGTACCATTTATCACCGTTAGGCTTCGGCACCTCCTTAGCACACATTCCACGCCTCCCCATATTGGGTTCACTTCTTCTACCACCTTACGTTTTCGCACTCGATTTTCACTGATGATGGCAGTCGATGGCACCGGCGAAAAGTCTGGTTTTGCAGAAAACATTGGACTACGGCTAAACACCCCGGGAGGGAATTTTAACAAAGAACTACATCTTTGTTGCCGATAACGTAGTACACATATAAAAACCGATCTTCACCAAAATCAATAGACCTTCAGTCCTCTACAATTCAGGGATGCATGCAAAAAAATATTTGATTCTGTTTGAATGTGCGGCAGTTATCGTTCATCATGAAAACATTTCTCTTGTTACAACCTAACATGTTGCAGGTAAACTACCCCTTTCCCTTAACCGATTTTCTCCAAAATCAAGAGACCTTGAGTTCTCTACAATTCATGAACACATGCAAAAAATTATATGATTTTCTTTGAATTTAAGGCAGTTATCGATCGTCATAGAAAAAATTACCCTTGTTAAAACATAAAATGTTGCCGGTAAACTACCCTATTCCCATAACCGATCTTCACCAAAAACAATAGGTCTTGAGTACTCTACAATTCAGGGCTGTATGCAAAAATTATTTTATTCTGTTTGAATTTGCGGCTCTTATCGTTTGCCATAGTAAATACCTTTGTTAAAATATGAAACTTTGCAGGTAAACTACCCCTTCCCCGTAACCGATCTTCAACAAAATCAACACACCTTGAGTTCTATATAATTCAAAAACGTATGCAAAAGAGTAGTTGATTCTGTTTGAATTTACGGCAGTTATCGTTCGTCATAAAAAAAATACCATTGTTAAAACATAAAATGTTGCTGGTAAACTACCCAATTCCCTTAACCGATCTTCTCCAAAACCAGCAGGTCTTGAGACCTCTACAATTCAGGGCTGTATACAATACATTATTTGATTCTGTTTGAATTTGCGGCTGTTATCGTATGCCATACAAAATATTACCCTTGTTAAAACATAAAACGTTGCAGGTAAACTACCCCTTTCCTTTAACCGACCTTCACCAAAAACAAAAGGTCAAGGTCGTTGAGTATTCTACAAATCAGGCCTGTATGCAAAAAATTATTTGATTCTGTTTGAACTTGAGGCTGTTATCGTTTGCCATAGAAAATACCCTTGTTAAAACATAAAATGTTGCAAGTAGACTACCCATTTCCCATAACCGATCTTCACCAAAAACAATAGGCCTTGAGAACTTTACAATTCAGGGCTCTATGCAAGAAACTATTTTATTCTGTTTGAATTTGCAGCTGTTGACGTTTTCCATAGAAAATACCTTTGTTAAACATAAAACGTTGCAGGTAAACTACCCCTTTCCCTTAACCGATCTTCAACAAAAACAATATGTCTTGAGTACTCTGCAATTCAGGGCTCTATGCAGAAAACTATTTTATTCTGTTTGAATTTGCGGCTGTTATCGTTTGTCATAGGAAAAAAATCTACAGACAGACAGATAGACACACAGACAGACAGACACACACACATACATACAGACACTTTTCGAAAAATGACTTTTTTTCATGTACAATCAGAATCTGCAATTATCTCGAACACGATTTTTTTTGCCGTCACCATACTTCCATTTCCTTATGGAACATGGAAGTAAATATCAGTATGGAGAACCATACATGACTTCCATGTTCTAAGATTTATATTTAAAATCGTTTACGAAATGAAATGTTTCCATAGAAACTACTTCTATCCACTTATTGCTTCAGCCTTAACCACAGTACTGTGGTCACTAACGTATACCACCACACTTTGTCGCACTCGATTTGCACCGATGATGGCAGTCGACGGCACTGCCGAAACGTCTGGTTATGCAGAAAAAAATTGGTCTACGGCCAAACGTCCCGGGAAGGAATTTTAACAACAAACTACTGCTTTGTTGCCGATAACGTAGTACACATATAAAAATTATCCCCTCCCCCGTCATATATAATTTTCATTTATAGAAAATTACCACCACCCCGTTCACTAGCCTCTTCATTTATAGATATTTCATCTACAGTGGATTATTAAGAACTTCTTATCAGGATACTTTATTTATCAAAATTAAGTACTTTTGTAACGGGGCATTTTTTGGGCCTATTTTTAGAGTAATAAAGAAGTTTGTATTTTTTTTTATAAAACAAATAACATTTTTCGAATAATAGGGACAAACGCAAACAAAGGTAAATTTATTGTTAGCGACAGTGATAGCGACGGTGGCAGCACTGCTTGGGACATTAAATACGTGAAAATTATTGAAACAACCGACGGAATTGTGCCAAGGTCAACCAATGACACACAAAACAGCATAACAAATTATATAACGGATCGTCAGACCATATTACGTCAGAGCCTAGCCTAAAGTTGGAATGCCGTTATGTAACAAAAAGCAGTCTGCTGGCGTAGTGATACAAACATAAAACAATAAGAATTGATCATCCAACCACGGCGACAACACAAATTAGTGCCGGTGGCCTATTCCCAGTCGGACAATAACATCTGAACACATCGGACGCAAACAACTGTCGCGTTCGCCGGTTCGCCGGTTTTAGGCGAAGTTTTGTGTGTTCGCCGGCTGTGCGTGATTTTCGCGCCCGCAACAAAAAATGTGAATTGATATATATATTTCAAAAATACAAACAGTTTTTGGCTAATATTCATCCATAATAGTGACTAATTGCAGTAAATTGACAGTTCGGCCGTAAAATGTGAAAGTGAGAACTATAAAACAGCAACCAGTGTACGCCATGAGGAGACACCCCAGGTGTCGGACTTCTATGCATCAACAGGAAAGTAGACATTTCAAAAATAATTAATACTGGCTTTTAACTAAATTTTAAAGTTGAGCTCAACATAAAACATAAAAGTATGTAAATGTGTGTGTATGAGGGAGTGAATTATGTAAATTAAGAAGGCTGGTTTGTGTGTATAAAAATTATTTCTATTTAATATCTTAATTCTTTTTTATACTAAAGGTTTTTTTTATATTAAAGGTTTATACTATATTTCAATTTTATTTTATGTGAGTTTTTTAGAATGAGAATTGCATAATAGATGAGGGAGGTAAAGACGTAGTGTGTTAATGATCTTTTAAAAGTTAAATGATGTGAATATCCAATTGTTAATAAAACTTAATTATGGGAAAAAATATAAAGTTTTCTTTGAACAACCAATTCTGATCTCCTGTTCGCCGAAAAGAACCCCAAAATGATAGGTACAATTTTTGTGTTTTGTTTGCTTGTAAATCATAAAACAAGATGGCGCCCAATAATTATACAATGTTTATTAGTAAATTAGTTAATTTTATGTGAAACAAAATAAGTAGTTTCACACTTTACTCCTGTCACAACAAAAAATGTTTCTGGTAAACTGCCCTTTCCCTGTAACTGATCTTCACCAAAATCAATAGGCATTGAGTCTTCTACAACTCAGGCACATACGTAAAAAATTATTTGATTCTGTTTGAATTTACGGCAGTTATCATTCGTCATGAAAAAAAGTTTCTCTTGTTACAACATAAAATGTTGCTGGTAAACTACCCCTTTCCCTTACCCGATCGTCACCAAAATCAACAGGCCTTCAGTCTTCTACAATATTGAGGAATGTATGCAAAAAAATGTTTGATTCTGTTTGAATGTGCGGCAGTTATCGTTCATCATAAAAAAATTACCGTTGTTAAAACATAAAATGTTACTGGTAAACTACCCCATTCCCTTAACCGATCTTCACCAAAATCAACGGACATTGAGGTCTCTGCAGCTCAGGAAGGTATGCTAAATATTATTTGATTCTGATTTAATTTACGGCAGTTATCATTCGTCATATAAATATCGGTATGGAGAACCATACATGACTTCCATGTTCTAAGATTTATATTTAAAATCATATCCGAAATGAAATATTTCCATAGAAACTACTTCTTTCTACTTATTGCTTCAGCCTTAACCACAGTACTGTGATCACTATCGCATAGAGGAACTGAGCCTAATATGGGGAGTAATTTGTTCTAGGTGTGATTATAGGCACGCAAAATATTGAACAATGGTTTTAACTTGAACAATGACTTCATACATGTTTTAAGGAACATATTTGGGGTAAGGAGTTTTGGTGCAATGCTTATTGAGGTAATTGTAGCAGGATTTTTCAAATGTAGCATTCTCCCCATATTAGGACACTATATACCTATTATGGGGAGGTGAATAAAAAAATAATAATATAAGTTTGTGAAAGTGGTTTGTAATCTAAGTTTAAAAACTCATTTTAACATATTATAATATATACTAAATCCTTCAAATAGCATAATCATAGACCCTCAATATCAAATTTTAATAATTAATATAAAAATGAAAACTTAAAAAATTCTGTGTTTCACAAAAACTGAAAGTTTTGGGTTTGTCAAGTCATTTACACAAATCACAAATAAAAACCTTGTCATCCGAACCTGCACAAAGTGTATGGCTCCATTTGAAGCATTTGCAGCAACGAATCCAGTCTTCACCTTTATTGTCTTCCGAAAACCGTCCAGCACAGAACAGACATTCGGCGTCTTCCTCATCTTCTGACAAGTCTTCATCCGAATCTTCAAGTTGGACAATGTCATCCTCGGAATCAGAAGGGTCGGTTACAAATGGAAGTCGCCTTTTTGACCTGGCACCCTGTGATGACGACGTAGGACTTTTCCACGGGAAGTTCCTTCTTTAGCACGTTCTTTTTCTCTCTGTTGTCTTTTCTGGGCATTCATGACTTTCTTCTGTTCAGCTTCCTTCTTTTTTATTAGAGATTCTTCAATGGTTTGCTTGTATGGAGAGCTGGTAATAACTTGAGCAGATCCTGATCTGGAACTGCTATTGCCTGATTTAGGTGGCAAGGAAGGCACTGGACTCACATCTGCTGCTCGAACAAGTGGAACTGATTCAGGAGAAGTAGGAGTTGAATCACTTTCCTTAGATGTTCCTGGCTGAAGTGGTGGCATTTGTTGAACTGGCAGTTCAGATGTGTTGGAATGAGGAAAATCATGTTCCCGGAAGACATTCCTATCGCACGGATAGAGCCCTGCTTTCCGAAACCCATTCATTGCACTTTCTACCGTAGCTGCTCTGGCATAGGCTTTCCCAAGCAATTCTGAAACTTGGTAGATAGTTACAGGTCGACTACCATTCTGTCTAATCCATTGCTCTATCTCCTGAGCATAATAAGTCTTGAAAGGTGACATGAAGCTCAAATCGAGCGGCTGCATCTTGTGAGTTGCATGTGGCGGGAGGCATATTATGATGAAGTTGTGTTCTCTGCCCAGCATAATTACGTCTAAATTCCTCGTGTGTGAGCTGTGACCATCCAACACGAGCACGACGGGATCTTGTGCACTAGGTTTGACGTGCTCAATAAAATGACGCAGCCACTGTGTGAAGATCTCTGTTTGTATCCATCCTGATGGATGGCAAGCGTAGATGGACCCTGGTGGAGCTCCATTCATTAGCTCCAACTTCATATTTTTTCGTGGAAAAATTATGAGTGGGGGAACATAGTGACCTGCCGCACTGAAACAAGTGACAACTGTGACGAGACAGCCTCTTTCAGCTGCTTGTAGGCCAGATATCTGGCGCTTACCTTTCATGCCGATCACCTTTGTATGCTTATGTTGCACTATGCTTATTCCTGTCTCGTCACAGTTGTAAATCCTGTGAGGTTGATGTTTAATTTTTTCCATAGCGGGCTCATAAATGTCAAAAAATTTTGCTACTGCCTCGAGCGTGAAATTTTTTGCGCGAGCACAAGACAATCCCTGCGGCGATCGAACGGCGAGTTGCGGATTTCGTCGCAAGAAGTTCTTTACCCATTTTCTCCCCGCTGATTCACTCTTCTTCGAAAATGGATGTGCGATTCCATTCTTCTCCGCCAACTGAAAAGCTAAACGACGTAGGTCTTTTTGTGACATACCAAAATAGCGTTCTTCCAAAAGAATGCAGTGTTCGGCGAGATCTTTCTCCAGATCGGATGGTAGATATTGTTTTTTTCCCAGCTTCGTGTTTACAACATCTGTGGAACTCTTCATCTCGTCTTTCACATACCGTTCTAGGGTCGTTTGAGGAACATTATAAATTCTTGCAGCCTTAAAACTTCCCATTTCCCCGTTTCTTACTGCTTCCACTGCCGTTTTCATGTGCTCAGGGTTCCATTTCTTCCTTCCCGGCATCTAAAACAATGACGCGAACATTAATTCATGTTATAAAAAACCGCTAGAACAAAATATATTGTCTCCGCATTACTTCCCAGGCAAACAAAAAAAACTGTAAGAGTTTATTTTTACCAATTTATTATTACAACCAAAATTTAATTTTCGCATCCGATGACTAAAAGATGCCGGCATACAAAATTTCAGTTAAATTGAATGAACCGTTCAGCAATTACCACGGAGGATTACAGACACGCAGACAGACGTCATTCTGGAAATGATCTTAAATCTTTTTAGGGAACCTCGAAATATACATATCCGTAGTTTCCTTGATTTTCCGGATCGTTCAAAATACGTTCCGCACTGGGAAGAAATGTTGTTCCTAAAATGGGGAGCCCCATATTCGGCAAAACACAACCTCCCCATATTAGGATCAGACTAGCGTACGTTTGCAAACACTTATTTCTCTATTGTATAGATACCCACAAATTAAGTAACACGTGGGATGAAAGCCCAACTAATACTGATTACATTAAAATATTCAGATAATTAATTAAGCTTACCTTTCTTGGATAATGACGAAATGTGTGAGAGCACTGAAAAACTTCCTGGATACGCACAAACACAAACAGCTGACTGACGCGAAGAAGGTTAGGCTCGGGTGTTGGAATTTACAACCACAGCACTTTCACATATGTCTCTTGAAGTACCATTTATCACCGTTAGGCTTCGGCACCTCCTTAGCACACATTCCACGCCTCCCCATATTGGGTTCACTTCTTCTACCACCTTACGTTTTCGCACTCGATTTTCACTGATGATGGCAGTCGATGGCACCGGCGAAAAGTCTGGTTTTGCAGAAAACATTGGACTACGGCTAAACACCCCGGGAGGGAATTTTAACAAAGAACTACATCTTTGTTGCCGATAACGTAGTACACATATAAAAACCGATCTTCACCAAAATCAATAGACCTTCAGTCCTCTACAATTCAGGGATGCATGCAAAAAAATATTTGATTCTGTTTGAATGTGCGGCAGTTATCGTTCATCATGAAAACATTTCTCTTGTTACAACCTAACATGTTGCAGGTAAACTACCCCTTTCCCTTAACCGATTTTCTCCAAAATCAAGAGACCTTGAGTTCTCTACAATTCATGAACACATGCAAAAAATTATATGATTTTCTTTGAATTTAAGGCAGTTATCGATCGTCATAGAAAAAATTACCCTTGTTAAAACATAAAATGTTGCCGGTAAACTACCCTATTCCCATAACCGATCTTCACCAAAAACAATAGGTCTTGAGTACTCTACAATTCAGGGCTGTATGCAAAAATTATTTTATTCTGTTTGAATTTGCGGCTCTTATCGTTTGCCATAGTAAATACCTTTGTTAAAATATGAAACTTTGCAGGTAAACTACCCCTTCCCCGTAACCGATCTTCAACAAAATCAACACACCTTGAGTTCTATATAATTCAAAAACGTATGCAAAAGAGTAGTTGATTCTGTTTGAATTTACGGCAGTTATCGTTCGTCATAAAAAAAATACCATTGTTAAAACATAAAATGTTGCTGGTAAACTACCCAATTCCCTTAACCGATCTTCTCCAAAACCAGCAGGTCTTGAGACCTCTACAATTCAGGGCTGTATACAATACATTATTTGATTCTGTTTGAATTTGCGGCTGTTATCGTATGCCATACAAAATATTACCCTTGTTAAAACATAAAACGTTGCAGGTAAACTACCCCTTTCCTTTAACCGACCTTCACCAAAAACAAAAGGTCAAGGTCGTTGAGTATTCTACAAATCAGGCCTGTATGCAAAAAATTATTTGATTCTGTTTGAACTTGAGGCTGTTATCGTTTGCCATAGAAAATACCCTTGTTAAAACATAAAATGTTGCAAGTAGACTACCCATTTCCCATAACCGATCTTCACCAAAAACAATAGGCCTTGAGAACTTTACAATTCAGGGCTCTATGCAAGAAACTATTTTATTCTGTTTGAATTTGCAGCTGTTGACGTTTTCCATAGAAAATACCTTTGTTAAACATAAAACGTTGCAGGTAAACTACCCCTTTCCCTTAACCGATCTTCAACAAAAACAATATGTCTTGAGTACTCTGCAATTCAGGGCTCTATGCAGAAAACTATTTTATTCTGTTTGAATTTGCGGCTGTTATCGTTTGTCATAGGAAAAAAATCTACAGACAGACAGATAGACACACAGACAGACAGACACACACACATACATACAGACACTTTTCGAAAAATGACTTTTTTTCATGTACAATCAGAATCTGCAATTATCTCGAACACGATTTTTTTTGCCGTCACCATACTTCCATTTCCTTATGGAACATGGAAGTAAATATCAGTATGGAGAACCATACATGACTTCCATGTTCTAAGATTTATATTTAAAATCGTTTACGAAATGAAATGTTTCCATAGAAACTACTTCTATCCACTTATTGCTTCAGCCTTAACCACAGTACTGTGGTCACTAACGTATACCACCACACTTTGTCGCACTCGATTTGCACCGATGATGGCAGTCGACGGCACTGCCGAAACGTCTGGTTATGCAGAAAAAAATTGGTCTACGGCCAAACGTCCCGGGAAGGAATTTTAACAACAAACTACTGCTTTGTTGCCGATAACGTAGTACACATATAAAAATTATCCCCTCCCCCGTCATATATAATTTTCATTTATAGAAAATTACCACCACCCCGTTCACTAGCCTCTTCATTTATAGATATTTCATCTACAGTGGATTATTAAGAACTTCTTATCAGGATACTTTATTTATCAAAATTAAGTACTTTTGTAACGGGGCCATTTTTTGGGCCTATTTTTAGAGTAATAAAGAAGTTTGTATTTTTTTTTTATAAAACAAATAACATTTTTCGAATAATAGGGACAAACGCAAAACAAAGGTAAATTTATTGTTAGCGACAGTGATAGCGACGGTGGCAGCACTGCTTGGGACATTAAATACGTGAAAATTATTGAAACAACCGACGGAGTGCCAAGGTCAACCAATGACACACAAAACAGCATAACAAATTATATAACGGATCGTCAGACCATATTACGTCAGAGCCTAGCCTAAAGTTGGAATGCCGTTATGTAACAAAAAGCAGTCTGCTGGCGTAGTGATACAAACATAAAACAATAAGAATTGATCATCCAACCACGGCGACAACACAAATTAGTGCCGGTGGCCTATTCCCAGTCGGACAATAACATCTGAACACATCGGACGCAAACAACTGTCGCGTTCGCCGGTTCGCCGGTTTTAGGCGAAGTTTTGTGTGTTCGCCGGCTGTGCGTGATTTTCGCGCCCGCAACAAAAAATGTGAATTGATATATATATTTCAAAAATACAAACAGTTTTTGGCTAATATTCATCCATAATAGTGACTAATTGCAGTAAATTGACAGTTCGGCCGTAAAATGTGAAAGTGAGAACTATAAAACAGCAACCAGTGTACGCCATGAGGAGACACCCCAGGTGTCGGACTTCTATGCATCAACAGGAAAGTAGACATTTCAAAAATAATTAATACTGGCTTTTAACTAAATTTTAAAGTTGAGCTCAACATAAAACATAAAAGTATGTAAATGTGTGTGTATGAGGGAGTGAATTATGTAAATTAAGAAGGCTGGTTTGTGTGTATAAAAATTATTTCTATTTAATATCTTAATTCTTTTTTATACTAAAGGTTTTTTTTATATTAAAGGTTTATACTATATTTCAATTTTATTTTATGTGAGTTTTTTAGAATGAGAATTGCATAATAGATGAGGGAGGTAAAGACGTAGTGTGTTAATGATCTTTTAAAAGTTAAATGATGTGAATATCCAATTGTTAATAAAACTTAATTATGGGAAAAAATATAAAGTTTTCTTTGAACAACCAATTCTGATCTCCTGTTCGCCGAAAAGAACCCCAAAATGATAGGTACAATTTTTGTGTTTTGTTTGCTTGTAAATCATAAAACAAGATGGCGCCCAATAATTATACAATGTTTATTAGTAAATTAGTTAATTTTATGTGAAACAAAATAAGTAGTTTCACACTTTACTCCTGTCACAACAAAAAATGTTTCTGGTAAACTGCCCTTTCCCTGTAACTGATCTTCACCAAAATCAATAGGCATTGAGTCTTCTACAACTCAGGCACATACGTAAAAAATTATTTGATTCTGTTTGAATTTACGGCAGTTATCATTCGTCATGAAAAAAAGTTTCTCTTGTTACAACATAAAATGTTGCTGGTAAACTACCCCTTTCCCTTACCCGATCGTCACCAAAATCAACAGGCCTTCAGTCTTCTACAATATTGAGGAATGTATGCAAAAAAATGTTTGATTCTGTTTGAATGTGCGGCAGTTATCGTTCATCATAAAAAAATTACCGTTGTTAAAACATAAAATGTTACTGGTAAACTACCCCATTCCCTTAACCGATCTTCACCAAAATCAACGGACATTGAGGTCTCTGCAGCTCAGGAAGGTATGCTAAATATTATTTGATTCTGATTTAATTTACGGCAGTTATCATTCGTCATATAAATATCGGTATGGAGAACCATACATGACTTCCATGTTCTAAGATTTATATTTAAAATCATATCCGAAATGAAATATTTCCATAGAAACTACTTCTTTCTACTTATTGCTTCAGCCTTAACCACAGTACTGTGATCACTATCGCATAGAGGAACTGAGCCTAATATGGGGAGTAATTTGTTCTAGGTGTGATTATAGGCACGCAAAATATTGAACAATGGTTTTAACTTGAACAATGACTTCATACATGTTTTAAGGAACATATTTGGGGTAAGGAGTTTTGGTGCAATGCTTATTGAGGTAATTGTAGCAGGATTTTTCAAATGTAGCATTCTCCCCATATTAGGACACTATATACCTATTATGGGGAGGTGAATAAAAAAAAAATAATATAAGTTTGTGAAAGTGGTTTGTAATCTAAGTTTAAAAACTCATTTTAACATATTATAATATATACTAAATCCTTCAAATAGCATAATCATAGACCCTCAATATCAAATTTTAATAATTAATATAAAAATGAAAACTTAAAAAATTCTGTGTTTCACAAAAACTGAAAGTTTTGGGTTTGTCAAGTCATTTACACAAATCACAAATAAAAACCTTGTCATCCGAACCTGCACAAAGTGTATGGCTCCATTTGAAGCATTTGCAGCAACGAATCCAGTCTTCACCTTTATTGTCTTCCGAAAACCGTCCAGCACAGAACAGACATTCGGCGTCTTCCTCATCTTCTGACAAGTCTTCATCCGAATCTTCAAGTTGGACAATGTCATCCTCGGAATCAGAAGGGTCGGTTACAAATGGAAGTCGCCTTTTTGACCTGGCACCCTGTGATGACGACGTAGGACTTTTCCACGGGAAGTTCCTTCTTTAGCACGTTCTTTTTCTCTCTGTTGTCTTTTCTGGGCATTCATGACTTTCTTCTGTTCAGCTTCCTTCTTTTTTATTAGAGATTCTTCAATGGTTTGCTTGTATGGAGAGCTGGTAATAACTTGAGCAGATCCTGATCTGGAACTGCTATTGCCTGATTTAGGTGGCAAGGAAGGCACTGGACTCACATCTGCTGCTCGAACAAGTGGAACTGATTCAGGAGAAGTAGGAGTTGAATCACTTTCCTTAGATGTTCCTGGCTGAAGTGGTGGCATTTGTTGAACTGGCAGTTCAGATGTGTTGGAATGAGGAAAATCATGTTCCCGGAAGACATTCCTATCGCACGGATAGAGCCCTGCTTTCCGAAACCCATTCATTGCACTTTCTACCGTAGCTGCTCTGGCATAGGCTTTCCCAAGCAATTCTGAAACTTGGTAGATAGTTACAGGTCGACTACCATTCTGTCTAATCCATTGCTCTATCTCCTGAGCATAATAAGTCTTGAAAGGTGACATGAAGCTCAAATCGAGCGGCTGCATCTTGTGAGTTGCATGTGGCGGGAGGCATATTATGATGAAGTTGTGTTCTCTGCCCAGCATAATTACGTCTAAATTCCTCGTGTGTGAGCTGTGACCATCCAACACGAGCACGACGGGATCTTGTGCACTAGGTTTGACGTGCTCAATAAAATGACGCAGCCACTGTGTGAAGATCTCTGTTTGTATCCATCCTGATGGATGGCAAGCGTAGATGGACCCTGGTGGAGCTCCATTCATTAGCTCCAACTTCATATTTTTTCGTGGAAAAATTATGAGTGGGGGAACATAGTGACCTGCCGCACTGAAACAAGTGACAACTGTGACGAGACAGCCTCTTTCAGCTGCTTGTAGGGCAGATATCTGGCGCTTACCTTTCATGCCGATCACCTTTGTATGCTTATGTTGCACTATGCTTATTCCTGTCTCGTCACAGTTGTAAATCCTGTGAGGTTGATGTTTAATTTTTTCCATAGCGGCCTCATAAATGTCAAAAAATTTTGCTACTGCCTCGAGCGTGAAATTTTTTGCGCGAGCACAAGACAATCCCTGCGGCGATCGAACGGCGAGTTGCGGATTTCGTCGCAAGAAGTTCTTTACCCATTTTCTCCCCGCTGATTCACTCTTCTTCGAAAATGGATGTGCGATTCCATTCTTCTCCGCCAACTGAAAAGCTAAACGACGTAGGTCTTTTTGTGACAAACCAAAATAGCGTTCTTCCAAAAGAATGCAGTGTTCGGCGAGATCTTTCTCCAGATCGGATGGTAGATATTGTTTTTTTCCCAGCTTCGTGTTTACAACATCTGTGGAACTCTTCATCTCGTCTTTCACATACCGTTCTAGGGTCGTTTGAGGAACATTACAAATTCTTGCAGCCTTAAAACTTCCCATTTCCCCGTTTCTTACTGCTTCCACTGCCGTTTTCATGTGCTCAGGGTTCCATTTCTTCCTTCCCGGCATCTAAAACAATGACGCGAACATTAATTCATGTTATAAAAAACCGCTAGAACAAAATATATTGTCTCCGCATTACTTCCCAGGCAAACAAAAAAAACTGTAAGAGTTTATTTTTACCAATTTATTATTACAACCAAAATTTAATTTTCGCATCCGATGATTAAAAGATGCCGGCATACAAAATTTCAGTTAAATTGAATGAACCGTTCAGCAATTACCACGGAGGATTACAGACACGCAGACAGACGTCATTCTGGAAATGATCTTAAATCTTTTTAGGGAACCTCGAAATATACATATCCGTAGTTTCCTTGATTTTCCGGATCGTTCAAAATACGTTCCGCACTGGGAAGAAATGTTGTTCCTAAAATGGGGAGCCCCATATTCGGCAAAACACAACCTCCCCATATTAGGATCAGACTAGCGTACGTTTGCAAACACTTATTTCTCTATTGTATAGATACCCACAAATTAAGTAACACGTGGGATGAAAGCCCAACTAATACTGATTACATTAAAATATTCAGATAATTAATTAAGCTTACCTTTCTTGGATAATGACGAAATGTGTGAGAGCACTGAAAAACTTCCTGGATACGCACAAACACAAACAGCTGACTGACGCGAAGAAGGTTAGGCTCGGGTGTTGGAATTTACAACCACAGCACTTTCACATATGTCTCTTGAAGTACCATTTATCACCGTTAGGCTTCGGCACCTCCTTAGCACACATTCCACGCCTCCCCATATTGGGTTCACTTCTTCTACCACCTTACGTTTTCGCACTCGATTTTCACTGATGATGGCAGTCGATGGCACCGGCGAAAAGTCTGGTTTTGCAGAAAACATTGGACTACGGCTAAACACCCCGGGAGGGAATTTTAACAAAGAACTACATCTTTGTTGCCGATAACGTAGTACACATATAAAAACCGATCTTCACCAAAATCAATAGACCTTCAGTCCTCTACAATTCAGGGATGCATGCAAAAAAATATTTGATTCTGTTTGAATGTGCGGCAGTTATCGTTCATCATGAAAACATTTCTCTTGTTACAACCTAACATGTTGCAGGTAAACTACCCATTTCCCTTAACCGATTTTCTCCAAAATCAAGAGACCTTGAGTTCTCTACAATTCATGAACACATGCAAAAAATTATATGATTTTCTTTGAATTTAAGGCAGTTATCGATCGTCATAGAAAAAATTACCCTTGTTAAAACATAAAATGTTGCCGGTAAACTACCCTATTCCCATAACCGATCTTCACCAAAAACAATAGGTCTTGAGTACTCTACAATTCAGGGCTGTATGCAAAAATTATTTTATTCTGTTTGAATTTGCGGCTCTTATCGTTTGCCATAGTAAATACCTTTGTTAAAATATGAAACTTTGCAGGTAAACTACCCCTTCCCCGTAACCGATCTTCAACAAAATCAACACACCTTGAGTTCTATATAATTCAAAAACGTATGCAAAAGAGTAGTTGATTCTGTTTGAATTTACGGCAGTTATCGTTCGTCATAAAAAAAATACCATTGTTAAAACATAAAATGTTGCTGGTAAACTACCCAATTCCCTTAACCGATCTTCTCCAAAACCAGCAGGTCTTGAGACCTCTACAATTCAGGGCTGTATACAATACATTATTTGATTCTGTTTGAATTTGCGGCTGTTATCGTATGCCATACAAAATATTACCCTTGTTAAAACATAAAACGTTGCAGGTAAACTACCCCTTTCCTTTAACCGACCTTCACCAAAAACAAAAGGTCAAGGTCGTTGAGTATTCTACAAATCAGGCCTGTATGCAAAAAATTATTTGATTCTGTTTGAACTTGAGGCTGTTATCGTTTGCCATAGAAAATACCCTTGTTAAAACATAAAATGTTGCAAGTAGACTACCCATTTCCCATAACCGATCTTCACCAAAAACAATAGGCCTTGAGAATTTTACAATTCAGGGCTCTATGCAAGAAACTATTTTATTCTGTTTGAATTTGCAGCTGTTGACGTTTTCCATAGAAAATACCTTTGTTAAACATAAAACGTTGCAGGTAAACTACCCCTTTCCCTTAACCGATCTTCAACAAAAACAATATGTCTTGAGTACTCTGCAATTCAGGGCTCTATGCAGAAAACTATTTTATTCTGTTTGAATTTGCGGCTGTTATCGTTTGTCATAGGAAAAAAATCTACAGACAGACAGATAGACACACAGACAGACAGACACACACACATACATACAGACACTTTTCGAAAAATGACTTTTTTTCATGTACAATCAGAATCTGCAATTATCTCGAACACGATTTTTTTTGCCGTCACCATACTTCCATTTCCTTATGGAACATGGAAGTAAATATCAGTATGGAGAACCATACATGACTTCCATGTTCTAAGATTTATATTTAAAATCGTTTACGAAATGAAATGTTTCCATAGAAACTACTTCTATCCACTTATTGCTTCAGCCTTAACCACAGTACTGTGGTCACTAACGTATACCACCACACTTTGTCGCACTCGATTTGCACCGATGATGGCAGTCGACGGCACTGCCGAAACGTCTGGTTATGCAGAAAAAAATTGGTCTACGGCCAAACGTCCCGGGAAGGAATTTTAACAACAAACTACTGCTTTGTTGCCGATAACGTAGTACACATATAAAAATTATCCCCTCCCCCGTCATATATAATTTTCATTTATAGAAAATTACCACCACCCCGTTCACTAGCCTCTTCATATATAGATATTTCATCTACAGTGGATTATTAAGAACTTCTTATCAGGATACTTTATTTATCAAAATTAAGTACTTTTGTAACGGGGCATTTTTTGGGCCTATTTTTAGAGTAATAAAGAAGTTTGTATTTTTTTTTATAAAACAAATAACATTTTTCGAATAATAGGGACAAACGCAAACAAAGGTAAATTTATTGTTAGCGACAGTGATAGCGACGGTGGCAGCACTGCTTGGGACATTAAATACGTGAAAATTATTGAAACAACCGACGGAATAGTGCCAAGGTCAACCAATGACACACAAAACAGCATAACAAATTATATAACGGATCGTCAGACCATATTACGTCAGAGCCTAGCCTAAAGGTGGAATGCCGTTATGTAACAAAAAGCAGTCTGCTGGCGTAGTGATACAAACATAAAACAATAAGAATTGATCATCCAACCACGGCGACAACACAAATTAGTGCCGGTGGCCTATTCCCAGTCGGACAATAACATCTGAACACATCGGACGCAAACAACTGTCGCGTTCGCCGGTTCGCCGGTTTTAGGCGAAGTTTTGTGTGTTCGCCGGCTGTGCGTGATTTTCGCGCCCGCAACAAAAAATGTGAATTGATATATATATTTCAAAAATACAAACAGTTTTTGGCTAATATTCATCCATAATAGTGACTAATTGCAGTAAATTGACAGTTCGGCCGTAAAATGTGAAAGTGAGAACTATAAAACAGCAACCAGTGTACGCCATGAGGAGACACCCCAGGTGTCGGACTTCTATGCATCAACAGGAAAGTAGACATTTCAAAAATAATTAATACTGGCTTTTAACTAAATTTTAAAGTTGAGCTCAACATAAAACATAAAAGTATGTAAATGTGTGTGTATGAGGGAGTGAATTATGTAAATTAAGAAGGCTGGTTTGTGTGTATAAAAATTATTTCTATTTAATATCTTGATTCTTTTTTATACTAAAGGTTTTTTTTATATTAAAGGTTTATACTATATTTCAATTTTATTTTATGTGAGTTTTTTAGAATGAGAATTGCATAATAGATGAGGAAGGTAAAGACGTAGTGTGTTAATGATCTTTTAAAAGTTAAATGATGTGAATATCCAATTGTTAATAAAACTTAATTATGGGAAAAAATATAAAGTTTTCTTTGAACAACCAATTCTGATCTCCTGTTCGCCGAAAAGAACCCCAAAATGATAGGTACAATTTTTGTGTTTTGTTTGCTTGTAAATCATAAAACAAGATGGCGCCCGATAATTATACAATGTTTATTAGTAAATTAGTTAATTTTATGTGAAACAAATTAAGTAGTTTCACATTTGGCTTCCGAACGTAGGGACCATTTATATAAATATAGGCCTACTTGGGAGAACAGAATGGTTGTTTAAGGTAACTAAAAAAATGTATAAACATAAGTAGTAAGGTTATAATATGATTGATAGATGTGTATTATAAATAAGTAAGAATTAAATAAAAATGATGAATACTAATGAAAATATTAACAGTGAAGTCAGTTTCACTGATAGTCAAACTGACAGTCAAATAAATAACAATTTAAGCGAGACTGAATCGAGAATAATGGAAGGCGTCACTAGTCAATCGACGCTGACCTCAGTTAAGAAAGAGAATAATAGTGATATGATGAGTATCATGCTCAGTCAATTCGAGAAAATGAATAGAAATTTTGAGACCAAATTTAATGAGATAAGTAGTCGTTTGATATGAATAATAGTGATTTCAATATTAAATTCAATGAACAGAAAAACGAGATAAATGTGAAATTAGATATACAGAATACTGAATTAAACAAACGTTTTGATGTATTAACTAATTCACTGTGTAGCATTGAAGACCGAATGAATGAAATATGTAGTGAAGCTAAAAGAGCAGCAAATGAGTTAAGAAAGCGTGTATGTACAGAGAGAAATAAAATAAATGAAAATTATAGTGACAAATGTAAAAATACGATGCCAGATAAAGAATTAATAAATAATAATGCTGTTGTTGAAAATAATGAGAATAATAATATAATTGAAAACGTCATATCAGAGAGTACTGATGAGTTTGTGGAAGGTGATTATGAGATGTTAAGGTGTATTGATGAAGTAGAGAGAGAGTGGAAAAATAATGTAGTAGTTGAATGTGGGCAGAGGGTAAATCTTCCCTTTATTTTTTTTGAACCAGAATGTTCACAGATGTCGTTTTTGCAGGGCAAGAGACCCGTATTAGTAGATGAATTGAAGTGTATATTGATGTTGTATAATGTTGTACCCTCTGTCTGTAATAATTGTGACAGTGTGATGTGGTGTTATGAAGAGAGAGAGTTGTGTATTGAGAGAGAGATAGAATTATATAAGTTAAAAAGAAATTATGATGAATTGAGAAAAATATTAGAAGGGGTGAAGATGAACCATATAAAATGCTTACCTGTCGAAAGAGAGATAGAGAATTATTTTGATAATATTTGTATAAACGATAATGACTTACCTGACGTAATAGGGGAATATAAAATGAGAGAACAACTTACCTGACATTGACCAATAATACTGATGGAGACTGGACAATAATAACTTATGGTGACAAGGTTTATGAAAGATTTATAGGGAATAACCCTATAAATTATAATGACATAATGAATGAAATAGAGTTAATGGATTATTATGATAATAAGAATAATAAATGGTATGTGGATAACAATGATGCATGTTACAAATATATTAGATATCTATATGACAATGGAGGCTGAACTAAAAAAATCAGTGAATGGACATTGTTAGATATTGTAAATTTTGGTAACGACCTTGCAGATTTGGACATATGAAGTGTGAAAAAATTGAACAGTCATTGACGAATAATTTGTAAATAATGTAGTGTATTCAATTGTGTGTATTAGGTAAATAATGTGTAATAAAATGTTGTGATAATAATAGTAATATTATTAATAGTTTGCAGTCTAAATAAATAATAAAATAATTATGAAGACAATAATTAATTATTTGTAAATTTTGATAATAATTGAAATATGTTGTGTTTTAATAATCAATTGAAGTAAATAATTTGAGATGTTACAATGTTGTGATTGAAGGTTATATGTTTGATTTTTTTTAATGAATTTAAATTATGTGATGAGATTTCAATTTAATAATAATTAATTAATTAATTAATAAATGTTAAATGGTTTATTTTGTGGAATAACATAATGGTTAAAAATAAATGTTAATAATGATTTTGAAATGTTGAGTAATCTAATTACAGCAAAGGATAAATAATGAAATGATGATATAAAAGAGTTAATTAAAATTTCAAATTATAGGGTTTATAAGTTTTTATACAAATTATATAAAAGAGAATTGTTTGTTTAATGTATGCTAATAATCAAGGTAAATGTCTATTTGTGTATTATGTTATATTATATTATTATACAAGATATGGGGATAATTTTGGTGGGTAGATTGGTGCCCAAAGAAGTGACAGAACAGTGTAGTGTGGAACTGCAATGGTGGGAGGTTGTAAATTTTGTATTTAATATTTTATGTTAATGAAGGTTAAGCTTACGTATGAAGGAGGGTAAAACACTATCCAAACTAATAATGTCATTTAAGTATAAATTATTAAGTTTAGTGTTACAAAAGATATTTTACTTGTGATTCCCCAACTTTTCGGGCGGTCACGGCCTCACCGAACCCTGACCGTGGAATTGGTTTAGCTTTAACAGCTATGGTTGGGGCACATTACGATTACGCGCTGACCATACTGGCCATAGCTGTTATCGTTGTCAAGGTGTATTTTGAAATTGTGGGGGGTGAAATTAAGGGGAATCACCAAACTACGGAACAGCGGCTGCCACTCTGTCCGAGGAGGGACAGCAAAGCCAGGTGGTAGACCCGTATTAAGGGCGCATAACTATAGACAAAGATATGTTGATATCTGAACTTTTCAAATGTAACGCAGAAGCAAGGACACGATGTCAAATTCTTCCAAAATTTCAGTCCTTGTGGAAGCAACTGGACGCCACAGTCCAGGGGGGTCATAGTGTGTGTGGCAGGGAGGTTATCCAGGGGGGTAACGAATTAGATATTTGCTATATTTTAATAATGATAACTTGCTACTAAATAATTTTGTTTTGATTTGAGAAATAGATGCACTACATACTTCCTATATTGTGTTTATTATATCTTACTGTGTTAATTGCATGTAGTTTGTTAGGAATAAGGATTATAAAATATGATAATATGTTTTTAATGTGTTTATAGATTTTAAAATAAAATGAAATAAAGTTGTGATAGTTTAAAATTTTTAATGGGTTGCAAAAGATAGAAGTTTGGTGATGAATATTTGTGGGACATATAGATCTGTCCAAATTGAAGTCAAAGTTAAAGAAATAGTAGAGATGAAAATAATGTAATGTTGTTTTGAGTTAATGTATGTAATAGAGAATTTGAGTATTGATGTTGACACAGTAGTAATGGAGAATAATTGTAGAGTTTTGATTGATATATTGTTCTTTATAATTATTGAGGTTATTTTGTTGTAGTTGTAGTGAGGTAATAAGATTGAGTTTTTTGGGGATGGCAATTTTGTAGTAGGGGGTAGTGTAATGTGGGAGTCCGCAACATAATGATAAGTTGGGACGGGATTAGGTACCGATTTAGTAGGGAGGGGTTGCCTTAGGTAGAATCCAGGAACCAAATAAGGGAATTGAGTTTTGGGGGGGGAGACACATATCCTATGTACAAAGGGTTAGAGAGTTTTTTTTTTTATATATATAGGGAGAAGGTGGCGAATTGAGTTAAAGTAGTAAGTAGTTAGAGGTAGAGAAGGGTTAGTAGATTTTTTTGATAGAGGGGTGTCATACTAGTTAAAGATTTTGTAAGGGAGCGTTAGAGTCATAAAAGGGGTAAGATTATGGGTAAATGCCAAGTTGATACAGGGAATAACAATGAATATCGTAGAATCACCCAAATTAATGAAAGGGAATAATAAATGAAATGATGTGTAAAACGAAGATTGAAAAAAAAAAAAAAAATTTGAGAAACGAATTCATAAAAGTTAAATGGAGATTAAAATGTAATTTTCTGATTTTATATGCAAACTTAATGATGTAAAATGTGTAAATTTTAAATACGAATTGTTTATTTTAAGATAAGGATAACAATGTGAATTATGTGTGTACTATGTTTTCTTATGTTATATTGTGTTTGTTAGTGTAAGAGAATTTTATGAATTTAAATATTTTAAATGCATTTTAAATTGGGGATGAGAGAAATGTAATATGGTAATGGGAAATGTTTATGAGTCAGTCGTCTGTTTATTTAAATTCTGATGGGAATCAGGGCAATGATTTTGAATTTTGGGATAAAGTTAACAAGAGAAAGTAGATAGAATGAGATTATGGAATTTTAAAAGGGGTATTATGTTATGTTGTTAGGTATTCTGATATGTTAGAAATAAGTAAAAAACAAAACCAGTGCTTCTTAGCGCAAACCAGCACCGCTAGGGGGAAACAGATCAGTGGGGGATATGGTGTTGTACAAGGCCACTAGTTGATATTTTAATTTGTTGTTTCAGTGTTTGGTGATGCTGTGGCGGCGGTCCTGAGCTGGCCAGCGCGTCAGCAGGGGCGTTAAGTATCTGTCTGACTCTACGGTGTTGGGCTCTCGAGAGAGAAGTCCAGTATTGTCATTCAGGTGCGATCACAGTCACCGGACCAAGGGTGAGTTGATTATTTTTTTTTGTAAACCATACAGGGGGTTGTGGCGACATATCCTGGCTGATCCCTTTAGCAAGTATGAATGTGTCAATGAGATTTTTTATGCTTCGGCATAAAATATCTCATTGAGGGGGTATTGTAACGGGGCATTTTTTGGGCCTATTTTTAGAGTAATAAAGAAGTTTGAATTTTTTTTTATAAAACAAATAACATTTTTCGAATAATAGGGACAAACGCAAACAAAGGTAAATTTATTGTTAGCGACAGTGATAGCGACGGTGGCAGCACTGCTTGGGACATTAAATACGTGAAAATTATTGAAACAACCGACGGAATTGTGCCAAGGTCAACCAATGACACACAAAACAGCATAACAAATTATATAACGGATCGTCAGACCATATTACGTCAGAGCCTAGCCTAAAGGTGGAATGCCGTTATGTAACAAAAAGCAGTCTGCTGGCGTAGTGATACAAACATAAAACAATAAGAATTGATCATCCAACCACGGCGACAACACAAATTAGTGCCGGTGGCCTATTCCCAGTCGGACAATAACATCTGAACACATCGGACGCAAACAACTGTCGCGTTCGCCGGTTCGCCGGTTTTAGGCGAAGTTTTGTGTGTTCGCCGGCTGTGCGTGATTTTCGCGCCCGCAACAAAAAATGTGAATTGATATATATATTTCAAAAATACAAACAGTTTTTGGCTAATATTCATCCATAATAGTGACTAATTGCAGTAAATTGACAGTTCGGCCGTAAAATGTGAAAGTGAGAACTATAAAACAGCAACCAGTGTACGCCATGAGGAGACACCCCAGGTGTCGGACTTCTATGCATCAACAGGAAAGTAGACATTTCAAAAATAATTAATACTGGCTTTTAACTAAATTTTAAAGTTG
Source organism: Magicicada septendecula (assembly GCA_034769895.1). NCBI lineage: Eukaryota > Metazoa > Arthropoda > Insecta > Hemiptera > Cicadidae > Magicicada > Magicicada septendecula. The sequence continues at coordinate 728,064,191 of CM068368.1, read as the reverse complement.
AGCTCAACATAAAACATAAAAGTATGTAAATGTGTGTGTATGAGGGAGTGAATTATGTAAATTAAGAAGGCTGGTTTGTGTGTATAAAAATTATTTCTATTTAATATCTTGATTCTTTTTTATACTAAAGGTTTTTTTTATATTAAAGGTTTATACTATATTTCAATTTTATTTTATGTGAGTTTTTTAGAATGAGAATTGCATAATAGATGAGGAAGGTAAAGACGTAGTGTGTTAATGATCTTTTAAAAGTTAAATGATGTGAATATCCAATTGTTAATAAAACTTAATTATGGGAAAAAATATAAAGTTTTCTTTGAACAACCAATTCTGATCTCCTGTTCGCCGAAAAGAACCCCAAAATGATAGGTACAATTTTTGTGTTTTGTTTGCTTGTAAATCATAAAACAAGATGGCGCCCGATAATTATACAATGTTTATTAGTAAATTAGTTAATTTTATGTGAAACAAATTAAGTAGTTTCACATTTGGCTTCCGAACGTAGGGACCATTTATATAAATATAGGCCTACTTGGGAGAAAAGAATGGTTGTTTAAGGTAACTAAAAAAATGTATAAACATAAGTAGTAAGGTTATAATATGATTGATAGATGTGTATTATAAATAAGTAAGAATTAAATAAAAATGATGAATACTAATGAAAATATTAACAGTGAAGTCAGTTTCACTGATAGTCAAACTGACAGTCAAATAAATAACAATTTAAGCGAGACTGAATCGAGAATAATGGAAGGCGTCACTAGTCAATCGACGCTGACCTCAGTTAAGAAAGAGAATAATAGTGATATGATGACTATCATGCTCAGTCAATTCGAGAAAACGAATAGACATTTTGAGACCAAATTTAATGAGATAAGTAGTCGTTTGATATGAATAATAGTGATTTCAATATTAAATTCAATGAACAGAAAAACGAGATAAATGTGAAATTAGATATACAGAATACTGAATTAAACAAACGTTTTGATGTATTAACTAATTCACTGTGTAGCATTGAAGACCGAATGAATGAAATATGTAGTGAAGCTAAAAGAGCAGCAAATGAGTTAAGAAAGCGTGTATGTACAGAGAGAAATAAAATAAATGAAAATTATAGTGACAAATGTAAAAATACGATGCCAGATAAAGAATTAATAAATAATAATGCTGTTGTTGAAAATAATGAGAATAATAATATAATTGAAAACGTCATATCAGAGAGTACTGATGAGTTTGTGGAAGGTGATTATGAGATGTTAAGGTGTATTGATGAAGTAGAGAGAGAGTGGAAAAATAATATAGTAGTTGAATGTGGGCAGACGGTAAATCTTCCCTTTATTTTTTTTGAACCAGAATGTTCACAGATGTCGTTTTTGCAGGGCAAGAGACCCGTATTAGTAGATGAATTGAAGTGTATATTGATGTTGTATAATGTTGTACCCTCTGTCTGTAATAATTGTGACAGTGTGATGTGGTGTTATGAAGAGAGAGAGTTGTGTATTGAGAGAGAGATAGAATTATATAAGTTAAAAAGAAATTATGATGAATTGAGAAAAATATTAGAAGGGGTGAAGATGAACCATATAAAATGCTTACCTGTCGAAAGAGAGATAGAGAATTATTTTGATAATATTTGTACAAACGATAATGACTTACCTGACGTAATAGGGGAATATAAAATGAGAGAACAACTTACCTGACATTGACCAATAATACTGATGGAGACTGGACAATAATAACTTATGGTGACAAGGTTTATGAAAGATTTATAGGGAATAACCCTATAAATTATAATGACATAATGAATGAAATAGAGTTAATGGATTATTATGATAATAAGAATAATAAATGGTATGTGGATAACAATGATGCATGTTACAAATATATTAGATATCTATATGACAATGGAGGCTGAATTAAAAAAATCAGTGAATGGACATTGTTAGATATTGTAAATTTTGGTAACGACCTTGCAGATTTGGACATATGAAGTGTGAAAAAATTGAACAGTCATTGACGAATAATTTGTAAATAATGTAGTGTATTCAATTGTGTGTATTAGGTAAATAATGTGTAATAAAATGTTGTGATAATAATAGTAATATTATTAATAGTTTGCAGTCTAAATAAATAATAAAATAATTATGAAGACAATAATTAATTATTTGTAAATTTTGATAATAATTGAAATATGTTGTGTTTTAATAATCAATTGAAGTAAATAATTTGAGATGTTACAATGTTGTGATTGAAGGTTATATGTTTGATTTTTTTTAATGAATTTAAATTATGTGATGAGATTTCAATTTAATAATAATTAATTAATTAATAAATAAATGTTAAATGGTTTATTTTGTGGAATAACCTAATGGTTAAAAATAAATGTTAATAATGATTTTGAAATGTTGAGTAATCTAATTACAGCAAAGGATAAATAATGAAATGATGATATAAAAGAGTTAATTAAAATTTCAAATTATAGGGTTTATAAGTTTTTATACAAATTATATAAAAGAGAATTGTTTGTTTAATGTATGCTAATAATCAAGGTAAATGTCTATTTGTGTATTATGTTATATTATATTATTATACAAGATATGGGGATAGTTTTGGTGGGTAGATTGGTGCCCAAAGAAGTGACAGAACAGTGTAGTGTGGAACTGCAATGGTGGGAGGTTGTAAATTTTGTATTTAATATTTTATGTTAATGAAGGTTAAGCTTACGTATGAAGGAGGGTAAAACACTATCCAAACTAATAATGTCATTTAAGTATAAATTATTAAGTTTAGTGTTACAAAAGATATTTTACTTGTGATTCCCCAACTTTTCGGGCGGTCACGGCCTCACCGAACCCTGACCGTGGAATTGGTTTAGCTTTAACAGCTATGGTTGGGGCACATTACGATTACGCGCTGACCATACTGGCCATAGCTGTTATCGTTGTCAAGGTGTATTTTGAAATTGATGGGGGGTGAAATTAAGGGGAATCACCAAACTATGGAACAGCGGCTGCCACTCTGTCCGAGGAGGGACAGCAAAGCCAGGTGGTAGACCCGTATTAAGGGCCCATAACTATAGACAAAGATATGTTGATATCTGAACTTTTCAAATGTAACGCAGAAGCAAGGACACGATGTCAAATTCCTCCAAAATTTCAGTCCTTGTGGAAGCAACTGGACGCCACAGTCCAGGGGGGTCATAGTGTGTGTGGCAGGGAGGTTATCCAGGGGGGTAACGAATTAGATATTTGCTATATTTTAATAATGATAACTTGCTACTAAATAATTTTGTTTTGATTTGAGAAATAGATGCACTACATACTTCCTATATTGTGTTTATTATATCTTACTGTGTTAATTGCATGTAGTTTGTTAGGAATAAGGATTATAAAATATGATAATATGTTTTTAATGTGTTTATAGATTTTAAAATAAAATGAAATAAAGTTGTGATAGTTTAAAATTTTCAATGGGTTGCAAAAGATAGAAGTTTGGTGATGAATATTTGTGGGACATATAGATCTGTCCAAATTGAAGTCAAAGTTAAAGAAATAGTAGAGATGAAAATAATGTAATGTTGTTTTGAGTTAATGTATGTAATAGAGAATTTGAGTATTGATGTTGACACAGTAGTAATGGAGAATAATTGTAGAGTTTTGATTGATATATTGTTCTTTATAATTATTGAGGTTATTTTGTTGTAGTTGTAGTGAGGTAATAAGATTGAGTTTTTTGGGGATGGCAATTTTGTAGTAGGGGGTAGTGTAATGTGGGAGTCCGCAACATAATGATAAGTTGGGACGGGATTAGGTACCGATTTAGTAGGGAGGGGTTGCCTTAGGTAGAATCCAGGAACCAAATAAGGGAATTGAGTTTTGGGGGGGGAGACACATATCCTATGTACAAAGGGTTAGAGAGTTTTTTTTTTTTTTATATATATATATAGAGAAGGTGGCGAATTGAGTTAAAGTAGTAAGTAGTTAGAGGTAGAGGAGGGTTAGTAGATTTTTTTGATAGAGGGGTGTCATACTAGTTAAAGATTTTGTAAGGGAGCGTTAGAGTCATAAAAGGGGTAAGATTATGGGTAAATGCCAAGTTGATAAAGGGAATTACAATGAATATCGTAGAATCACCCAAATTAATGAAAGGGAATAATAAATGAAATGATGTGTAAAACGAAGATTGAAAAAAAAAAAAAAATTTGAGAAACGAATTCATTAAAGTTAAATGGAGATTAAAATGTAATTTTCTGATTTTATATGCAAACTTAATGATGTAAAATGTGTAAATTTTAAATACAAATTGTTTATTTTAAGATAAGGATAACAATGTGAATTATGTGTGTACTATGTTTTCTATGTTATATTGTGTTTGTTAGTGTAAGAGAATTTTATGAATTTAAATATTTTAAATGCATTTTAAATTGGGGATGAGAGAAATGTAATATGGTAATGGGAAATGTTTATGAGTCAGTCGTCTGTTTATTTAAATTCTGATGGGAATCAGGGCAATGATTTTGAATTTTGGGATAAAGTTAACAAGAGAAAGTAGATAGAATGAGATTATGGAATTTTAAAAGGGGTATTATGTTATGTTGTTAGGTATTCTGATATGTTAGAAATAAGTAAAAAACAAAACCAGTGCTTCTTAGCGCAAACCAGCACCGCTAGGGGGAAACAGATCAGTGGGGGATATGGTGTTGTACAAGGCCACTAGTTGATATTTTAATTTGTTGTTTCAGTGTTTGGTGATGCTGTGGCGGCGGTCCTGAGCTGGCCAGCGCGTCAGCAGGGGCGTTAAGTATCTGTCTGACTCTACGGTGTTGGGCTCTCGAGAGTGAAGTCCAGTATTGTCATTCAGGTGCGATCACAGTCACCGGACCAAGGGTGAGTTGATTATTTTTTTTTGTAAACCATACAGGGGGTTGTGGCGACATATCCTGGCTGATCCCTTTAGCAAGTATGAATGTGTCAATGAGATTTTTTATGCTTCGGCATAAAATATCTCATTGAGGGGGTATTGTAACGGGGCATTTTTTGGGCCTATTTTTAGAGTAATAAAGAAGTTTGAATTTTTTTTTATAAAACAAATAACATTTTTCGAATAATAGGGACAAACGCAAACAAAGGTAAATTTATTGTTAGCGACAGTGATAGCGACGGTGGCAGCACTGCTTGGGACATTAAATACGTGAAAATTATTGAAACAACCGACGGAATTGTGCCAAGGTCAACCAATGACACACAAAACAGCATAACAAATTATATAACGGATCGTCAGACCATATTACGTCAGAGCCTAGCCTAAAGGTGGAATGCCGTTATGTAACAAAAAGCAGTCTGCTGGCGTAGTGATACAAACATAAAACAATAAGAATTGATCATCCAACCACGGCGACAACACAAATTAGTGCCGGTGGCCTATTCCCAGTCGGACAATAACATCTGAACACATCGGACGCAAACAACTGTCGCGTTCGCCGGTTCGCCGGTTTTAGGCGAAGTTTTGTGTGTTCGCCGGCTGTGCGTGATTTTCGCGCCCCCAACAAAAAATGTGAATTGATATATATATTTCAAAAATACAAACAGTTTTTGGCTAATATTCATCCATAATAGTGACTAATTGCAGTAAATTGACAGTTCGGCCGTAAAATGTGAAAGTGAGAACTATAAAACAGCAACCAGTGTACGCCATGAGGAGACACCCCAGGTGTCGGACTTCTATGCATCAACAGGAAAGTAGACATTTCAAAAATAATTAATACTGGCTTTTAACTAAATTTTAAAGTTGAGCTCAACATAAAACATAAAAGTATGTAAATGTGTGTGTATGAGGGAGTGAATTATGTAAATTAAGAAGGCTGGTTTGTGTGTATAAAAATTATTTCTATTTAATATCTTGATTCTTTTTTATACTAAAGGTTTTTTTTATATTAAAGGTTTATACTATATTTCAATTTTATTTTATGTGAGTTTTTTAGAATGAGAATTGCATAATAGATGAGGGAGGTAAAGACGTAGTGTGTTAATGATCTTTTAAAAGTTAAATGATGTGAATATCCAATTGTTAATAAAACTTAATTATGGGAAAAAATATAAAGTTTTCTTTGAACAACCAATTCTGATCTCCTGTTCGCCGAAAAGAACCCCAAAATGATAGGTACAATTTTTGTGTTTTGTTTGCTTGTAAATCATAAAACAAGATGGCGCCCGATAATTATACAATGTTTATTAGTAAATTAGTTAATTTTATGTGAAACAAATTAAGTAGTTTCACATTTGGCTTCCGAACGTAGGGACCATTTATATAAATATAGCCTACTTGGGAGAACAGAATGGTTGTTTAAGGTAACTAAAAAAATGTATAAACATAAGTAGTAAGGTTATAATATGATTGATAGATGTGTATTATAAATAAGTAAGAATTAAATAAAAATGATGAATACTAATGAAAATATTAACAGTGAAGTCAGTTTCACTGATAGTCAAACTGACAGTCAAATAAATAACAATTTAAGCGAGACTGAATCGAGAATAATGGAAGGCGTCACTAGTCAATCGACGCTGACCTCAGTTAAGAAAGAGAATAATAGTGATATGATGAGTATCATGCTCAGTTAATTCGAGAAAATGAATAGAAATTTTGAGACCAAATTTAATGAGATAAGTAGTCGTTTGATATGAATAATAGTGATTTCAATATTAAATTCAATGAACAGAAAAACGAGATAAATGTGAAATTAGATATACAGAATACTGAATTAAACAAACGTTTTGATGTATTAACTAATTCACTGTGTAGCATTGAAGACCGAATGAATGAAATATGTAGTGAAGCTAAAAGAGCAGCAAATGAGTTAAGAAAGCGTGTATGTACAGAGAGAAATAAAATAAATGAAAATTATAGTGACAAATGTAAAAATACGATGCCAGATAAAGAATTAATAAATAATAATGCTGTTGTTGAAAATAATGAGAATAATAATATAATTGAAAACGTCATATCAGAGAGTACTGATGAGTTTGTGGAAGGTGATTATGAGATGTTAAGGTGTATTGATGAAGTAGAGAGAGAGTGGAAAAATAATATAGTAGTTGAATGTGGGCAGACGGTAAATCTTCCCTTTATTTTTTTTGAACCAGAATGTTCACAGATGTCGTTTTTGCAGGGCAAGAGACCCGTATTAGTAGATGAATTGAAGTGTATATTGATGTTGTATAATGTTGTACCCTCTGTCTGTAATAATTGTGACAGTGTGATGTGGTGTTATGAAGAGAGAGAGTTGTGTATTGAGAGAGAGATAGAATTATATAAGTTAAAAAGAAATTATGATGAATTGAGAAAAATATTAGAAGGGGTGAAGATGAACCATATAAAATGCTTACCTGTCGAAAGAGAGATAGAGAATTATTTTGATAATATTTGTACAAACGATAATGACTTACCTGACGTAATAGGGGAATATAAAATGAGAGAACAACTTACCTGACATTGACCAATAATACTGATGGAGACTGGACAATAATAACTTATGGTGACAAGGTTTATGAAAGATTTATAGGGAATAACCCTATAAATTATAATGACATAATGAATGAAATAGAGTTAATGGATTATTATGATAATAAGAATAATAAATGGTATGTGGATAACAATGATGCATGTTACAAATATATTAGATATCTATATGACAATGGAGGCTGAACTAAAAAAATCAGTGAATGGACATTGTTAGATATTGTAAATTTTGGTAACGACCTTGCAGATTTGGACATATGAAGTGTGAAAAAATTGAACAGTCATTGACGAATAATTTGTAAATAATGTAGTGTATTCAATTGTGTGTATTAGGTAAATAATGTGTAATAAAATGTTGTGATAATAATAGTAATATTATTAATAGTTTGCAGTCTAAATAAATAATAAAATAATTATGAAGACAATAATTAATTATTTGTAAATTTTGATAGTAATTGAAATATGTTGTGTTTTAATAATCAATTGAAGTAAATAATTTGAGATGTTACAATGTTGTGATTGAAGGTTATATGTTTGATTTTTTTTAATGAATTTAAATTATGTGATGAGATTTCAATTTAATAATAATTAATTAATATATAAATAAATGTTAAATGGTTTATTTTGTGGAATAACATAATGGTTAAAAATAAATGTTAATAATGATTTTGAAATGTTGAGTAATCTAATTACAGCAAAGGATAAATAATGAAATGATGATATAAAAGAGTTAATTAAAATTTCAAATTATAGGGTTTATAAGTTTTTATACAAATTATATAAAAGAGAATTGTTTGTTTAATGTATGCTAATAATCAAGGTAAATGTCTATTTGTGTATTATGTTATATTATTATACAAGATATGGGGATAATTTTGGTGGTTAGATTGGTGCCCAAAGAAGTGACAGAACAGTGTAGTGTGGAACTGCAATGGTGGGAGGTTGTAAATTTTGTATTTAATATTTTATGTTAATGAAGGTTAAGCTTACGTATGAAGGAGGGTAAAACACTATCCAAACTAATAATGTCATTTAAGTATAAATTATTAAGTTTAGTGTTACAAAAGATATTTTACTTGTGATTCCCCAACTTTTCGGGCGGTCACGGCCTCACCGAACCCTGACCGTGGAATTGGTTTAGCTTTAACAGCTATGGTTGGGGCACATTACGATTACGCGCTGACCATACTGGCCATAGCTGTTATCGTTGTCAAGGTGTATTTTGAAATTGATGGGGGGTGAAATTAAGGGGAATCACCAAACTATGGAACAGCGGCTGCCACTCTGTCCGAGGAGGGACAGCAAAGCCAGGTGGTAGACCCGTATTAAGGGCGCATAACTATAGACAAAGATATGTTGATATCTGAACTTTTCAAATGTAACGCAGAAGCAAGGACACGATGTCAAATTCCTTCAAAATTTCAGTCCTTGTGGAAGCAACTGGACGCCACAGTCCAGGGGGGTCATAGTGTGTGTGGCAGGGAGGTTATCCAGGGGGGTAACGAATTAGATATTTGCTATATTTTAATAATGATAACTTGCTACTAAATAATTTTGTTTTGATTTGAGAAATAGATGCACTACATACTTCCTATATTGTGTTTATTTTATCTTACTGTGTTAATTGCATGTAGTTTGTTAGGAATAAGGATTATAAAATATGATAATATGTTTTTAATGTGTTTATAGATTTTAAAATAAAATGAAATAAAGTTGTGATAGTTTAAAATTTTCAATGGGTTGCAAAAGATAGAAGTTTGGTGATGAATATTTGTGGGACATATAGATCTGTCCAAATTGAAGTCAAAGTTAAAGAAATAGTAGAGATGAAAATAATGTAATGTTGTTTTGAGTTAATGTATGTAATAGAGAATTTGAGTATTGATGTTGACACAGTAGTAATGGAGAATAATTGTAGAGTTTTGATTGATATATTGTTCTTTATAATTATTGAGGTTATTTTGTTGTAGTTGTAGTGAGGTAATAAGATTGAGTTTTTTGGGGATGGCAATTTTGTAGTAGGGGGTAGTGTAATGTGGGAGTCCGCAACATAATGATAAGTTGTGACGGGATTAGGTACCGATTTAGTAGGGAGGGGTTGCCTTAGGTAGAATCCAGGAACCAAATAAGGGAATTGAGTTTTGGGGGGGGAGACACATATCCTATGTACAAAGGGTTAGAGAGTTTTTTTTTTTTATATATATAGGGAGAAGGTGGCGAATTGAGTTAAAGTAGTAAGTAGTTAGAGGTAGAGAAGGGTTAGTAGATTTTTTTGATAGAGGGGTGTCATACTAGTTAAAGATTTTGTAAGGGAGCGTTAGAGTCATAAAAGGGGTAAGATTATGGGTAAATGCCAAGTTGATAAAGGGAATTACAATGAATATCGTAGAATCACCCAAATTAATGAAAGGGAATAATAAATGAAATGATGTGTAAAACGAAGATTGAAAAAAAAAAAAAATTTGAGAAACGAATTCAATAAAGTTAAATGGAGATTAAAATGTAATTTTCTGATTTTATATGCAAACTTAATGATGTAAAATGTGTAAATTTTAAATACAAATTGTTTATTTTAAGATAAGGATAATAATGTGAATTATGTGTGTACTATGTTTTCTTATGTTATATTGTGTTTGTTAGTGTAAGAGAATTTTATGAATTTAAATATTTTAAATGCATTTTAAATTGGGGATGAGAGAAATGTAATATGGTAATGGGAAATGTTTATGAGTCAGTCGTCTGTTTATTTAAATTCTGATGGGAATCAGGGCAATGATTTTGAATTTTGGGATAAAGTTAACAAGAGAAAGTAGATAGAATGAGATTATGGAATTTTAAAAGGGGTATTATGTTATGTTGTTAGGTATTCTGATATGTTAGAAATAAGTAAAAAACAAAACCAGTGCTTCTTAGCGCAAACCAGCACCGCTAGGGGGAAACAGATCAGTGGGGGATATGGTGTTGTACAAGGCCACTAGTTGATATTTTAATTTGTTGTTTCAGTGTTTGGTGATTCTGTGGCGGCGGTCCTGAGCTGGCCAGCGCGTCAGCAGGGGCGTTAAGTATCTGTCTGACTCTACGGTGTTGGGCTCTCGAGAGTGAAGTCCAGTATTGTCATTCAGGTGCGATCACAGTCACCGGACCAAGGGTGAGTTGATTATTTTTTTTTGTAAACCATACAGGGGGTTGTGGCGACATATCCTGGCTGATCCCTTTAGCAAGTATGAATGTGCCAATGAGATTTTTTATGCTTCGGCATAAAATATCTCATTGAGGGGGTATTGTAACGGGGCATTTTTTGGGCCTATTTTTAGAGTAATAAAGAAGTTTGAATTTTTTTTTATAAAACAAATAACATTTTTCGAATAATAGGGACAAACGCAAACAAAGGTAAATTTATTGTTAGCGACAGTGATAGCGACGGTGGCAGCACTGCTTGGGACATTAAATACGTGAAAATTATTGAAACAACCGACGGAATTGTGCCAAGGTCAACCAATGACACACAAAACAGCATAACAAATTATATAACGGATCGTCAGACCATATTACGTCAGAGCCTAGCCTAAAGGTGGAATGCCGTTATGTAACAAAAAGCAGTCTGCTGGCGTAGTGATACAAACATAAAACAATAAGAATTGATCATCCAACCACGGCGACAACACAAATTAGTGCCGGTGGCCTATTCCCAGTCGGACAATAACATCTGAACACATCGGACGCAAACAACTGTCGCGTTCGCCGGTTCGCCGGTTTTAGGCGAAGTTTTGTGTGTTCGCCGGCTGTGCGTGATTTTCGCGCCCGCAACAAAAAATGTGAATTGATATATATATTTCAAAAATACAAACAGTTTTTGGCTAATATTCAGCCATAATAGTGACTAATTGCAGTAAATTGACAGTTCGGCCGTAAAATGTGAAAGTGAGAACTATAAAACAGCAACCAGTGTACGCCATGAGGAGACACCCCAGGTGTCGGACTTCTATGCATCAACAGGAAAGTAGACATTTCAAAAATAATTAATACTGGCTTTTAACTAAATTTTAAAGTTGAGCTCAACATAAAACATATAAGTATGTAAATGTGTGTGTATGAGGGAGTGAATTATGTAAATTAAGAAGGCTGGTTTGTGTGTATAAAAATTATTTCTATTTAATATCTTGATTCTTTTTTATACTAAAGTTTTTTTTTATATTAAAGGTTTATACTATATTTCAATTTTATTTTATGTGAGTTTTTTAGAATGAGAATTGCATAATAGATGAGGGAGGTAAAGACGTAGTGATTTAATGATCTTTTAAAAGTTAAATGATGTGAATATCCAATTGTTAATAAAACTTAATTATGGGAAAAAATATAAAGTTTTCTTTGAACAACCAATTCTGATCTCCTGTTCGCCGAAAAGAACCCCAAAATGATAGGTACAATTTTTGTGTTTTGTTTGCTTGTAAATCATAAAACAAGATGGCGCCCGATAATTATACAATGTTTATTAGTAAATTAGTTAATTTTATGTGAAACAAATTAAGTAGTTTCACATTTGGCTTCCGAACGTAGGGACCATTTATATAAATATAGGCCTACTTGGGAGAACAGAATGGTTGTTTAAGGTAACTAAAAAAATGTATAAACATAAGTAGTAAGGTTATAATATGATTGATAGATGTGTATTATAAATAAGTAAGAATTAAATAAAAATGATGAATACTAATGAAAATATTAACAGTGAAGTCAGTTTCACTGATAGTCAAACTGACAGTCAAATAAATAACAATTTAAGCGAGACTGAATCGAGAATAATGGAAGGCGTCACTAGTCAATCGACGCTGACCTCAGTTAAGAAAGAGAATAATAGTGATATGATGAGTATCATGCTCAGTCAATTCGAGAAAATGAATAGAAATTTTGAGACCAAATTTAATGAGATAAGTAGTCGTTTGATATGAATAATAGTGATTTCAATATTAAATTCAATGAACAGAAAAACGAGATAAATGTGAAATTAGATATACAGAATACTGAATTAAACAAACGTTTTGATGTATTAACTAATTCACTGTGTAGCATTGAAGACCGAATGAATGAAATATGTAGTGAAGCTAAAAGAGCAGCAAATGAGTTAAGAAAGCGTGTATGTACAGAGAGAAATAAAATAAATGAAAATTATAGTGACAAATGTAAAAATACGATGCCAGATAAAGAATTAATAAATAATAATGCTGTTGTTGAAAATAATGAGAATAATAATATAATTGAAAACGTCATATCAGAGAGTAGTGATGAGTTTGTGGAAGGTGATTATGAGATGTTAAGGTGTATTGATGAAGTAGAGAGAGAGTGGAAAAATAATATAGTAGTTGAATGTGGGCAGACGGTAAATCTTCCCTTTATTTTTTTTGAACCAGAATGTTCACAGATGTCGTTTTTGCAGGGCAAGAGACCCGTATTAGTAGATGAATTGAAGTGTATATTGATGTTGTATAATGTTGTACCCTCTGTCTGTAATAATTGTGACAGTGTGATGTGGTGTTATGAAGAGAGAGAGTTGTGTATTGAGAGAGAGATAGAATTATATAAGTTAAAAAGAAATTATGATGAATTGAGAAAAATATTAGAAGGGGTGAAGATGAACCATATAAAATGCTTACCTGTCGAAAGAGAGATAGAGAATTATTTTGATAATATTTGTATAAACGATAATGACTTACCTGACGTAATAGGGGAATATAAAATGAGAGAACAACTTACCTGACATTGACCAATAATACTGATGGAGACTGGACAATAATAACTTATGGTGACAAGGTTTATGAAAGATTTATAGGGAATAACCCTATAAATTATAATGACATAATGAATGAAATAGAGTTAATGGATTATTATGATAATAAGAATAATAAATGGTATGTGGATAACAATGATGCATGTTACAAATATATTAGATATCTATATGACAATGGAGGCTGAACTAAAAAAATCAGTGAATGGACATTGTTAGATATTGTAAATTTTGGTAACGACCTTGCAGATTTGGACATATGAAGTGTGAAAAAATTGAACAGTCATTGACGAATAATTTGTAAATAATGTAGTGTATTCAATTGTGTGTATTAGGTAAATAATGTGTAATAAAATGTTGTGATAATAATAGTAATATTATTAATAGTTTGCAGTCTAAATAAATAATAAAATAATTATGAAGACAATAATTAATTATTTGTAAATTTTGATAATAATTGAAATATGTTGTGTTTTAATAATCAATTGAAGTAAATAATTTGAGATGTTACAATGTTGTGATTGAAGGTTATATGTTTGATTTTTTTTAATGAATTTAAATTATGTGATGAGATTTCAATTTAATAATAATTAATTAATTAATGTTAAATGGTTTATTTTGTGGAATAACATAATGGTTAAAAATAAATGATAATAATGATTTTGAAATGTTGAGTAATCTAATTACAGCAAAGGATAAATAATGAAATGATGATATAAAAGAGTTAATTAAAATTTCAAATTATAGGGTTTATAAGTTTTTATACAAATTATATAAAAGAGAATTGTTTGTTTAATGTATGCTAATAATCAAGGTAAATGTCTATTTGTGTATTATGTTATATTATATTATTATACAAGATATGGGGATAATTTTGGTGGGTAGATTGGTGCCCAAAGAAGTGACAGAACAGTGTAGTGTGGAACTGCAATGGTGGGAGGTTGTAAATTTTGTATTTAATATTTTATGTTAATGAAGGTTAAGCTTACGTATGAAGGAGGGTAAAACACTATCCAAACTAATAATGTCATTTAAGTATAAATTATTAAGTTTAGTGTTACAAAAGATATTTTACTTGTGATTCCCCAACTTTTCGGGCGGTCACGGCCTCACCGAACCCTGACCGTGGAATTGGTTTAGCTTTAACAGCTATGGTTGGGGCACATTACGATTACGCGCTGACCATACTGGCCATAGCTGTTATCGTTGTCAAGGTGTATTTTGAAATTGATGGGGGGTGAAATTAAGGGGAATCACCAAACTAAGGAACAGCGGCTGCCACTCTGTCCGAGGAGGGACAGCAAAGCCAGGTGGTAGACCCGTATTAAGGGCCCATAACTATAGACAAAGATATGTTGATATCTGAACTTTTCAAATGTAACGCAGAAGCAAGGACACGATGTCAAACTCCTCCAAAACTTCAGTCCTTGTGGAAGCAACTGGACGCCACAGTCCAGGGGGGTCATAGTGTGTGTGGCAGGGAGGTTATCCAGGGGGGTAACGAATTAGATATTTGCTATATTTTAATAATGATAACTTGCTACTAAATAATTTTGTTTTGATTTGAGAAATAGATGCACTACATACTTCCTATATTGTGTTTATTTTATCTTACTGTGTTAATTGCATGTAGTTTGTTAGGAATAAGGATTATAAAATATGATAATATGTTTTTAATGTGTTTATAGATTTTAAAATAAAATGAAATAAAGTTGTGATAGTTTAAAATTTTCAATGGGTTGCAAAAGATAGAAGTTTGGTGATGAATATTTGTGGGACATAGATCTGTCCAAATTGAAGTCAAAGTTAAAGAAATAGTAGAGATGAAAATAATGTAATGTTGTTTTGAGTTAATGTATGTAATAGAGAATTTGAGTATTGATGTTGACACAGTAGTAATGGAGAATAATTGTAGAGTTTTGATTGATATATTGTTCTTTATAATTATTGAGGTTATTTTGTTGTAGTTGTAGTGAGGTAATAAGATTGAGTTTTTTGGGGATGGCAATTTTGTAGTAGGGGGTAGTGTAATGTGGGAGTCCGCAACATAATGATAAGTTGGGACGGGATTAGGTACCGATTTAGTAGGGAGGGGTTGCCTTAGGTAGAATCCAGGAACCAAATAAGGGAATTGAGTTTTGGGGGGGGAGACACATATCCTATGTACAAAGGGTTAGAGAGTTTTTTTTTTTTTATATATATAGGGAGAAGGTGGCGAATTGAGTTAAAGTAGTAAGTAGTTAGAGGTAGAGAAGGGTTAGTAGATTTTTTTGATAGAGGGTTGTCATACTAGTTAAAGATTTTGTAAGGGAGCGTTAGAGTCATAAAAGGGGTAAGATTATGGGTAAATGCCAAGTTGATAAAGGGAATTACAATGAATATCGTAGAATCACCCAAATTAATGAAAGGGAATAATAAATGAAATGATGTGTAAAACGAAGATTGAAAAAAAAAAAAATTTGAGAAACGAATTCATTAAAGTTAAATGGAGATTAAAATGTAATTTTCTGATTTTATATGCAAACTTAATGATGTAAAATGTGTAAATTTTAAATACAAATTGTTTATTTTAAGATAAGGATAATAATGTGAATTATGTGTGTACTATGTTTTCTTATGTTATATTGTGTTTGTTAGTGTAAGAGAATTTTATGAATTTAAATATTTTAAATGCATTTTAAATTGGGGATGAGAGAAATGTAATATGGTAATGGGAAATGTTTATGAGTCAGTCGTCTGTTTATTTAAATTCTGATGGGAATCAGGGCAATGATTTTGAATTTTGGGATAAAGTTAACAAGAGAAAGTAGATAGAATGAGATTATGGAATTTTAAAAGGGGTATTATGTTATGTTGTTAGGTATTCTGATATGTTAGAAATAAGTAAAAAACAAAACCAGTGCTTCTTAGCGCAAACCAGCACCGCTAGGGGGAAACAGATCAGTGGGGGATATGGTGTTGTACAAGGCCACTAGTTGATATTTTAATTTGTTGTTTCAGTGTTTGGTGATGCTGTGGCGGCGGTCCTGAGCTGGCCAGCGCGTCAGCAGGGGCGTTAAGTATCTGTCTGACTCTACGGTGTTGGGCTCTCGAGAGAGAAGTCCAGTATTGTCATTCAGGTGCGATCACAGTCACCGGACCAAGGGTGAGTTGATTATTTTTTTTTGTAAACCATACAGGGGGTTGTGGCGACATATCCTGGCTGATCCCTTTAGCAAGTATGAATGTGCCAATGAGATTTTTTATGCTTCGGCATAAAATATCTCATTGAGGGGGTATTGTAAATGGGCATTTTTTGGGCCTATTTTTAGAGTAATAAAGAAGTTTGAATTTTTTTTTATAAAACAAATAACATTTTTCGAATAATAGGGACAAACGCAAACAAAGGTAAATTTATTGTTAGCGACAGTGATAGCGACGGTGGCAGCACTGCTTGGGACATTAAATACGTGAAAATTATTGAAACAACCGACGGAATTGTGCCAAGGTCAACCAATGACACACAAAACAGCATAACAAATTATATAACGGATCGTCAGACCATATTACGTCAGAGCCTAGCCTAAAGGTGGAATGCCGTTATGTAACAAAAAGCAGTCTGCTGGCGTAGTGATACAAACATAAAACAATAAGAATTGATCATCCAACCACGGCGACAACACAAATTAGTGCCGGTGGCCTATTCCCAGTCGGACAATAACATCTGAACACATCGGACGCAAACAACTGTCGCGTTCGCCGGTTCGCCGGTTTTAGGCGAAGTTTTGTGTGTTCGCCGGCTGTGCGTGATTTTCGCGCCCGCAACAAAAAATGTGAATTGATATATATATTTCAAAAATACAAACAGTTTTTGGCTAATATTCATCCATAATAGTGACTAATTGCAGTAAATTGACAGTTCGGCCGTAAAATGTGAAAGTGAGAACTATAAAACAGCAACCAGTGTACGCCATGAGGAGACACCCCAGGTGTCGGACTTCTATGCATCAACAGGAAAGTAGACATTTCAAAAATAATTAATACTGGCTTTTAACTAAATTTTAAAGTTGAGCTCAACATAAAACATAAAAGTATGTAAATGTGTGTGTATGAGGGAGTGAATTATGTAAATTAAGAAGGCTGGTTTGTGTGTATAAAAATTATTTCTATTTAATATCTTGATTCTTTTTTATACTAAAGGTTTTTTTTATATTAAAGGTTTATACTATATTTCAATTTTATTTTATGTGAGTTTTTTAGAATGAGAATTGCATAATAGATGAGGGAGGTAAAGACGTAGTGATTTAATGATCTTTTAAAAGTTAAATGATGTGAATATCCAATTGTTAATAAAACTTAATTATGGGAAAAAATATAAAGTTTTCTTTGAACAACCAATTCTGATCTCCTGTTCGCCGAAAAGAACCCCAAAATGATAGGTACAATTTTTGTGTTTTGTTTGCTTGTAAATCATAAAACAAGATGGCGCCCGATAATTATACAATGTTTATTAGTAAATTAGTTAATTTTATGTGAAACAAATTAAGTAGTTTCACATTTGGCTTCCGAACGTAGGGACCATTTATATAAATATAGGCCTACTTGGGAGAACAGAATGGTTGTTTAAGGTAACTAAAAAAATGTATAAACATAAGTAGTAAGGTTATAATATGATTGATAGATGTGTATTATAAATAAGTAAGAATTAAATAAAAATGATGAATACTAATGAAAATATTAACAGTGAAGTCAGTTTCACTGATAGTCAAACTGACAGTCAAATAAATAACAATTTAAGCGAGACTGAATCGAGAATAATGGAAGGCGTCACTAGTCAATCGACGCTGACCTCAGTTAAGAAAGAGAATAATAGTGATATGATGAGTATCATGCTCAGTCAATTCGAGAAAATGAATAGAAATTTTGAGACCAAATTTAATGAGATAAGTAGTCGTTTGATATGAATAATAGTGATTTCAATAAAAAATTCAATGAACAGAAAAACGAGATAAATGTGAAATTAGATATACAGAATACTGAATTAAACAAACGTTTTGATGTATTAACTAATTCACTGTGTAGCATTGAAGACCGAATGAATGAAATATGTAGTGAAGCTAAAAGAGCAGCAAATGAGTTAAGAAAGCGTGTATGTACAGAGAGAAATAAAATAAATGAAAATTATAGTGACAAATGTAAAAATACGATGCCAGATAAAGAATTAATAAATAATAATGCTGTTGTTGAAAATAATGAGAATAATAATATAATTGAAAACGTCATATCAGAGAGTAGTGATGAGTTTGTGGAAGGTGATTATGAGATGTTAAGGTGTATTGATGAAGTAGAGAGAGAGTGGAAAAATAATATAGTAGTTGAATGTGGGCAGACGGTAAATCTTCCCTTTATTTTTTTTGAACCAGAATGTTCACAGATGTCGTTTTTGCAGGGCAAGAGACCCGTATTAGTAGATGAATTGAAGTGTATATTGATGTTGTATAATGTTGTACCCTCTGTCTGTAATAATTGTGACAGTGTGATGTGGTGTTATGAAGAGAGAGAGTTGTGTATTGAGAGAGAGATAGAATTATATAAGTTAAAAAGAAATTATGATGAATTGAGAAAAATATTAGAAGGGGTGAAGATGAACCATATAAAATGCTTACCTGTCGAAAGAGAGATAGAGAATTATTTTGATAATATTTGTATAAACGATAATGACTTACCTGACGTAATAGGGGAATATAAAATGAGAGAACAACTTACCTGACATTGACCAATAATACTGATGGAGACTGGACAATAATAACTTATGGTGACAAGGTTTATGAAAGATTTATAGGGAATAACCCTATAAATTATAATGACATAATGAATGAAATAGAGTTAATGGATTATTATGATAATAAGAATAATAAATGGTATGTGGATAACAATGATGCATGTTACAAATATATTAGATATCTATATGACAATGGAGGCTGAACTAAAAAAATCAGTGAATGGACATTGTTAGATATTGTAAATTTTGGTAACGACCTTGCAGATTTGGACATATGAAGTGTGAAAAAATTGAACAGTCATTGACGAATAATTTGTAAATAATGTAGTGTATTCAATTGTGTGTATTAGGTAAATAATGTGTAATAAAATGTTCTGATAATAATAGTAATATTATTAATAGTTTGCAGTCTAAATAAATAATAAAATAATTATGAAGACAATAATTAATTATTTGTAAATTTTGATAATAATTGAAATATGTTGTGTTTTAATAATCAATTGAAGTAAATAATTTGAGATGTTACAATGTTGTGATTGAAGGTTATATGTTTGATTTTTTTTAATGAATTTAAATTATGTGATGAGATTTCAATTTAATAATAATTAATTAATTAATGTTAAATGGTTTATTTTGTGGAATAACATAATGGTTAAAAATAAATGTTAATAATGATTTTGAAATGTTGAGTAATCTAATTACAGCAAAGGATAAATAATGAAATGATGATATAAAAGAGTTAATTAAAATTTCAAATTATAGGGTTTATAAGTTTTTATACAAATTATATAAAAGAGAATTGTTTGTTTAATGTATGCTAATAATCAAGGTAAATGTCTATTTGTGTATTATGTTATATTATATTATTATACAAGATATGGGGATAATTTTGGTGGGTAGATTGGTGCCCAAAGAAGTGACAGAACAGTGTAGTGTGGAACTGCAATGGTGGGAGGTTGTAAATTTTGTATTTAATATTTTATGTTAATGAAGGTTAAGCTTACGTATGAAGGAGGGTAAAACACTATCCAAACTAATAATGTCATTTAAGTATAAATTATTAAGTTTAGTGTTACAAAAGATATTTTACTTGTGATTCCCCAACTTTTCGGGCGGTCACGGCCTCACCGAACCCTGACCGTGGAATTGGTTTAGCTTTAACAGCTATGGTTGGGGCACATTACGATTACGCGCTGACCATACTGGCCATAGCTGTTATCGTTGTCAAGGTGTATTTTGAAATTGATGGGGGGTGAAATTAAGGGGAATCACCAAACTATGGAACAGCGGCTGCCACTCTGTCCGAGGAGGGACAGCAAAGCCAGGTGGTAGACCCGTATTAAGGGCCCATAACTATAGACAAAGATATGTTGATATCTGAACTTTTCAAATGTAACGCAGAAGCAAGGACACGATGTCAAATTCCTCCAAAATTTCAGTCCTTGTGGAAGCAACTGGACGCCACAGCCCAGGGGGGTCATAGTGTGTGTGGCAGGGAGGTTATCCAGGGGGGTAACGAATTAGATATTTGCTATATTTTAATAATGATAACTTGCTACTAAATAATTTTGTTTTGATTTGAGAAATAGATGCACTACATACTTCCTATATTGTGTTTATTATATCTTACTGTGTTAATTGCATGTAGTTTGTTAGGAATAAGGATTATAAAATATGATAATATGTTTTTAATGTGTTTATAGATTTTAAAATAAAATGAAATAAAGTTGTGATAGTTTAAAATTTTCAATGGGTTGCAAAAGATAGAAGTTTGGTGATGAATATTTGTGGGACATATAGATCTGTCCAAATTGAAGTCAAAGTTAAAGAAATAGTAGAGATGAAAATAATGTAATGTTGTTTTGAGTTAATGTATGTAATAGAGAATTTGAGTATTGATGTTGACACAGTAGTAATGGAGAATAATTGTAGAGTTTTGATTGATATATTGTTCTTTATAATTATTGAGGTTATTTTGTTGTAGTTGTAGTGAGGTAATAAGATTGAGTTTTTTGGGGATGGCAATTTTGTAGTAGGGGGTAGTGTAATGTGGGAGTCCGCAACATAATGATAAGTTGGGACGGGATTAGGTACCGATTTAGTAGGGAGGGGTTGCCTTAGGTAGAATCCAGGAACCAAATAAGGGAATTGAGTTTTGGGGGGGGAGACACATATCCTATGTACAAAGGGTTAGAGAGTTTTTTTTTTATATATATATAGAGAGAAGGTGGCGAATTGAGTTAAAGTAGTAAGTAGTTAGAGGTAGAGAAGGGTTAGTAGATTTTTTTGATAGAGGGGTGTCATACTAGTTAAAGATTTTGTAAGGGAGCGTTAGAGTCATAAAAGGGGTAAGATTATGGGTAAATGCCAAGTTGATAAAGGGAATTACAATGAATATCGTAGAATCACCCAAATTAATGAAAGGGAATAATAAATGAAATGATGTGTAAAACGAAGATTGAAAAAAAAAAAAAATTTGAGATACAAATTCATTAAAGTTAAATGGAGATTAAAATGTAATTTTCTGATTTTATATGCAAACTTAATGATGTAAAATGTGTAAATTTTAAATACAAATTGTTTATTTTAAGATAAGGATAACAATGTGAATTATGTGTGTACTATGTTTTCTTATGTTATATTGTGTTTGTTAGTGTAAGAGAATTTTATGAATTTAAATATTTTAAATGCATTTTAAATAGGGGATGAGAGAAATGTAATATGGTAATGGGAAATGTTTATGAGTCAGTCGTCTGTTTATTTAAATTCTGATGGGAATCAGGGCAATGATTTTGAATTTTGGGATAAAGTTAACAAGAGAAAGTAGATAGAATGAGATTATGGAATTTTAAAAGGGGTATTATGTTATGTTGTTAGGTATTCTGATATGTTAGAAATAAGTAAAAAACAAAACCAGTGCTTCTTAGCGCAAACCAGCACCGCTAGGGGGAAACAGATCAGTGGGGGATATGGTGTTGTACAAGGCCACTAGTTGATATTTTAATTTGTTGTTTCAGTGTTTGGTGATGCTGTGGCGGCGGTCCTGAGCTGGCCAGCGCGTCAGCAGGGGCGTTAAGTATCTGTCTGACTCTACGGTGTTGGGCTCTCGAGAGAGAAGTCCAGTATTGTCATTCAGGTGCGATCACAGTCACCGGACCAAGGGTGAGTTGATTATTTTTTTTTTTAAACCATACAGGGGGTTGTGGCGACATATCCTGGCTGATCCCTTTAGCAAGTATGAATGTGTCAATGAGATTTTTTATGCTTCGGCATAAAATATCTCATTGAGGGGGTATTGTAACGGGGGATTTTTTGGGCCTATTTTTAGAGTAATAAAGAAGTTTGAATTTTTTTTTATAAAACAAATAACATTTTTCGAATAATAGGGACAAACGCAAACAAAGGTAAATTTATTGTTAGCGACAGTGATAGCGACGGTGGCAGCACTGCTTGGGACATTAAATACGTGAAAATTATTGAAACAACCGACGGAATTGTGCCAAGGTCAACCAATGACACACAAAACAGCATAACAAATTATATAACGGATCGTCAGACCATATTACGTCAGAGCCTAGCCTAAAGGTGGAATGCCGTTATGTAACAAAAAGCAGTCTGCTGGCGTAGTGATACAAACATAAAACAATAAGAATTGATCATCCAACCACGGCGACAACACAAATTAGTGCCGGTGGCCTATTCCCAGTCGGACAATAACATCTGAACACATCGGACGCAAACAACTGTCGCGTTCGCCGGTTCGCCGGTTTTAGGCGAAGTTTTGTGTGTTCGCCGGCTGTGCGTGATTTTCGCGCCCGCAACAAAAAATGTGAATTGATATATATATTTCAAAAATACAAACAGTTTTTGGCTAATATTCATCCATAATAGTGACTAATTGCAGTAAATTGACAGTTCGGCCGTAAAATGTGAAAGTGAGAACTATAAAACAGCAACCAGTGTACGCCATGAGGAGACACCCCAGGTGTCGGACTTCTATGCATCAACAGGAAAGTAGACATTTCAAAAATAATTAATACTGGCTTTTAACTAAATTTTAAAGTTGAGCTCAACATAAAACATAAAAGTATGTAAATGTGTGTGTATGAGGGAGTGAATTATGTAAATTAAGAAGGCTGGTTTGTGTGTATAAAAATTATTTCTATTTAATATCTTGATTCTTTTTTATACTAAAGGTTTTTTTTATATTAAAGGTTTATACTATATTTCAATTTTATTTTATGTGAGTTTTTTAGAATGAGAATTGCATAATAGATGAGGGAGGTAAAGACGTAGTGATTTAATGATCTTTTAAAAGTTAAATGATGTGAATATCCAATTGTTAATAAAACTTAATTATGGGAAAAAATATAAAGTTTTCTTTGAACAACCAATTCTGATCTCCTGTTCGCCGAAAAGAACCCCAAAATGATAGGTACAATTTTTGTGTTTTGTTTGCTTGTAAATCATAAAACAAGATGGCGCCCGATAATTATACAATGTTTATTAGTAAATTAGTTAATTTTATGTGAAACAAATTAAGTAGTTTCACATTTGGCTTCCGAACGTAGGGACCATTTATATAAATATAGGCCTACTTGGGAGAACAGAATGGTTGTTTAAGGTAACTAAAAAAATGTATAAACATAAGTAGTAAGGTTATAATATGATTGATAGATGTGTATTATAAATAAGTAAGAATTAAATAAAAATGATGAATACTAATGAAAATATTAACAGTGAAGTCAGTTTCACTGATAGTCAAACTGACAGTCAAATAAATAACAATTTAAGCGAGACTGAATCGAGAATAATGGAAGGCGTCACTAGTCAATCGACGCTGACCTCAGTTAAGAAAGAGAATAATAGTGATATGATGAGTATCATGCTCAGTCAATTCGAGAAAATGAATAGAAATTTTGAGACCAAATTTAATGAGATAAGTAGTCGTTTGATATGAATAATAGTGATTTCAATAAAAAATTCAATGAACAGAAAAACGAGATAAATGTGAAATTAGATATACAGAATACTGAATTAAACAAACGTTTTGATGTATTAACTAATTCACTGTGTAGCATTGAAGACCGAATGAATGAAATATGTAGTGAAGCTAAAAGAGCAGCAAATGAGTTAAGAAAGCGTGTATGTACAGAGAGAAATAAAATAAATGAAAATTATAGTGACAAATGTAAAAATACGATGCCAGATAAAGAATTAATAAATAATAATGCTGTTGTTGAAAATAATGAGAATAATAATATAATTGAAAACGTCATATCAGAGAGTACTGATGAGTTTGTGGAAGGTGATTATGAGATGTTAAGGTGTATTGATGAAGTAGAGAGAGAGTGGAAAAATAATATAGTAGTTGAATGTGGGCAGACGGTAAATCTTCCCTTTATTTTTTTTGAACCAGAATGTTCACAGATGTCGTTTTTGCAGGGCAAGAGACCCGTATTAGTAGATGAATTGAAGTGTATATTGATGTTGTATAATGTTGTACCCTCTGTCTGTAATAATTGTGACAGTGTGATGTGGTGTTATGAAGAGAGAGAGTTGTGTATTGAGAGAGAGATAGAATTATATAAGTTAAAAAGAAATTATGATGAATTGAGAAAAATATTAGAAGGGGTGAAGATGAACCATATAAAATGCTTACCTGTCGAAAGAGAGATAGAGAATTATTTTGATAATATTTGTATAAACGATAATGACTTACCTGACGTAATAGGGGAATATAAAATGAGAGAACAACTTACCTGACATTGACCAATAATACTGATGGAGACTGGACAATAATAACTTATGGTGACAAGGTTTATGAAAGATTTATAGGGAATAACCCTATAAATTATAATGACATAATGAATGAAATAGAGTTAATGGATTATTATGATAATAAGAATAATAAATGGTATGTGGATAACAATGATGCATGTTACAAATATATTAGATATCTATATGACAATGGAGGCTGAACTAAAAAAATCAGTGAATGGACATTGTTAGATATTGTAAATTTTGGTAACGACCTTGCAGATTTGGACATATGAAGTGTGAAAAAATTGAACAGTCATTGACGAATAATTTGTAAATAATGTAGTGTATTCAATTGTGTGTATTAGGTAAATAATGTGTAATAAAATGTTCTGATAATAATAGTAATATTATTAATAGTTTGCAGTCTAAATAAATAATAAAATAATTATGAAGACAATAATTAATTATTTGTAAATTTTGATAATAATTGAAATATGTTGTGTTTTAATAATCAATTGAAGTAAATAATTTGAGATGTTACAATGTTGTGATTGAAGGTTATATGTTTGATTTTTTTTAATGAATTTAAATTATGTGATGAGATTTCAATTTAATAATAATTAATTAATTAATGTTAAATGGTTTATTTTGTGGAATAACATAATGGTTAAAAATAAATGTTAATAATGATTTTGAAATGTTGAGTAATCTAATTACAGCAAAGGATAAATAATGAAATGATGATATAAAAGAGTTAATTAAAATTTCAAATTATAGGGTTTATAAGTTTTTATACAAATTATATAAAAGAGAATTGTTTGTTTAATGTATGCTAATAATCAAGGTAAATGTCTATTTGTGTATTATGTTATATTATATTATTATACAAGATATGGGGATAATTTTGGTGGGTAGATTGGTGCCCAAAGAAGTGACAGAACAGTGTAGTGTGGAACTGCAATGGTGGGAGGTTGTAAATTTTGTATTTAATATTTTATGTTAATGAAGGTTAAGCTTACGTATGAAGGAGGGTAAAACACTATCCAAACTAATAATGTCATTTAAGTATAAATTATTAAGTTTAGTGTTACAAAAGATATTTTACTTGTGATTCCCCAACTTTTCGGGCGGTCACGGCCTCACCGAACCCTGACCGTGGAATTGGTTTAGCTTTAACAGCTATGGTTGGGGCACATTACGATTACGCGCTGACCATACTGGCCATAGCTGTTATCGTTGTCAAGGTGTATTTTGAAATTGATGGGGGGTGAAATTAAGGGGAATCACCAAACTATGGAACAGCGGCTGCCACTCTGTCCGAGGAGGGACAGCAAAGCCAGGTGGTAGACCCGTATTAAGGGCCCATAACTATAGACAAAGATATGTTGATATCTGAACTTTTCAAATGTAACGCAGAAGCAAGGACACGATGTCAAATTCCTCCAAAATTTCAGTCCTTGTGGAAGCAACTGGACGCCACAGTCCAGGGGGGTCATAGTGTGTGTGGCAGGGAGGTTATCCAGGGGGGTAACGAATTAGATATTTGCTATATTTTAATAATGATAACTTGCTACTAAATAATTTTGTTTTGATTTGAGAAATAGATGCACTACATACTTCCTATATTGTGTTTATTATATCTTACTGTGTTAATTGCATGTAGTTTGTTAGGAATAAGGATTATAAAATATGATAATATGTTTTTAATGTGTTTATAGATTTTAAAATAAAATGAAATAAAGTTGTGATAGTTTAAAATTTTCAATGGGTTGCAAAAGATAGAAGTTTGGTGATGAATATTTGTGGGACATATAGATCTGTCCAAATTGAAGTCAAAGTTAAAGAAATAGTAGAGATGAAAATAATGTAATGTTGTTTTGAGTTAATGTATGTAATAGAGAATTTGAGTATTGATGTTGACACAGTAGTAATGGAGAATAATTGTAGAGTTTTGATTGATATATTGTTCTTTATAATTATTGAGGTTATTTTGTTGTAGTTGTAGTGAGGTAATAAGATTGAGTTTTTTGGGGATGGCAATTTTGTAGTAGGGGGTAGTGTAATGTGGGAGTCCGCAACATAATGATAAGTTGGGACGGGATTAGGTACCGATTTAGTAGGGAGGGGTTGCCTTAGGTAGAATCCAGGAACCAAATAAGGGAATTGAGTTTTGGGGGGGGGAGACACATATCCTATGTACAAAGGGTTAGAGAGTTTTTTTTTTATATATATATATAGAGAGAAGGTGGCGAATTGAGTTAAAGTAGTAAGTAGTTAGAGGTAGAGAAGGGTTAGTAGATTTTTTTGATAGAGGGGTGTCATACTAGTTAAAGATTTTGTAAGGGAGCGTTAGAGTCATAAAAGGGGTAAGATTATGGGTAAATGCCAAGTTGATAAAGGGAATTACAATGAATATCGTAGAATCACCCAAATTAATGAAAGGGAATAAT